>JASXTE010000002.1:22052682-22757682 GCA_030280995.1 Hemileia vastatrix
TCAAAAGGAGTTTTATAAGTTCACTGTTATCCAGATAAGAGTCATACATATATTTAAGTATGAACTTTTCATAAAAGGAATGAGATATCATATAGGCATGAAAAAAAGGAGATGAAACTTACCTTGATTGAAAAGTAGGAAAAATAGAGTGAGAAATATTGATGTTGGAATTGTGGGGAAAATGAATATGGAGTAAGTGAAATGCATAAAGAATGTGCAATGTATGTGTTTCAATGAAATGGAGCCAAAAAAAAGTGAAATAAGGGAAAGGGGGGATAATGACCATGCCAAGGAGGGATGAAGAGTAGGGTGATGGAGCTAAAAAAGAAAGTAAAGAGGGAGAGAAAAAAAAGGTTAATTATAACATTGAAATCCAAAATAACCACTTACAAAAAAAATTTAGATAAAAAAAATAAAATAAACAGAAAAAAACAAAAAAAAAATTATAATTAGTAATCAAAAAATCAAAAAAAAAAGAATAAAGTGACTTACCTGGAGAGATGAGATGACAACATGAATGAAACCAAATTGTTTGAGGGATGTTGGAGGAGAATAGGAAAAGGATATGAGGGATGAATGAAAAAAAAAATCACTGACAAAATATGCAATTTCATGTTGAGCTGGTGAAAGAAAACCAATGAGCCATCCAAAAAAAAAAAAATTCACCGTAAATTCCAAAAAAAATGAATATGCAACAAACCAAAATACCGACCCAAGTGAATGAAGTACACAAAGAGGACATTTGGAGAGTACAAAATGGTATGGGAAAGAAAAGGATGATGTGGCCAACATGTGGTTTTGAATAAAAAATCACAAAAAAAGTGCTGATTTGAGGTCAGAACTGACACCCATAGAAAAAAGATTAAGAAGTAGAAGACATAAGTAAAAAAGAATGTAAACATGCCTGGTCAAAATATTGAAAATGTCAGGAAGGGGTGTGTGCCGAGGATTGATGGGTAGGTAGCGAGGAAGGTCAGTGTGTCACATGTGACAGGGATGGGGTAAGAAAGGAAGGGATGTTTTGTGGCCAAAATGTGGTTGTGAAAAAAAACGGGAAAAAAGTGCTAATTTGAGTTCATAACTGACACCCTTTTTTGAAATAAGTGACTTTTTTGCAAAATTTAAGTGCTGATTTGTAAGTGCTGATTTGGTTTGAAATCCGCACTTAAGTTAAGTGCGGATTTTCCAGAACTGACACCCCCTAATATAAGAAATAATAAGTTTATCAAAAAGAGTACATTAAAAAATATACTTTTGAATTTTTTTTGATATAATTTGGGTAGTTAAATGAAAATTTAAAATTATCAGACTTCAAAATGGAAAAAATCTAAAAGTGGTGATTATATAATAAGCCTCATATAAAAAAAAGGAAAAAAATCTACTATGTAACTAAATTATTAAATATTAAGGTATTATTAAAATTATTGAAAAACTTATTTTACAATTATAATGAAATCTAAATTTGAAATTAATGGTAGAATAATAGTAAGACTCTGTTGAAACACTTTAATTTATACATACTTTAAACTATGTTCAGGTAAAATAATTGGTAAAATTAAATAATAACATCTAGTTAATAGTGATGAAATTATATTTATATCAAGAATAAATTTTTCTGAGGAAAAACTAATAAAATTGAGTTATGGCCATCTACTTTCAAGAGATAGAATAAAAAAAATTTTTAAAAAATTATAATAGGGGGTGTCAGTTCTGGCAAATCCGCACTTAACTTAATTGCGGATTTCAAACCAAATCAGCACTTACAAATCAGCACTTAAATTTTGTAAAAAAATTCACTTATTTCAAAAAAGGGTGTCAGTTATGACCTCAAATCAGCACTTTTTCCCGTTTTTTTTCACAACCACATTTTGGCCACAAAACATCCCTTCCTTTCTTACCCCATCCCTGTCACATGTGACACACTGACCTTCCTTGCTACCTACCCATAAATCCTTGGCACACACCCCTTCCTGACATTTTTAATATTTTTGCCAGGTATGTTTACATTCTTTTTTACTTATTTCTTCTACTTCTTAATCTTTTTTCTATGGGTGTCAGTTCTGACCTCAAATCAGCACTTTTTTGGTGATTTTTTTTCAAAACCACATGTTGGCCACATCATCCCTTTCTTTCCCATACCATTTTGTACTCTCCAAATGTCCTCTTTGTGTACTTCATTCACTTGGGTTAGTATTTTGGTTTGTTGCATATTCATTTTTTTTTTGGAATTTACGGTGAATTTTTTTTTTTGGATGGCTCATTGGTTTTCTTTCACCAGCTCAACATGAAATTGCATATTTTATGAAATCACATATTTTGTCAGTGATTTTTTTTTTCATTCATCCCTCATATCCTTTTCCTATTCTCCTCCAACATCCCTAAAACAATTTGGTTTCATTCATTTTGTCATCTCATCTCTCCAGGTAAGTCACTTTATTCTTTTTTTTGATTTTTTGATTACTATTATAATTTTTTTTGTTTTTTTCTGTTTATTTTATTTTATTTATCTAAATTTTTTTTGTAAGTGGTTATTTTGGATTTCAATGGTATAATTAACCTTTTTTTTCTCTCCCTCTTTACTTTCTTTTTTAGCTCCATCACCCTACTCTTCATCCCTCCTTGGCATGGTCATTATCCCCCCTTTCCCTTATTTCACTTTTTTTTGGCTCCATTTCATTGAAACACATACATTGCACATTCTTTATGCATTTCACTTACTCCATATTCATTTTCCCCACAATTCCAACATCAATCTTTCTCACTCTATTTTTCCTACTTTTCAATCAAGGTAAGTTTCATCTCCTTTTTTTCATGCCTATATGATATCTCATTCCTTTTATGAAAATTTCATACTTAAATATATGTATGACTCTTATCTGGATAACAGTGAACTTATAAAACTCCTTTTGATCTCATCTTCATTACCACTTTTCAAGTTTTTGTAAAATTTTGAAAATCAGACTGGTAATTAGGGTTAAATTTATTCAAATCTAATGTTCTTTTTACTGAAGATTCTCCTGAAGGCTACCTTTCATTTCCCACAAACAGATTTGAATTTGATTCAGTGGTTGCTGAGATATTGACCATTAAAGTTGAGCCTTTTTTTCCCAATTTAAATTTTTATTTCATTTTTTATGTAACAAATTAGGGTTAGGTTTATTTAAATCACATGTCCTTTAACTGAAGATTCTACTAAAGCATATCTTTCATTTCTCTCAAACAGGTTTGAATTAGGTTCAGTGGTTGCTGAGATTTTGACCTTTGAAGTTGAGCCTTTTTTCCAAATTTCACTTGTCTTATTTCACATTTTTATATTGCATATTTAGAGGATAATAATTCTGAAACTCTTATATGATTATTATCTAGGCATTTCAATTATATAGGCATGTATTCGTTGCTCAAGAATATCACTAAAGCTCAAAAAGATGAAGGTTTTTGCTTATGGGACACTCTACCTTCCTTTAACACTTTTCTTTCTCTTCGACTCAAAAAGCACTGTAATAAAGCATTTGAAAAAAATCATGAACTTGCAACCAAAGTTGGAATACCAAATTGGTGTGACTCCAAATGGGAAGATATCAGCCACGAATATCTTTTATTTTCTAATGTTATTATCACTCATTCTGGATTTCACAATAAAATTCCCACTGATACCAAGGACACCAATTTTCTTACTTTTGGTATATTCTCATATATCAAACCAATTACTGGCCAACCAATACCATCTCCAGCTAAAATCAAATGACATGGTTTATATTTTCCAGACCACCGGTGCATCATTGATTTTGGTTTGGGAAATGGTATCATCGAAACTATTTGGAATTCTTCTAAGGATAATCATCAAACGACCAAAGCTCTTCCTGGTTTGGAATCCTGTCAACATTTAACACATTTTGGTTGCTCATTTCAAATCAGTCATAAGTTGATTCAAAGAATAAATAAGGTAATGAAAGAAGGTAAAGTTAATTGATTTAAAAAAACTTTATTTAGATCCAAAAAGTATGGGAATTAGAGTTGTCATCGAAAATTTTATATTTTTTCGTAAATTTTTAATAAATATTTTTTATGTATCAATTTCCTCAACTAAAGTAATGGGCCCACGACCTTGTGTTGTATAAATGGTAATCATGATAACATTTATTTGTTTCATGGGGTTCCTCTAGCCTATACCTGTGGAAAGTCCCAAACTTTTGTTTCTAGATTTGATCTGCATTTTGGCTTGAGGGATTGTCATTACTTTAAACAAGGGAAATTGATATATATTAGATATTTATTTAATAATTTATGTAATTATATTAAATTTAGATTACTTCCACCACTTTCTTCAATAAAATGCAGGTGGGGGGTATCGCCAAATTTTCAAATCTGACATGTGAAATTGATGACTTAGAAAAATTTTGGTGATATCCACCCCTTGCTTCAATAAAATGCAGGGGAGAGTATTGCAAATTTTTTAAAACAGATATAGAATTTTTTTGACTTGTAAATATTTTGGTGAAAATTTTTGATGAGAATGTAAAAGTAATTCTTTCAACCTTGAGTAGGTTTCTGACTCAAAGGAATAGCAGTACCATCAACAAAACCAATACATCCTGGGAAGCCCTCTGCTTGCATAACCTGAGATGATTCAAGTTGCTCTTCTTTTTTTGGCCAGGTGAGAAGTTGAGATTACAAGGAGTTGATGGCAGTGATACATTGTTTGGTATAAGTGTTAACTGAACCATACCCTAAATCAAAGACATTTTCTAAACGTTTCAAAGCGGCTCCATTACCATTTGAACCCGAATGACATAGTGTGATGGCCAATTGAATTGAAGGATGTTGTTGTTCTTTTTGAGAATTATTGTGAAATATGGGATGATCCTGAATTAGCTCAAGCAATTTAAGGAAACATTCCTGAGAAGTCCTGAACAGCTGTCTAAAACTGGGTGTAGATATTTTAAGAAGTGTTTGGATGGTGTACTTGGGGGTATGAATTACTTGAGGCTTTCTGGGAAGAAGGTAACGTTTCGTGGCCATTTTTGATAAAAAGACAAAATCTTCTTCTAGATCAGAATCAGAATCGCAATCAGAGTCCAAGAGCAGTTCAAGAGCCATGAAAGTCATTGCTTTATGTAATTTATCACGATTTGAAAGTGAGGAAGGCATAACTCTTATATGATATGATATGAAGATGTAAGTGATGTACGATGTTTTGAGTTATGAAGTGTTATGCTGCGGAGTGCTGCGTATTAATGGGATGATGCTGACAAATCAGTGAAATGGGACTTGATGGTGAAATCAGCACTTTTGGTTGAGAAAGTGCGGATTTGAGTGAAATAAGTGACTTATTTCATTTTGAAATCCACCAGTATTGGGGCTAGTGTGTTTTGGAAATCCGCACTTATTTAAGTGTGGATATGGTCAAATTTAAGTGCGGATTTGTAAGTGCGGATTTGCCAGAACTGACACCCCCTATTTTATTCTTCAAATATTTATTTTAATTAACTACCCACTCATTTATGGTCTGTTATTGTTGTTTATTAAATCCAGACAAAATAAGTATACTCTCATATTATATTGGAGTTTTAAATTAAAAAATAAATACTAGTGGCTGGTATTAAATATGAAGTTGTTATAACTAAGTTGACCAATAATTAATGATTAAATAAAATTGTACTTTAAAAATTTTATTGAGTGTATATAAAAATAACACTCAAGAAATATATATAAGATATACATATAACCATTGAATATCAAAAATGATATACTTATCAACATGGTCTTTTTCAATAATTTTCAAATTTACTTAAAGAGACATTAATATTACCAAATCAAGTTTTATATCAAATATAAAAATATTATTATTTCAATTTAAATTATTTTACAAAAAATTTGAGTTACAAAGTAATTTAATTCACTATTTAATGAATGTTTTTGAAAAATATTTACAAAAATAGTAATAACCCCTCACAAAAAAATATAATTTTTTTACTTACAATTTGCACAGTAATTCTAGCCTTAAAATAATGGTATTCCTCTATGAGAAATATTTTTTAAATAAATTTAAATTTTTTTCATTATTTTATTACAAAATTTCAAATTTCAAATTTATTTTACCTTTCTAAAAAATTTAGTTAAAAATTTTATTTTGAATTTCCGAAAAATTAACGCAAAAGTCAAAAATTAAAAAACAAAATTATAAATATAATTATGAGAAAGGGGTAAATTAAATTTATAATATTCATATAAAAAAATTTCATATATTTTACGGTGTTTGAGTTTTAAATTTAATGTATTAAAAAATTATTATTAAATAACTAAGGCAAGTGAAATTGGCTTGGGTTTTTGGTATCACTAGCACTTATTTTTTTCTTATACTCATGTTTTAATTTTTTTTGTTTGGTTTTCTACCTTTATCATTTTTTTTCCAAGATTCCCTTTTTTTTATGATTTTAAATGTTTATTAGACCAAAGTTGCTTTCAAACAACTTCGGTCTAACTTGTCTCTCACTTCCCCACCAGATTGCAACTGGTGGGGAAAATCACTTACCTTTTAGAATCAAAAGTCCCTTGCAGGGACTTTGGTTTCTCCGTGTGCATTTCTCAGCCAGTTTTTTCTGTCTGTGCAATGCACTGCATGAAGAACATGCAGCTGATTTCAAGTCAGCTGCACAAAATATGGAAGCAAGTGTGCAAGGCTTGTTGCTTGCAGCAGCAATGTGTGTTGCATACAGATTTGGCCACCTCCCAGTCTAGTAAATTGTCTTGGAGGGTGGAAAATTTAAAAGAGAGCAACACTTCCAGCCAGGGGAAACCTGGCTGGAAATACTAAATTGAAATGTAAGGGACCCAAGCCAATACCAAAGGCTTGGATCATAAATTAATGTTTTTAAAAAGCAGCCAGTAGAAATCTGGTTGCAATAAAAAGTAAATTTTTTAAATAAAATACATAAATAAATAAACATGTGTTAAAATAAGATATGCAACACTCTGCAGATGGTTAGAAACGGCCTTCCATTGTTACACATAGAAACAAAATGCAATGTTGCTGAAAGCAACATTGATAATGTTTCAATATTTTGAGCCAATTAAGATCAGGAAAAAGGTCAAGGAAAAAAATTGCATAATTAAAACTCTACCAATTTAATATGGTGGGGAGGTTCATATTTTAGAAATAGGTGGTGCACATTATTGTTCCCTTTAAAAAAATTAAAAGATGAAAAAATTTTGACGCAGTGTAAATTTAAATGTGATGAGTGTATGGTTTTTAGCTACATGAAACATGGTAGCTAGAATTATGTGGTGTCAATTTTTTTTAGATGTGAAATGCAGTGTGCCACAAACCTTCATATGTACAACATGCAACCAAGTAAATTCTAGATGGAATTAGTATATTCATAGGACAAAATGATCATGCTGCTTACAAGGCCTTGGCAACATTATTCTTGGAATTTAGATGAAGTTTATCATGACTGGGAGAGCTTCATTTTTTTTGAAAAAGAGATCAGTGAAAATTCATGATATCCACATCTGTTTGCCACTGAATTTATTGTTCCTTTCTCTGTCTCACTTACCTTTTTCAAAAATTATTGATCATCTTTTTGCTTTATAATCTTGAATTATTTGTACTATTTTCTTGACCTTATTCAATTACCAGTAAGAAAATTTTTCTTGCTATTGTGTTTCATATCATTTTGGTCTTTTACTCTTTTTTACACTTTTGAAATGTTAATCTAATGATTCTAATTCTGAATTTATTTTTTAGGTACCTTTTACTGTACCCTTTTAAATCATTATCAAAAAATTCTTTTTTGGTTAACTTAAATTTTTTTTATTTTTTTGTCAATTTATTTCTCCTTATTCCTTATCAAAAATGTTCAATTTATTTATCTAGCTATTTATTTTTTAAAACAGTGATTATAAAATAAAATTTATAATTAATTTTGATCAATCAGCTACAAATGGAAGAAGATTTTATAGACATGTAACTTCATGTTTTGCTTATCATTTTTCTATATTTCTTTAATACTATCTGAACCATTATATTAATAATATGAAAAGTAAAACATCATCTTTTACTTGCTTAAAGCATACAGGATAATGTTTTACTTTTCATAATAATAATTAGATTGTTTGTACTTTAACTTTAATTTATTTATTTTTAAGTTGTTTTAAAGTCTTGTACTTGCTGAAAGCATACAGGAAAATGCTACAATTTAAAAATAATAATATATTGAAGTATAATTTTCTAAGTCAATATATTGGTCAGAGAAAGATTTTTCATTTTATATATGTGGATATGTTAATTCTGTAAATTTTTTAATCTTACTAGTGTATTGGAGTTATACTTTCATTACATTATAAATATTAAGTGTAGAGCCAAATCTCTTACTTCCTGAATGCATACAGGATAATTCTATACTCTTTATATGTATAATTTAATAAAGTATACCTTTGAAACACTTTCTTAATATTTAAAATAAAGTAAAAGTATTTAAATTTACTTATATGTAGACATTCTAATTTTATATTTCTAATATTGAAGATATGATAAAGTTAAAGGTATCATTGACTGATGATTAAAATTCTGTTACTCTTTTCTAATTTTTAATTTTTTTCTATTTTAAATCAAAATTTTATTCTCTTAGGATCAAACCATCAATGAGTAACAATTTAAAAAAACAGCCAGGGAAGAACTCTAACAATAAGTGGGAAAAAGACATTGCTACCTGAATGAAACTTTTTAACGCTCTTGGAATGGATACAAACAGGAAGAAGCCACATTTCTATGCACAATCTTATGCAAATAATATGACAGATTGGAATAATTATTACATTTTTTTTCCTGGTTGTAGTATTTATAAACCAAAAGGTGTCTTAATACCTAATGTTCTTGTGCAGACTTTTGAAATTCATGAGCTCAAAGAACTAGATATGTTAGAAGATATGGTGCAATGCATTAAGGATCTTTCTTACTGCAAAATGAAATTACAAATGATGGTCCTCATCAAAGAGCTGGTGGTTTTGGAAAAATGTTTGGTGGTGGCTTTATTTTGGATAGGAATAAATTTTATATATTTGTAAGTATCACTTATTTTAATTTAAATACTGAATTTTTTAAAGCTTTTCTTGCAGATAAATACACTGATGATATTGTACACATGGATAAATATAAAAAACAAATGAAGAGGAATGCAATGTACTTTGAATATTTTTTAAAAAAAATATCACATGTAAAGTACAACAAGGCAACTAATCTTTGTGCAAAAGTTGGTATTCCTGGATTTTCAAAAGATTCTAGTGATGAAGAGGGTGTACCATTTGCTAGTAATTTAACATGGACATCTGGAGCAAATGGTAATGGTTTCTCCAATGAGGTTCATCTTGATAAGGATGAAAGCGAGTATACTTTAGGAATATTTTTTCCTAAAGATACAGAAAACAATACCATTTATATGAAGGATAATAAGAGCCAACCAAAACAAACAGGTGGAGAACTTATGTTTCCCAAAATTCAAAGTAAAATCAACTTTGAAGTAACTGATGGAATAAAAGTGAAATTATGGCCTGCCAATCAACTGAGGCAGTTTAACTTAAGATGTTACGAAATTCCTGGCTTCACAAGGATAGTTTCTTCTATTCAAATCAGCACTAGAATTTTTCATGCTATAGTAAAACTTAATGTTTTTGATATTGATATTTCAGAATACTTGGAAATAACAAAGAAAAAGATAGGTTTGATTATTTGATTAGTGCTTTGAGAGATTTTTTGAAAAGAGATGACTTAATAGAGGAAGAAATAGAATCAGAAAAATATTATTTATCTAATGTTAAGACAAATATAAAAAATTTAAAAATTTAAATATTAAAAATTCATATCGTATATACACAACTTAATGTGAAATTAAACATGATAAATACTGGGAGTAGCTGTGAAATTTTCACTTTTGATGATTATAGTATTATCTATTTTACTATTTGTGAAAGAGAATAATTTTTTTATAATATAATAAGAATTTTTGATTTACTTTTGAATAAATATATAAGTTGTGAAATATTTAAATGACATTTTTATTAACTTGGTAGCAAAGGTTCTAAAATAAAAAAACTATAATAAAAAATTTGAAATATATTAGCCATAAAAATGTGCTTTTAATGCTACCAAAATAACTGTACATTTTTTGAGGTCAAACAGGCTTATTAATAAAAAAGTTAATAATAAAGAGTTGAAGAGAGAATTTTGAATCAATAACAGATTAAATTGTTTTTTTTAAGAATACACTCATTTAATTATTTAAATTTTTCTACTTCTGATTAAAAATGTTACAATCAATGAAAAAATTTGTAAAAATTAATAGATTATTCAATATTAAAGGTAAAGTAACAAAAGTAGAGCAGTTATCATATTTTTATATAAACAATAAAGTATTTAAGAATTTAGTACAAGTATTTGAAATCATATAAGTAGATTTTAAATTCTTCCTTATTGCTGGACTTACAATAATTTTTTTAATAATTAATTTAGAAAATCATGTCAAAGGTTTCTTAATAAATTTCAAAGATGGTCACATTTTTGACGTATATGAAGGAAAATAACTTGAATGATACAAGAAAAATCAAGTACACACAAATTTATCTATTTACATGTTGGAATATTAATTTATTGGAAGGCTATGTTTAGCAAAAAAAGGTGATACTGGATGAATGGAGCTCCAGTGATTAAGAAAATCAGCATAAATTTCCCTAGCAATTCCAAGAAGACTTGGGGTATCAAATTTTAAAGGAAATGGATCACACTTTCCTATAAAATGTTTTATTAATGTTTAAATATAGTTATTTAAATTTTTCCAAATTTTTTCTTCCATTGAATGATATTTTTTTTCATGTATATTAAGAAACTTAATTTCTGATATCACCTCCAAGCAATCAGCTGCTGAAGACAATCTCTGATTTTGAGAGCTCAGAAATAAACCACAGACACCATCAATTATATAGAACATGAAAGATTGAAATTGGTGGTGGGAGTATTCAGAATTTATCTTGTTTAGCACAGCCTTTTGTTTCTGTTTCATTATAGTCAGTTGAGTATTATCATTGTTCTGACTTGATTGTTGAGCTTCGCTAGTATTTCCACTTGATAATGTTGCAGCACAATATTTTGATTCAAGAATGATAATTGACATAATTATATCAATGATAATGTTGTAAATTTTAAGAAGAGTTTACATTGATATATAAAGGGTTTGAAGTGCAGTGGGACCAAATTCCAATCTGTCAGGAATTGGACTCTTCAGATTTTAAATGTGATCTAGAATCTGAAGACCATGTTCAATTAGACAATCTGAGTTAATGTTTTGATGTTATGGAAGCTGGCTGAATTCATGTGCAGTCAGATAAATTTAAGATGATATAAGATATACCCTTGATGAATGCAAGTGATCACTTGGGATCATTAGTCTCATGAGCATTCAGATAAGATTGGCTTCAGGCTGATCCGTTTTCTTTGTTGAGAAAAGAATTTTGGTACTTAAACAATCAGGATCACATAAATCTTCCAATTTTTTGAAATCAATATTATCAAGTACCCATAGCTGTGAGCTATCAATCTCTAAAAAAATATTTGCTACAAAAAGAAAAAAAAATAAGTAAATGAAAAAAGTTAAGACTTAAAATTATGGTAACTTACATAACTCAGTAAGTTTTGAAAGCCAATCTTCTCCACAATATTTTTCCCAATGTAAAGTAAACATTGGAATATTTAACATGGGCTCTTGGGAAGAAGTAGAAGAGCATAGTTTGAGGAGAGTAACAATTTCCAACCACGACCTAAGGACCTTTGCAGTGCTGATTCTACCTCCATAAAATTTATGAATTTTATAGAATCCTCCTGCAGATCAGAGTCTGTTAGAACAGAGGGTGAATATGTTAGAGGTTTGTTTGTTATTTTGATTGGAGTTGATTTCATTGGTAGAGAAGCTCTCAAAGAGTTCAAAGTAGGTAATTTAGGAGGTGATGGGTATTGCTTCTTATAAATGAAGGAATTTGGTGATGAGCTGTTTGAATAATCATCTTTATCAAACATATCATCATCTCTTGAAGAGTATTTAAAGGTTTGCTAGTTTTGATGAGCAAGCATAGCTCCATGTTCTGACAGTTCATCATTGCTATTTTCATTGCTCTTTTCATCATCTTCATCAGGGAGAGGGCGTTGATGGATGGAACAATCTACAGTAGGTGAGTTTGTGGTACAAAATATCAAAAGAAAGATCAAAAGAACAATATGTAAGCAAAAAAAGATATATATGATAGAATTTAAAGATAAACAAATAACAATAAACAAAAGGAAACAAGAACATACTGATTACCAAAGCCTTTGCTTTTTTATTGAGATTTATTATTTGATACATCAGAAAAATCATTAGCAGAAGCCAGTGTAGACAATCCTATAGTACTAGCTATAGGCCTTGACCAAGGGAGTTGGAGAAAAACCAGAAAGAATATCCCCTGTCCCTTTAGAAAAACAAGTGCGATTTACCTGTTGCAGCAAATTGGAGATCTGTTTGCTAGACCCTCTAATTAAACACTTTTCACCTCTTTAAAAGTGAAGATAATAGTCCCAGACTGACTTCCAGAAAGAGTTGAAATGAACAGTAATATATTCCAACAAAAAACCAGCCAATGAGACAGTGAGGAACAGAGAGGTATGAGTAAAGAGAGATAAGATCCTTTTTTCAAAAATCTTCCCACACACGCATCATACAGCCAGTGCACAGACAACCCCTCTAAGATTCATGCACAGCAGCAAATTTGGCACCTGTACCAGCCAAATTGAATAAAAACCCTCCAGAAGTGCTCCCAACCTTCTAAAACAGAGGCAGGTGGGCCGCCTGAAGCAGCCCGGCCTCCCCGAAGCCAGAAAACCAATAAAAACATCTAATCTACTTAGAAAAATTCACTACAACTACTAAAACCCTTAAAACACAAAATTACGCTATAACAACATTGTGACATGAAATATAGAGCTAAATTATACCTATCTAACGGTACTTAGCACATAACCCTAAGACTTAAGGTTATCCCGTAAAACGTGAAAAACAAAATTAAACAGCTATCTTTTGTAACTGAAAAATGAGGAAATGACCCCTTAAATCTTAAAATATGAAAAATATCATCAAAACATGAAATATAGAGAAACACCGGGGCTATCCAATGATAGTACCCACATACCTGCAGACCCAATATCCACCGAATAAATCTAGAAAAACACCCAATTCTTCAACAGATGTCAAATAAGACATGTACAAACAGCGCCAAACAACACAACAAAGGCCCCTGCCAATGTTGGAAGACAACATCCTCCCTCCAATTAAGAATGTCCACATTCTTTCTTCATCAAACCACCATGTTCAACCTTCTTCCCAAATCTGCCTCTGAAATGGGTCCTTTCCAATACTGCATTGACAATAATCTAATCTGCACCATCACACCTCCTGTCCATCCATACAGAAAGTCCTTTGATGTCTGCCACTCCAGGAAGAAGACCTGCTACAGACATGGTCCATTATCTTCTGCAACAGCTTCACCTCCACCACAACCTAGTTCATCTTCTACCAGCACCAAAAGATCTAGGCCATCCATCTTGATTCCCAGATTAATTAAAAAGCTACACCCTTCCCAGAAGAGTGCCAAAACCACTAAAACAACAAGTTCCACCATCCCTGGTCCATCTGATGGTAAAAAACTTACATTTCTTCCTTCCACCTTATAACTGATGACTTCTCAGGTCCTCCATCTTCTGAAAGTGATGATAACAATGTAGGATCCATTGAACCACCAACACCAAACCACTTGCCTGCAATTAAGGCCAAGTTCCAACAACACATCTCAACAGAAACACCTTCTTCTAAACTACTTCCAATCCACTCCTGCTAGAGATCCACAGGACATTGAGAAAAGAAGACACCTTATTCACCAGTTCAAGGCTAATTCTGAACACTTCATTTCATCTCTTGATTCCCTCTGTAATTCCACTAGTACTTGAGTTTGATTCAGAAAAGAAAAATTGACCACACCCTCTATAGGATGTAACCACAATACAACCCTCAGTTTTAAGTCTTGGGGGACCATCCTCATTTTATAGTCTTGGGGGACTCAAAAACCCTCAGTTTAAAGTCTTGGGGGACTTAAAAACCCTCAGTTTAAAGTCTTGGGGGACTCAAAAACCTAAATCATAAACCCAGAACCAGAGATAAACCACATTAAGACACAGAGAAAAAACTAACATTCTGGGGTAATTGTGAACAGAGCTGCCAGCCCATCAATTACCCCCAAACTTGCCTTTGCTAAATTCAGAGGCTCCCCCTGTGGATACCCTCCACAAATCTTTCAAACCCATTCCAACAACAAAAATACATTCCTCAGTTTATAGTCTTGGGGACTACACCATCAAAAAATCCTCAGTTTACAGTCTTGGGGGACTAATCTTGAAACCATAGATTTTTCAGTTTAGAGTCTTGATGGACTATTCTTGAAACCAGCCAGTTTAAATTCTTGGAGGACTATCAGAGTTTTGCATAAAATAAACGCAGCCAATTTCATACAGAACACACCTACAGCCAAACTGTTGAACTTCCACCTTCACTTCCGCATCTACCTATCACTGACAAAAATCTCTTTCTTATCTCTTTCCATCATCTTTCTCACCACAGATCATGGCTGGATCCCCTGATGTTGACCCCTCTACTCTTCCTTGCTTCACTACTTCCAAGGACTATGCCTGCAAAGAGTGCATCCACATGTGCAGACCTTGCACATTCACTCTTCCAACTCCTGAAGCCAAATTCTACAACAAGGCTTGTGATTCTTGCTACTCCAAAAAGAAGAAATGTGATAGAGATGCCAACTACCCTATTCCTCCTCCTTCACCTTCTCATAAATACCTCTCCAGATCCCCAGAGCTTGGTCCAGCCTCTTCATCTTTATCCTCAGCACCATCCAGATGATCCCGGAACTCAGTTTCCAGAACTCTCCCAAAAAGGCCTGCATTGACTTCCCAAGAAACAGCTTTTATCTCTGCTAAATTAGCTCCAAAAGCTTCCAAATCAGCTCCTAGGCTTCTAGACTGCGTCCAGGCGGCCCGGACGACCTCGGGCAGCCTGCCCGCCTCACTAGACAGTTAAAATCAGGCTCAAAACCTCCAAAATAACCAGAAAACAGCCAAATTCCTCCAATCAACAAAAACAACTCCACACAATTACCTCCCACTGCTCCCAGAGAAATGCAGCCAACCCTTCCAAGGTCCAAAAACTCCAAAATTTCCCAAACTTCTAAGAGACCTGCCAGAGGACCCCAGGAAGACACCAGAGCACCCAACACTGTACCAAAGCAACAACTTTGTCCCCAGGTAAGGCAACAAAACTACACCTCTCCTCTGTCAGCCAACTATTCTTCTGACAGTTCCATTCCTTCAAAAGCTTCATCCAGAAGAGATCAATCTGCTTCTAAATCAATCTCTCCTGCTCCATCTTATAACAACCCTGGTACTCCATCACCAGCACCTCATCTAACTGAATCAAGCAGAAATATTAACACCAGGTCAAAAGTTAGACGACTTGCAGTCAAGTGGTTGTTTAGTACCTGTGGTCTAACATGAGTCAAACCTGTGTTGGAACTTTGGTGGGACAATATTTTATCATGACACATAGCTCATAGCTGAATCATTAGGACCAATTTGAATTCTTCATATAGTGCTTCTTGCATAATTTCCAACAGGCAATAGATCATACTTTGGTGTCTAAAATACATATATTGAATTCATTACAGATATTACAAAGGTGACTAATATGCACCAGCTATATTACTTAATGACATTATACAGACAGTATCTGATAAAACACCACCAAAGCCACTTGGATTGAGAGTTCTTGAATCATGTCCAATAATATCTTTATGAGTAATAATAACATTTTTAGACCATCAATTGTAGCACCAAAATGTTTTGAATCCTTCTTTTGAGAAAGGATTTTCTATTTTTTTTTCAACAGCATCATACAATTCAACTAGAATAAAGATTTGATCTGGTAAAATTCAGTGACTTCCACATTCTCAAAAAAAAACTCCAATCTTGTTGCCTCTTGATATTCCCATAGCCTTGTTGTTTTGAGTATAATGAGTAGTATTTACCACCAATGTTTTAGTATTGAAGATCAGTAATTTTAGATTGTAGAAATTTTAAAGAACCAATGAATTTATCTTTTTAAAAAATGTTTAAAAAAGACATTTTTCTATAAATCTTGTTTAAATATTCCGGCCATAAATCATATTCTTCACAGAGCAATATAACAGTTTATTTTGAAGACTTTCCTTTTTCTATATTGAAAAAATCTTTAATTTGTATTTTAAATCAATTGTCATTCATCTCATGAAGAGATTGAAGATTTACTATCATGATGAACATTTCCATTAACATTTTGTCAATTTCAAATAAAAACAAAAAAATAATGTAAAAAATTATGGGTAATAAAAAGAATTATGAAAAAATGATTTTATTAATATTAAGGGGTGTCAGTTCTGGCAAATCCGCACGTAAATTAAGTGCGGATTTCAAACCAAATCAGCACTTACAAATCAGCACTTAAATTTTGCAAAAAAGTCACTTATTTCAAAAAAGGGTGTCAGTTATGACCTCAAATCAGCACTTTTTTCCCGTTTTTTTTCACAACCACATTTTGGCCACAAAACATCCCTTCCTTTCTTACCCCATCCCTGTAACATGTGACACACTGACCTTCCTCGCTACCTACCCATCAATCCTCGGCACACACCCCTTCCTGACATTTTCAATATTTTGACCAGGCATGTTTACATTCTTTTTTACTTATTTCTTCTACTTCTTAATCTTTTTTCTATGGGTGTCAGTTCTGACCTCAAATCAGCACTTTTTTCATGATTTTTTTTTTCAAAACCACATGTTGGCCACATCATCCCTTTCTTTCCCATACCATTTTGTACTCTCCAAATGTCCTCTTTGTGTACTTCATTCACTTGGGTTGGTATTTTGGTTTGTTGCATATTCATTTTTTTTGGAATTTACGGCAAAATTTTTTTTTTGGATGGCTCATTGGTTTTCTTTCACCAGCTCAACATGAAATCGCATATTTTCTGAAATCGCATATTTTGTCAGTGATTTTTTTTTTCATTCATCCCTCATATCCTTTTCTTATTCTTCTCCAACATCCCTCAAACAATTTGGTTTCATTCATTTTGTCATCTCATCTCTCCAGGTAAGTCACTTTATTCTTTTTTTTTGATTTTTTGATTACTAATTATAATTTTTTTTGTTTTCTTCTGTTTATTTTATTTTTTTTATCTAAATTTTTTTTGTAAGTGGTTATTTTGGATTTCAATGGTATAATTAACCTTTTTTTCTCTCCCTCTTTACTTTCTTTTTTAGCTCCATCACCCTACTCTTCATCCCTCCTTGGCATGGTCATTATCCCCCCTTTCCCTTATTTCACTTTTTTTTGGCTCCATTTCATTGAAACACATACATTGCACATTCTTTATGCATTTCACTTACTCCATATTCATTTTCCCCACAATTCCAACATCAATCTTTCTCACTCTATTTTTCCTACTTTTCAATCAAGGTAAGTTTCATCTCCTTTTTTTCATGCCTATATGATATCTCATTCCTTTTATGAAAAGTTCATACTTAAATATATTTATGACTCTTATCTGGATAACAGTGAACTTATAAAACTCCTTTTGATCTCATCTTCATTACCACTTTTCAAGTTTTTGTAAAATTTTGAAAATCAGACTCGGAATTAGGGTTAGGTTTATTCAAATCTAATGTTCTTTTTACTGAAGATTCTCCTGAAGGCTACCTTTCATTTCCCACAAACAGATTTGAATTTGATTCAGTGGTTGCTGAGATATTGACCGCTAAAGTTGAGCCTTTTTTTTCCCAATTTAAATTTTTATTTCATTTTTTTATGTAACAAATTAGGGTTAGGTTTATTTAAATCACATGTCCTATAACTGAAGATTCTACTAAAGCATATCTTTCATTTCCCACAAACAGGTTTGAATTAGGTTCAGTGGTTGCTGAGATTTTGACCTTTGAAGTTGAGCCTTTTTTCCAAATTTCACTTGTCTTATTTCACATTTTTATATTGCATATTTAGAGGATAAGGATTCTGAAACTCTTATATGATTATTATCTAGGAATTTCAATTATATAGGCATATATTCGTTGCTCAAGAATATCACTAAAGCTCAAAAAGATGAAGATTTTCGCTTATGGGACACTCTACCTTCCTTTAACTCTTTTCTTGCTCTTCGACTCAAAAAGCACTGTAATAAAGCATTTGAAAAAAATCATGAACTTGCAACCAAATTTGGAATACCAAATTGGTGTGACTCCGAATGGGAAGATATCAGCCACGAATATCTTTTATTTTCTAATGTTATTATCACTCATTCTGGATTTCACAATAAAATTCACACCGATACCAAGGACACCAATTTTCTTACTTTTGGTATATTCTCATATATCAAACTGATTACTGGCCAACCAATACAATCTCCAGCTAAAATCAAATGACATGGTTTATATTTTCCAGACCACCGGTGCATCATTGATTTTGGTTTGGGAAATGGTATCATCAAAACTATTTGGAATTCTTCTAAGGATAATCATCACACGACCAAAGCTCCTCCTGGTTTGGAATCCTGTCAAGATTTAACACATTTTGGTTGCTCATTTCAAATCAGTCATAAGTTGATTCAAAGAATCAATAAGGTAATGAAAGAAGGTAAAGTTAATTGATTTAAAAAAACTTTATTTAGATCCAAAAAGTATGGGGATTAGAGTTGTCATCGAAAATTTTATATTTTTTCGTAAATTTTTAATAAATATTTTTTATGTATCAATTTCCTCAACTAAAGTAATGGGCCCACGACCTTGTGTTGTATAAATGGTAATCATGATAACATTTATTTGTTTCATGGGGTTCCTCTAGCCTATACCTGTGGAAAGTCCCAAACTTTTGTTTCTAGATTTGATCTGCATTTTGGCTTAAGGGATTGTCATTACTTTAAACTAGGGAAATTGATATATATTAGATATTTATTTAATAATTTACGTAATTCTATTAAATTTAGATGACTTCCACCACTTACTTCAATAAAATGCAGGGGGGTGTATTGCCAAATTTTCAAATCTGACATGTGAAATTGATGACTTAGAAAAATTTTGGTGATATCCACCCCTTGCTTCAATAAAATGCAGGGGAGAGTATTGCCAATTTTTTAAAACAGATATAGAATTTTTTTTGACTTGTAAATATTTTGGTGAAAATTTTTGACGAGAATGTGAAAGTAATTGTTTCCACCTTGAGCAGGTTTCTGGCTCAAAGGAATAGCAGTACCATCAACAAAACCAATACATCCTGGGAAGCCCTCTGCTTGCATAACCTGAAATGATTCAAGTCGCTCTTCTTTTGTTGGCCAGGTGAGAAGTTGAGATTACAAGGAGTTGATGGCAGTGATACATTGTTTGGTACAAGTGTTAACTGAACCATACCCTAAATCAAAGACATTTTCTAAAAGTTTCAAAGCGGCTCCATTACCATTTGAACCCAAATGACATAGTGTGATGGCCAATTGAATTGAAGGATGTTGTTTTTCTTTTTGAGAATTATTGTGAAATATGGGATGATCCTGAATAAGCTCAAGCAATTTAAGGAAACATTCCTGAGAAGTCATGAACAGCTCTCTAAAACTGGGTGTAGATAGTTTAAGAAGTGTTTGGATGGTGTACTTGGGGGTATGAAGTACTTGAGGCTTTCTGGGAAGAAGGTAACGTTTCATGGCCATTTTTGATAAAAAGACAAAATCTTCTTCTAGATCAGAATCAGAATCGCAATCAGAGTCCAAGAGCAGTTCAAGAGCCATGAAAGTCATTGCTTTATGTAATTTATCACGATTTGAAAGTGAGGAAGGCATAACTCTTATATGATATGATATGAAGATGTAAGTGATGTACAATGTTTTGAGTTATGAAGTGTTATGCTGCGGAGTGCTGCGTATGAATGGGATGATGCTGACAAATCAGTGAAATGGGACTTGATGGTGAAATCAGCACTTTTGGTTGAGAAAGTGCGGATTTGAGTGAAATAAGTGACTTATTTCATTTTGAAATCCACCAGTATTGGGGCTAGTGTGTTTTGGAAATCCACACTTATTTAAGTGCGGATTTGGTCAAATTTAAGTGCGGATTTGTAAGTGCTGATTTGCCAGAACTGACACCCCCTATTGTGTGGGATAGATCTTAAAATTTGATTCATACTCTCATGAACCCAAGCTTCCTCTGATGATGCTGGGCCAAATATTTGCAGAACTTCAGGGAAATTTTGGGCTAAGTGGACATTAGGCTTGATGTGAATTTGTGGCCAAAATTTTCCATGGAATTTTTATACTCCTTCAGCTAATCATGAAGAGATATAATTTCATCTTCATTGATTTAAAAGTAAGTTAAAAGGTTTTTTATTGATACAAAAATGGAAATACACTTAATTAAATTCTTCTCTATTCTTTCAGAATTTTCTATATTCACAACTAGAAACAAAGAAACCACATCATAATTTTTTTTTAGCAAAATTAATTCTTCTTCCTTGAGATTTGTTCCAGTCTTCCCTAAATGGTGTGGAACACAGTTGAACCATGAGGTAATGAGTGTATGAAAAATAAAATTTTGAACCATCATTAAATCCTTAGTACTAAGATCCAAATAAGAAGTTAAATCATTTGGTGTTGCAACTGATCCCCATTTAATTTAAGGTCTAAAACAGGCAGAAAATTCCTGAAATGTGGACTCTAAGGAAGATATTTATTAGGGAAAATTTTATCTAATGATGATTCAGCTATAATTTATTTAACTATCTAAATCAGAACTATATTTTTCATTATTTGAGCTGGGTCCAACACCTAGTGGATTAGAACTTCCTGATGGCCCAACAATTTTTAGAGCTTCTTTTGCCTTCTCTCAACAAATTTCATCATAAGATAATTTTTGCTTGAGGTCTGTTCTCAGTGGTAGTATCACTATGCAAACTGTACTCTCTTTTTTCTTCTTTTACTTGAGTCATGAGAGAAATAATTTGAGGGGAAAGATGTTATTTTTGAAAAAAATTCCTTTTGTGTAAATTCTGTCTTTGAGTGTGAACCTTTCTCTTTCTCTGTATTGTAGTTTAGTAGTCTTGGTCAACATTGTGTTGTTTTCTATTGTTTTATATGCTGCGATTTGTCATATAATCAAGCCTCTTCTTGCTGTTTCCATTTTCCCCATCAAAAATTTTTTCTCTCTATTCTCTTTATCACTTCTGTTTCTCCCTCTTGTACACTGCTTCCCCCTTGGATGAAACTTACATTCCTTGAATTTTTTGGGGATAATAGAGTCCTTTTTCCAGGTTCTTTCCTTATACTTTCTGCTTATTTATTTAATCCTAACCACAGAAACTCATCTTTTTGTACCTTCTTATTTCATCACATGCTTTTTTGTAGTTGTTGTAAGGTGCACAGTTGCTGACTGAACTATTTTTAGGTACGTTTGTTTTTGAAATGATATACAAGTATTTTTACCTCTATTATCTTTATCCCCCGCATTGATCCCTCCTGTTAACTTCTTCCCCCTTGGCTGCATCTGACAGTACTTGCTCCATGTGGGGAGAATAGAGTATTCTTTCCATTTTTATCAAATGCTTTGTTGTACTTTCTTTTTGAAAGGTGAAAAGTTTCTCATTGACATGTTTTTCACCTTCCCCTGTGCCAAAAAATCTTCATTGATGTCTTTTGTAGAATGATAAGGTCTGATAAGAAATGAAGAATCAGGGGAGATAGAGGATATTTAATTGTTTTGATTGAATATATCTTTCACAGGACATCCCAAATTAATCAATGGGTTATAGTCAGGAATAAGATTAATTATGTTGGAGGGTGACTCAAGTCCTTGGGAGATAGTTATTAGGAAATTAGAAAGATAGAAATTCAAAATATTAATTATTAGAGGGAAGTTGGTATCTTTTTGGGGTAATAATGTATCTTCAACTCATATAGAGGATGAATCCTTCCCTAGAAGCTAAACCCCAAACAGGAGAAAATAAAGTTTGATATCCTGAGAGGCCAATTATTACATAGAGGATGTGGGAATTAGAAGGGCACTGTTTACTAATGTTAAAATGAGTTGAATGTTCCCTAGCCCTGATAATATGTTATGTATGAGAGAGATGAAGTGAAAAAGGTTTCTCAATAAAACCTGGGAAGCTTCTGAAGTCAGATATGTGAAATTGAAGTAAGCTAATACAGATGGGAGAGGAATTATACAATGATTACATCTTGAATATAAATTAATTATGAGAGGAAAGACAATAATTCAGGAAGAAATTACTATTTATAAAAGACTAAAAACATTTCTTGGAAAAGTAAGTCACATGATTTGAATGATGAACAGATTTACAATAATTTTCAGAGATTTTTCAGTCACTCTAGGTTGAGATAAACCATCAGGAAATATGTCAGAAGCTAATATTAACTGAATTTTAATTTGTACATAGATTGAAGTCACAAGAGGTCCCACCTGACCAATGAAAATTTGAAAAATTAGTGATTGGTTTTTTCATGTATAATTTGAACTCCACTTGTTTAAAATATGAATTAAGGTTTTCTCCCAAATTAAAAGAATAGATTAGGAAAAATTGAAAAGTAAAAAATACTGAAACTTCCACTTTTACAAAAGAAGAAACCAAATTTTTCACTTGTGAAAAATGCTTATGGACACATAAATACATCCAGTAATTTTCTCATGTTTCTATTATCTAGTATTGAAATAAAAATGCAGGATCTGAGGGGCCTGGAATATTCTCTTACTTTAAAGTCCTGTTTTAAAAAACTGCACAAAAATGAGTTAAAATAAAAGTGGATCTCAGTCAAAGTATATGAAAAATCTATTATTGCACATGCCTTGTAATCTTACTTGATTTCTGTTTAAAATCCATAGCACAGGTTCAACTTCTTATAGTCAAAAAAGTGTTAGTAAGTTTATGAGATTAAGTCTATCTAATAAAATAATTTTCTTTTAATAATAAATATTATATTATATTTTTCCTCTGGAATTCTCTTAAAAAAGTTTTAAATAGTAAAACCAGATTTTAATTCACTGAACTCAAGTTCCAGTACAAATAAAGAAATTCATAAAGATACTCAACAATATATATTTACAAAAAATTTCAGCAACTTGAAGTGCTCTACAGTCATGCTCTGAGGTGCCCCACCCTGCCCCCATTTTGGCAGCCACAAGGCCTTTCACAAGCCTCTCAAAATAACACTTACTTACTTCAATTTTTTCATTCTTACTTAGCATATTTTTATCATATACTCTGAATTTTTTCATAGAATGAAGTTTGAAAATGAATCAGATAAACTTTTCAACAAAAGTTTAAGGCAACAAGTTGCCTCATGTTTTCAATAACAGCAGCTCAGAACAAAAAAGAGGCAAAATATGAGGCACCATGTTGCCCCATATTTCACTCTTTGGTCAAAGGCAGATGTGACATACACTAGGGTTCATCTGCATAAATATGAGGTGGCATGCTGCCTCATTGTTTGCTTTCTGGTAAATATTGAAAGTAATGGGTAAGTTAGTTACTTACATGCATACATGAGGCAACATGTCGCCTCATATATGCATGTGGGAAACTTGCTCTCTCACATTGAAAAAAAATACAAATAAAAACTGAATATTTACTTTGCATACATGAGGCGACATGTTGCCTCATGTATGCAATAACAAAATCTCAGAAAAAAAAGAGGTAAAAGATGAGGCACAATGTTGCCTCATCTTTTGCTTGTTTGTCAAAGGCATATGTGAAATACACTAGGGTGCATAGGAATAAAGATGAGGTGGCATTTTGCCTCATCTTTTGCTTCCTGTAAAATAGTGAAGCTAACTGGTAGGGTAGTTACTTACATGCATAGATGAGGGGACATGTCACCTCATGTATGCATGTGGGAAACTTTCTTTCTCACATTGAAAAAAAATGAAAAAAAACTTAATATTCTAATTGCATACATGAGGCGACATGTCACCTCATGTATGCAATAACAGAAGCCCAGAAAAAAAAGAGGCAAAAGATGATGCTCCATTTTGCCTCATATTTTGCTTGTTGGTCAAAGACATATGTGACATACATTAGTGTGCATTTTCATAAAGATGAGGTGGAATGTTACCTCATCTTTTACTTTCTGGTAAATAGTGAAGGTAGTTGGTAGTGTAGTTTCTTACATGAATACATGAGGCAACATGTTGCCTCATGTATGCATGTGGGAAACTTGCTTTCTCACATTGTAAAAATAAAAATAATACAAAATAAAATTTAATATTGTAATTGCATACATGAGGCAACATGTCGTCTCATGTATGCAATAACAGCAGCTCAGAAAAAAAACAGGCAAAATATGAGGCACCATGTTGCCTCATATTTTGCTTGTTGGTCAAAGGAAGTTGACACATACACTAGGCCATATTTTCTCAAAAAGATGATGTGGAATGTTGCCTCATCTTTTTCTTACTGGCACATAGTGAAGGTAATGGGTAGGGCAGTTGTTTACATGCATAAATGAGGCAACATGTTGCTTCATGTATGTATGTGGGCAAGTTGCTTTCTCACATTTAAAAAAAATACGAAAAAAACATAATATTATAATTGCATACATGAGGCAACATGTCGCCTCATGTATGCATGTAAACAACTACCCTACCCATTACCTTCACTATTTTCCAGAAAGCACAAGATGACACAACATTCCACCTCATCTTTATGCAAATATGGCCTAGTGTATGTGGCATCTTCCTTTGACCAACAAGCAAAAGATGAGGCAACATGGTGCCTCATCTTTTGCCTGTTTTTTTTTCTGAGCTGCTGTTATTGCATACATGAGGCGACATGTTGCTCATGTATGCAATTACAATATTTAATTTTATTTTGTATAATTTTTATTTTTACAATGTGAGGAAGCAAGTTTCCCACATGCATACATGAGGCAACATGCACCTTATGTGTGCATGTAAGCAACTACACTACCCACTACCTTAACTATTTGCCAGAAAGTAAAAGATGATGCAACATGCCACCTCATCTTTAGGAAAATTTACCATGTCCTGGAGATATGAATAAGTGCGCTGCATCATGTCATGAGGACATGGTAGATATTTTGTGTATACAAAAGTGTTCCAACATATCATTAAGGTACTATGTTGGATTGAAACATATTGGTTAGCATATGTAGGAGAACATGTATCAGCATGTTGCCTCATGTTTTACATATCTTGTATAGTAAATTATATTGTGATTGGATGGATGAAATGCTACTATGGGAAGGGTTTGGTGAACTTTTCAATTTTAGATGAAAGTATTATAGATGAGGAAGTTTTCAGATCTCTTCAGAGGTGCAGCACATGAGAAGCTAATAAATTTTCTTATATAGCTAATGATAAATAAACCTATTCTTAAAAGATAGAAAAGGTGAATCTGAAAAAATTGAAGTTAAACTTTCTAAAAGAAGAGAATTAATAGTATTGTTTATATAGCTCTAAAATAGTTATTATAAATTAACATCACATTTTTTAAGTTGTGTGATGGAATAATCAAAATTTATTCATATTTTTTGGTCCCTGAAATTACTGGATTTTTTAAAGATATCTGTATTCACTCTGATACTGAGGAAAGACAGGATGGGAGTAGTGTCATAACTCCAATCCTATGGAGGAGTGCTTGTTTTACTTGACGTTTAAATAAACTTAAAAAAGGGTGGATGTCTAAATTTCTTTCAAGTTTTCAATCTCAAACATATAAGTAAGCTATCAGGAAAAGGTTGATCAAAAATTGAAGGTCCCTAAACCCCCAGAAATGGAAGGTGTTCAGCCTTTTTCAGGGCCCAGGAGTTTTCCTATGGATGATATTGTTGAAGAATATTTTACTGGGAGACTTCCAAAAGTCTTTCTAGAAGAAACACACAATTATAATTTGTCTGTGACAGAGTAGTTCATTTTTGATACTGAGAAAAAGGTCATTTTGGAAGATTTATCAACTTTTATAGAACTTTACTATTGTAAAAGTCAAGCTAGTTTGAAATCAGAACAGCTTGAGTTTTTACAGAAGGATAAATTGTCTCATTTATTTATACTAACTGCAGCTGTACTATTTTTAACAAAAAAGGATTCTAGTTTTAATCCTTATTTTTCATCATAGCATAGAGCATACATGTAATCTGTTTAAATACTTTAAATTTCCCCTCCCTAAGTTTCTAAAATTACCCTTTAACTAAAATAATTATTGAAAAGTTTGAATAAAATCAGATTGAGTACTATAAGGTGCCTGATTAGCTAGTTATGTTTGGTGAAAGTAAACTTTTTTCTTGCTTATTTATATTTTTATCTGCTCTTTCATATTTTTTTTTTCAAATCCTTTTGTTTATCACTATAGGGTAAAACCTCAAATGATCAACTCATCTATTTTTTTTAGATTATGGTGAAGTATATTCCTGAAACTATGATTCAATTTTAAAAATTACAGATTTCAGATTAATCTGAATGAGTGCATTCTTTTATATATATATATATTTATAAAATTTCAAGTATAAGTCTATTTTTAAATTGAGATTCTAACTCTTATACCATAAAAAATTCATCAAGTAATTTAAAAAATTTCACATTATTTTCTAGAACTCATTTTGAAAATATGGTAAAATTAATAATATTATATTATTTCATGGAGTAAAATTTTCAATGATTAAATTAAACCCACACTTCCTTCACAAAAACAGGGTCTGAGAATTTTATATGTTCTTTCATTGAATTTTGTCCTGGTAAAGTCTATGTTTCCAGCCTGCAGAAAGAAAATTATGAAAAGGTATTGCATGGCCTGAAATAAATGTTGTAAATGAACTTAGTATGAAGGACTTCTTGCCTGGAAAATGAAGCTAATATAGAACTAAGGCAAATTTTTTGAAAATTACTCAAGTTCAAATCAGATAGACAGCTTCAACAATAACCATTGAGGTATAATTTTTCAATCTTTTTTTTTTTGGTACAGTGACATTCACAGTTTTGGTTTGGCTTGTAACTACTTTAAGCAAAAAATTTCCTTCAAAGGTTACTTCTGATGTTACTTTAAGATACCTGAAAAACCACTTGACTGTAAGTTTTCTAACTTTTGACCTGGTGTAACAACAGCAACAGCAGATCTGCTGCTCCAACTAGGCCCCAGGAACATCAGCCTCCTAGTTCAACTTCTCAAAAACTTTCAGAAGAAGACCAAGAGAATCCATATCTCTCCCTGATTGATCCACCTACTATCACCATTCCAAAATATTCAGAAGTCGGAATTCTGGCCGCTTACAAATTTGATGAGCTTCCAATCTGTAAGTACCACATTAATTCATCCAATTTCTTCAACAAAAATAATTACTGATCCAATTCTTCTTGTCTAGTTGGAACCCCTCCTCCTGAATCTACTATTGGTGTTGGCCAACCTCTAGAAACTTCTTTGACCCTGGATTATGGAGACATGAAACAACACCTCAGCACCATGTGTTCAAACATGCTGAAAGCCTTTTCCCTCCATGGAACATTAAATTAATTTTAGAAAACCTTGAGGAAACAACTATTGGACGACCACTGGAAGATGTCTAGGATCATCAAGCACACCTTCCAACAATCCATTCCTGCCTCTTCTTCTTCCTCTTCTAAAATTCCATCCAAACCCATTCCTGCCCATTATAATCCATATAATCTCTGCAGCAGGATGCACTTCAAAGAACACAGTGCTTCCAACAAGCCCAACAAAAAACAAAAACGACATCATAATCCAGACCAATCTCCAGAAACTTCATCATCCAGACAATGAGCTCCTGCCAAAAAGATTAGAAGCATAATAATAAAAAATAGTAATAAAAAATTAATAACTATAAATTCTAATTTTTTTTTTTTACAATCTACTAACATACTAAAATTAAAAATTGATAAATAACATAAAATAAAAATAAATGAAATAAAATAAAAGATAAAAAATAAAACAAATGGTATCCCCCAGCCAATTGATGAGCTGATACCCTGATACCTTGCCCACATCCAAGATAATAAAAAATAAAAAATGAAATTAATGAAAAGAAAAATAAAATAAACCAAAATGATAAAATAGCATTGCCCGGCCAATTGATGAGCCTTTCCGCACCAATGCTTGCCCACATCCAGGTGACCCTGATGTGGTAACACCCTATATTTTTGATTTTATAATTTTAACAACCCCCATAAAAAATTAAAAGAAAAAAGAGAAAAAAAAGAAAATAATCTTAAACTACTATCTAGAAAAATCATAACTAAAAAATCAAAGAAAGTCCATCTCCATGGATGGTCCAGATTAAGAGAAGGTCCAGTAAGAGAAAGTCCATTCCATAGAAATGATCACTGGGTGGGCTCCCTCCAATATGTAAAAATGATGGGAGACCACCAGTGATCCACCACCAAACCAAAAAAAACCAAAGATAATGAAGCCAGTCCCAAACCATTTTAAAGTCATAGTGGACTTGAAACCTGAATAATAAAAAACAGAACTAGAATTCAACTAGGAAAAACAAAAGACTTGAGACAGACATTCTGGGGTAACTGTTCTACAGAGCAGCCAGCTCATCAGTTACCCCCACACTTGCCAAAATAAAATCTAGAAGCCCCCCCTGGGTACCTTCTAACAAAACACAACATCCAAAACAATAAACCAAACCAATAAGAGTGAAGAGTCCAGAACTTGAAAACCAAAGGAAATTCCAGTTTAAAGTCATAGAGGACTAAAACCTGTGAAAATAAACCAATACTAGGGTTCAACCAAACTAAGAGAAAGTGTTGGAAACAGAAAATCTGGGGTAACTGTTCTACAGAGCAGCCAGCCCATCAGTTACCCCCACACTTGCCAAAATAAAATCTAGAAGCCCCACCCATGGGTACCTTCTAACAAAAAGTTTCCAACACAAAAGTTTCTTTGCAACACCAAAAATTTCAAAATTTAAAGAATGTTCCATAGTTTATCCTCATTGCGGAGTCAATCTTCTTCATGTCTAGTGCCTCTGGGATAGAACCTCTTCATCTGGTCTGCAGCCACTCTCTTCTTCAAGACTTCACCATCCAACTCTTCCAAAACATAAGAACCTCCAGACACTTGAGATCTGACTCTGTAAGGTCCATTCCATCTGTCAGCAAACATTTTTCCCCACTGACTCTCCAAACTTCTATTATACACCAAAACCAAACAACCAGGTTTCAAGGGATTCCTGAGTCTATGAGCCAACTTCTTGTCCCAGTATCTGACTGATTGATTCCTAATCTTCATCATTCTAGATTATTCCTTCTCTTGACATTCCTCTCTACATTTCAACTGTTGCATCCTGGCACAGAGCAATTCTTCTGTCGAGTGCACATCATCCCAATCAATTCCAAGATAAGAGAAAGATTCCAAGTCCACTGGTAGAACAGCTTTCTGACCAAACATTAACTCATAAGGAGAATAGCCAGTTGTCCTCTTCACAGTGACCCTATCAGCAAATAACACCAAGGGTAAATAATGCCTCCACTTTTCAGCACTATTGCCACACATCTTTACCAAAGCATTCTTGATAACTTGATGGCCTCTTTCAACCATGCCTTCAGCTTCAGGATAATAAGGTGTAGCCACTCTACCTTTAGAACCATCACTAGCCACAGCTTCTTTAAATTTGACACCAAACTCTTGCCCGCCATCAAAAGTCATCAACTTCATCAACCCATACCTATAAATCCACTCCTTCTTCAAAAACTCTGCCACATTCTTGGCAGTCAAATTTACCAGAGGCACTGCCTCAACCCAACAAGACAAATCATCCCTGGCAACAATTAAGTATTTATATCTGCCCTCTTTAATATGGACAGCATCCAGACTTACTCTTCCAAAAACAGTTGTTTCACCAGTAGCACGGCCGACCTCTTTAGGTTTCAAGTGACTTCTTCTTTGACATTCTTCACAAGATTGAACCCAACCCTGCACAGCCAACTTCATACCTGGCCACCAAAATCTGTCAGCAACTCTTCTATAAGTCTCCCCAAAGCCTCTATGACCAAGGTCTTCATGCAAAGACTTCAACACAACTTCTTAACCCTTCTTCTGAGTCACCACAACTTGAGGATTAGGATGTCTCCTCCTCATCAACCTTCTTCCTGACACATAAAATCCAGGACTCTTCTTCTTAATTTCCAACCAAGTATCATCATCACAACTATCTGGCCTCTCCAAGGTCAACAGATATTCCACCAAAATAAAATAAAACCCAGACTGACCCCAGGTCTCATCTTCAAAATCCAACAAAACAACATCCAATGGTACAACTCTGTCATCAAAATCACCAGTGTGAACATGAGCCAATTGACCAGCCCAACCAGGACCCCAATCCTTAAATTTTGGCACGTCTTTCTCTTTCCACTGAACCTTGTGAGAATCCAGTTCACTACCAAAAACACCCTTTTTCAAATTTGAGCTGTCCCAAACAACAACTCCATCTTCATCAACAAAAACATCCCAATCACCAGAATCAAGATCAGATCCAGCCAGTTTAGCCTCTTGGGGGAGGTCAGAAAAATCTTCAGCACCCTTAGTTCTGGCCCTAACCACCGGAAAATCTTCATCAAACTCTTCAGCCTCAGAATCTTCATCTGTAGGTGGCCTCCTTGATAATCCATCAGGAATTGTAAAAGTTTTGCCTGGTTTGTGTACCAGTTCAAAAGAAAAATTTTGAATAAATGCCACCCACCTAGTCATTGGAGCATTTGGAAGCCTAGGTGTATTGATCATCTGAACCAAAGATTTTGCATCCACCTGCAGCTCAAAATTCTGCCCCCACAAAACCGTCTGTAGCTTCTTTAAAATTTTTTCTACACCACAAAATTCCAACTTAGGTTGAGAATACCTAGATTCCACCTCATTAAACACCACAGACTCATATCTTACTGGCCTGGCCCTCTCAGTTTTATCTTCCTGAGACAAAACAGCACCAGCAGCAATATAGCTTGAGTCCACTGCCAGATAAATTTTTCCAGCACCAACACCATAATCCAACTTTTGAAGAAAAATATCTTCCCCAACAGCCTTTTTCAACTTCTGAAAAGCCTCTTCACACTCTTCAGTCCATTCCCAATCTGCATCTTTCCTGGTCAACCTCCTTAAAGGTGAAGCCAACAAAGAAAAATCCTTAATAAAAATCCTGAAATTATACACATACACCCAAAAATCCCCTGACTTCAGTAGTATTTTTAGGCCTTGGCCATGACTTGATTTTATTAATCTTCTTCTTTGCCATAATCCTTCCCTCTTTACATACCACATGACCCAAAATTTCCAAAGCAGGAACACAACAACAGAATTTTGACCCTGAAATGGTCAAACCAGCCACATCAATCCTAAACAACACTCTCTCTAGAGTTATTGCATATTATCAAACAAACCTCCTTATGTCAGGGTTCTCCACTAACACCTCATTTCCATAATCAATGGATGGTCCTTTAATTCCGCCATCATCAATAAAAATACCAGCATGAGTAGGAACCTCATCCTGCAAAATCCAAGCCATCTGTGCTTGATATACCACCACTGAATTAGGTGCTCCTTGAGGCAAACTAGTGAGCTGAAATCTTCCCAAAGGAGTCTCAAAAGTTGTGAGAGGCCTTGAATCTGTATGAAGTTCCCTCTCATCATAACCACCCATAATATCACCCAAACCATAACACACCCTTCCAGAAAAAGCTTCAACAAAATCCTCTGCACTTGGTGGCATACCAGCATCCTTGATAGTGACTTTATTCAAGGCTCTAAGATCATGAACCACCCTCAAATTCCCATTCTGCTTCTTTACACAGAAAACTGTACTTGAGTAACTGGATTTTGATTGTTCGTATAACCCATTCCTGACTCTTTCCCTAACAATCTCCACAAAATCCTCTTTGATAGCAGCTGGAATCAGAATAGGTTTGATTTGCCAAGGTTCATGAAAAACCACAGGAATCAAGTAAGGTTCTCCATAAGAGTGCTTCAACACACCCCTTTCCTCCTCAACAAAAGCCATATTTTTTTACCTTAGCACAATAACGTGCAACAACAACTTCTTTTCTTCTTCAGACAACCACCCATCAGGACCAAAATTAACAACATTCAACCTTTCCACAGTCACCCTAGCCTTCTCTACAAATTCTGGAGGATTCTTCTCCAAAGGAGGACAGTATGGATCTCTTGAAAAAGGAGGTCTCTTCAAGGGTGGATTCAATCCCACAGGTGTAATCTTCTGCGCTACCTTCTTACACTTTGCCGCTCCACCTTCAACTTGAGGGATCTTCAGGAAATCATCACCACCAGACCTGGAACAAAAACCAAGGGTTTCCCCATTGCTCACATCTGTGGCCCAGGTAATGTTTTTTAAAGGTGTAGAAGAAACCCTAGCAGTGCATAATTGGGAGGACTTACTTTTAGACCCCAATCTCACCACTCCAAAATTTTCCGCAATTCCAAATCTTCATCTTCACTTCCGTCTTTCAAATCTTCAAATCTTGAATCATCTTCAGAATCAACTCTTTTAAAATTGTGCAATTTATCCTTATGCTGGAGGCCCAAAAATTGATCTTGATGATCTTCTTTTTTCATAATTTTCTGCAGTTTAACCTCATGCTGGAGGCCCGAAAATTGATCTTGATGATCATTGCAAAAATATTTTTAATCTTCTTTCTTCATTATCTACAGATTTTTTCTTGATTTTCTTGAATTATCTTGAAATTTTTATCTTCTTTTCTTGAGCTTTCTTCTGACCTACAAAAATAACCAGGGGTTTCCCCAATGCTCACAGGTGTGGCCCAGGTAAGGATTTTGAAAGTTGTAGAAGAAACCCTAGCGGTGCACAATTGGGTGTACTTACTTTTAGACCCCAATCTCACCGCCCCAAAACTTTTCCACATATCTTTCAATAAAGATATATAACCAATCTTCTTCCTTGAGCTTGAATTTAAAATAATTGAGAATCTTGAGAGAGAACAGAGACTTGATAAAAAACTTGAAGAATACTTGCAGAGAAGAGAAACATTAAAAAGAGAGAGTTGAAAATTCACTTGGTATATCTCCAAGGGAGCTGACCTACTACAACCTGGGATTTCCTCATCTTGGGGAGAGGTTGTAGCACTAGGGTGATCAGCCCTCATTTCTCTAAAAAAACAGACTCTCAATAGAGCCTGAGCCACACTCTAAAAGACCAGAGGCGGCACCCACTTCTTTCCTTCTCCTGCAGCAATCCATGCACTGGCACATTGAAGATAAACCAGGCCTGGTCTCCCAACCATCCTCTCCAGGGGATGATAACCTCATGTGAAATCTCCTTTCATCATCACCATTCAACTCCAAGCTGATTCCCAAATCAAATTGATAACCAATTCTTGCTTGAAAATCCATCAAGAATGGCCCACCCAATACAGCTTTAACTGTTCCTTTAGCAATATAAAAATGAAGCTTCCCTGAGGCTCCACCAACATCTAACTTCACAAACTCAGAAGTTCTAACCAATTCAGTGACATGGCCACCAATCCCTCTCAAATTCCCACCAATACCAGTTTTGATGGGGAGGCCCAAATGAGTTGCCTCAAACAAAGAAATCAGGTTTATCTGAGAACCTGAATCCACCAATGCCCTTGCCTCCCTGCCATTCAGAGTGACATTGACATATCCCAGAGGAGCAGAAAAATGAGTTTCCAACCCCTCACCAAACCTTTCCACAGAATCACAGATGTATTCCACCTCCCCAGAAGAAACTCTTCTCCTGGTTAACAACTTTTTCTGTCTATCAGCCAACCCTGGACTGATAGCATACAATTCCCCATAAGATAGGGAAACCTGACCCTGATTCATCCTTTCCAGGACAGAGTCCATAACATTAACTTGAACAGAAACTACTGGCCTCTCAAAGTGAGCTCTTTGCTTCACTACCTTGGTCCTAGAAGTTTCTTGAGGACCAGCACCACCAACAGATTTACCATTAATAGGAACCAAACCAGATCCCTCACCAGAACCTCTAACTCCAGCTGTCTTTTGCAATGAAGCCAAAGGGACATCCTCCTCAGAGTCAGAATCAACCTCCATTGGCATTGGCTCACCATTCATTTCCAATGTACCAAAACTAGGGGGGCCCATGTCAGCCATACCTTTCTGCATCTTGTACAGCTCCTCTTTGCTGTACCTCTTCCTAGCTGCACTCAGCTTAGGATCCGCCTTTGAAGCATTTGGCTTTGGTTGGGCCTGAGAAATGCTCTTAGGCCTTCCCACCTTCCCTGCTTCCACATCATAAACACCTGCCAAGAATTCTCCTTTTGACTGTCCACCACAGGAATACAACTCCAAACCACCAAAGGAAGTAGAAAAAGAGACCTTATTGACCTCCTTCCACTTTCCCTTGACATCATCATCCTCTTTAACAGAAGACTTCCCTTGCTCAGGAATCTCCTCAAACCTTGGAGTCCTTTGATTGAGACCACCCCTTCTCCTGACCAAATAAACAGGAGCCTGCCCCTCACCGGGCTTCACAAATGAACTGTCAGGGAACTTGAAAACCCTGCCATCAAATTCCACCTTTCCTTCAGACACATCTCTGTTCAATTCCCAACAATCATTGGACCTGTGCCCCCTCCTGCTGCAATAAGAGCAGACCCAAGGATCACTCCTACCAGCCATCCTATCAAAATCTCTAGGCTGAGAAGGTGCCTTATTGAACTTCTTAGCCTTCTGAACTAAAATATGAAGCTGCTTTGTGAGATCAGCCAACTGCTCCACCACTGGGTCCCTCTCCTGTTTGGGAACATGCACCATATTCTTCTCCTCCTTCTTCAACATAACTTCCTCTTCAGCCAAAGCCTCACTGACTTTGCTGACATATTTGGCACACCCCTCCTGATAGGTGTCCACAGCCAATAACTTCAAATGGGCCTCAACAGCCTCCTTCACCTTATCCAAGGCAGGCAACTTCTGGTCCCTATTGGAAAGAGTCTTCATCAAGTCCTTCCTTGACAGCTCCTTCAACACATCCATCCTGACATCTCTAGCCAGGGCAGACCAAAAAACATCCTTGGCAGCATTTTCATGTGCCAGCTCCTCCACTTCCACCAAGTATTCCACCACAGGATCAAACTGTAGCAGAAACTTTCTGTAACTATGAAAGTTACCAACACCACCATAAGATTGCCATTCACTGACAACCTTGTTCAGATCCACCATAGTGAACCTGACACCCCATCTATCTACCATCTCCCTACACAATAACTTCCAATCCCACTTCTTGTAGCCAGACATGGCCACAATCTCCTTCTCCACTGCCCTATCACCAATGAAGAAGATAATCGGCTTCACCATGTGCAGGTAGGAAGCACTATCCACTCCAGCAGCAGTTTCATACTTCTCTAGAAACCACTTGACATCCTCCCCATTAAACTTGGTACCATCCCAAGTTTTAATCCTTACACACTCCTTGACCATCACAGCAGGAGGACCATCTCCCCCACTGACAGTCACCACAGGAAAAGAGGAACCAGAAGCCATTCCTCCAAACCAAAACTCCAAAAAGAGCCAACCAAAGAAAACAGAGATTCCAAAAAACTAACAAGTTCAACCCCATGTTGGGCGCCAGAAATGTAGACAATCCTATAGTACTAGCTATAGGCCTTGACCAAGGGAGTTGGAGAAAAACCAGAGAGAAAATCCCCTGTCCCTTTAGAAAAATAGAGTGAGATTTACTTGCTAAAGTAAGTTGGTTCCTGTTTGCTAAAGCCCCTTTTTTAACACACTTGACTGCTTGATGAGCCAAGAAAGTAGTCCCCAGACAGACTACCAGACCAAAGAACTGAAATATAGACCAATGTCAACACCTGAGAAAGCAAAGATACTTGATGTAGGCTGCAAATCCACACCAGAGACAACAATAATACTTGATATAGCTTGCAAGACTATACCAGAGAACCTGTTGCTAAAGTTGAGTTAAATGAAGAACTAACCTTGCAACAAACACAGCCAATTGTGGCCAAAAACAGTGAAAACTGAGTGAGGAACAAGGATATCACCTCTGGATGGTTGTATGATAATTAAAGTTGCCCCAAACTGTCTTATTCACTATGTACACACAGACCACTATCTAAGAGCCCATGCACACCAATGAATTTGGCACCTGTACCAGTGAAATTAAATAAAAAACCCTCCAGAAGCACTCCCCAACCTTCTAAAACAGAGGCGGTATAGTAAGGTAAACTCTTACAGTCGCCTTGCTGTAAGCAGAATCCGGAGGAGATATGTGGATTTAGCTGAAAACCCCGTCCTTCCAATAAAAAAAATAACAAAGTGGGAATTCTAAATCACTAAGCTAACCAATCTACTTGGATCTGATTAATAAAAATAATGAAACTCTAAAATAATTAACGCTTATTGAGATTTAAACAAAAGTGGCTGTTGATAAAAGAAATACTGATAACAACAATTAAGGTGTACCAGTGAAAGATCTGAAAAGATTGACTTTTATGTTTTTATAATAATTTGAATTTTTATGAGACAGAAATAATCAAGTCCCAGCGACAAAGACCTTTCTAAAGATACCCTGTTTGAAGTGTGATTTAAATTGTTGAATAGTATTTCTAAAATGTTAAATATAAAAATATAAAGTTATAAGGGTATTACAAATTTATTTAATTTGTTGAGTAATAAAAAATGAGACCGTGGTAGTTAATGATTAAGCTGTATCTGTGTCCCCCCTCTCAATTTCGAGTTTGAGAGGCGCTTAAGTATTCCTAGTCACGTGCCTAAGTTTTCCCCTCCAGAGCTCTTCCAGAGTCAATCCGGAGTCCGTACGGAGTCCGTCCGGACTTCCGGACTCAATTAGAACCTTAAAACTATAATAGAAAAAATATAGAAAAATTACACATAATAGAGCTACTTCCCCTTTACATACCAAACTAATTTTCGTAGTCTGCGCAGCTCTAATTACCCCGCGAAAATTCATCAAAGTTAAGTAATTTTTGAAAACGTAAATATTTCTATAAAACTTTAAAATTAATTTAAAAATATAAGAAAAATAGTAAAAATTCTGAGAGAATTTCCCAAGGTTCTTGAGTGACTTGACTTGATACTTATAAATTTTTCAGACCTTAAAAATAAGTTTTCTCCGTAAAATAAATTGTATTTGTGTAGGCATTCGCTCGTGACCGATTTCTTCTTATTTTAAACTCCAATAAATTAAATAAAACCCTTTTATAAAAAATAATAACGCCAATCTTGCACGCCGTAATAACTCCATTTACATATTTAGGTGCCGTACTAAACTTTAGGCTACCACATCCTCCCTCCAATCGAGAATGTCCCCATTCTTAAAACTTTGCATAAGTGGTCGAACACAATATTCATCTTTAACCTTCAACCACCATCTTCTTTAATCAACTATAAAATTCATCTTCATCAATATGTCTTCCAAAGAACTTGTCGCTCCATGTGAACTCTGCGCTCGATACCAGGTACCTTGTTTAATGTCCAACTCTAATCTTCCTGGCAGAACAGCTTGCGACTTATGCCGTGTGAAAAAAGTCAAATGCAACCGGCCAATAGTTCCTTCTAAAACAAACGTATATTTAGGACCAGCAGCTCTCCCTGATCCCTCAACTTCTAAAAAGTGATCCAAAATTCCTGTCTTCTTAAAAAAAATAAGATCAAAAACAGCTTCAAAAGTTCAATCTTCATCAATGGATCCCTGCCTAATTTTTCCTTCACAAGATCCTAATCCTATAACGCCAGTACCCCCAACTAACTTTTCTGAGACTATGTTTCCTGGCTCTAAATGTAAGACCCTATTTATCTTACTAAAAAAACTTTTAATCAAAATTGACTAAACCTATGACTTAATAACATATTTGAACTTCTAGCTGTCGAAATAACCAACACTGATGATGTTGGTAGAGTGAAGACGGACTATATCAATCATTACCCAAATTTTTATTGCTATCTTTTTCTTGACTTTACTAATGAGTTGAAACGAAAAATGCTGGCCTATTTTCAAGAAACTCCAGCTAATAACCATGAAGACCTCATGAAAAGAAGAATTTTAATGCAAAGATTTGATAATGATGTTGAACAATTTCAAAGAAATTATCTTTTCTAACAGTATAACTTGATAAAATTTTGTTTTTGCTTGGTCTTCTTAAACTTTCAACATAAATGATGTTTTCTTTCTTCTCTGGCTTGATATAACATAAAATAAAATAATATAAATCTTGTGATGATTCCACTACTGAGAGCAAGGTTTGAATCCCTTCAGACTCCCATATACCAGTCTTCCTTCTTGTCACAGCATTGAGAGAGTGGATCTTCCTATGAGCCCAATACTCCTGATTCCAACCTCATAGGGCCCCCACTGAGCCGAATTCTATGATTCCAATCTCGCCATAAGGTCCTCCAAGCTTCACACCAAAAAAAATGGCCTAACTATGAGGCACTAAAAAAAATCATTCCCTAAAATCCAACTACCATCCTAACTTCTGATTCCTTCATCACAATTTTCAAACTTTGCTATACAGCAAACCCATAAAATACTTTTGCCAGGCTTCCAATAATAATATTAACTTTAGACCATGTTAAAGCGCCAAAAATTTCACCTAATTAACCATTATGCTTTCCATAGCATCATCACCACCTAAAATTTTAACCTCCTAAAGCTTATCAGCACCCAATTCCAGAAATAATTGAATAACCAGTTTAGAGTCTTAGTGGACAGTGATAAATTAAAAGATTGAATTGAGTTATCCAAACAAGATTGACATTCAAGTTTAAAGTCTTGGTAGACCAAACATATAATCGATTTCCAGTTTATGGTCTTGGTGGACCAAAGATCGTTTAGGTGCATAAATAACTTGATAAATTCCTAAGTAAGGCCTAGGCTTGACCAAAGATTGAATAAATTTGATAATCCAGTTTAATGTAATAGTGGACCAAACATTTGATTGACAAGTAATCCAGTATAAGGTCATAGTGGACCAATGAATGTTGAATTATCCTGCAGATATTAATTTTCCAGTTTAAAGTCATAGTGGACTAAACAATGAATGAACTACCAGTTTAAAGTCATGGTGGACCAAACATTTAATCGATAAGAAATCCAGTTTAAGGTCATGGTGGACCCAACAGCTTGATAATAGTCCAGTTTAGGGTCTTGGTGGACCTAACAACTTCTCTATCCTTGAACCCAGATTTTGCCACCAACTTTCTTCATCCTAGTTTCAAGTTTTCTTCTTCAAAAAAATATCTCCTAACAAGATGAAACCTTCTGACTTCATTGCTTCAGCTGATCAATCTTGCAAATACTGTGCCTTCACCCATAGGGAATGTATCTTCTCTTTTAACTGGCAAAAGCACACTTATAACAGGGCCTGTTTATCCCGCTATGAGAAGAAAAGAAAATGTTCTGGCTTGAACTGTGGTTCTTTCCCCATCACTGCTACTAGCTTCGCCGCCTTCTGCAAACCTCTTCCTTCTTCTTCACCTTCTACTCCACCCCCTATTCCATCAACCTCAAAAGATCCCATCCCTTTTTCTCCATCAGCCTATTTAAATCTTTCTCCATCACCTAATCCTCTGGGTCCTTCTCTCCAATCTAGACTTGCTGCTACTCCCCCAAGAACTCTTGCTGCTCCCAGGGCCATGCTTCAACCTTCTAACAATTCTTCTCCTTCTTCCAACATCTTGAAGCACAAAAGGTCCTATAATAGCCAGCAGTCTTCATCTTCTCTTGTATCATCCAAAAGGCCCAGAACATCTACTTCAAACACCAAATCCAACACCAGTCCTCCTCATCTATCAAAAATAAAAAATCCTTTTCTAAACATAAAAAATCCCACTCCATTACCAAGTAAGCCATTTATCTATGATCATGATAGTGTTGACACAGGTTAGTTGTCTCTTTTTATTTTCTTAATATTCAGGTTTTAATTTGCTGATATTTTAATTTGATAAGCGTCCACCGGTTCTCCAATTTCATATTCTGCTTATGAAGTACCAGAACCTAATCCAAGCTTCCCTAGAGTTCCAATTCACCTAGTGTCTGAAAAGCTTTTTGCTAATTTTAATAACCTTATCGCTTATTTCCAACGATACCCGCCCTCTGATAGATCAGAATCTTGGATGAGAGAGCAACTGTTAAGAGACCTTTTCAAAATAGCCAACTGGCTTCAACACTATCGTGACCGTGAAATAAGATTCAAATCCCAGGAAATCGATCAAGGTCCTTCTAAATTTTCTAATTTCGATTCTTCAAAAGATAACAACCCTTGATGGTGTTCTTCCTGGTATATAGCTTTCTTGAATAATGTTTGAAAAATAAAATATAAACATCTAAACTACCTAAAACTAAAATACCTTTTATTATTATTATTTTTTTTTTAATTTTTATTTTTATTTTTTATTTATTTTATTTTTTTATTTTTATTTTTTAGTTATTTTATTATTATTATTATTTTTTTACCATTTAAAATAAAAGATTTTTTTTTTTTAATTTTAATTTTTTTTTTAAAAAAGATAGTTTTGAAATAAAAGTTAAAATTTAATTTTTAAAGTAAGATAAACGAATGTGAAAAGAAAAATAAAAAGTAATAAAAAAAAATTTTTTTTTTTTTTTTTTTTTAAAATAAAATTTTAAAAGATGCCCCCCGGCCATTTGATGAGCCGTACCCTCGACATCATACCCACATCCAAGTGCAACTTGATGTGGTTACACAATTTTGAGAAATTGAAAAGAAAAGAAAATAAATGAAAGTTTTTAGAAGCTAATTTTTATAATGATGATCACTGGGTGGGCTCCCTCCAATTTATAAAAATGATTTGAGACCACCAGTGAGCATCACCTTTACAATAATTCATAATATATATTAAAGAAAAGAAATCACAATCTAACATATAAAAAATCAAAAACAAAATAAAATAAAAGAATCTTGAATCCGGCGTTGAGAGCGGTGTCTCTTGATTCGTTCCAGTTTATAGTCTTAGTGGACTTCCTAAAATTAAAAGACAAAGCCAGGATTCAACTAGAAACAGGGAAAATTTTGGAAACGAACATTATGGGGTAATTGTGTATAGAGCAGCCAGCCCATCAATTACCCCCACACTTGCCAATATTTAATTAAGAAGGTTCCCCTGTGAACACTTCTTCTAATAAATTTTAAAATTTTTCCAACACTATCTTCACCCATATTTTAAGAATTTTAAATTTTGAAAATTTTCAATGAAGGTTTTCTCTTATTTCGTTATATTTCATCACAGTTTCGTTGCCCATATGCAGTGTAACGATAGTAAATTATTTGATAAAAAAAAGATAGTTTATCCTCGTTGCGGAGGTATTCATAAAATTTTGTTGATATCATAGTTTATCCTCATTTCGGAGGTATAAATTTAATAAAAGTCATTAAAATTGTAGTTTATCCTCATTTCAGAGTTAGACTTCGGCACTCCTGGTGCCTCTAGGATAGAACCGTTTCACTTGATCGGCTGCTACCCTCTTCTTTAATACTACTCCATCCAACTCTTCTAGCACATATGAACCGCCGGAAACTTGCTCCTTGATTTTATACGGTCCATTCCACCTATCTGCAAACATCTTTCCCCACTGACTTTCCAAACTCCTATTATACACCAGAACCATATCACCTGGTTTCAAAGGTTTCCTTAATCTATGTGCCAACCGCTCATCCCAATATCTGACTGATTGATTTCGGATCTTCATAATCCGTGAATATGCCTTTTCTAAATATTCTTCTTTCTTTTCTAGCTGCATCATTCTTGCACACAATAATTCTTCAGTAGTTTTGACCATGTCCCAGTCAACTCCAAGATATGATTCAGCTTCTAAATCAACTGGTAAAACTGCTTTCTGTCCAAAAACAAGTTCATAAGGTGAAAATCCGGTCGTCCTTTTGGCAGTGATTCGATCAGCAAATAAAACTAAAGGTAAATAGTGCCTCCACTTTTCGGCACTTGTCCCACACATTTTAACTAAAGCATCCTTAATAACTTGATGCCCTCTTTCAACCATGCCTTCAGCTTCAGGATAATATGGGGTGGCTACCCTAACCTTTGATCCAACTTTCAATACCGCCTCTTTAAACTCTGTCCCAAATTCAGGACCTCCATCTACCGTCACCAATTTCAGCACTCCATATCGATACACCCAATTATTCAAAAAAAATTCTGCCACATTTTTGGCAGTTAAATTAATAAGAGGCGCTGCCTCTACCCAACCAGATAAATCATCTCTGGCCACAATTAAATATTTATACCGTCCCTCTTTTATATGAATGGCATCTAAACTAACTCTCCCAAAGAGTGTATATTCACCGGTTGCCTGTCCAGGTTCTTTTGGCCTTAAATAACTTCATCTTTGACATTCTTCGCATGACTGAACCCACTGTTTAACAGCCATCTTCATGCCAGGCCACCAAAATCGATCAGAAATTCTTCTAAACATTTCTCCAATGCCTCTATGCCCAAGATCTTCATGCAGTGATTTCAAAACTAATTCTTGCCCCTTCTCTTGAGTTAAAACTACTTGAGGATTTGGATACCTTCTCCTCATTAAACGTCGACCAGATAGGTAAAACGTAGATGACTTTCTTTTGATAGCCACCCATTCATTGTCTTCACAATCTTCTGGCCTCTCTAAAGTCAACAAATATTTGACTAACAAAAAATAAAAACCAGTCTGACCCCAGACTTCATCTTGAAAATCGATTAATATAACATCAATAGGGACTTCTCTATCACCAATATCACCTGCACATGAATGAGCCAATAATCGCTGGCCCCTAAATAAATCTTTAATCGAGCTATGTCAACATTTTTCTTCTGAACCTTTGGATCCTTCGTAAACCGTATTCCAAAATACCTCTTTCTCTTTATCCACCCTTTTATTTAAATTCTCTAATTCTCCAACATATACACCATTCCTTAATTTACTACTATCCCACACTACCAATCCATTTTCCTCTACATACACCACATCTTCTTCTACCTCCTCTCTGCCGAATTTATCTACACCTTTTCCAACACCTTTATTAACATAAAAACTATTTTCCAGTTTATCCTCTTGGTGGAGGTCATCATCATCATAATCTAAACACAATAGTCCTGCCAGTTTAACCTCATGGGGGAGGTATGGAAAGTCTTCAGCTCCTTTAGTGCTGGCTTTGATAATAGGTATATCTTCATCGAACTCTTCTGAGTCTGAATCTTCTTCAGTGGGTGGTCTCCTTGATAAACCATCTGGCATAGTAAAAGTCTTTCCAGGCTTATGAACTAAATCAAAAGAAAAATGTTGAATAAAAGCTACCCATCTCGTCATGGGTGCGTTTGGTAAACTTGGGGAATTAATCATCTGGATTAACAATTTTGCATCCACTTGCAACTCAAAATGTTGCCCCCACAAAATATGCTGAAGTTTCTTCAGTATTTTTGCCACACCACATAATTCCAATTTTGGTTGAGAATATCTTGATTCGACCTCAGTAAATACTACAGATTCATACATAACTGGCCTGATGTAACCAGCTTTATCCATCTGAGACAAAACCGCCCCAGCTGCAACCTGACTTGAATCAACTGCTAAATAAATTCTACCAGCATCTTTTCCATAATCCAACTTGTGCAGGACTAAATCCTTCCCCACAACCTCCTTCAACTTCACAAACGCCTTCTCACACTCTTCATCCCACTCCCAGTCTGCATCCTTTCTCGTTAACCGTCTCAATGGAGCTGCCAATGAAGAAAAGTCCTTGATAAACATTCTAACATATACGCAAACACCTAAAAACCCTCTAACTTTGGTCGTATTCTTGGGTCTTGGCCAGGACTGAATTTTGTTAACTTTCTTCTTGGACATAATCCTACACTCTCTACATACCACATGGCCTAATATTTCTAAGGCTGGCACACAAAATGAAAATTTTGAACCTGAAATAGTTAAGCCAGCCTCTTCAATTAGAAACAAGATTCTTTCTAAAGTAATTGCAAACTCCCAAATGAATTTGTGTATCCTGGGATTCTCTTCCAACACCTGGTTATCATAGTCGGTTGTTGGTCCCTTAATTCCTCCATCATCTATAAAGATTCCAGCATATTGTGGAATTTCGTCTTGAAGGATCCAAGCTATCTGAGCTTGATAAACTGCAACCGAATTTGTTTCTCCTTGAGGTAATCTTGTTAACTGTAAACGTCCTAGTGGCGTATCGAATGTAGTGAGAGGCCTTGAGTCCGGATGTAACTCTCTCTCATCATATCCACCCATAATATCTCCCAATCCATAACACACTCTCCCTGCAAACGCTTCAACAAACTCCTCAGCACTAGGCGGTATCCCAGCATCCTTTATTGTAACCCTATTTAATTCCCTAAGATCATGAACAACTCTAAGCTTGCCATTCGGTTTCTTGATACAAAATACAGGACTAGAATAACTTGACGTTGATTGCTCATACAGTCCAGTGCGTATCCGCTCTCTGACAACTTCAATATAGGCTTCTTTTAATGCAGCCGGAATAGGAATCGGTTTCTGCTGCCACGGTTCATGACATACCACAGGAATATTGTAAGGCTCCCCATAGGAATGCTTCAACACACCCCTCTCCTCTTCTACAAAAGCAATGGCCTTCTCTCGCTTGACCATCACATCCAACAACAACTTCTTCTCTTCTCCAGACAACCAACCATCAGGTCCAAAATTAACAACACCCAGTCTCTCAAAAGTGATTCTTGACGTCTCAGAAAATTCAGACGGATTCTTTACCAAGGGACTTTCATAAGGATTTCTTGATAACCTTGGTCTTCTCAAAGGTGGATTTAATTCAGCAGGTAGCGGTTCATTAATAGGTTGAACTTTATTTGCTACTTTCTTATATTTGGCTGCGTCCACATCTAAATTAACTTGAGGTAAAACATTTTCTTTTGTATCGCCATTAAAACTTTCATCAAATGAATCTTCTTCATCGCCAGAATCAGAATAAGAAAAATTAGAAAAATATTTTATTTCATTTTTAAATTTTACCCTTTTCTCCTTTCCCTCGTCTAATTTATAAACAGATTTTCCAACACCTTTGCTTCCCTTATCCAACAGTAAATCACCCATAAAGAAAGTTGGCAGTTTAACCTCTTGCTGGAGGACCGGAATTGAATTTTCACAAAAATTATTTTTTTGTGTTTTAATTATACTGAGATTTTTTATCGGATTTTGATGTGATATTTGCAGTTTACCCTCTTGCTGGAGAACCGGAATAACATTTTCACATAAATTATTTTTTTGTGTTTTAATTATACCGAGATTTTTAATTGTATTTTGATAAGATTTTCGCAGTTTACCCTCTTGCTGGAGGTCCAAAATAGAAGGAGATAATTGCAGTTTAACCTCTTGCTGGAGGTCATAAAACATACCCTTCCAATTTTTATCCAACCTAATTTGGCCCATTTTGCCTTTTTCACCGTTTTTAAATTTAATAGAAAAACAGGGTAAATCCCATAAACATATAGAAAAGTCCAAAAAGTATTTGCACTCCAAAGTAATATTAACAGAAAATAATTGAGAATCCACTTGAATTATCTCCAAGTGAGCTGACCTATTGCAATCCGGGATCTCATTATGAGGAGAGATTACAACATTAGAGCGATCAGCCCCTGCTACCCCAAAAAATGAGGGCATTCATCCCTTTCCAACAAACATAATTCACCAGAAGCCGTCCGTTTAATATGCCGCTTCTTGGTGCAAACACAACACTGGCACAGAGTAGTAATCCCTGGCCGTGTTTCCCAACCTTCATCTCCAGGAGGCGCTAACCGCATATGTAACCTCCGCATATCTTCACCAGTGATCTCCAAACTAATCCCCATGCCAGCTTGATACCCTATCCTGGCCTCAAAATCCATCAAAAAAGGACCGCCAAGAACAGTTTTGACTGCTCCTCTGGCCACATAAAAGTGAACCTTACCAACAGATCCACCAATGCCTAACCTGACATGCTCAGCTGTACCCATCAGCTTGGTTGCATGCCCTCCAATACCTCTGAGGTTTCCCCCAGTTCCACTTTTAATTGGCAAGCCTATACTCGTCGCTTGCTCCAATGAAATTAAATTAATTTGAGACCCTGAATCGACCAAGGCCTTAACTTCTTTACCGTTAAGAGTTACCACCAGGTAACCCAGGGGAGCGGAAAAATGCGTATCTACATCTTCCCCAAACTTTTCAGCATTTTCACAAATATATTCCACCTCTCCAGTGGAAACCCGACGCCTCGTCAAATGCTTCTTTTGCTTTTCAGCAAGCGCCGGACTAATTGTAAATAACTCCCCCAAAGATAAGGGAATCTGAAGTTGATTCACCCTATTCAAAACTGCGTCCATCGCATTAGCTTGACCAGAAACTACTGGCCGCTCATACTGGACCTTTGATTTAACAACCTTGGCCCTGGGTACCTCTTGAGGTCCAACCGAGCCATCTTCACCCCCCATTATAACATCTTCACTTTCTATAACCCTAACTCCGTCACCAGCTTCTTGCACTAATCCTGATCCATCGCTAGTCCTTCTTACTCCCTCCATTGGGATGGGACCGCTAAAACTTGGTCTGGGTAGAGACGCCAACGGTACGTCCTCCTCAGAATCCGAATCATCCTCTGGCATAGGCTCACCATTTAAATCAAACTTGCCATAACTAGGGGGCCTCATATCAGCAATCCCCTTCTGCATTTTATATAACTCGTCCTTAGAGTAAGGGTTCAATTTGTTGGCGGCAGTTTGAGCACTAGAATTCTTGTCCTTAGAGTAAGGGTTCACTTTTTTATTGGCCTTGCCAGGATTAGCCCTCAATTGGCTTTGAATGCTACTTTTTGCCTTAGTAGCAGCTGCTCTTCTAGCAGCATTAACATCATATTCGCCAGCCATACAGCTACCCTCCACCTGGGCAACCGTCGCCAGCTCTAAACCTCCAAAAGAAGTAGAAAATGTGGCTTTACTGACCTCTTTCTCCTTGCCCTTGTCAGCTTTACCACCATTACCATTACCATTTTTGCCACTCTTGGCATTAACATCTTCATCCGTCACCTCTTCAAATCTGGCTCTCCTTTCAGCCGTTAAACTTCTTCTGACCAAATCAGAAGGAGACTGTCCATCACTGGGCTTGATGAACGAACCATCAGGAAATTTATAAACTTTACCATCAAATAAAACTCCCCCAGCATCCATATCCTTATCTAGAGCAAAACAAACTGTTGCTCTGTGCCCCCTCCTATTACAATAGGAGCACACCTTTGGCTCATCATAGCCACCTCTATAATTACTACCACCATTACCAACATTTCTCCCATTGCCTGGGAAGCGGTTACCATTATTATTGCCATTATAATTTCGACGTTCATACCCTCTGGACTGATAAGAGGTTGACGTTGACGAAGAAGCGATTGGGGCCTTATTGGCCTTCTGTGTCTCTTGAACAAATATTTTTAACTGTTTAGTTAAATCGGCCAAATGATCGACCATCTTATTATCCACATTACCCTCAACTTTAGCAGCAGGTAATCCCATTTGTGCCTTCTTGGCCTCCTGGGCTTTGACCATAATATCATTGTTTTCGGCCAAAACTTCGCTAACCTTGCTAACATATTGAGTGCAGGACTCTTGATATTTGTCCAACGCCAATAACTTTATATGGGCTTGAATGTTGTCCTTGATAACCTCCAGAGCCGGCAGTTTCTGCTCACTATTAGGCAGTTCCTTCATCAAATCTTTTCTTGAAAGATCCTTCAAGACGTCCATTCGAATATCCCTGCTGCATGCTGTCCAAAACAAATCTTTTGCTTGGTTCTCATGCACTAACTCGTCCACCAGTATGAGATATTCCACCACTTCATCAAACTGAACACAGAGCTTTTTAAAGTCAGCCATAGAAGAAACTCCACCTTTTGCTTGCCAGTCTCCAACAATTTTATTGAGGTCCATCATAGTAAACCTAACACCCCATCTATCAACCATAGCTTTAGAAAGCTTAACCCAATCCTTGTCCTTAAATGCCTGCATAGCAATAACCTCTTTTTCCACCTCCCTATTGGCAATAAAAAATCTAACTTGCTTCACCATGTCCACATGGGAAGCACCATCAACAGCGGCAGCAGCTTCATACCTGCTAATGAACCATTTAACCTCCTCCCCATCAAACTTTGGGCCATCCCAAGAAACAATTCTAACTGAGGGAGTAAGAGGGTTAGAAGATCCAGAAGCAACAGCAGAAGAAGACATCCCAATAAGTAATGAAAAGCGTTAACAATTGATAAAATAACAAGCCTCTTGCAGGCCAATAACAAAAATACAATTAGAGTTCCAGAAAATAAGCCTCTTGCAGGCTAATAACGTTCTTGATCCAAGTAAGTCTTTAAAGAAAGCTAGAGAATTCGAACCAGACGTTGGGCGCCAACTATGGTAAGGTAAACTCTTACAGTCGCCTTGCTGTAAGCAGAATCCGGAGGAGATATGTGGATTTAGCTGAAAACCCCGTCCTTCCAATAAAAAAAATAACAAAGTGGGAATTCTAAATCACTAAGCTAACCAATCTACTTGGATCTGATTAATAAAAATAATGAAACTCTAAAATAATTAACGCTTATTGAGATTTAAATAAAAGTGGCTGTTGATAAAAGAAATACTGATAACAACAATTAAGGTGTACCAGTGAAAGATCTGAAAAGATTGACTTTTATGTTTTTATAATAATTTGAATTTTTATGAGACAGCAATAATCAAGTCCCAGCGACAAAGACCTTTCTAAAGATACCCTGTTTGAAGTGTGATTTAAATTGTTGAATAGTATTTCTAAAATGTTAAATATAAAAATATAAAGTTATAAGGGTATTACAAATTTATTTAATTTGTTGAGTAATAAAAAATGAGACCGTGGTGGTTAATGATTAAGCTGTATCTGTGTCCCCCCTCTCAATTTCGAGTTTGAGAGGCGCTTAAGTATTCCTAGTCACATGCCTAAGTTTTCCCCTCCAGAGCTCTTCCAGAGTCAATCCGGAGCCCGTACGGAGCCGGAGCGGAGTCCGTACGGAGTCAAAGCGGAGTCTGTACGGAGTCCGTACGGACTTCCGGACTCAATTAGAACCTTAAAACTATAATAAAAAAAATCTAGAAAAATTACACATAATAGAGCTACTTCCCCTTTACATACCAAACTAATTTTCGTAGTCTGCGCAGCTCTAATTACCCCATGAAAATTCATCAAAGTTAAGTAATTTTTGAAAACGTAAATATTTCTATAAAACTTTAAAATTCATTTAAAAATATAAGAAAAATAGTAAAAATTCTGGGAAAATTTCCCAAGGTTCTTGAGTGACTTGACTTGATACTTATAAATTTTTCAGACCGTAAAAATAAGTTTTCTCCGTAAAATAAATTGTATTTGTGTAGGCATTCGCTCGTGACCAATTTCTTCATATTTTAAACTCCAATAAATTAAATAAAACCCTTTTATAAAAAAGAATAACGCCAATCTTGCACGCCGTAATAACTCCATTTACATATTTAGGTGCCGTACTAAACTTTAGGCTACCACAGCGGGCGGGCCGCCTGATGTTGGAGGTGCTGCCTGAAGCGGCCCAGCCTCCCTGAAGCCAGAAAACCAATAAAAACACCTAATCTGCTTAGAAAAATTAGCTACAACTACTAAAACCCTTAAAACACGGAATTTCACTATAACAACATTGACACATGAAATATAGAGCTAAATTAGCCCTATCCAATGGTACTAAGTACTTAACCCTAAGACTTAAGGCTAGCCCGTAAAACAAGAAAAACAAAATTAAACAGCTATCTTTTGTAACTGAAGAATGAGGAATTGACCCCTTAAAACTTAGAATATGAAAAATATTATTAAGACATGAAATATATAAAAAACCTGGGGCTATCCAATGATAGTACCCACATACCTGCAGACCCAATATCCACAGAATAAAACCAGAAAAATACCCAATTCTTCAATGGATTTCAATTAAGACATGCACAAACAGTGCCAAAACACACAACAAAGGCCCCTGCCAATGTTGGAAGGCCACAACGCATCATACAGTCAGTGCACAGACCACCCCTCTAAGATCCATGAACAGCAACAAATTTGGCACCTGTACCAGCCAAATTGAATAAAAACCCTCCAGAAGCGCTTCCCAACCTTCTAAATCAGAGGCAGGCGGGCTGCCTGAAGCAGCCCGGCCTCCCCGAAGCCAGAAAACCAATAAAAACATCTAATCTACTTAGAAAAATTCACTACAACTACTAAAACCCTTAAAACACAAAATTACGCTATAACAACGTTGAGACATGAAATATAGAGCTAAATTAGCCCCATCTAATGGTACTAAGCACTTAATCCTAAGACTTGAGGTTAGCCTGTAAAACGCGAAAAACAAAATTAAACAGCTATCTTTTGTAACTGAAAAATGAGGAAATGACCCCTTAAAACTTAGAATATGAAAAATATCATCAAGACATGAAATATAGAGAAAACCGGGGCTATCCAATGATAGTACCCACATACCCGCAGACCCAATATCCACAGAATAAGTCTAGAAAAACACCCAATTCTTCAACAGATGTCAATTAAGACATGCACAAACAGCTCCAAAAAACACAACAAAGGCCTCTGCCAATGTTGGAAGACCACACCGGTTTAATACGTTGAACAAAAGAGGAGCCTTGGGATAATTTCTTTTTCTTGGAGCAGATAAAATGTGTTTCAATATTTTCCTTAGAAGTTGAAGCATGAGTTGAATCTGATAGTTCATCTGTCTCATCATCATCCCTAGTGACAATGACTTCATCTGGAGGAATCATACCCTCCTTGTAAGCTACAAATATATATATGAGGAAAAAAAATATCAATAAAATTATCTACTAATTTGAAAGGAGACAAAAAAAGTGAAGAAAATACATTTTTCAAGGCTTTTCACATATTGGAGTAAGTTGTTACAGGGGTTAGATAAATATGAAGGAGAAGGATTATTGTTAAGGATCTTGACAAGATCTTCCATTTTATCTCTAGCCAATTCAAGTAAATTGCAATACTGAACTCTTTTTATTTACTGCCTCTCATTGCCAAGTACAGGAGGGTTAGGTGCCATGCCATGTGGTGGACATGGTGCAAGCTCAAAAGCCTCAAAGTGAGCATCATTCAGAGAGTGGAATGGAAAACATTTGGGGTCTGGAAAATCAATTTTTTGAAAAAAAAAGATATAGAACATAAGTGAAATATATAAATTAAGAGAGAGGAACATGATACTCATACAAAGTGGAGGTGTAGGATTTTGAATACTATAAATATTGATAAATGAATATTAAGATAAAGTATTCGATATCAAAAAATTATAATGTAATATGATGATTAATTATTAGAAACTCTATTCTAGAGAATTGAAGTTGATAATTTAATAGGATAAAAAATTGAATAAGATTAAAATTAAAGTGAGGATGAAAGAAACAGAAAAGATAAAGAGGGGGATTATAAATTATTTGAGCTTTTTTTTAAATGTATTATTCATAGTGGGGTAAACTGAGTAACATTCTAAGTCACAATCTGTTTATATCGAATCAAAATTCAATGTACCTAACAGAAAATACTAGGAATTCTTTGGGGACTTTTAGTGTGAAAAAGAAATAATAACAAATGCATATCCCATATGTAAATTGCCCAGGGGAAATAAAAAACTATTTAAATTAGAATTTACTCTTAAACAATGGAGATACACTTAATTATTATATTTTATGAAAACAAATGATAATGCTTTATAAATATTTGGTAAATTTACTTTCAGATAACAATGAGAGATTCATGAATATACTGATATGCCTCACCAAACAAGAAATGAATTATAAATATAAAATTGGTAAAATTAGAATTTAAGTTAAGAATTTATTTTTTAAGTGACAGGAGGAGTGTTGGGCTAGGGTGTGGGCCCAGTGACCAAACCATTTTTAAACTTGGATGCAACTAAGGGAACAAAATTGAATAGTTTTATCTTACAATATATCTTTGTCCGTGCAATATATTGCATTGTTGTTCCTAACTATACCAATATTGTTACTTTTCAAAAGTTATAGGACTACTAAGTTGATAGAATATTATTATGAATCACCCAATTAAATACCTTAAGCAACATTCAAAATTATTAAAACATTAATATTCAATTTGAGATTTGGATTAGCTAATTTTTCACCACTTACCACAGTTTTTATTAATATAATAAAACTTGAAAAAAATAGTTGAGATAACCTAGAAATGGGTGCAAGAAAATGATGAAGCATATGACTTGAAACTTAACTCATACACTATTGATAAACTTCATGGATCTTGATTAATTTCTATCTAAATTAATTCTGAGACTGTAATCTTGATTTTTAGCTATGACCAAGCACTTTAAGTGCCATGGTTTGTATTAAATCTATTGGTGTTGAAACTAATTTTGATAGGAACTAACAAGTATCATATGGCACCATGCATAGAACCCTGACAGAAACCACAAAATTTATGAGGCAATGAATCTCATAATTTTGATCAAAATTAATGTAGACCCCTGAATATTGAATACAAGCCATTTCACATGGACTACACAGACATAGATAAAATTCAACATGCATGGCTTAAAATTAATTTCAATCAAAATTAACCCAGGCATTAAAACATAAATTTTTGTATGGTGTACTTGATAAAACCAGTTAATCCAACTGATTAGCTTACCTATACTTATTGGAATTTTATGCATAGTCCATGTCCATATTAATTATAATCAAAATTAATGTTGAATAATACATAGTGAATACATGCTATGCCACTTACACTTGCAAGTAGTAGCTACCATTAAACATGCCAGTATCAAAAATTAATTTTGATCAAAATTAATGAGCATGTTGATCATGAATTTATGGAGTCAACTGCTTTTTTTTATGCATGGTGCCTTGCCAACATTAATTTTGATACTGGCATATTGCATGTAGCGATTCCTGGAAAGTGTAAGTGGAATAGTGTGTATTCATTATGTTTTGGTCAACATTAATTTTGATTGAAATTAATATTAACATTTGCATATAGAATCCAAGCCAGCAAACAATCCAAAAAATTCTTTATAAAACTACCCATTAATTTTGAGCAAAAATAAGGCTGACAATATACATATTGAATGGTAGTTATATCTGGCCTGTGTAAGTGGCGATAGCTTATATTTTATATGTATTGGTCAACATTAATTTTGATCAAAATTAATGAGCATTTTGATAATGAACTTTTTCATTCAGTTAGCTGTTTCAATGCATAATGGCATGCCAACATAAATTTTTATCAAAATTAATGTTGAAATTGTATAATGCTTTTTTGAATGACATGCAAAGGACAGCAAGTATTCTTAAGTATTGAAATTTACTATACATGTTGATGGTAAATATAATATTTACATATCATAATTAATTTCTATCAAAATTAATGTTGACCAATACATAATAGATAGTAAATATTCCTGGCTAGTGTAAGTGGCATAGATTTTATTCAATCAGAATTTGGAAACATTAATTTTGATAATTATTAAGGTTCATGATTATCATTAATTTATGCAGTCAGTTGCTTACTGTTATGCATGGTAACATGTCAACATTAATCTTAATTAAAATTGAGTTTGACATGGCACCAAGAATTTTTCTTTAAGATGCAAATTAGGGCCCTCTATTCTCAAGTAAACACATTACAATGCATATTGAGCATGTATATATCACTTACAAATTAATATTAATTTCAATCAAATTAATGTTGATCAATACACATTGAACACAAGCTTTACAACTTACCAACACTATATATAACTGCCACTCAATATGTATATATTCAACCCTAATTTTGATCAAAATTAATGAACAGTTTTATGAAGAATTTTTTGGGTCATTTTCTAGTTTGGATTAAACATCCAAATGTCAATATTAAAGTCAATAAAAATTAATGTTGACCAATACTTAATGAATACACACTATGCCACTTACACTTTCCAGGAATAGCTACCATTCAATATGCCAGTATCAAAATTGATTTCAATTGAAACTAATGTTGGAAAGGCACCATGCATAAAAATAAGCAGTTGACTCCATAAATTCATGATTAACATTCTCATTAATTTCAATAAAAATTAATTTTGATACTGGCATATTTAATGGTAGCTATTCCTGGAAAGTGTATGTGGAATAGTGTGTATTCAGTATGTATTTGCCAACATTGATTTTGATTGAAATTAATATGGATACATAAATGTGACATAAAGAGGTGTGGACCATCAATTTGTTGAAAATACATTTTTATATCTCATACATTATTTTTTTTCTTAAATAAAATGTTACTCTCTCTCAATATCACCTTATAAAATCTACCAATTTGCTTTGACAAAATAACAAAATGCATAAAATTCAATATAAGATAGCTATATTACACAGAAGATCACTGTTATATCCAAGTTATGATGATGTTGATGCTGTAATAATTGATTCCCAAATCTTTACCAGATCAATATCAGCTGCAACCCCAAGTGACTCACATTCATTCACAGATAATCCTGTCAAAAATGTTTCTGAATAGCAATTATTGGGGAGGTATTTGGGAAAATTGAATATACCAGCTTGTGCAACCATCCTTTCTGATGACTGTGAGTATGTTTTTAATGCCGATTTTCTTTGAGCTGGTGTATGGGCTAACCACTTTGTTATCTTATCCATTTTTTTAAACAAATCATTTAGTTCAGGATTTTTCCATCCAGGAATAGCTCGGATGGGTGCAGTTGGGGCTGGTGGTGGGCCTTCCTTGATATCAGAGATGCACCTAGTATCATGAAAAAGCACAACAAAACCTGGAAGATCACTGAAGAGATCTCTTGCTAACTTTTAGTGTGCACTAGCAATCTGAATTCCAACTAAATTATCTTCATAATAACAAAAAGCAAAGTAAAATAAAAAACTTACCTTGGTCCAATAACGTTTTACTTGTGCCCTTGCCCTCTTTTCCATCTTTTCTCTTTCCACCCTTTCCTCTTCTTGCCCAAACAATCTCATCATCTCCTTCCCCTTATTAAATACCCAATTCTCAATAACACATTGAGTGAACTGAAGCTTTGACTGATTGATTGTATTCAAGGTGATGAGCCACCTGGTACAGTGGTTGCATACTATGCTTCCCATGACTTGATTCCAAGTTGATTCCAAAAAATCACAGTAAGTCCAATCAAAGGCAAATTTCCAAAAACCTTTTTCTTGCAATTCACACTCTAAGTTTCTTTTGACAGAAAGTGGGATTGGTGCTCCTCCTTTTAGTCTTCAAGGCTCAGGTTCTGGAATAAATTTGGGTAGTTGAATTTTGGATTGCAAGAAGGCTATAGAATTGGTTATCAGAAATTGTTGATCAGCTGCAGAATTTGCACAGTTAGAATATTGGACTTGGGTTAGGAAAGTTTGAATTTGTTCCAATCTTTCCAATCATCAATCTCCAAAGGTATTGGGAGTGCAGGATATTTTGCTATTTGTGTTGGTCCACCAAGACAATACTTCAGAAAGTGTTAAATATTTCTATTTAGACTGTTGGAGCTCCTGGGAACATCATTCCTTCTAACTAAGCCTCTTACAGCCCTTAACCCCCATTCTCGTTCATGAGACTCTGCTGAATTGAATCTGTGGTAATCACTGATACCCATAATGATTGAGGGATTCACTAACAATTCAAATAATTTAATTAAATTGGTTATTTTTAAATAAAAAAATACACTACAAATTTGATTTACCAGCTCCACTTGTGTTATCTCCTTGGTTAAGCTGAGCAGATGTTGATTTGTCTCCAAAAAACTCCCTCAATACTTCACTAGCCCAATCTCTTCCTAGCTGATTGGCTTGCTGATCAGCACTTTCAGGGGCAGAAGGATGATTGAAATTAAAATTTCTCGGTTCTGCATGAGCCTCTTGGCCTGGATTGGGATTAGGAAGTGGGTTAGGATTAGGCAGTAAAAGTTAAGATGCATCTGGAGGTGGATCAGCAGTGGGCGGTGGAGGAGTATTTCCAGTATTAGTATGTTGAGGTGGAAAAAAATTGGAATTGGTTGGGTCAACAGACATCCCTTCAAAATTATTATCCATAATAAACTGTAATAAAATAAAATAAAATAAAAATAATCAATTGTTAAAATTTATACTTATCAAAGTTAAAGTAAAAAAAGATACTATGTTTATAGTCTTGCTAATGAGTATGTTCTCTCGGTGAAAAATAAAGTGAATAATATATAGCTATCAGTTAAAGTGGGAAAGTCAAACTACTTATAGTAGATGGATGAGAAAGAAGATCATTCTTTAAGTAAAAATTTTAATGTATTTCTCATTATCATGATTTTCTTTCATTCATTCCTACATTTAAGATAAAAATGACTCATTGGAAGCATGGGTTCTCTTGCAATAAAAGCAACCAATGTTATTTTTCATTGATTTAAAATGAGTTAATTTGGATGCATTGAAATATTTCTTTTACCATTTACAAAAATCATCAATCCTACAAATTTCCCCAATCCCAAATTAACACAGAGATGTTAGTCAACAGAAAATAAATTTAATTAATTTTTTCACTCACTACTATCTGCAGTTATCTTCAGCTTCACCAAGATCAAATACCCTAGACTTCTGATACCAATGTTTGATAATAGTTAGTGGTATCTCTCCTGTGGTCAAAGTTAATAAATTAGCACTGCTGAGTTTTTAAATCATTTCTTACAAACATTACATGCGTGGATGGTGACTGTTTGGAATTTCAGATAATATATGATTTACCCATTCTCCAGACCAAGTAGCTGTACCTGATGGTGTACCAAGATGCTTTATCAATTCAGAATAATTTTAAGTGATATGCAGATTTGGGTTTGCATTAATATTCTTCTAACCCTCTTCAAGGCACTCATGATACTCTAACAGAAATATATCTATATCTTCAAGCTCATTACTATGTTAATTTTTAATGTCAAAAAATTGGTGATTGAGAATAATGTTACAAGTGAATTGAGAAGATAATATTCTCTTGGTTTTTCAGCTGAGGAAGCTGAAGATTCATATTCTTTAAGTTTTTCAAACCAAAGGGGTATAAGGGATAAAGGGAAGTAGAGAGTATACAGCATGTGCCATTTTGCTGCCTTGAGGTATCCTGCCTTTTTAGATCCTACTGATTTTGGAACTTGTGTTAGCCAGGAAGGTCTTCTTACTTGATCAATCATCTTCCATAAAACCTGTAGCTCTGCTGCTGTGATTTGTGAATTACTACTACCTTCATTTTATTTCTCCTTACCTTTCCTTTTATTTTCATCATCTCTAGCTGTCTCATTTGATGAGTGAGATCCTTCACTCTGTGATAATCTAATTCTCTGTTGCCTTAAGTTATACAATGAACTCTTACTGCCACTGCTGTGAGACTGTAATGAGACCAAATTTCTATATGTAGGAGCAAATTTGTAATTGGATGACCTAGTCTGGCTTCTTGATTGATTTTTTCTCAATCCTTCACCATCTAGTCTATGATGGCTTTATGACTGTCTTGAACTTGTAAGTCTTTGCCGTTTGTGCTTTCTTGTGTTTCCTGTATCATTATCATCATTATTTGTGGTGCTTAAGCTACTTCTACATTTTTTAGAATGTTTATGCAGTGAAGTATCAGAACATAAATCTTCTTCTTCTTCTCTTACATGCCAATTTTTATCCTTTTCCAGCTTTCTTTCTAGATCTTTTGCTGCATTTTGTATTTGAAAATAGCTTAGACTGTGATCTTTTAGGTTGCCAAGTATATGTGCATGCATACCATCAATTGAAAAATATTCAGTTGGACACCAATATTCAAGTTTATTCAGCTCACTCCATTGTACCCCATGATTCTGAATGATTGATACACACTCCCAATGTGACTTAGAATCTTTCCACTTTGTTTCCCAGCACATATGATCCTCATGATTCCGTAATTAAAAATTTCCTACATTCTTTTCACTAATTTAATCTTTAGAGACATTACTGAAAGAACAGAACATTCTCACAGAGTGACTTGAAAAGCCAGCCAATTTTTGTATTGCAGGAAGGTCAACTATCAAAGAGAACAATGAAACTCTTAATTTCTGGCCTCGTAGATAAAGATGCATCTTTTCAATCAATATATTATCCCACAGAGTTTTTAGATCATTAACCAGAGTTTTTAGAAGGTGATTAAGCTGTTCACTTGTGGGTTCTGTTGGTCCAGGTATAATAGCATACAAAAAAAGATTTTCCATTTTGTATCTATCTTCTTGAGGTAGGTTCATACACACCATCATAATATGGCCTACAGACCTCTGATGACCTTCAATCCTATTACCACCAGGCCTAAACCAGTCAACATATAAATTAAACATTAAGTTTCCTGAATTTATTGTATATTCATCATCATTTCCACCCAGAGCTTGAGTGGTAATGGGAAAGTTTTTCCAAGTTGAACCATCACAAAGATCCTTCATCAAATCACACTCTACATAGTCTGCAACAGGGGTTTTCTTCTCAATCAGAAGCTCAAATTTTAACAGTTTGATCTTTTCCTTAAGCCAGTTGATAAAAAAATGGTTATGAAATGTTTTAAGAGAATTGTATTTTACATTTTCTTGATGTTCCTCCATCAAATACAGCCTTTCATCACATTTAACTACAATTTCTCCTGCTCCAAACATTTTTAAATAGCCCTTTTATGATGAAAAAAATGGTTGATTTCAACATAGTATAGATGGTTGATATTGAGAGTTATACTCATAAAGATAAAAGCATTTAGGACAGCATGTTTTAGTGAAAAATGATTGATTGAGCTTTAATTGACTAAAAACCGTGTCTATTGAGCATGGGATCAGACAGACAATGCTATCAGAATCCAGTTTTCCAGAATCACCTAGAATTTTGAGCTTCTTAATTCCTTCATCTAAAAATTGAGTACAATCTTCTTTGCTTAAATGATGAATCAGAGAAAGATTTGCTGTCTGCCACATAATTTTTTGGCTATACCATTCCCCAAGATTTGAGTTTCTAGAGACTGTTGAACATACTTCTGCCCCCAATAGCTACTTCCCCTATGTAATAAATCATCAAAACATCATAAAGACTTTTCTTTTCACTTTGAACTATAGATATACAGCTTACTGTTTATGTGGAGCTGGAACTTCAAATTTTAAGTGGATTGTTGGAAGGAATAACCATTTGGGCCTTCCTATTTCTTTCCTCTTGATGTTTTGCATAAGAATTAGAGCTTTTGAAAGCCATACCAACTTCAAAGGACCCAGAAGAAGTTCAATCCTTTCTATTTACACATCCAATCTCTTGACATTTACATACATGAAAAAATGGAGGCATTGTAATTGTGATAAATGTAGGAATAAGTTAGCTGTTGGAAGTTACCTGTCAGTATAGTCTAGTATATAAGTATGATATAATAGTGTTATTTTATGGTCCTACTACTTATTTATAAATGATTTAGTGATTAAACCTCAGGGGAAGACTAATAGAATAGTTATACTCAAATAAAACTCACAATATTTGGATTTAAATGCGTGCTAGTGGTGGAAAATAGAAGAATAAAATATAGTTATAGCTTATATAAAGATAATATCAATTTATAATGGCTTTATAATATATTTCTGAATACTAATAATTGTATTGTAGTGGTTTTTTGAATTGTAGTAATTGAATGATGATAATAAACCGTCAAAATCCCTCCTTACTTATACCCAAATCCACTGGAGTGCACAGACCTTCAATCCAGATGATGTCACTGCTATCGCCGGCAATTACAGCACTGTGAGGGCCCATCACCTCCCCATGGCGTCCACTTCAAGCAGTTTCAACACCCAGACCTCCAGTAAGGACCCTCCATCACTATTAATAATAACACAGAGTCATACCATAAATAGAAAACCCAGATAAAAGCGGATACCATAAAAAAACAGGTAAAATAAATGATCAAAAAGAGATTTAATGAAACTAAAAGCATATAAAGGAAACAAATAAAATTTCCAAGACCCCAATAACATCCACAAGCATCCACATTAACCCAAAAACATCTTTCCAACCCATAAATCCGTGAATAACCATCCAAGGAAGTAATTTTAGTTGTCCAAACTGGGTGTATGCACCTGATATAGGTGTCTATGCTTCTGTAGGCGTTGTGAGTCCACTGATTTCGTCCATATGACCTAAAATAAGCAGAAAAACAAAGGTTATAGGCTATTAAGGGGCTAAAACCCACTTATATACCTAAATATACATAATATACTGCATATTTCACTGAATATGAGATTTATGTATACATATAAGCTTATGCATGTCAATAATTACTTCATATCACTTAAAATAAGTATATTATGACTCCATTAACACCTTAATAAGTATTATTAGGCCATGGATAAGCTATTTAAACTATTATAAATTATATAATAGAATAATAATTATATATATATATAATAAAATAATATATATTATTATTTTAACCTTATTTTTAAGATATAATCTTAATCTAGTTAAGGTTATCTTATTTTAAGCATAAGAAATACTCAGTCCTAAGGATATTTAGGCTGACATTACCAATTGAAGGTATTCCTTTTTTGCAAGGCACTAGCTAATATAAGCTAAATTTTTTTATCAAAAGAATATGATGGAATATGTGTTGAAATTATTTAATTTAAAATGTTTACTTTTAAATCAGATAGATTATAAATTAATTAAATACTATGTAGTCTACTTTATTTGTATTCTGTATATTCTCTGCATTTGTACAACAATGCATGCATGTTTATCAGAATATTTTCTATAATAGAAAAAATTCTATTGTAAATAAAAGCATCTTAACTATTTTTTTATAAAATTCCTTCTGAGTTATATCTAACTACCCTATAATTATTTGATTTTAGTAAAAATTCTTAGTTATGGACTATAAGAAAAGTAATCCATATTTTTAACATGATTATTTAAAAAATCACCCAAAAAACAAAGTTATCCTGAAAATAAGGTTGATATTTTGTAAAAAAACAATCACAAACATAATTTCTTCACTTTGAAAATTGGTCTGTACTAGGTAGAATTTTCCATAAAGAAATAATCAAAAATACTCAAATAATAGATGCTACAAAAGTGTACATCTTAAAGCATTACAAAAAAGCTGAAACCTTGTAGAAATTTTCATACATAAATGTAATTAAGTGACACTCTAGTCTATCTATTCACGTTGAACAAAAATTACTCAATTGAATATGTATTACTATCATATTGGACCAAAAATAATTTTTTGGTAATCAAAAAATGAACATAGCATCACATTTATCAAATTATTTTTGTGGAAAATTTTTTTGAAAAGAAATAAAATCCTTTTCTCAAATGAGTCCACTTTTATCACATAATCATTCTCTTCCTTTTGTGCCACTCCTTTTGAGTTCAAATTGCATATAAAATTATAATTTATGCATATTATAATGCCATAAAGTTGAAATATTTCTTATTCTTAATTTTTGTGATATTTCTCCTTAAATAAACTTTGATCATAAAGTTTTGGATCTCCAAAATTTATACTTCCTGTTTTTTAAATTTTATTAAACACTTTCTTAATCTAATTGTTTATGAAGCCTAGTAGCTCTTACTTTCCTCATGGAAACCTGCCCACAAGCACACAGACACTTAATAGAATTTTTAATGAGACTTTGCCTCCATTCAATTCTCACTTTTGTAGATCTATACACAATTTTTTTGTTCACTTTTAGATATTTCACCAGAATTGAATTGATGGAAACAAAACCCTACTGAAGAGAAATTAGACAGATTTTCATCATTCAACATGAATTCTTGCAAAATTGCCTTTGAACTACCTCATCCAGAATCAAATTCAGCTGTTTCAGAAAATTTTCCACCAATTTTCCATGAATCTTTTATTGACCACCTCTGAAAGTGCCTTTCCCAGGGTCAACTTTTTCTTGGAACCTTTACTGGTTTGACAAATGGAACCAGGCCTTGGCAAATATTCTCATTAAACACTGGGACAATGCCTTAAAAACCAATGATTTGATTGCATATCCAATTGACTCAACTCAAATCAGATTTTCAAATTAAATGGGAGTTCTTCACCGTTTTTTTTAGGTCATGCTGATAAATTAAGACTTGTGAAGGATTCTGATAGCTCTCAAGAAATAATCAAAGTGAGAAAGCATAAATATAGAATAAAAAAAGTATGAAAATCCCCTTTTTTTTAACCATTTTAATTCATTACCTTTATTTCAAATAACAATGATTCTTAGAACTCAGTTAACTGAATTAACTTCTCAAAAAACTTCCACATTGTGAAACTTATCACAACTTTTTCACAAACATTAAGTGTTGTTCAGACACCAAAATTGATAATTATGGATTGTTAAGACATATCTTAATGCAATGGAGGTCTGAAAATTTTTCTAAAGTTGCACAATATATTGACCTACAAAACTCTGATATTCAAGATACATTGACCTACTCTGGAAGTGTGCTAAAGGACTTGGATTTGTACAAAAGAATCAGTTTGGTTTCAACATTATCACACAACCTTAATCCTTCTCATTTACCCCAGGGTTTGCTGATTGACTTTTATTCTCCCTTATATCTTGCATCTCTAAATCCTCAACAACTCAGACTTTTAAATCCTCAAAATCCCATAAATTTACCTGCTCTTTTTGAAATTCTTACTTCCTCTAATGTGAGTGATTTTCAAACTCCCTTAATAATAGGTTTGCACACTCATACTCCTCATTTACACTGTTTGTGAAACTTAGCCTTGAAAACAAAAACATAATTTTAACAATTACTATTATCATTAAAATTTATAGAATTTAAATTTGGCTTAAATTTTAAGCTCCATTTTTTTCATTTGAATCTTATACATGCTAAATTCTATACTTCCATGTACAAAATAACTCAAAATATTTACTTCATTTTGCTGTCCCATTCTATACAGCTGATCAACAGCCTTCTTCTCAACTGCTGGATTCCAATTTGGCACCTATTTCAACATTGAACATATAAAAAAATTAATATTTTTTTTCTTAATATGAAATATAAGACATTGAGCTCACCATTATATATAAATTTTGAGCACACCTGAGATCTATACCCACTGCTGCAGCCTGAATTGTTCCAACCAAAACTTGACAATTTTTATAAAAATGGAATTCATGCATATTTTTGTCTTGCTTTGTCATGCTGAGTTCACTCATAAGCTGGGTATACCTAATATTTTGGTCATATAGAGCCAATTTTATTCTATTTTTAAATATCAGAAAATTTCTTTTAACAAGCCAAAAATATTTTGTAAAAAAATTCATTATAGAATCACTTACATCTGCAAAACGTCTGCAAAGTTGGAGAATATAACAGCTTTCAGAAAATTTACACCCCTTTCACCAGACAAAAAGTTTTTCAATTGGCCTACAAGATGACAAATCTTGTGGAATTATTCCAGGTGAAATCAAATGTTGGAGTTTCATCCTGATTTTTGTAGATTGTATGGTTTCAGAATTTTCTTAAAATCATTAGCTCTCTAAGAGACTTGGATGAGTCCCACAGGAGGTCAATGCTACTGGAGGGCCCATATTTCTCAGTGAATCCTTCTTGAATCACATCAAGTTTAGAACTTCATGGATCTGCTAATTTAACCAATATCCCCCTTTGAATCTTTTTTGGGAGAGACAAAATTGCATCCTTTGTTTTATGTAGGCTTATGACTTTCATTAATTGATTGATTCATTAAATACAATTAGCCTTTCCTTTTTGCAAACCTGGAAAAAGGAAATTCTTCCATAACCAGTCTTCTTGCCACTTTTCGATTCTATAAAAAAAATTTGAGACTTTGAAGGTCAGTGGGCCTTTTCTGAAGTGGAGTTTCAGTCAAGCATAGTCAGTGTTGGGATTCTAAGTCAAATATTGTTTGAGCCCTCTGAAAGTAAGGATTTTTAATGTAACTAAAAGAATATTTATAAAAATTGATTATAAAAATTAATTTTTAAGTTTTAGATATAGAAATGGCCACTAACTGAGCTTCATCTAAAACAACTCTATACCAGAAGAGCTTTTGAGTCACCAGTATCTTTTTTTGTCTTTGATTTTTTGACATCATTGGGATATCTGTTTCATAGGTTGTGAAAACAATTACAGTTTCCTGTAGCTTGTTGACATTAATATTTTGAAAATACTTTCCATAAAGAACCTTGAAAGGAAGCGCATTATCTTCAAAGTGCACACTTATTTCATTGATCCAATTCGATAGTGTTGCCAGTGGGAATATAATCAGTATTGCTGAACTCTAATTTATACCTTCTGATTTTACAAGACCTGCAATTGTCTTTCTTCACTTTGAGTTTCACTAATAAGAGAAAGATTTGAAAGCGTCTTTCCCAAACCCATATCATCAGCAAGTATTGACCTGTTTCCTTCAGGGTTTAATTGATTTTTAGGAAACTGATTGTTATAGTCATCAAATCAAGCTCTAAGCCAATTTTTTTCTTGGTGCCTCCACATGATATCCAACTTTTCCTTTAAATTTTTTTCATTGTCAATCATAAAATTTATTGCTTGAAGTTGATGTGTTTTGAGAGCTGTTTTGATTCCTCAGATAATTTGATCAGATTTCCAATCTTGAGTACTCTGAGATATTTGGAAAGATCCTTCAAAAATTACATGCGGGATATTTAAAATGATAGTGGATTCATAGCTCAGGATTGGACATAAATTTATTTGAGCAGAAGAAAATGCTTCTTTAGAAAGACTTATTAGTGTACTTGAAGAAAAGAGGCATCCCCAAAGTTGATACTGATTACCAAAAACTGGAACCAAGTAAGCATGAAAATAGAATGGCTTCATAGGATTCAAGGCACTTCTTTGGCTTAAATGGTGATATCCAGACCCAATGTCAATCAATAGTGGTCAAATGTGCTGACTCTGCCTTTGAGGAAGATTACCAAAAAGGATTGGTTTTCTTTCTTCAAATAGTCCAAAAATATGAACATTCAAATGGCCTCACTGTAAAATCGTGGGGGTCAGTGAGTTTTGAAATCTTGAAATTACATTCATATAAATTTGATAAATTGTTATTGAGAAATGTCCAACACATTTAGGACTTTACATCTTAAGTAAGAATGGTATCTGAAGATAGTGGTTGTTAAAAGATGGATTGAAGCAAGAAATGAATAATCATTTTTGAATAAAACGACAAAATAACTTTTTAGCATTGGCTACGCTAAGCCCATAATTCTTTCACATGTATTATTATTATATTTTTAAAAAATATTGGAAGTAAATCAATGATAAATAAAATGAATAATATGGCTTAAAAATAAATCTTGAGCCTATAGAGTAAATTTGGGTTTGTGGAAGAAGAAAAACTTTCTTAATAAAAATGTGCTTTATTGTTACATTATAATACAAAAATAGAATAATTTCACTATTATTATACTTATTTATGTTTCTGTATAATATTAAAATGCTTTAGATGGAAGTTCAAAATCCAAATCGAAACTACTACCTAGAAAGATGTCTTGATACTAACATACTTTTTGTAAGTCTTTGGACAGACACATATGCTGATCTCAATAATATTAAAATTGATTTGAATTGTATTTTTTATCAAATATCTATGTAGTCTAATATAATAATTGAGATAATACAGTCTAACCTTCTGTTACCAACTTGGCAAGAAAAAAATGTAGATATTCTTAGGCCAAATATCAAATTTTGTTTTCCACAAGATGGGAAAGTGAATATTATGATATTTTATATTATCTGTTCAAGCTTTTCTCAATCTGTGCTCAGCTGAAGATCAAAGTCATCACTAAGCTCCAAGAGACCTGTGATTGAGTTTGTTTGAACCTAGGTCTAATTGATTACCAAATCTTTGTTCAATTGATTTAAATCTGGTTTCACAATGAATTCCCAGCAGGTTTCCAACGGCTTTCCAACCACTTCCCAACATTTTTAAATGAGGGTTATCGCTAGAAATACCCTCCCAAATTTTCTGTGGTGAGTTATTATAGTAGGAGCGCTAGAGGTATATCCAGAAGGGAACTGCATATTTCTGTTAGGAGAATTATGACATTCATAGAAAAAGTGCAAGTCCTATGAAACTTGAAGAATTTATTGCAAGCGGGTCTAAAAGCAGTATAACCACAAGGCTTAGAGAAAGTACAGCTAAAGTTGCAATGGCAGCAAAAGGCACAAGACTGTTCTCTAAGTAAAGTACAGTATAGGCTAATGGATAATTAGAACTTTTGATGTGTAATGGATTGGATAAGGTAGAAGAGCAGATTACAGGCCTATTTATACTAATTTAGGAGCTGTGAAGATGCAAGAGAAGGCAGCGCTGAATAAGATACAGGTGGGGAGGCTAATCAGTAGAAGAGTAAAGTGTATTGAGGTTAATGGTAAAAGAAGGTTAGTGTGAAGGAGCGCAAGATCTTGGGAAGATCTGAACTTACTTCAAGAATATGATTTTTTAAGAAGATGAGGTGCTAACAAATTAAGTTATGTAAAGAGATTTTTTTCTCAGAGTTATTCCAGAAGAATTCAAAGAAGAGTTTACAGGAGACATTTTCATTTTCCCTAAGAAATAATGGGATTCTCTCACTCTCACAGAATAATAATAGGCAATATTTGACAACAGAAGTTTTTTTAGGGAAAATAATTTTTATTATTATAAAGGAATAATAATACACTAGAAACAACTTTTTTTACAGTGAGATACAAATTGAAAAATCAAAAAAGAAAATAGAGGAAAGTGGCTCTAAAAAAAGATTAGAAAAGAAGTTAGTATTGAAAAAAAAAGATAAATACAGGGATGGGAATTACTTTAACACCTATCAAGGAAGGTGTACTCCCAGTCCTCTTAGAAGTTTTGTAAGTTGACTTCAGAGTTTTGAATAGGGTGACTTAATTTTGTATATTCTGTTCATTGAGAGCAGGAGTGTTTTCAAGATAGTTGAAGACAGCGACAAAAGCTTTTTGGGTTTCAAAAAACTGAAGGATAACATTGAAGATTATGTTGTTGGTATTCATAGTAAAATAAAAGATAGAAGAAGAGAACTAGAGAAACTAGAAGAAGGAGGAATGAGGAAAAAGTGTGAGATATGAACCTGGTTTTATAGCACCTGGGGACAGTTGGGAGTAGAGGGAGACTGTGGTACACATCTTGCAAAGACCCAGCAAAATTATCAGGAGAGCAGAAAAGACTCAGTTCTCTAAATCACAACAATGGGGCTTTCAAGATAGATGGTTACAGAAGCTCAACTAAGGGATCTTCAAAAGTGCAGGAAAAAATAGACTCTCCACACACACTTTTTAGGGGAAGTATGGATATACAAGCAGCAGAAATCAGAAAGAAAGCCAAAGTGTATATAGGACTATAATATGTATTTGATGAAGCTACAACCAGCTCTAGAAGCATAGTATACATTAAGGGGTATGCAGTGAAAAGAAAGGGTATGAGTGTCAAACTTAGAGATATGCAATAATCTTAGAATGTAGGCTAAAAACGCATAGCGGTAAGAAGAACCTTGATAGAAGAAAAGTAGAGCTAGAAGGATGAGTGGGTTGATGATCAGTACTCAACTAATAGAAAAAGAGTAAGTATGACTTGAAGAAGGGGGTAATTACTTAGTGTGAAAGGTTTCATGATAAGTGGATACTCACATGGCAAGCACAGGTTATTAAAATATGTATGAGAGGCGGTTCAGTACTTATTATATAGTTAGTAATCTCAAGGAGTATAGGGTATGTGTGGAAAGGTGAAGCATTTTATGCTAATAGTAGAATTACAATAATGTTTCAAGTGCTTTTGAGACCAGAAATTATGCTAATCATTTTACATAGATCACTGAGATACTTGGACACCGTTTTATATTCTTAAATTTGCATTGAACTTGTGTAGGAAAACCTGTATGGAAAGGTTCTGAACATAAATTATATATAAAAGGGCACTCACTTTTGTAAGGAAAGCTGTGAAGAAAGTGAAGAAAGATAAATATTGTAGATAGGTAGTATAACAAATAGAGATTGAAATAGAATTACTATTTGTAGAAAAGAAATTTAGATATAATTTATTTTTTTGCTCACATTGGGTGTGCATACCAGAAGTAGCACTGTAGAGTTATTATATTGCTACAGTAAGGATAGTATTAGATAGAATGCTTCAAGAGGGAGTTACTGAGAATACTAGTGCTTACTGAGTAGATCTAGCCAAAAGATAGATTACTTATATTAAAATATATTATTTCTTTCTTTGAAAAAGTTCTCTATTAACCCATTCTACTTTCTTCTCCAAAATATATAACCACACTTATAGTATGTGCTTTCACTGTTTTAAAATATTAGAGTGGAAGGAGCTCCTTGATAAGTTAGTTTTAGAAAGGAGAAAAAACTAATCTTGGATTTTTTCTATAGCTTAGTATTATAGAAGTCTCTTTCTACAGCAGACTAATAGTAAAAAATAGGCTAATAAAATATATTTATAGCTTATATAAAGATAATATAAATTTAATTAGGCTTTCAAATATATTTTTATATGCTAATAATTTTTTAATAGTGGTTATTTGATTTGCAGTAAGTAAGTGATGTCCAATAAACTGCCAAATCCTCCCTTACTTATACCAAATCCACTGGAGTGCACAGACCTTCAATCCAGATTATGTCACTGCTATACCCAGATATTACAGCACTTTCATGGCTCATAACTTTCCTATGGAATACACTTCAAGAAGTTTAAACATCAAGACCTCCAGTAAGGACCCTCCATCACAATTAATGATATCATACACCCATACCATAAATAGAGAAAACAGATAAAAGCAGATACCATAAAGAAACAGGTAAAATAACTCATCCAAAGAGAATAAAATGAAGCCCAAAGAATAAAGAAGAGCCAAATCAACTGTCCAAGCCTCAAATAACATCCCCAAGCATCTAAATTAGCTCAGTAATTATTTCCCAACCCATAAATGTGTGAAAATTCATTAAAGGAATCAGATTAAGTTATCCAAACTAGATATATGCACCTGAAAAGGGTGTATATGATTGTGTAGGAATGGTAAATCCATTTAATACATCCATATGACCTAAGATAAGCAGAAAAATAAAGCTTGTAGTCTATTTACAGGGTTAAACCCACATATTGGCCTATATATACATAATAGGGGATATTAAAGTTAGAAATTTGTAATTCTTTAAAAGGTATTTCACAACACAAAAAGAAAGCCACAAAATCAACATTACTTCTCAGTAAAAAAGTATTTTGGTGGCACAATATGGAATATTTTAAAAATTAGTCATAGTTGATTTGGTGGAGAAAAGATATATTTTGAAATGAAAGATTTCTAAATTTGATACCCCCTAATGTAACTACATATTTTACTTAATATAAGATTTATGCATACATATAATCTTATGTATTTCTATAATTACTTAATATCACTTATTATAAGAATATTATGACTTCATTAGCACCTTAATAAGTAATATGGGGCTATGGATAATCTATTTAAACTACTATAAGTCATATAATAGTGTAATAAATATATATATAAGCATAAACACCATATATATTAGTATTATAACCATAATTTAAACTTATAAGCTTAATGAAATTAAGGCTATCTTATTTTAAACATAAGAAATACTCTTTTCTGGAGATACCTAGGCTGACAAAAAAATGAGTCATTTATATTTGTTGATTTGCATATCAATGATGTCCTTGTTATATTTTATTCCTAAGCTTGCATCAAAGTGTTTCATCAGGACTTATGTAAGAATTTCAACATGAAATGGTTTTATCAGTCAATGCAATCATCTTTTTATGAAAATCTTTTATTTTGATGACACTTTTACTCTCACTCATGAAATTTATGTTAAAGAGCTGACACAACAGTTTGAAAGGGCTGACTTCAATTGTATTTCAACTCCACTTCCTGTAACACTGAGTTTCACTGGTTCCACTCATGAAAAAACATGAAAAGGTAAGAGTGAACCTCATCTAGAGCTCATTGGATCATTGAACTATCTATGTGTCTTGACCAGACCATATATATGAACTTTTTCTCCAAGTATAATTTAAATCATTCTCCTTCTCATTGAAAACTAGCACTCAAACTTACTGAAATCTATTATCACAAATTAAAATGTGGGTATCTGGTATCCTAGAAATGTAAAAGATATCATTTTTCAAATTTTAGAGTGATGCAGATTATTAAAACTGAAAATCATCTCAGTGTTCAGTATGTTTTTTTGTCATATTTTTAAATAGTGGACCTCTTTTCTTTGAGAAGTGAAAGATAAAAAACTATGTCTTCATTTTTGATTTTTGAAGCTGAGTAAATAGCAATGTGCAATTGTGCTAAATTTTTGATTTTGTTCTCAAAATGGTTCTTCTCCCCAAACATCAAACTGGATATACCAAAGATTATTACCAGAATTAATATTCCCCATAGTTTCTTTATGACATTTTGGTTCCATTTTTATATCTAATAAATTTTTAATGAATGAATGAATGATCAAAGAATATTGATGGTCAGTATCACTTGTTATGACAAAGGTTTAAAAAAAAGAAAGGAAATTAAAAGAATATTTCTGTCCAAACTTCTGATACATATTCTGGCCAATCCGTTTACCAAAACAGTGAAATCTTGAATATGATTTGAGACTGATAGACAAAGATTAAATTTTCTCATGCCAGAAGCAGGGGGGAGGGGGAGGGGGGATGTAGTATTTTTTTCCTTTTGTATGGACAATTTTAAAGTGAATTGAGCTAAGAATGGTGGCCCATCTCTGCTTTCTTGGTTTTAAATTTTGATTGCTCATGGAAAAACATAATTTTGAATGATTGGGAATGTCAGCCTAGATATCCCTAGAACTGAGTATTTCTTATACTTAAAATAAGATAACATTAAGCATATTAAGCATATATCTTAAAAATAAGGTTAAAACAATAATATATATGATTATATTACATATATATATATAATTATTACTCTATTATATAAATTATAGTAGTTTAAATAGCTTATCCATAGCTTAATAGTACTTATTAAGGTGTTAATGGAGTCATAATATACTTATCTTAAGTTATATTAGGTAATTATTGACATACATAAGCTTATATGTATACATAAATCTCATATTCAGTGAAATATGCAGTATATTATGTATATTAAGGTATATAAGTGGGTTTTAGCCTCTTTATAGCCTATAACCTTTGTTTTTCTGCTTATTTTAGGTCATATGGACGTATCCAGTGGACTCACAATTCCTACAGAAGCATAAACATCTATTTCAGGCACATACACTCAGTTTGGACAACTTAATCTTCTTCCTTGGATGGATATTGACGGATTTATGGGTTGGGAGGTCATTTCTGGGTTAATATGGATGCTTGGGGATGCTATTGGGGGCTTGGAAATTTCATTTGTTTCCTTTATATGCTTTATTTTTCATTATATTCTCTTTTGATAAGTTATTTTACCTGTTTCTTTATGGTATCCGCTTTAATCTGGATTTTCTATTTATGGTATGGGTCTGTGTTATCATTAATTGTGATGGAGGGTCCTTACTGGAGGTCTGGGTGTTGAATCTTCTTGAAGTGAACGCCATGGGGAGGTGATGTGCCCTCAAAGTGCTGTAATTTCCAGGGATAGCAGTGACATCATCTGGATTGAAGGTCTGTGCACTCCAGTGGATTTTGGTATAAGTAAGGGAGGATTTTGGAAGTCATTAGACATCACTTACTTACTAAAATTCAAATAAACATTACAACACAATTATTATCATTTAGAAATATATTATAAAGCCTTTATAAATTGATATTATCTTTATATAAGCTATAAATATATTATATTCATCTATTTTCCACCACTAGCACACATTTAAATCTAAGTATTGTGAGTTTTATTTGAGAATAACTATTTTATTAGTCTTCCCCTGAGGTTTAATCACTAAATAATTTATTAATAAGTAGTAGGAAAATTAATAAATACTATTAAATCATACTTATATACTAGATACACTGACAATTGGGGGTCTTTCCTTAGTTTTTTACTTATTATTTAGTATAAGCCTTGGGACGTGATTTTACTTTAGTATAACTCAAAACAATCCAAATATTTGGGTCTTCTGAATATTAGTGGGTCATCATAACTCAGTGATTGCGGAAAAGAAACCTTATAATAATTGCTCTAATTTTTTATAATAAAAATTAGGTATTTACAGTAGTAACTGTACCCAAGATAAACCCAATTTCACTTGGTTTTTGGTCACCAATATAACATCCAATTAAATTTGTATTTGGTTGAAGCTTGGTAAGCTATTAATTCACCTTTATTAAGGTCTAGTTAAACTTATTATTTTATTTTTAACAGATTTTTTTGAATTTTTATTACATTTTATTTAAATAAATAAAGATTTAATTTCAGGGTAAGCTCCAGTGCTTTTTATTAGTAATAACATTGCTAATACTTTTAATCTACAAATTCCAATACGTTTTCCTTTCTGTAGAAGTAATATATTTTTATTCTTATCAATATGAGTTCTCCCCAGAACAATGTAAGTGAAAAGCCTGCTTATAATACCAGGTCTAAAGCTAACAAAAACATTGCTCCAGGACATAACCATGGAGGGTCAGTCATACCCCCAGGCAGAGCAAATGAGCATAGAGGAAAACGACACCCTCTTAAAAAAGATTACCATAAAAAAGATGTCTCTTCCTCTACAGGATCAACTATCCCATCTGGCAAAACAGGTCCTGAAGTTGGAGGAATCAAAGTCTCTCATGCTCAAGGAAGTAGAGCAATTACAGAACAATTGCAAGGTACCATTCCAGCAGATGAACAAATCATTGGCAGAGCTAAAGGTAGGCCAGCCAAGTCAGCAACCCCCTACCCCTGGAGGGTCACATCACTCCCAGGAGAAAATCTTGGTAGACAAATGGAAGTGGGATTGGTTCCATCAACAATGGTCCAGTCACAACTGCAACAAGGATCCTCCTGCTCATCAGACTTCCTCAGTTCACCTCTACAAGGGAAAACAAAGGCGCCAAAAATCAGGGCTCACACAAATCCCATGGTAAGTAGATTACCCTCTCAGATTGAACACAATACTGATAATTACAATGTAGGTAATATTATTGATGTCAAATCTGTGCAGAAAATAGAGGAGGACTTAAGAGAATTAGGGTTTAATGTAGATACACCTGACTTGTCTTTTTTCAATAACAACAGTAGTATTTATAATATAGTTAATCCTCAGTTTACACCACTTACTAGTGAGATGAGAAGTTCACAAGAGAGTGAGAGAATTTATAAGGAAGACTTGGAGTATTTAATAATAATCCAACTGTCCATAGAATTGTTTCAGCATTGTGGAATAGAATTACTGATTGGGAGGAACAGACAGTTAAGCTCACTAGTGATACAATTTCATCCTTGACATTAAATATTTCTCAACTGGAAACACATAATAAAGAATTAGAGAAAGTACATTTGTCTCTAACTCTTAAATATGATTCATTGAGTAGCAAATATAGTGAACTTTCAAACAAATTCTGTGAGTTGGAAAAATTGTATGAAGCACACTTGTTAAAAACTGAATCAAGAACTAAGTTATCTTTTGCCCAGACTAATCAAAGTGTCTCTGAGATACTACAAAGATTCACTAAAGTTGAGATTGAAACTGCCAATCTACTAATGAACCAGGATAATCATAAGTATTCTCAGTATAATAATAATCCTTTCATTGGCAAAAGTGAAACTCATTCCTTCCCTATACCACCACAACTAAAACCATCTGGTGGTAGTGTCAAATCTGAAAATGTAAGTCACGAATCCGTGCAGGAGGAAATACAAGACCATTTATCAAGAGTAAATGAGTTGTTAAATTTAACTAAGATTAGTGAAATAAAATCCAATCAGAAGAAATGGCCTAAGATCAGTACTCAACTTATGATGGGGAAGCCATCTCTGATTGGCAACATTTTATCGAAAGAATTGACAATTTTAAATTCTCATATAAGTTACCAGATGAAGAAATAACATCAAAATTGATCTCTTTATTTAAGGATGTTGCTTTATTATGGTTTGAAGCTGTTTTGAATGAGGGTAAAGATTACTCTTGGGCTGAATGGAAACAACTAATTGAAAAACATTTTGGAGGCTCTAAATTCAGGCTCACTCAGCAGAGACTTTATGAGAAAACTAGGTATAATCCATTGAATAGTGACAAACCTATGGTATTTTTAATGAATTTAAACAAAATATTAAAAGCCATTGAGCCTAAAATGGATTTTAACTTATGGAAAGATAAGATAATATATAAGTTACCTATCTCTGTCAGAGACATTGTTGTAGCTAGAACAATTAATGCTACTGAATATTCTGACTTTATTAATATTTGCAATGAGATATTACTAAACCATAAGTATGAAGCAAGGTATTCCACTTATAAACAAAATGTTGAACCTGTGAAAAATCAGAGTTCAAAAACACTTCAGGAGAAGCAGAAAAAACCTACTGCACCTGTAGTACCAAAAAAAAATGAGACAAATACTTGTTATAAGTGTAACAAACCTTGGGTTAAAGGTCACAAATGTGAGAAGAATATAAATATTGTTGAAAATCAACGTTAAACTGAAATTGAAACTGAAAAAAGTAAAGAATCAAGTGATTATGACAGTAATATCTCATATAGTGATGAAAATGAAGTCTGTATGTTGGAAGATGATTTGTCCATCTTTGACAATCCAATATTAAATTTCGACTCAAATGAATCTTTAATGAATTTTGAGAATGCTGAAGTCATTAAAGATATACAAGCTGATAACTTCAGAATGACACCTATCAGGGTTCCAGCTATCATTTCTGGTGAAAATGTTAATATAGTATTGGACACAGGAGCTGCTGGTTCTGTTGTTTCTACTAATACATTGCAGAAAATTGATAGTGAATATAAGCCTAAGCTTGAACCCCTTCAAAGTAAAAATTGGAGAGGTTTTGGATCAGTACTACATCCCATTGGCAGATACAAATCTGCTGTTTTCTTTAAACATCAACATGGTTATGTAAGAGTAACTTGTGACTTTGTAGTAATGGATAATACTAACTGTAGTAACTGTTTTATCATTGGAAATGATATTCTGTCTAAGTTTGGTGTGAAATTAGACCCTGCTAATAACAATTTTACAATTGGCATGAATGGTAAAAGGAAATTTAAAATAAATTCTTTTAACACAGTCTTACACATTGAGTCAGTAATAAATATTCCGTGCAAAGGAAGAGAATCCAATGAGATGGAACTTCTGGAAACAGAAATTTCAAAAGAATCATTTGGCACTCAGATAAGTGAAGCTGAAAAAAATAATATTTCGGACTTAATTAAAGCATTTCCAATGGCTTTTGCACATGGTACAAATGAACTTGGCCTTGTAAAAGATCATGAAATGAAGATTAGTTTAACCTGTGATATGGATAATATTCCTGCTAGTCTTAAAAAGAAACCATATTCTGCTTCACCAATGAAGAGGAAAGACATAGAGGATAATATTAAGATGTTATTAAAAATGAAAATTCTTGAAAAGGTTGAAACTACACCAAAATATTGGGTAATATCACCAGTGCTAATTTCTTATGTACAAGATAAAGCAAGACTGTGCGGTGATTATAGAGCATTAAATACATTTACAGTAGATGATATTTATCCCTTGCCAAGGATTGCCACTATACATTCTACTCTTAAAGGTGCTAAGTATATAAGCTGCTTGGATGGAAATAAAGGGTATTATCAAATCTCTGTTGAAAAGAATTCACAGAACTTTTTGTTGATAACAACACACATGGGAATTTATAAATATGTCAGGATGCCATTTGGACCAAAAAATGCTCCATCAGTACTTCAGAAGTTAATGGATATAACATTTCATAATGAAATGATTGAGGGATGGTTAATGGTATACATTGATGACATCACAGTGTTCTCTAAGACATATGATGAACACTTAATCCATTTAAAGAAGGTATTTCAGAAAATGGATGAAATAAAAATGACCCTTGCATTGAAAAAATGTAAATTTGGGTTTGAATCTTTAAAAGTGCTTGGTCATATTGTATCTGGCTTAAAAATATGTGTAGAGCAAAATAAGGTGGCTGCAATAAATAATATTGGCATTCCTCAAAATTTAAAGGATTTACAATCTTTTCTTGGTATGTGTGGTTATTATAGACAATATATAAAAAACTACCAGTTAATTGCTGCACCATTGACCACACTGATAAAGAAATCAGAAACTTTCATTTGGAATAATGAAAGACAACAGGCTTTTGATAAGTTGAAAGAATGTTTAATGACAGCTCCTATCTTGGGATTACCAGATTTCCAATTGCCTTTTGTATTATATACAGATGCAAGTTTTATTGGTCTGGGTGCTTCTTTGCATTAAAAACAACTTATTGAAGGAAAAATGTCAGAAGTAGTTTTTTTCTATATCTCACGTACTCTAAGAAGTAGTGAATTAAAATATGGTGCTACTCAACTTGAATGTTTGGCAGTAGTATGGGCCCTTGAGAAGCTTCATTATTACCTTAAAGACCAAAAATTTGAGTTAATAACTGACTGTAGTGCAGTAAAGTCACTCTTAAACATGAAAACTCCTAAGAGACACATGTTTAGATGGCAATTAGCTGTACTAGAATACAGAGGACAGATGACTATTACACATAGATCAGGAACCTTACACTCTAATGTAGACTTGTTATCTAGAGTACCTCTGCCTAATTATGATTATAATCCTGCTTATGTTCCTGAAACAGAGATTATTAAAATTTATGGCATTTATATTGTAAATCTTGAGGATGAATTTATGCAATCAGTTCTTGATATGCATGCTTCAGATCCTGACTTGAGTAAACTCACTACAATATTAAATGATCCATCTAATGCTTCAATGAATGTTTTAATAAAAACATTACCAAATAAGTATAAAGAGGCATTAGAAAAAGGAAAATTGTCCATTGAGGATGGTTTTATATATTACATGAAAAAATTAAGTAATGTAATTGTAATTTCCCCTTCAATGAAGGATTTAATGTTAAGTATATGTCATGATGATATATTGGCAGATAATTTTGACTACCATAAAACATTAACCAGAGTAAAAAACACAGCTTGGTGGATTAACATGTCTGAGGATGCTCAAAAATATGTTGAGACATGTGAGTCTTGTCAAAAATCTAAAAGATTAACAGGCAAAAGAGCTGGTTTATTACAACAAATTGAGAAACCAAAAGCTCCATGGGAAATAATTAAAATGGACTTTGTAACAGGCTTGCCAATAGCAGGGCATAAGAGTTATAACTCCTGCTGGGTAATTGTAGATAGATTTACAAAGATGTGTAAATTTATTCCTACCCACAAAGAGGTTTCTGAAAAGGACTTAGCTTTTTTATGGTGGACATAAATGTTAAATATAGCTGGTTTCCCCAAAGCAATAGTTTCTGACAGAGATCTTAAATTCACTTCTGAGTTCTGGAAATCACTTATGGATGTTTCAGGGTGTCAATTAAAACTATCTACGGCACACTATCCACAAACTGATTGGCTAGAAGAAAGAATGATACAAAATTTAGAAGATATGATAAGAAGATATTGTGCTTTTAGTATTAACTTCAAAGACAATGACAAATTCACGCATGATTGGGTAACCCTTATCCCAGGTTTAGAATTTGCATACAATAGTACAGTACATTCTGTCACTGGCAAAAATCCATTTGAGTTATGGTTGGGTTATGTACCTAATACCCCTGCTAAAACTCTTAATAAATTACCTAGATTGGATATCCATCCAGGTACTAAATCTTTTCTTCAAATGCAAGAATTATGCAGAAAACATGCTCAAGAATGTATAAATAAGGTGTTTGGGTATAAGAAGAAAAGATGGGATAAAGCCCATAAAGAACAAATGTTCAAAGAGGGTGATGAATTCCTTATTTCTACACTACATTTCAATTTAAATGGTAATATTAAATTGAAGGATCCATTCATTGGACCATTTGTAGTTAAAAAGATGGTTGGTAACAATGCTGTTGAGGTTATTCTATATGCACCATATGATAGAAAACATCCAGTATTTTCTATTTCTCTTATAAAACCATAGTATTCTAATGATACTGCTCTATTTCCAAGAAGATCAGGAAGGCATAAACAGCAAGCTGGAGAAATAGTTGAAAAGGCAGAAATTGAAAAGATACTAAAAAAGAGACACCTTACTAAAGAAAAGGGAGTTGAGTATCTATGTCACCGGAAGACCTACGCACAAGGTCGAGGATGTTCCTGCAAGTGAGATAAAAGGTTCAGATACTTCTTCGAAGCACAGAGGGATAGTTCGAGGAAGTGATTTGAAGATGACTCAAAGGAAGAACTACTGCTTCAAGTTATGTTCGAGAAGGATTCTGATATAATTGAACGGTAATATTAAAATTCTTAAGATCTCACAAAGGGTTGGAAACTCAACAATCAAAGATTTAGGATTTAGATATGATTATTGAGAAAATAAAGAAAGATACAATAATAATGATTTTCACATAGAGTTTTATCACTATTAACTATAAATACGTTTTATAATTTAATTCTAAGGAATGTCGAACCAAAAACCCAGCCCCTTTTATATCCTTTACTCCTCCTCGCATTGACCTCATACTCATCCACTATTCCGCACACCACAAACCATTTAAAATATATCCGTTACACCTGGAACCTCCTCACTAACATCCGTTAACCCCTTAATCCTTCACTAACCATTACGTCCATGCTCACTACCCCTTAATAACCCACAGACATTTCATAAACCTTTTAATGTACTATTATATTAACTATTGCGCTGTGCGTCGCTTATTGGGAAAAAGACTAAGACACACTATTGAGAGATTGACTAATTTAGATTTAGAGTTTTAGGCTAGCGCGATTGAATAGCAAGTACACAAAGGAAAGTCTCAGTTGCTATGGAGAGTTGCTTTCTGCGCTTTGAGTATGGATTTGAACCCTTTAGTATTGATTTAATGAGCTACTTTTGCCTTGAGTGTCACATGGCGCGTGACAGATGCCTGGGTATAAGAACGCGAGCTCCGTTGAGCGTAAAACATATTTCCCACACTAATTTCCCTTCCTCTTTTACTTTAATTTTATTACTTTAAATCACTATGACGGATTTCCCTACACCAACTCCCACGCCTCCACACCCTAAAGCAGATGGGGGTGCTGTCACACGGCAATTTTTGAAGACTTGCACGGCTTGCAAGAGGATGGAGTATTTCTGCGTGGAGATCACGGCGACACGAGGGCCTTGCCAGAAGTGCGAGTTTTGCCAATGGAGAAGAGTGGCGTGTGATGCCTTAGCAAAGAATGCCAACATTGAGAGTCGGTTTACTAAGACGAAGTATTGGGTGATCCTTAAGATGAAGGAAGTAGTCGAGGACATCTGGGATGTGTCCATTGGGGACAATCAATTGGTGGGGGAAAATGAGGAAGAAGTTGAAGATGATGTGAACATCTGGGTGGCTAGGGCTGCAAACAAGAGGGGGTTCGTCGAGGAGGAAGTTGAAAAATTGGTCGAGGAGGAGGAAGAAATTCCCATCTCAAGGAAAACCCCAAAAAAACGATGGGTGGTCATCGAAGATGATGAAGAGGAAAGGGAGGTGGCAGAGAAGGTCACTCCTAGATTGTTTTTAATCCTGACCCAATCTTCGAAGTAAGTTCACCTTTTTATAATTCATAATTTTAACTACTGATGATTCTGTTTTAGAATTCAGACGTCATCATCAAGGTCCCTACAACAGAAGCTTCAAATGTGGAAGCAACCCTTGTGGGACCCACTGCGGTGGAAGTGGCAGTGTCGGTGGAGGGTAGAATACCAATTGTTACCTCGAGGGAGGAAAAAGAAGAAACCCTCAATCAAGTTTGGTGGAAGAAACCTCGTCAGGTTCAACAAGCAAAATATATTGAAGACTTCAGCGGTGAGATTGATAAAATTATTGATGCCGCTTCCTTCGAAGTAGCTGAGGAGCTACTTGAACTTGGGGAGTTGATTCCGGTAGGAGAGGGGGAAAATTTTGAGTAATGTAGAAAGGAGATAAGGGAAATTTTGGAGAAGATGAAGGGATTGGTTCGGGAGAAGATAAAAGAGAAAATTTAAAATAAAAAGAGAAAAGAAGAAAAAGAATGTAAAAACAATTTGTATTTAATTATTTTACTTTGTTATTTTATTTAGAATTTTATTTTATTATTTTTTATATAAGATTTTGAGAGAAAGAAGGAAAAGACAGAAAAAAGATTTAAATAGAATTTGTTTTAAGATTTTGAAAGAAGAAGTTTAAATGAAGAAAAAAAAAAGAAAGAAAGAATATTTGATTGAAGGAGTTTTAGTTTTAAAGTTCAAAAAGAAAAGAATTAAGTAAGAAGAAAGAAATAAGAAAGAAATAATTGATTGGGATAATTTAGGAAAAAAAAAATTGTTATTTAAGTTTGTTAATTGAAGATTTGAGGGATTTTAGTTATTTGAAAAAAGAAAAGAAAGAAAAGAAAGAAAAGAAAGAAAAGAAGAGACAAAAAAAATTTTTAAGAGGATTTTGAAGAAAGAAGTAATTTGTTTTGAAGAATTTAAAAAAGTGATTTAGAATTTAAAGTGAAGTTCGAGAAAGATGGTTGTGTAATGTTTGTGAAGAATTTTGATAGTTCGAGGAAAATAAAATTTTAAAGAAAAAATGTATATAGAAAATTGAGAAGAAATTTTTTTTATTTTAATTTGGTTTTTATTTTATTTTATTTTATTTTATTTTATTTTACTTTTTTTTTTTTTATTTTTAATTTTATTTTATTTTATTTTATTTTTATTTTAATTAATTTTATTTTTTTTATTTTTTTTTATTTTTTTTTTTAAAAAAGAAGATTGAAAAGAGAAAGAATAAAGAAGAAAACAAAAGAATTTTTTAGAAATAAAAATGTTTTAGATTTTAAAAGAAAGAAAAAAAACAGAGAAAAGAAAAAGAGAGTTTTAAGGTTTTGGTTTTAAAGGGTATTTAAGATGAAAAGATTTTAGGAGTTCAGGGGAGTTAGAAACATTGATGGCTGGTTCCCAGGATGTTTTTTCTGAGTCATCGAGGAAGCCTTCCCATTCCACGAGATATTGAAGTTTCCCCTTGCGCATTCTTGAATCAAGGATACGGCTTACTTCCCACTCTAGATGGTCTTCTACTTTGACCGGTTCCGGAGGAGGTTGGTTCTTGCCTGGGTATGTTTCTCGAGCCAGTTCCAGGAGAGATATGTGAAAAACAGGGTGAATAGCCCGCCATTTAGGAGGTAGCTTGAGTCGAAATGCAGTTTTAGAGACTTCAGAGTCAATTTTGAATGGCCCGAAGCGTTTTTCAGCCAGTTTCTTTGATGGTCGAGTCGTTCAAATTTTCCGTGCGTCGAGCCATACTTTGTCACCTGGTTTAAAAGGAGGAGCAGTTTGTTGATGTTTGTCAGCCTGTTCCTTGTACCTTCGAACGGCTAATTCCAGATTTGATTTAAGGTCCTCTTGGAGTCTTCATATGGTTCGAAGAAAATGTTCCGCAGGATGATTAGTTCCTACATGGATTGAATTGAATCGAAGATGTCTTCCATAAACAGTTTCAAAAGGAGATTGTGTCAAAGAATGAGTTGATTTATTATAAGCAAATTCGGCCAATGGTAGCCATGTGGTCCAATCGTCTTGTTGGTAACTGACATACATTCGAAGGTATTGTTCGAGGATTTGGTTGACCCTTTCTGTTTGCCCATCGGTTTTGGGATGATAGGCTGTGGAGAGGTTCCTTGTGATATTGAGTTGTTGACACAGTTGAGTCCAGAATGTGGATACAAACAATGAGCCTCTATCTGAAATAATATCATTAGGTAAGCCGTGTTTGGAAAATACATATTCTAGAAACAATTTTGACAGATCTTCTGCAGTAGCAGTAGTAATTTTTTTAATGAAAATAGACATTTTTGAGAATCTATCTACTATTACTAATAAAGCATCAAAATTATTAGAAAGAGGAAGTTGAGAAATAAAATCCATCAATAAAGATTCCCAAGGTTTAGAGGGAATAGGAAGTGGTTGAAGCAACCCATACTTCCGGTGACGGGGAGCCTTATTCCTATTACATTCGTAACAAGCTTTTATATAGGCCTTGATTTCCCTGGTCATACCTGGCCAGAAAAAATCCCTCGCTATTAACTGGTAGGTTTTATCAACACCAAAATGACCAGCTAATGGAGAATCATGTCAACTGTTGAAAATCCATAATTTTATCTCATTGTTGTCGGGTATGACTACTCTACCTTCGAAGACTAATAGACCTGATTCAATACTAAATCTTTTGGCCCCTTGCTTCGAGAGTATTTTGTCTTTTAACCCTAAACAATAATCGTCCTTTGACTGAGCTTCGAGGATTTTGGATAGTGGATTTTGAAACAATTGAATTGTCATCAAATTAAGTTGATGAGTTGTTAACATTGATTCGTTGAAGATTGATTTCACATTTGCTGGATTTTTGTCAGCAAATGCGTCCCCCCGCTGTGGGTAAACGCCGTCCCGACGTGACAAGATATCTGGGACAATGCAGTTCTTACCTGGGCGATAGGAAATAGAAAAGGGAAATTCAGACAGAAATTCAGCCCACCTGGCTTGACGCCTGGTTAACACTTTGGAAGAAATAAAGTATTTCAAAGCATTATGGTCTGTTAAAATTTGAAAAGGACTATCTAGGCTGAGAAGAAAAGAGCGCCATTTTTTAAGACAGTGAATAATAGCTAAAAGCTCTTTGTCATGAATTTCATAATTTAACTCTGCTTCAATGAGTTTGCGTGACTCAAAAGAAACAGGATGAAACAGTTTTGTTTCCGGATTCAATTGAGAAATGACCCCTGCAATAGCATAATCGCTTGCATCTGTCTCGACTATTGTTGAAGCAGTAGGATCAAAGTGTCGAAGAATTGGAGCTGCGGTGAACCCCGTCTTCAATGCTTCGAATTCCTTTCGCGCTGTAGAAGTAAAAACGAAAGGAAAATCTTTTCTAAGAAGAGAAGTAAGATTGGAAATAGTTTTAGAGTAATCTTTAATAAATCTTCTATAGAAATTTGCAAAACCCAAAATTCCTTGGAGGGATTTAACGGATTTGGGCTCAGGCCATTCCAGGACCTTTTGAACTTTTTTGTTGTCCATGACTAAACCATCAGTGGATAATGTAAAGCCCAAAAAATCAATAGATTTAAGATGGAATTTGCATTTATTATGCTTGGCGTAGAGTCCATGATCTCGAAGCCGATTTAAAACCTGTCAAACATGATGAATATGTTCATCCAGTGTCTTCGAGAAAATTAAAATATCATCTAAATAGATGACAACAAATTGTTTGACAACATCTTGAAAGATGTCATTGACAAAAGTTTGAAAAGTAGATGGTGCGTTACACAATCCAAAAGGCATAACTAAATATTCAAAACTACCAAATCTAGTGCGCATTGCAGTCAGTGGTTCATGACCTTCTGCAATGCGAGTAAGATTGTAAGCGCCTCTAAGATCAATTTTAGAAAAGAAATTAGCACCATTAAAAAGGGTAAGAAGCAATGACATAGGAGGAACAGGATATGCATTCTTCTTAGTGACTGTGTTGAGCTTTCTATAGTCAACACACAACCTAAGACTACCATCCTTCTTTTTTACAAAGAGGACAGGGGAGCCGGTTGGAGATTTACTGGCTTTGATGAAACCTTTGGCTACATTCTCTGCAATTTAGTCTCAAAGAACTTGAGATTCGTCCTTCGACAAAGAATAGACAGGACCTGCTGGAGGTACTGGACCTATTAACTCTATCTGATGGTTGTAGGGTCGATGAGGTGGTAACTTATCGGCCTTGCGGATTGAAAAAACATTGAGGAAATCATGATAGATTTCTGGTAGGGTCGATTTAATGGCTTCAACGTCGATTTGGTTGTCCTCATCATCTTCGAGAGAATCTGTTGAGGGAAGACCAGAATTGAGAGAGCATAATTCAATTACTTTGAGGCAATTTAAATCCTCTTTGAGTGAAGTCATCGAGCTAGAAGGGTTAGCCAATTGCTCATTTAAAGAAAGATCAGATGCTTGCAAGTCATCTGGAAGAGGTTTGTCCTCTAGAAGGACATTGTCAGGCGGGTTGTTTAACTCCCTATTGACATGCATTGAAGAATTAGAAATATACTTAGTCCGTGGGGTGATCAATCCCCGTGTCCAGTCAATTTCAGGATTTCAATGCGTTAAAAAGTCATGGCCAAAGATGGTATTGTCCATCCTTGGGGCGTCCAAGACTGTTAGTTTCCACTTGAAGGGGGGAAAATTCGGAAAGTTGAAAACCCATAAAACTTTCTTACTGACCCAATATTTGGGTTCCTCTGATTCGACCAAATAGATTGGAGTTTGATTGACATCTGTAAATGTTAGTTGAAGCTTCTTGGCAAAAGATAAACTAACAAAAGAAATTGAAGCTCCAGAGTCTATAAGACAACTGAAGGGGATATCCTCCTTAAAAAGAATGAATCTCAAGCGGTTTAAGGCAACTCCAGTCCTTAAGACATGGAGGTTCTGTGCACTGGGAGATATAAGATAGTTTGCTTTGCACACAAGTAAACTATCTACTATTTTTTTGGCTTCGAACTAGTACCTTCTCTTTCCTTCAACTTTACACAATCTTCCAGATTGTGCTTACCCCCACAGTACATGCATAACCCATTATCTGTTCGCCTCTTCCTCTCAGCTTCTTTAATTTCCCCTTTAGAATCCAGTACTTTACTGATATTGCCTGGGGTCGAGCTTTTCGGTCAAGGTTTGTCCTTTCCCTTAATAGGTTTGGATTGAGTCAAGGAAGATTGAGTTGTTCGTGGGTGGGAAGAAGGTCCCGATTTGAAATTTAAGCCTTGAGATTTGTTGGCGTATCGACAATGTTGAAGTTGTCCTTGGTAAACGCCATCAAGTTCGAGGGTTCAATCCATTAAATCTGTTAAAGTAGTCATCTTCTGACCGTGAAGATTTAACTGATCCAGAATCCTCAAAGGAAGTCCTTTTTTGAAATGATACTTAAGGGAAGCATTATTCCAACCTACTCAAGTTTGAAGCGCTCTGAAGTTCGAGATATATTCAGAGGCTTTCCCCATTATCACTCATGCAAAGGAAATCAAGTTCAATTTCTGCATTGTCAGTTTCATTAGGGTCACCAAACAACGTGAAGAGTTGGTCTTCGAACTTTTCCCAGTTATTAATAAGTAAGTGGGTTTCGGTTGAAGAGAACATGAGAAGATAAGGTTCGAACCATCTTGCTGCTTTTCCGGCCAGGAATGAAGAAGCATAAACAACTTTCGATTGGTCATTATTGAAGGTGTGAGGGTCATTATGGAATAGGAGCTTGCAGGTTTGCAAGAAGGGTCGCAATCTGTCTGGATGTTCTCCATTGAATTTATCAGGAGATTTCATAGAAGGAGTTTTGAATTTAGATCCCTCTGAAGACGTTGAATTTGAAAGGGTCTTCATGAAAAGTCTCATGAAACCTTCCAGAGAATTGGATGGTCTAGGTTCTGAAGGTTGACCAGAAGGGTGGTTAGCAGGGGCAGATGGTGCCTCGTGCATTGTATCCTCTCCTTCTTCATCATCACTAGAATCATCGAAATCTTGTGGGATGTCTTCTACCGATTGGACTGAATGTTGCCGTTCCCTAAGGTTGAGTGGCTCCAAGGAGTGAGTGCGGGAAACAGGCCTAGTGGCTGTTGGCCTGCCTCTGGCGCGAGCTCTAGTAGTAGCGCCTGTAGGAGGAGTGCGTTGAACAGGTGCCATTTTAAGAATTTAGAGAAAACACCTGAAAAGGGATGTAGTAGTGCAAAGAATGAGAACTACGGAGAATTAAATTATACTGTCACAGGATGACCTATGCACAAGGTGGAGGATGTTCCTGCAAGTGAGATAAAAGGTTCAGATACTTCTTCGAAGCACAGAGGGATAGTTTGAGGAAGTGATTCGAAGATGACTCGAAGGAAGAACTACTGCTTCAAGTTATGTTCGAGAAGGATTCTAATATAATTGAACGGTAATATTAAAATTCTTAAGATCTCACGAAGGGTTGGAAACTCAACAATCAAAGATTTAGGATTTAGATATGATTATTGAGAAAATAAAGAAAGATACAATAATAATGATTTTCACGTAGAGTTTTATCACTATTAACTATAAATGTGTTTTATAATTTAATTCTAAGGAATGTCGAACCAAAAACCCAGCCCCTTTTATATCCTTTACTCCTCCTCGCATTGACCTCATACTCATCCACTATTCCGCACACCACAAACCATTTAAAATATATCCGTTACACCTGGAACCTCCTCACTAACATCCGTTAACCCCTTAATCCTTCACTAACCATTCCGTCCATGCTCACTACCCCTTAATAACCCACAGACATTTCATAAACCTTTTAATGTACTATTATATTAACTATTGCGCTCTGCGTCGCTTATTGGGAAAAAGACTAAGACACACTATTGAGAGATTGACTAATTTAGATTTAGAGTTTTAGGCTAGCACGATTGAATAGCCAGTACACAAAGGAAAGTCTCAGTTGCTATGGAGAGATGCTTTCTGCACTTTGAGTATGGATTTGAACCCTTTAGTATTGATTTAATGAGCTACTTTTGCCTCGAGTGTCACGTGGCGCGTGACAATCTATTAATATTTAAAAAAAAATCAAGTGAATACAACAAATGGATTCCAGAAAATGAAATATCTGATCTTAAAAATCTCTTGAAAAAAATTAAAATCAAAATAATACTGTTTATTCAGTATATGTATTATAGAAACATTAAAAAAATTTCTATTCACTCCTTACTTTTAATTAAAATGTCTCAACATTTTTTTATTGTTTTTTTTGAGTGAGGGAGTGTCAGGCTAGATATCCCTAGAAATGAGTATTTATTATACTTAAAATAAGATAACCTTAAGCACATTAAGCTTATATCTTAAAAATAAGGTTAAAACAATAATATATATGATTATATTACATATATATATATAATTATTACTCTATTATATAAATTATAGTAGTTTAAATAGCTTATTCATATCTTAATAATACTTATTAAGGTGTTAATGGAGTCATAATGTACTTATCTTAAGTGATATTAAGTAATTATTGACATACATAAGCTTATATGTATACATAAATCTCATATTCAGTGAAATATGCAGTATATTATGTATATTAAGGTATATAAGTGGGTTTTAGCCTCTTTATAGCCTATAACCTTTGTTTTTCTGCTTATTTTAGGTCATATGGATGTATCCAGTGGACTCACAACTCCCAAAGAAGCATAAACATCTATTTCAGGCGCATACACTCAGTTTGGACAACTTAATCTGCTTCCTTGGATGGATATTGATGGATTTATGGGTTGGAAGGTCATTTCTGGGTTAATATGGATGCTTGGGGATGTTATTGGGGGCTTGGAAATTTCATTTGTTTCCTTTATATGCTTTGGGTTTCATTATATTCTCTTTGGATAATTTATTTTACCTGTTTCTTTATGGTATCCGCTTTAATCTGGATTCTCTATTTATGGTATGGGTCTGTGTTATCATTAATTGTGATGGAGGGTCCTTACTGGAGGTCTGTGTGTTGAATCTGCTTGAAGGGGACGCCATGGGGAGGTGATGGGCCCTCAAAGTGCTGTAATTTCTGGGGATAGAAGTGACATCATCTGGATTGAAGGTCTGTGCACTCGAGTGGAGTTTGGTATAAGTAAGGGAGGATTTTGGCGGTTAATACACATCAATTACCTACTAAAATTCAAATAAACATTACAACACAATTATTATCATTTAGAAATATATTATAAAGCCTTTATAAATTGATATTATCTTTATATAAGCTATAACTATATTATATTCATCTATTTTCCACCACTAGCATTCATTTAAATCCAAGTATTTTGAGTTTTATTTGAGAATAACTATTTTATTAGTCTTCCCCTGAGGTTTAATCACTAAATCATTTTTTAACAAGTAGTAGGACCATTAATAAATACTATTAAATCATACTTATATACTAGATACACTGACAGGAAAAGACCTCAATTGGTTTTTTAGTGACAATGAGTCATGGTTTCTGTCAGCTAGGCTACTAGACTTACCCAGTGAAATAATTAATTATTTACTGGATGAAGCCGCACCTTATCATTTTTAATTATTATTTAATTATAATTTAGTTACATGAAAATTAGTTATAATAAATTAACTAATTACAGAATGTTAAAATTAAAAAATTAATTAATTAATTAAATTTTTAAAATTAAAATTATAATTTTGTCCCTTATATTTTTCTCTAACATCATGATCATTTGAAAGGTTGGGAAAAAATAAAATTTTATATTTAAAAAATAAATACAAAGATAAAATAAGATTTAAATATTCAAATAATATTAAATATATACAAAAAAATCAAATTTCTTATTTAGGATTGACTTTTACAGTAAATATTAAAAATATTGATGTATTTCTGACATACTCTGTAAATACATCTTTTTGACGCCTTCTTTTTAGAATAACTTTATTATTTGAAATACTCTTTCTGGAATGTTCTTTTCTCTCTCTCTTCCTACTGTTTTTAGAATTCGATTGCCGTGCTTTGTCTCTCCTTTGCCTATAAAAGGCCTCTCTTTTTGTTGTCTTTTGGATCATTCTATTTTACCAACTCATTTTACTACAACTATAACAGTTAAAACTTAATTATTATATTTTATATCCTTAGTATTTACACCATACGTAATTCTAATTCTATAATCTATATAAATTATTAAAATCTACCTCTTAATTTGAGTAAATAAATCATACCTGATTGAGAAAATACGTACCTAATTATTGAGAGTCAAATAATACCTTAAAATCTTCATATAACACCGTACCAAAGCTTCTAGACCAAAAGTGAACCTTGACAATTGGGATCCTTTCCGAAATATTGATGGTGCAACGTTACTTGAGGCGTAATCGAGGGGACCATCGGCGTATAAGTACCTGTAAAGGACGAGTGGAGGCGAGAAAACGACAAACGTCATACGTCACGTGATAAAAGTTTTTGCTGCGAACGCGAATCGAACCGCGCTCCAAAACTTAAGCTCATATACTGACTAAAGATCGTATATATTGTGGTAATTATTGTTATTACTATTTGTGGGTTACTCTTCACTCTTCATTTGCTACGTATTTCCTTTTACTCAGCACTCTGTAAGTGGCATTAATTTGCTCAGTTTGCAGGGGGAGGTGTCTGGTAATTTGGAATTTATTTTTATTATTATATTTTTTTTTTATTTTTCCTGGTTGACCATAATAGAGCAATAACTGTTCTTAGTCCCAGAAGTAATAAAATAATTATATTTTAATATTAATTATTATCATTTTTCGGTTGACAATTGTCCTGATTAATTTGAATTTTAATTGTTCCAGTTGACAAATTGTCCTGACAATAATATTTTTTATTAAATAAAATAATTATTATAATTTTTCAGTTGGCATTTGTCCTGATTAATTTAAATTTTAATTGTTCCAGTTGACAAATTGTCCTGACAATTATATTTTTTTTATTAATAAATAATTCACATTTAATTACTTCAGTTGACTTTGAGTCCTGGTAATCCAATAAATCTTTTTAAGTAATAAAATTCATATTTAATTACTTCAGTTGACATTAAGTCCTGGTAGTTAAGTGATCATTTAATATAATATTTTTATTAATAAAGATTCATATTTGATTATTTCAGTTGACAATAAATCCTGGTAATAAATTAGTTGATTTAAATCCTGAAAATAAAAATTAATAGAAATTCTAATTTATTTCTACAGTTGATTGTATTATCCTGGTTTTAAATTTTTCTTTTATTAATTTTAATTAAGTTGATTTTTATCCTAAAAAGATTTTTTATTATTATTTTTATTTTATTTCTGTTAAATAAAAATTAAAAATAAAGACTAATTAATTTTTGTCTCTTTCCTTCATTTCAGTAGAATCTTAAAATGACTGATCAAAGTGGTTTTGCTGCACGTGAAGAAGAACTAGACTTAATTGATTATGATGAGCCTACTTCTGTAAGTTCTCCTTTAACAAGAAGAATTTCTCAAACTAATAAATCCTTGCCCCAAACAGGATGTAGAAATGGAAGAAGTAGAAATCCTAGTGGACAATACTCAGGATCAGAAGCTCATGACAAACCCACCAGAAGAGCTTCCAAAAGGCTTCAGGATAAAAAAGATGCCATTGTCCCAGCAGGTAAAGAATCTGTCAACCCACATAAAGGAGTTAAGGACAGACAGCTTGAAACTAAAGGTAAGGGTAGATGCCTTGGAAGAAAAGGTGAAAAGAACAGATACTTTTCTCCAATAGAAAAGGAAACCTCTTCCTCCCAGGGATCAACAACAATTGGCTCCCCAATCCCAAGAGATGGTGGAAGTGTCCAAGTGGCAGTGGGACTGGCTCAACACACAGTGGGACTACTTGGCTCAAAACTAGCATCAGTTACCTCAGGTAGGTCCATCAAGGCCCACCCAGGTTAACCCCACTCCTCCCCACCCTTATCAAGGAGGCAAAAGAAGAAGGAAGCCCAATATGGTGATACCCAGCAAACCCTGGTACGTCCCTCTATTGATTCTCAAGTGCCTGTTCTTGTGGCTGACTCTCTTCCTTCAGGTAAATCTGGAAGGCAAGATGAAACCTTGAGACCTAGAGAAGCTGGGAATAGTAGACAGTTATCTCATGTATCCAATCCATTACTTTTAATTGCTACCTCAATGATTAATCCTGATATGGCTGTGATTGATGAAACTCTTGACCCTGAGTTCTATGAGAGTCTGGAAAGTTACTCAGTTTCCTTATTGAGAAAAATTCCAGATGTAGCAAGAATTAATGATGAGCACTTGAGAGATATTATTGCCAAGAAAAATCATATAATGAAAAATATGTAATTGACTCAGAGATATAATAGTTTGTTAACTGATCAGGGTTATCAAGCATTAAAAAGTGAAGCACAGAGAGTCTCTGATGAATTGTCTCATTACAAAGCAGCCCATGAAAAGAAAATTGCTTTATGGCAAAATATAAAAAATGATTTGTCTAAACTAAAAGATACTGTATCTGCGTGTTGCCAGGAGGTAGAGATAGATAAGATAAATCTGAAAAGATTGAGTGACCATTTGTCATCTTTTCAACATAAAAAACAATTATCTTTTGAAACTATCAATGAAAGTTTATCTAGTCTTCCAAGAATGAAAACAAGACTAACAACCATTGAAGAAAAATTGAACTCATCTTTAAATGACCAAAAATATTCTGACATTTCTGTGAAGGAACATATAGTGCAGGATGCTCAACCAGTACCTGTGGCTAGTTCATCTAAAATAAAAATTGATCCAGAAATACCTGTTGATAACACTGAGTTTCCATCAAAAACTGATGATGCACCAGGATCTGCAACAGAAGGATTAAACAATGAGATTTAAGCACAATTAGAGAAATTACAGCTGCTTCTTACTCATAAACAAGCTAGTACTAAGGAGACTCCTTCAAATCAAAAGAATTGGCCAAAACTTGACCAGTACCCAACATTTGATGGTGATTCTTCCTCTGATTGGCAACAATTTATTTGCAGAATTGATAACTTAAAAAATTCTTACAAACTCCCAGATGAGGAAATTGTGTCCAAGTTAATTTCTTTGTTCACTAATGTTTCCCTGATGTGGTATGAATCTGTTCTCCTGGATGGGAATGACTACTCATGGGAGGATTGGAAGAAATTAATTAAAGCACAATTTGGTGGCTCCAAGTTCAGAATGGCTCAACAAAGGCAGTATGAGGAAACTAGATATAGCTCTTCTACTGATAAACCTATTGAGTTTTTAATGAAACTTGTAAAAATCTTAAGGGCAATAGAACCAAATATGGAGTTTGACTTATGGAAAGAAAGGATCCTCTATAAATTACCAATGTCTCTGAGAGACTTGATTGTGGCTAGGACTGAGTTCTTCAAAGAACCCTCTTCTTTCATTAATACTTGAAATGAGATACTTCTAAACAATAAGTATGAGGCAAGAAGATTCCTTCCTAGGACCCCTTTGGAGAAACCCTCCACTTACCAACAAAAACCTCTGGAAAAGGTTGGTAAACCTTCTGGCCCTGTTGCGCCAAAGAAGTATGCAATAAACACTTGCTTCAAGTGCAACAAACCTTGGCAGAAAGGCCATGTTTGTGACAGGAAGATAAATCTTGTAAAACAAACAGAGGAGCATGCTGATGACACAGTGGCACTGGATGATACATCAAGTGATTGTGCCAGCAATATTTCATATGAATCTCAACAAGAAATCTTGATGCTGGAAGAAGATATTCATTATTTAAATACTATTGACATTGATAATAATGATTTATCTACAGTTGAGGATGCTGAGATCATAAAGAACATTGAGGATAACTCAATTGTTATTGCCCCTATTAAGGCACCAGTCTTGATCAATGGAACCAGCATTGAAGTTGTTCTGGATTCTGGAGCTGGAGGAAGTGTAGTATCTGAAAGAGCACTTGCTTCAGTAGATCAAGACTATAAATCTAAACTGTTGCCTATCATTTCTGAAAATTGGAGAGGGTATGGCTCTGTTTTGTCCCCCATTGGTAAATACAAAGCCACAGTGTTTTTTAAATATAACCATGGTTTTGTAAGAGCTATTTGTGATTTTGTTGTCATGAAAAATGATAACTTGAGCAATTGGTTTATTGTAGGGAATGATATTTTAACCAAGTATGGCATAAAATTGGATCCTTCAAACCAATGTTTCACAATGGGGATGAATGGGAAGAGAAAATTTAAAATTTCCTCCCCTAAAAAATTATTAAAACCAGAATTGAACACATGTAATTCTGTGGTTCAATATAAAGGAAGATCTACAAAGGAAATGCATGCCCTTATGTCTGAAATTGACAATGCCTCTTTTGGAGAACAACTTTCTGGTGAGGATAAAGATTCCATCATTAACTTGATAAAATCTTTTCCTATGGCCTTTGCTCATGGGTCACATGAACTGGGATTAGTTAAAGAGGAAATGAAACTTTCATTGTCTTGCCCATTAACTGATATACCACCTAGTTTAAAGAAGAAGCCTTATCCTGCTTCTCCCACAAAGAGAAAAGATATTGAAGATAATATCTCTACCCTTTTAAAAATGAATATTATTGAAAAGGTAGTTGAAACACCTAAATATTGTGTTATCTCACCTGTCCTAATTTCTTATGAGAAAGATAAAGCCAGGTTATGTGGTAATTATAGAGCATTAAATACTTATACTGTTGATGATATCTATCCTTTACCTAGAATCAGCTCTATACATGCTACTTTACAGGGTGCTAAATATATCAGCTGTTTGGATGGTAATAAGGGATATCACCAGGTACCTGTTGAGAAAAATTCTCAGAACTTTCTGATGATTGCCACTCATATGGGTATTTATAAGTATATTAGGATGCCATTTGGCCCTAAAAATGCCCCTTCTGTTTTCCAAAAATTAATGGATAACACATTCCATCAAGAGATAATTGAAGGTTGGCTGATGGTTTATATTGATGATATCATTATATCCTCAAAAACATTTGAGGACCATCTTAAAAACCTGTGTAAAGTATTCCAGAAAATGGATGAAATAAATATGACACTTGCTTTGAAGAAATGTAAATTTGGTTTCCATTCTTTAAAAGTTCTTGGTCATGTTGTTTCAGGCTTACAGATATGTGTTGACCAGAACAAAGTGGCAGCCATACAACAGGTGAAAGCTCCTACAACAGTGAGAGAGCTCCAAACTTTTTTGGGAATGTGTGGATACTATAGACAGTATATTAAAAATTACCAAGTCATAGCTTTACCCCTTACCCAATTAACTAGAAAGGATGTTTCTTTTGTCTGCAATAGTGAAAGACAAAGGGCCTTTGACACTATGAAACACTGTTTGATGTCAGCACCAATTCTTGCTTTACCTGACTTTGATCAACCATTTGTTTTGTACACTGATGCCAGTTTCATTGGTCTTGGTGCTGCCCTCCATCAAAAACAAGTGATAAATGATAAAGTTTCAGAAGTAGTAATTTGTTATATTTCAAGAACCTTGAGAAATAGTGAATTGAAATATGGTGCTACTCAATTAGAGTGTTTAGCTGTAGTATGGGATCTAGAAAAGCTCCATTATTACCTAGATGACCAGAAATTTGAACTTGTCACTGATTTCAGTGCAGTTAAATCCCTTTTAAACTTGAAAACACCTAATAGACATATGTTTAGATGGCAGCTGGCTGTTCAAGAGTACAGAGGGAGGATGACAATTATTCACAGAGCTGGTATTGGTCACTCAAATGTGGATATGTTATCAAGGTTACCCTTACCAAATGATGACTCTAATCCTGCTTATGATCCTGAGGATGAAATTATCCATATCCATGGGATATATGTGGTTGATATGGAGGAAGAGCTATTACAGCTTATTCTGGAATCATATGATAAGGACAATGACTTGAAAAAGTTATGCACCATATTAAATGATCCAAAGAATGCTTCAATACAAGCATTAATTAAAACCCTTCCACCAAAGTACCAAAAAGCTTTGGAAAAAGGAAAATTTTCAATTGATGAAGGATATCTATATTATAGAAGAAAGTTGAGTAATGTTATTGTTATTCCTCCTTCTATGAAAGAAATCATCTTGAAAATTTGTCATGATGACATATTAGCTGGACATTTTGATCTTGACAAAACAATGATCAGAATTAAGAACACTGCTTGGTGGGCTAATATGTCTGAGGACACAAAATTATATGTTGAATCCTGTGATTCATGCCAAAAATCAAAAAGATTAACTGGTAAAAGAGCAGGATTAATGCAACATATTGAACCTCCTGATGCTCCATGGCAAATAATAAACATGGATTTTGTAACAGGATTACCTATTGCTGGTAAAGACAGTTATAACTCTTGTTGGGTTATTGTGGACAGATTCACAAAAATGTGTAAATTTATCCCTACCCACAAGGATGTTTCCACTAAAGAATTAGCTTTCTTATGGTGGTCTCATATGTTTAATACTGCTGGTTTTCCTAAAGCCATAATCTCTGACAGAGACCCTAAATTTACTTCTGAATTTTGGATGTCTCTGATGGATGTTTGTGGTTGTGATCTGAAACTTTCTACTGCCCATCACCCTCAGACTGATGGTTTAGCTGAAAGAATGATTCAGACTTTAGAGGACATGATAAGAAGATATTGTGCCTTTGGCCTTGAGTATAAAGATAATGACAGATTCACTCATGATTGGGTTACCTTACTTCCTGGGTTAGAATTTGCTTATAATAGCACAGTTCACTCTGTTACTCAAAGAAAGCCTTTTGAGCTCTGGCTTGGATATGTTCCTAATACTCCTGCCCAAATTCTCAATAACAAAATACCTAAATTGGATATACATCCTGGTGTAAAATCTTTTCTTCAAATGCAACAACTATGTAGAAATCATGCTCAAAAATGTATTGAAAAATCATTTGAATATGAGAAGAAAAGATGGGACAAATCCCATAAAGAATACACTTTTAAAAAGGGTGATGAAGTGTTGATTTCTACAGTCCACTTCAACTTACAAGGTAATAACAAATTAAAAGACCCATTTGTTGGTCCTTTTGTTGTCAGAAGAATGATTGGAGATAATGCAGTTGAAGTTATTCTGTATTCCCCATATGACAGAAAACATCCTGTTTTTCCAATATCTCTTTTGAAACCTTACACATCCAATAGTGATTTATTTCCAAAAAGGAGGGGTAGACCAAAGAAAACCCCAAATGAAATCACTGAGACAGCAGAAATTGAAAAAATTTTAAATGACAGAATAGTCACTGCTGAGAAAGGTACAGAATACTTATTGAGATTCAAGAATAAATCATCTGAATATGATTCTTGGATACCTGGGAAGGAGATATCTAATCTTCCTACTGTACTAAAAAAGTATAAAAAGAAAAAATCATAGCATTTTTTTTATTGTTTTTTTTAGAGTGAGGGAGTGTCAGCCAGGCTACTAGACTTACCCAGTGAAATAATTAATTATTTACTGGATGAAGCCGCACCTTATCATTTTAAATTATTATTTAATTATAATTTAGTTACATTAAAATTAGTTATAATAAATTAACTAATTACAGAATGTTAAAATTAAAAAATTAATTAATTAAATAAATAATTAAAATTAAAATTATAATTTTGTCCCTTATATTTTTCTCTAACACCGTGCTCATTTGACTGGTTGGGAAAAAATAAAATTTTATATTTAAAAAATAAATACAAAGATAAAATAAGATTTAAATATTCAAATAATATTAAATATATACAAAAAAATCAAATTTCTTATTTAGGATTGACTTTTACAGTAAATATTAAAAATATTGATGTATTTCTGACATACTCTGTAAATACATCTTTTTGACGCCTTCTTCTTAGAATAACTTTATTATTTGAAATACTCTTTCTGGAATTTTCTTTTCTCTTTCTCTTCCTACTGTTTTTAGAATTCGATTGCCGTGCTTTGTCTCTCCTTTGCCTATAAAAGGCCTCTCTTTTTGTTGTCTTTTGGATCATTCTATTTTACCAACTCATTTTACTACAACTATAACAGTTAAAACTTAATTATTATATTTTATATCCTTAGTATTTACACCATACGTAATTCTAATTCTATAATCTATATAAATTATTAAAATCTACCTCTTAATTTGAGTAAATAAATCATACCTGATTGAGAAAATACGTACCTAATTATTGAGAGTCAAATAATACCTTAAAATCTTCATATAACACCATACCAAAGCTTCTAGACCAAAAGTGAACCTTGACAGTTTCTGTACTGAAAAGCACTTCACAATAACCAGAATCTTCAAGTCATGAATTCTCCAATCTTGCTCTTTATCCATCAACTTTCTTGAATGAGAGTAAAAATGTGCCAGATGGCCATTATAATCAGATTGAGTAAAAAAAGCTGCCAGAGCAATCCCTCAGCAATCCACCTTTAGCAAAATAGGTTTAGTAAAATCCATATGGACTAAAAGAGTGACATGGGAAAAGATATTTCTTAGATAATTATAGGAGGAAAGAAACTTTTTGAATTTATATAAATAAACATAAGTGCCAGTTTTAGAAGCATTGGATAAAGTTAATGCAAGGGATTGAAAGCCAGGAATGAATTTCCTATATAAATTAGAAAATCCCAGAGACTGTCTAGCTTAGAGTATTATTTTTGAGGATGGGGGGGAATTCCTAATAGTTGAAATCTTTTTATCATCTACTTTTAATATTTCCTTGGATACTAGGAAACCTAGAAATTGAACCTGTGTTTGAAAAAACTGACATTTAGTAGATTTTCAAAAAAAATTCTCATTCCTCAACATGTTGATGAATTCTTTAAGATGAGTAAAGTGATCATGTTCATTGTTAAAAAAGATTATAAAATTATTAATATATATAGAATAAAAACTATCTAAACCTTTGTGTAGGGCATATTTCACAAATTTTTGAAAAGACAAGGGAAAATTACATAACCCAAACAGCATCACCAAGTATTCATACAATATCAATGGCATCTTGAAGATATTCATCCATTTTTCTCCTGATGTAATTTGTAAAACATTGAATTCAGACTTGAGATAAAGCTTATAAAATACCTTATTTCCATGGAGCATGTTGAATAGGTGAGAAATAGAAGGGAATGAGATGCAATCTTTAACAGGTATAGAATTAATTAGGTGGTAATATACAAAATGGAAAGGGTCTTTAGAAGGTTTAGAAAAAAGATGGGGAAGCTACAAAGGAGGAAGAGATTCTAATAAAACCTTTATTAAGCAAATCATCAATGTAAAATTTCATAAGTTTCTCCTGATGAGTAGGCAAGGGGGTAAGGAAGGGAAGAAGGAAGAGAGGAGGAAGGAAGGAAATATATCCAATGATAAAAAGGTAGGAATGTAGGAGGGAGAGGAGAACAAGAAGGCTGGAAAATTGATTTCAAGTAAGCCAAATTTGAGTTTTGAAGGGAATTAGGGATTAAATTACCAATAGGAGCTGAAGCTGCACAAATATAATGTGAATCATGTAAGTTTATAATGTGATTAGAATAATTAATGATAGATTTTGTATTGTGAAACCAAGGAAAGCCTAAGAAGAATATAGATTTCCCTATATTCGCTACATATAGTAAAAGCTTAATAGATTTTGAACCTGACTTGAGAGTTGTGGTGCCAATAGTTTTAATGAAGAAAGATAGGCCACCCACCAGGGGGGTAGCATCAGCTGTGCTACAGTTAAGAGTTTTTTGAGGAATAATTGGTCATTTCAATTTGTTGAAAAGGGAGGAATCAATAAAGCTAGTATCTATTTCTGAGTCCAGCAGGGAAAGGCAAGGGACAGGCCCATCTACCAATTCAAGATTAATATGAATGAAAGGCTCCAAACCCTTAAAAAAAATAAAAAAAAAATAAAAAATAAAAAAGGGAGAGGAGTAGGAGAAAGATACTTGGAGGAATAAGTAGAATAAATGGGTGTATAATCAGATCCCCAAAATTTTGACATGACCAATGTCACTTGTGCTTCTTAAATATCCTGAAAGATATCTTTAGTTGTTAATTTGGAGAAATGAGGAGAATAAGGAAAAGGATCAGAGGGGATGTGAGGAGTAGAAGGAAGGGGAGGGATGAAGAGAAGCTGTGGAAATTGTGGTAGGCTGTCTTGATTGCTTTGAGTAAGTTAAATAAGAACAAAAATGATAGCCAACCAGATGGTCCTCAGATTTGTCTGAGTGTCTGAAGAAAAGTCAAATCTTGTTTCAAATGAGCCTTGAATGTTCATCTGAAATGAGAGGAGGACCATGAATGGTTTTTTAAATGGCTAGGCTCCAGAGATGAAGTACAGAGAGTGTGTTAATTTATATAGGTGGATTATGAGAGCTTGATAATTGTGCATTAATTTGTTCCAGTACATTAGATCACAGGGTAGGGCTGGAGTCAATGAGTGGGCTTAGGAGGAGTTGTTTTCCCACTAATATTTTCCAGTTGACTAAGGTAGTGAGGGATGGAGTAGCTGTTAGATAATCTGACTGAGTATAGATAATGTGTTGTATTTGTTGTGAGAAGCTATCCACAAAAATAGAAGCCTGATCACTCTCAGTTGAGTTGACCAGATAGATGATAGATAGAAATTCATTGATATATTCATTGACTTTGTGGTTGATTTTTCAACAATTTTTTAGATTGTGCTAAGAGGTAGTGGTAGCTAATTTATCACCAAAAATGTTGAAAATTTCATTAATGAATGCATTCACATCAAAGAGAAAAGGCAGGACCATAGGCATTCTCACAATATTTGGATAAGGAGATGAGTTGCTTTGAGCCATGGTGTTTTGTCTTACTACTGATTCCCACCATTGAGCTGTGGTAAATGTTTTTGGAATCTGTAAGGGATTAAAATGTAGTAAAATATAGAGTATTTTGTTTTATTTTCTGATAAAGTGATGATCATTGATCCAAAGGTGATGGAAGATATGGCTGAGGAAGAATTCTAGATGGGAGACCTTACCTGTGAAGCATAGATTGGGAATTTCTCCCAGGGCAAGGTCATATGGAGCAGGGGAATGTCTCACTGGGGAAGCCATAGGAGTGTACATAGGAGGATTGGAGGGTTGTAGAGCAGGTACAGAAAAAGGTAAAGGTACATTGGATGGTTTCAAGGGGAAGTCCCAGTACTTACTGTATCATGGCATGTAGCCTAGCAATTTCCTACTTTTTTTTAAAGATAATTGCTTCTTGAGTCTGGAGAAGTTCTGGTGTGCTACACAAGTTATCTTTAAGGGTCTCAGTTGTATCTTATATATTGGCCATGAGATTTGAATTGAGTGTGTTAAACATAGAAAATGAATGGGAAGAAGGGGAAATGTTGTGATTAAGGCCAATGGATCCCAATGGATCAGAAGCCAAGGAGGGGGAATCAAAGGAGGTGAAATTTTACAGATTCAAGTTTACAGCAATATAAGTAGATATAGAGAATAAGATAGAGTGAAATAGAAAATAGGAAGGATATGAAAATGGTAAGAAATAAAGATTGTACTAGATAAGGGTAATTGATAAGAATGATAGTAGTAAAGATAAAATTTATATGAGACTATGTTTTAATATTGATACAAAACTTTAATGGTTAGATAAATAGATTAAGTATAGACTTAGTTTGAGTTTGATAAATATAAATTACTAAAATAGATAAAACTAAATTTGTATTGATAGGGTAACATGCAATAAAACAAGACAATATATATAAGTTTCAGAATGTATTAATCCATCTTTAAACAAGAACAGAACTATCACAGATAATATGGGGTGTCAGTTCTGGAAAATCCACACTTAACTTAAGTGCAGATTTCAACCCAATCAGATCTTACAAATCAGCACTTAAATTTTTCAAAAGTGTCACTTATTTCAAAAATGGGTGTCAGTTATGACCTCAAATCAGCACTTTTTTCCCAATTTTTTTTTTCAAAACCACATGTTGGCCACATCATTGCTTCCTTTCCCACCCCATCCCTGCCACATGTGACACTTAAACCTCATTCCTCTCATCAGTCCTCAGCACACACCCCTCACTGAGATTTGAAACGTTTTATAGTGAAATTTTAACCAGGCATGTTTTTTTCTTTCTTTTTTTTTATGTTTTCAACCTCCCCAAATCAGAAGTCCACCTTCATCAAAGCTCAATTGCTTTTTGTTGATGGAAAATGAAGTAAAAAAAGAAAACAAAAGGGAGAAGCGACATTGATCCTAATTAAATGAAGGAGATGTTCAAAAGCTATCAATCAAAATATGAAAAGCCTCATTTTGCTTCCACTTCCACTGGCTCTGGCATTGATGATAATTATTTGGAGAACAGAATTACTATTGTTTCCAAAAATCTCAATGTCATGTATCTTCTCTATGAGGAAATGGATATTCTTTTTGGTTCCTGATTTAATAGTTACTTTTAATCTTATCAAAAAAAGTTATATCATGATATTATGATAACACCTTTTTTCCTTACTGGACTCTAAAATATCAAACTTTTGGGATTTCAGTTGGTAAAGTAATACTGACACCTGTGCAAAAAACTTCATCACCCACATAATTTTATCGCCTCATGACCAATTTTGTATTTCTAAATAAAGCTAAGTCAACAAAATTCTATATCTGTTTGAAAAATTTGGCAATACCCTCTCCTGCATTTGATTGAAGCAAGGGGTGGGTATCACCAAATTTTTCTAAATCATCAATTTTCCATGTCAGATTTAAAAATTTGGCAATACCCTCCCCTGAATTTTATTAAAGTAAGGGGTGAAAATCACCAAAATTTAGAGTAATTTCATAAATTAATAAATAAATAAAGAAGATAAGTGTAATTAACTAGTTCTAAAGTATTGACAATTCCTCAAGCCAAAATGTGAACCAAGTCTAGAGACTAAGTTTGGGACTTTCCACAGGTATAGGCAAGATGAACCCCATGAAACAATTTTATGTTATCATTATTAACTTTTATACAACACAAGTTTGTTGGTTCATTACTTTAGTTTATTAAATTGAAATATCAGATCTATTTATTTAAAATTTATGAAAGATTAAAAAATAATTGATGACTTTACAAATCCCCAAACTGTTATTATATACCTAAAGGTTTGTAAATCTATTAATTTTACCTTCTTTTATTACCTTGTTGATTTATTGGACTAACTTTTAACTGATCTGATAAGAGAAGCAAAAATGAGTGAAGGGTTAGACATATGACTGTCAGCCAGGCTATTCCAGGAGTCCAGTAAATGATATATAAATTATAAAACCTTAAAGAGTGGGTAAGACTTGTATTTAATGAATATAACTTAATATTTTATTACATAATGAAATTATATAAGAATTTTATTATATACAAATGTTACATTAAATTTATTGGTTATATATATTTTTATATACAATTAAATTGAGCATAATATAATATATTCTACAAATAATGGCGCATTTTTAAATATTTAATAATTATAAATTTATATTTAATTAATTAAAAAACATATATTATAATTACAAGTGTAAATTTGATTTATAATATATTTAAATTAATTACTTAAATTTATATATTAACTAATACCTCTCATATGATACTAAACAATTATTAAGGACGCTTCTTTTGACCCTTAATTGTGTTAGAAAAAACAAATAAATTAATTTGAACTAAATTGAGATTAATTGCTTGTTTTGTTGCGTCAAATTATTTTTTGTTTCACTTAAAATGTCCTCTAATCAGGATGTACCATCTGTTGGGAATTATATTTCTCATAGTTCCTATGTTTCCACTCTTGTTTAGTTATTTACTACTGTCACTTACTGATTTGGGGATTAATGGCGGGGAAATTGGATTCTTAATTGGGCTTTTAATTATTTGTTTCATGTTTTTCTCTATATTGTTATGTTTCATTTACTCTTTTGATATATTTGTTTTATTCCAGTCTAATCATTGTATTTACAAAGAGAGTAGCGCTTCAGAGGACCCATTGCCTATAAAAGGGCCTTGGATAATCCCCTGTAGCCTCATCACTTATTATACACTCAACAATTTAAATACAATTTTATATTACGTTTATATTCTTTTTATTAGTAATAAAATTCTAATTAAAAATTTTATATAACAATTTAAAGGTTGCTTTAAGTCTGATAGTAATTATTTTGGTTGCCGCGCAGAACTCTTACTTAAATAATATTAATATTAATAAAACCAAGTTGTTGTCACCTCCCAGCTCACTTATCGTTGTTTTTCTCTCAATAAATTAAATAATTTTATTAAATTTTATTTTTTTTATTACCCATACTCCTTTCCTCCTTCTCCTCCTCTCATTCCTTCTTCTATTCTTCTCCTTCTTCTAGACGACCGGCCGACAATGACAATGGTAAGAAAAAGAAAAAAACACACCTTGATGTATAGGAAGAATAATAAGAAAAAAGGGAGGTAGTTTGAGGAATCTGGAAGGATAAATGCATGATGTAGATGTTATTTTATGCCTTATGAAATAAATAAACATGAAATTTGGAGAAAAAAAAAAGGCTCAACTTTAAAGGTCAATATCTCAGCAGCCACTGAACCAAATTTGAATTGGTTTGCTGGACATGAAAGATAAGCTTCAGAAGTATCTTCAGCTAAAAGGATGATTGATTCAAAGAAACCTAACCCTTAATACTGACTCTTCTTTTCAAAATTGCACAAAAACTTGAAAAGTGATGATAAAAAATTGCAAAATGAGGGAGATAAAAGCCTAGATAATCATCAGATAAGTTTCTAAAATGGTGTGGTCCTGAATAAGCTCAAGCAATTAAAGGAAACATTCCTGAGAAGTCCTGAACAACTTGTCTAAAACTGGGTACAGATAGGTTAAGAAGTGTTTTTGGGATGGTGTACTTTGGGGGTATGAAGTACTAGAGGCTTTCTTGGAAGAAGGTAACATTTCCTGACCATTTTTGATTAAAAAAAAAAAAAAAAACTTCTTCAAGATCAGGATCAGAATTGCAATCAGAGTCAAAGAGGAGTTCAAGAGCTATGAAAGTCATTGCTTGATGTAGCTTATCATGATTTGAGAGCAAGGAAGGCATGACTCTTATATGATATGATATGAAAATGTAAATGATGTATGATGTTTTGAGTTATGAAGTGTTATGCTGTGGAGTGCTGTGTATGAATGGGATGATGCTGACAAATCAGTGAAATGGGACATGATGGTGAAATCAGCACTTTGGGTTGAGAAAGTGCAGATTTGAGTGAACTAAGTGACTTATTTCATTTTTGAAATCCACCTGTGTTGGAGCTAGTTGTGTTTTTTTGGAAATCTGCACTTAAGTAAGTGTGGATTTGCCAGAACTGAGACCCCCTAATTAAAAAACATAGTGTTCCAGTCATATCTTAAATAGAAATAGTAATGAAACGTGTTTCAGCCACTATTACAAGATTGTAAATATGATTGAAATAGTGCTAGTAATAATATATTCATAAGAGGAGGGAGTGTTGATGGTGAATGTCATCCACTGAGCTGGTTTATCATCTAGCAATGTCTGATACACATGCTTCATACATAAGTAGATATGTTGCTAGTATTGATTTAGTATGTGATGTGATGTGATGGTTTTTAAAGGGTGAATGCTGATATTATAAGATTATATATATATATATAACTAGAGTACTTTGTTGTATCTCTTCATTCAATCTTATATGATGAACAACCAAATAAAAATAAACTGATTTTACATTCTTAATTTTTTTTTTTTGTCTATGTGATTTTTTTTTTTCATTCTCATCATCATGATCATCATCATGATCATCATCATGACCATCATCATGATCATCATCATGACCATCATCATGATCATCATCATGATCATCATCATCATCATCACTTTACTCTAGACTATTAGGAAAGTGAAATAAATATGCATGCAGCTCTTCTTATTAGGCTTCAAAATTCATATAAAGATATCATTTATTTACTTATTTTTTAAAAAAAAAAAAAAAAAAAAAAAAAAAAAAAAAATCAATAAATGGATTGATGGATTGATGGATTAATTATTTTAGTTTCAGATGAACATTTGAAAGCCAAGATTTTTTTAACCTGATTTGATACCCTTTAAACTTCATACACCAAGATACAAACTATAATAATTCTTGCATCTCTAGTTAAATATATATAATCTCTTCATTATGATCCTTTTTTTATCTTGTTTTTCAACCCCCTCCTCCCCCTCCCCCCCCTAAATATATGATCAACCAACTTCTTTTCCCACTTTCTCCAATCTTGTTCGTTCCTCTTTCAATCCCAGTTTGTCTACATTTTTTACTTCATCTTGCTTATCCACCTTTTCTTTGTTTTTGAGTCGTTGTTCTTCTTTGGACCTTTCAACTCGCTCTTTCCCTATCATCATTATATATATATACATATTAAAAAGGAATAAATAAAATCCATCAGCTCATCATCCTTTGTTATCCTCTTCCATCTTTCTCTCATTCTTATGATAACGATTAAATAAAATGATTTTTTAAAAAAAAAAAAAAAAAAAAGAATAATATTCAAGAACAGAAATAGTCAAACAGATCTTTTTCTTTTCCTTTGTAAAGTTATTTTTTATTTTATTTTATTTTATTTTTATTTTTTTTTGAAGGGAATGGATTTGATGGGTTGATCTGATCTATATAGAACATATATAATATGACTTACAATCCAATTTTTCAGTAGGTCTTGTACCTGCTTTAGCTTGTTCTCTTCGTCGTTCATCGATATCTTTTTTAGCGAAATAATAACCTCCACCTGCTGCCAAGCTGTGCAAAAAAAAAAAAAGAAAAGAAAAGAAAAATATAATAAATATATATATAAAAAGGAAAAAGGAAAAATAAAAATAAAAATAAAAAAAATAAATTAAAAGTTAAAATTGAATCAACTAATATATTTCATTCATTCATTCATCTTTTTTTTTTTTTTTTTTTTTTTTTTTTTTTATTAATTTTTTTATTAATTTTTATTTATTTTTTTAAATTTAAATTTTGTTATTGTTATGGTTTCTTCTTCGCATATATGATTGATGAGACGACTTACATTAAAAGACCCCAACCCAGTGCCATAGATTGAGGTGTATTCATTCTTAATGAAAGACTTCTTTTAACCTATTTTCCTAAAAAAAAAAATGTACAAATAAATAATAATAATAATAATAATAATAATAATAATAATAATAATATATATATATATATATTATGATTAGGAATTCATCAATCTATATAAATAAAATGTTTTTATTATTATCTATCGTTATATAATATATAATACCTGACAACGCCAGATCTAAGAGATGCGATCATGAAAAAACGATCAGTCAATCATGTAAGTTCTTCGTCACGATTAGAAGTATGAAGTAGATAGATGAATTATTTTTTTCTTAAATACATATATATATCGAGAAAAAAATACTTCTTACCCTTATTTGAAAAAAAAGAGGATAAACTTGGAACAGAAAGAAAGAAGGATGAGCGGAAAGGAAAAAGTAGGGGCGGGGGGGGGGGGGGGGGGGTTGAGTTTATTGGAGTGATTATGTAAGCTCTGCTGTCCTATACCCCTTAAAACTCCACTCTCATCATTATTACTGTTATTATTAAGCATAATATATGTATGATATCCTTATCATTATACAGCTATTTGGGAAAAGCTTGCTCTTTTTTCGCCCCTCATCCCCCGACAAAAGCGGCTTAAACTCATGTTTTTGGCGGGGAGTGGAAGGCAAAGAGACAGCAAGCTTTTCCCAAATAGCTGTATTATTTTCCGTCTCCTAAAACCCATCCCCTTCCTCGTTTGAAACCTTACACCCACAGCGAACAAAACTGTAAAAAACAAAACACACACGCAAAAAGAATAAAAACAATAATGACATCTATTTATTTATTTAAAATCATGATGATCAAGTTTTTTAATAGGGTATATTGATACATTTTACGGAACTGTTCCAATTTTATCTTGCGGTTATTATTGCTTGATGTGGATTCCGAATCTTGAAGTATGACTTTGTTTTTACCATAAAGAATAAATAAATAAGATTGAACAAAGTAAGAGCATTTTATGGCTATCTCCAGGAGAAGATGATTGTTTTGTTGGGGGAAAAAAAAAAAAAAAAAAAAAAAAAAAAGTCGAAATTCAAGCAGACGATGAGGATGAGGCTGATAAAATGGTTCGACGTATACATCGACGAACTAAATCAGCAGAATGAATTCCCGAAGCATAAAGACTACATAGTGTATTTTGATCGTCTAGAACAACAATGATAGTTGCGGAAGCTTCGGCTTCTTCAAGTGAGGAACCGTCGACTAGTTCATGGCTTTGAGATGATGATGATTGTTGTTGTTTAATGGATTTTAATATATATTTATGAATCAGTTAATGAGTTTTCGGTTAGAATTTGATAGATGAAAGAAACTTTGACTTGCCCATCAACGATAACATAACTTGTACTAGACAACCTCCTAGGAGTTTTAAGCAGTGGCTCTCGATCAGGTTCACGAATGATACCGTCTCTGGTTTCCTCATCATAGACCATTTTACCAATCTTGCCTGTAGATAGAGCGGACATGTGAAGATGAATAGATGATATAAGAAATTCTCAGAGACGCACAATTCAATAAAGATTCCGACATAGCACGAACACTAGCGTCCATGACATTACCATCATCATTAAGACAAATTAAATCGATTAAGATGACTTTAACCAATTTATGTGTTTTGATAACGAGATCTTGTAAATCGATGATGCGGGATCTGAAGTGGATGAGAGAAGGGAAAAGTGAGTGTGGGTGAGAGGGACGAAGAGGGTGAAAGGAGAGCAGACGAAAGAAGGATATCGCGTAAACGGGTACTGATAGTCTGGGCTTGATCGGTAGGGGGACCTGCTCTGAACTGAGAAGAGCAGATAGGACCTAGTTCGAGGTTGACGACTGATAGGAATGAGGGGGAAGAGATAGTTAATTACCGAGTACAGAGGAGAGAGGGAGAGGAAGCAGACCGAGGAAGCCTTGATGGGGTCTTGCAGGATCGGGTTCAGCGATGTTGACATTGACTGCGCCTAGGACGATTGTGTTTCCGAGAGAAACCAAGGCGGAACCCTGTGCAGAAGAAACAAGGCCTGTGGGAGAGGATGCAGAGCGGATGAGGACACAGGCCAGAAGGGAATGTGCGGACAGTGAGGAAACCGACCAGGGTTGACATGGACCGTGCGCGGCAGGTGGAAGGCTCGGCCGTCGGGTCTGAGGGAGTGGGCGAGAAAGCGGGAGAGGAAAGTGCGCGGCTGGAGGGCTCTGAAGGAGTGGGGATCGAAGGCAGGCGGGGCAGCCATGGCAGCGAAGAGCAGACAGCGGCAGATTGGAGAGGAAAGTGTTGGCGGCTGGAGGAGGGCAGTGGATGGGACATTGGCTTACTTTGATTCCAGCTTTACTTGGCTCTATTTCCAGCTTTACAATTGATTAATTCCACCCTTACAATTGATTAATTCCACCCTTACATTTACTCAATTCCACCCTTACAATTGATTAATTCCACCCTTACAATTGATTAATTCCACCCTTACAATTGATTAATTCCACCCTTACATTTACTCAATTCCACCCTTACAATTGATTAATTCCACCCTTACAATTGATTAATTCCACCCTTACAATTGATTAATTCCACCCTTACATTTACTCAATTCCACCCTTACAATTGATTAATTCCACCCTTACATTTACTCAATTCCACCCTTACAATTGATTAATTCCACCCTTACATTTACTCAATTCCACCCTTACAATTGATTAATTCCACCCTTACAATTGATTAATTCCACCCTTACAATTGATTAATTCCACCCTTACATTTACTCAATTCCACCCTTACATTTACTCAATTCCACCCTTACACTCCGCCATGTCCCTCCCTCACTCTTCCTCACTTTCCTCCAGCCAGCACATCCGCAGATATTCCTACACCGACATCCATGTCTGCACCCTCCCTCTTCCCTTCCATCTCTTCATCTCCTCATCTGCTTCTCTTCCCAACAGCGCACCATCGCCAAGGCTTCCCACTCCATCAACTCTCGCTTTCGGTATCTTTCGTCTTTTCCCCCTTTCATCCAAACTTCCCTTCACATCTCTTTCTTGTCTCCCTCTAGTCCCGATCTCATCATCGCCATCGGCGCTGGCGGCTTTTTCCCTGCTAGAGTTCTCGTCTGTCTCTCTGCTCTCTCTCCTATCCTCAATCCTCATCCCTCTCTCTCTTCTTTGCCTTCCAAAGCGCACTTTCTTCAAACACATTCATCTCCGTAATCTTCCTATACAGGTCTTGTCTCTCTTCTTCTTCCATTCATTCTTCCAACTCATCCTTTCCACACTCATCCACGCACACGCACACACACTCTCTCTCGCTCTTTCTTGGACCATCTAGGCTATCGGTCTGTCTCTCTATGAATCTATCCCTTCTCTCCCTAGTGACCCCTCACCTCAAAAAGAAGAACTCATAGGAACCCAAGTCACAAGGTAAGTTGACCTTCTTCCATTTCTTTCCTTCTCAGTCTCTCTGTCTTACATCCTTAATCTCCTCCTTTCCCTAAAACTGAGCAGAACACAATGGTATCCCCACACCCCTCATTCATTTATTCATTCATGTATCCTTTCAATTGGCTAAACTTTGCTACACAACCAATAACTTGAAATCAGGTTGGATTATAATATCATGGGCCCAAAAGCTCTCCTTGGTCGCAAAATCCTGATTGTTGTGCGTTTCAAAGCTTCGTCTAACTTCTTCCTCCCCCCCTCCCCCCTTTGGGTCTTCTTCAGTTTATCTGACTCTTTTTTGGGGGAAATGAGCGGTAAAAACAATAGGATGAAGTAGATGATACTCGAACGACGTTAATGTACGCTGTAAATGAATTGAAAAAAGATGTTGCCTCTCAAATCGCTTTACTGGATGATAAAGAATCTAAACTTTTACCCCTTACTCAATTCGCCATTTTTACAGGTGTGCACATAACCCATGAGTATGTTGATGATGATGGTGACGAAGCTATGCATTCACACACCATTATCTCCCAATTTTTTTTACTGTCTTATGTAGTGCATAACAAGCTCAAAGAAAAAGCTGGATCTCTTCCTGACGACGTTGCTTATTTCTCCGGAGAAGATATTGATGGAGATATTTGGATTGAGGTTAATCATCAGTTTTAGTTTTTTATATCTTATAAAAATATCTCTCATTCTCAATAACTAAGGCAATCTTTTTTTATTCCATCCTTGACTTTGTATGTTGATTTTCAACTGAATAGTACCCTTGGGAAGCCATAGATATTGATGAACATGAAAAATTAGCATTAGTTGATAGACAGAATAAGTAAATAGCATAAGTTATATAAGCAAATGAAAAAAGAATCGCGCAATCTTTTTTTATTATTTTCCTTTGGCAATTTCAGTCGCGTTGGGTTTTTTTCTTACGTTTTTGTGTGTGTGTGTGTGTGTGTGTGTATGTGAGCTTGCTTAAAAAACAATCTTGACACCGCATCACTATAGCCCTTTTGCCCTCTGTTTCATCAAACTTGCTTTACTTCTTGGGAATTTAAATTAAATGAAGAGTCTTTTTTTATTTTTTTTACCAGTATAAATACATACATATATATGGTTGGATGGATTGAAAGATCTATCTAAGAAGTGATTGATTGTGTTTTTCGTTTACGTAGTTCTTTTCTTTTCTTTTTCTTGTCTCTGCTATTTTATTATTATTATTTCACTTGGTTTATTTATTTTTCTTTTTTCTTTTTTATATTTTTTTTAGGGTGATATACATGGGTGTTGTCGGCCGGTCGTCTAGAAGAAGGAGAAGAAGAAGAAGAAGAGGAAGGGAAAGAGGAAGACGGAGGAAAGGAAAATGGATGTAAAAGGATATAATAAAAAAAGATAAAATAAATAAAATAAAATAAAATAAAGAGAACGATTAAGGGGAGTGTAACGACAACTTTGAGAGTGGTGACAAGACAAAACTTATGGCTTAAAAAGGTGTTTTTTATTTTCTGCTTAAATATCAAGTATGATTACTAATAGACTTAAAGCAATCTTGATTGTATTTTTATAATCTTCTTTATAGGACTTATAGTGTCACAGAAAAAAAAAATAGTAATAAAATTATTTTAAATTTGTATAATAATGTAATGTACATGATGGCGGCTAAAGGGGACTTCCAAGGCCTTTTTATAGGCAATGGAGACCTCTGAAGCGCCTCAATAATGTATGTAAAAAATAATAATAGTGTAAAATAGGAAAACAAAAGAGTAATTAAAACATGGAGATTAAGAGAAAAATATGAAACAGTAAACTAAAACCTGTGAGTAAGTAATTATTTTTCCCACCATAAATCCCCCAAAAACAATTAATTAATATAATGAGTTAAACTAAGTGAGTATGAATCATGAGAACTGTGAGAAAAAAAAAAAATCCTAAACAGGTATTATAGTAAGATGAAAAGGGTTTAATTAAAACAAATAAAATTATGTGCACACCAAAATTCATGTAATCAATTTGACCCAGTAAAAATAAAGAATAAATTAATTAATTGTTTTTAACTATTTAAGGTATTCAATAACTAGTTGAATTGAAACAAATAATTAATTTAATGATCTTACTAAATATTTAAAGTGAGAATTTGAATACTATTTTATTAAATAAGTGTTTTAATTTATTTAATAATTTTTCTGACACAATTAAGAGTCAAAAAAGCGCCCAATTATTTATGGATAATAATATATGACAAGTTGTATTAAATATATAAATTTTATTAATTAAATTGTAATTACATTAGAAGTCAAATTTATCATTAAACTTATAATATATTTTTATAAATAATTAATTATTAATTTATAAATATTAAATACATAAAAATGCGCCATGATTTTATAGAATATAATATATTTTTATGTAATAAATAATTTACTTAATAATAAAATTAATATAATAATTATTCTACTTATTTATAAAATATTTATATAATTTTATTATTCAATAAAATATTTTATTGTAAATACATAAAAATACATAATGATATTCCCTTTTATGATTCCAATAAATTATTATAACAATTTACTGGGCTCCTGAGATAGCCTGGCTGACACTCCCTCACTCTAAAAAAAAAAAAAAAAAAAAAAAAAAAAAAAAAAAAAAAAAAAAACAATAAAAAAAATGCTAATTTTTTTTTTAATTTTATACTTTTTTAACAGAGTAGGAAGATTAGACATTTCTTCCCCCAGGTATCCATGCATCATGTTCAGATGATTCATTTTTATATCTCAATAAATATTCAATACCCTTTTCAGAAGTGATAATTTTATCATTTAGAATTTTATCAATTTCTGGAGTTTCTGTGACTTCCTGAGGGTTTTTCTTAGGTCTTCCCCTTCTTTTGGGAAATAAGTCACTGTTGGAAGTATAAGGTTTAAGCAAAGAAATGGGGAAAACAGGATGTTTTATATCATATGGAGAATATAATACAACTTCTACTGCATTATCTCCAACCATTCTTTTAACAACAAACGGTCCCACAAAATGATCTTTTAATTTGTTGTTTCCCTGTAGATTGAAATGGACAGTAGATATCAACACTTCATCACCCTTGTTAAATGTGTATTCTTTATGGGATTTATCCCATCTTTTCTTTTCATATTCAAATGCTTTATCCATACAGCTTTGAGCATGTTCTCTGCATAGCTGTTGCATTTGCATAAATAACTTTACACCAGGGTGTAGTTCCAACTTTGGTAATTTATTATTGAGAATTTGAGCAGGAGTGTTTGGGACATAACCTAACCAAAGCTCAAAAGGCTTTTTCTCAGTGACAAAATGAACAGTGCTATTATAAGCAAATTCAAGACCTGGCAATAGAGTAAAACAGTCATGAGTAAATCTGTCATTGTCTTAATATTCTAATCCAAAGGCACAATACCTTCTAATCATATCTTCCAGAGTTTGAATCATTCTTTCAGCTAGACCATCAGTTTGAGGATGGTGAGCTGTAGATAATTTCAAGTCACAGCCACAAATATCCATCAAAGACATCCAAAATTCAGATGTAAATTTTGGGTCTCTGTCAGAGATAATGGCTTTTGGAAATCCAACAATATTAAACATGTATGACCACCATAAGAAAGCTAATTCTTTTGTGGATACATCTTTGTGGGTGGGAATAAATTTGCACATTTTGGTGAATCTATACACTATAACTTAACAAGAGTTATAACTGTCTCTACCTGCTACAGGAAGACCAGTGACAAAATCCATATTAATGATTTTCCATGGAGCATCAGGTGCTTCAATATGTTGCAATAATCTTGCTCTTTTACCTGTTAATATTTTAGATTTTTGGCAAGAATCACAGGATTCAACATATAATTTTGTGTCCTCAGACATATTAGCCCACCAAGCAGTGTTTTTAATCCTGACAATGGTTTTTTCTAGATCAAAATGACCAGCTAAGATGTCATCATGACATAGTTTTAAGATAGTTTCTTTCATTGAAGGAGGAATCGCAAAGACATTAGTAAGTTTTCTCCTGTACTAAATATAACCATCTTCAATAGATAATTTTCCTTTCTTCAAAGCATTTTGATACTTTTGAGGGAGAGTTTTTATCAATGCTTGGATTGAAGCATTCTTATGATCATTTAAGATTGTAACTAGTTTTTTAAGATTAGAATCATTCTCATATGAATCCAGAATTAATTGCAATATTTATTCTTCCATAGCAACAATATATATACCATGTATATGAACTGTATCATCTTGTGGCACATTGGCAGGATTTGAATCATTATTTTGTAAAGGCAATCTTGACAACATATCCACATTTGAATGAACATTACCAGCTCTGTAAATAATTGTCATTCTACCCCTATACTCCTGAACAGCTAGTTGCCACCTAAATGTATGTCTGTTTGGTGTTTTTAAGTTTAAGAAGGACTTCACTGAACTAAAGTCAGTAACCAATTCAAATTTCTGGTCATCCAGGTAGTAATGAAGTTTTTCTAGTGCTTAGGAAACTGCTAAACACTCCAATTGGGTGGCATCATATTTCAACTCACTGTTTCTTAAGGTTCTTGAAATATAACAAATTACTACTTCAGAAAATTTATCATTTAAAATTTGTTTTTTCTGGAGAGAAACTCCTAGTCCAACAAAATTTGCATCTGTGTAGAGGACAAAAGGTTTATTAAAATCTGGGAGAGCCAGTATTGGGGCAGTCATTAAACATTTCTTCAATGGATTAAAGGCTTTTTGTGTTTCCTCATTCCAGATAAAAGCTAAATCTTCTCTGGTCAATTTTGTAAGAGGCAAGGCTATGACTTGGTAATTTTTGATATATTTTCTATAATAGCCACACATTCCCAAAAAAAAAAAAAAACTTTGGATTACTTTTACAGAAGTTGGTGCTTTCACTTTTTGGATTTCAGCAACTTTATTTTGGTCCAAACAGATCTGAAAGCCTGACACAACATGACCCAGGACTTTCAAGAATTGAAAGCCATATTTACACTTTTTCAAAGATAGTGTCATGTTAATGTCATCCATTTTTTTGGAAGACTCAATTTAAGTGGGTGATGTTTACATCAAAAGTCTTGGAAAAAAATTATAATGTCATAAATATATACCATTAACCATCCTTCAATCATTTCCTGATGAAATGTATTATCCATTACTTTCAGAAAGCCTAAAGGGGCATTCTTAGGGCCAAATGGCATCCTCACATACTTATATATTCCCATATGAAGTGCAATAAGCAAGAAATTCTGGGAATTCTTCTCGACAGGGATTTGATGATAAACTTTATTACCATCTAGGAAACTTATAAAATTTGCACCCTGCAAGGTTGCATGTATAGATTTTATGATTGGCAAAGGGTAAATATTATCTACTGTGTAAGTATTTAAGGCTCTATAATCTCCACACAATCTAGCCTTATCTTTCTCATAAGAGATCAAGACTGGAGAGATGACACAATATTTTGGGATAACATCTACCTTTTCAATAATATTAATTTTCAATAAGGTAAAAATATTGTCTTCAATATCTTTTCTCTTTGTGAGAGAAGCAGGATAAGGCTTATTCTTTAAACTAGGTGGTATTTCAGTTAATGGAAAAGATAATGAAAGTTTCATTTCTTCTTTAACTAATCCTAGTTCATTTGACCCATGAGCAAAGGCCATAGGAAAAGATTTTATCAATTTAATGACGGAATCTTTATCCTCACCAGAAAGTTGTTCTCCAAAAAAAGCATTGTCAATTTCAGACATAGGGGCATGCATTTCTTTTGTAGATCTTCCTTTATATTGAACCACAGAATGACATGTGTTCAATTCTGGTTTTAATAATTTTTTGGGGGAGGAAATCTAAAATTTTCTCTTCCCATTCATCCCCATTGTGAAACATTGGTTTGAAGGATCCAATTTTATGCCATACTTGGTTAAAATATCATTTCCTATAATAAACCAACTGCTTAAGTTATCATTTTTCATGACAAAAAAATCACATATAGCTCTTACAAAACCATGGTTATATTTAAAAAACACTGTGGCTTTGTATTTACCAATGGGGAACAAAACAGAGCCATAACCTCTCCAATTTTCAGAAATGATAGGCATAAGTTTTGATTTATAGTCTTGATCCACTGAAGCAAGTGCTTTTTCAGATACTACACTTCCCCCAGCTCCAGAATCCAAAACAACTTCAAGTTTGGTTCCATTAATGATAACTGGTGCTCTTAAAGGGGAGATAAATATGGAACTTTCAGTAATATCTTTTATAATTTCAGCATTTTCCACTGAAGATAAATCCAAGTTACAAGTTTCAGATAAATTATCTATATATTGGACATCATGTTCTAACATTAAAAATCATTGAGGGAATTATTCTCATAAGAGATATTACTATCATAGTCACTTGAAGATTCATCAAGGTCAACTGTAGCATCTTCAGGATCTTCAGTTTGTTCAACAAGATGAATTTTCTTGTCACAAACATGTCCTTTTTGCCATAATTTTTCACATTTAAAACAACTATTAGTTGCATATTTCTTTGGTGCAACTGGAGCAGAGGGCTTACCAGGCTTCTCTGGAAGTTTGGGTGAAGGTTTGGTTTGATCATGGGAAGGATTTAAAGGATAATTCCTTGGTTCATATCTGTGGTTGAGTAAAACCTCATTACAGATATTAATAAAAGAAGAATTTTACCTCACATGCTCAGTCCTGGCTACAATCAAATCCCTCAGTGAGTTTGGAAATTTATAGAGTATTTTGTCTCTCCAAATATCATAATCCATTTTTGGATCCATAGCCCTAAGAATTTTTGTTATTTTAATGAGGAAACTAATAGGTCTCTCAGCAGAAGAGGATGTATATTTAGCATTCTCACATAATCTTTGTTGTGCCAATCTGAACTTTTAACCACCAAATTGACTCTCAATTAATGTTTTCCACTCAGCCCAAGTATAGTGATGATTTTCCAGAAAGACATACTCAAACCACATCAGGGCAATATTGGAGAATAAAGAAATCAGCTTAGAGACTATTTATTAATCTGGCATTTTATAAAAAAATTTTAAATTATCAATTCTTTGAATAAAATGCTTCCAGTCAGATGAAGAATCACCATCAAAGGTGGGATATTGATCAAGTTTAGGCCAATTTTTATGGCTACTTGGCTGGTCAACTCTAAAATTATTCATGGTAATTAATTCCTGAAGCCTGGATAAGTGTTCAGAAATTTCATTATTGACAGAAACAGCTGGCTCATGATGAGTATTCACAAACTTTTTATGGTCCACAGAAGAAGTAATAGATACATTTTCAGGCTGTTTACTGGAAACCCTTAAAGGGGGGTAAGACCTACTGTTATCATGTAGCTTACCCTTGTTCTTGAACAACTTATGAGTAGTAGTGTCAATTTGACACTCAAGTTTATCAGGAATAAGAGTTAAGGTAGAGAATTTCCTCTCAAGATCAGACAAAGAATTTCTCAAACTAGGAATTTCAGATAGTTGATCATTAATTTTTGTAAGAGATAAAACATTTCTGTCTTCATATACTGAGAATTTATTACTCAAAGCTTGCAAATCAATTTTCAATGTTTTCAATTCCTTATGTAAGGATGAATTTTCATCTCTTAATGAAGCATTTTCATTTACAAAGCATTTTAAATCATGAATAATTTTGTGAAAATTAGAAAACTTATCCACAAGCGCTTTGTGATCATTTTTCAATTGTTTTTCATGAGCAAGAACAGTATTCAAGGTGTCTTTCAATTTAAAGTAATCAGTATCTTGAGAAGAAGAACTCACTTTACAATGTAAGTGCAGATTATTTAATCTGAAATTCTCATGTTTCAACAAATCTCTCAGTAGTCTATCTTTGATAACACCAAAATCAGGAGAATCTTTTAATATTTCCTCAGAAGTTTTCTCAAGCAAGACATAAACCTCAGGGGAAGCAGAATCATTTTTAATTGCAAGAGAAGGATTAATTAAAGAAGTTGAATTTAAGTGTAAAGGTTCATCAAAGGACAATTTACTAATTACATCATTTGGGCTACTTATAACAGGTAGGCTTAACAGTTCCTTCACCATGATCAACAATATTACCTTTAGAAGAAGATTTATTATTATAAATACCAACATGTTTATCAAACAAATTACTCACCATGGAAAGGGAGGAAACTCCCCCTGTGATTTCTTTTTTCTGCCTCTCTGATAAGGATGGGCCTGAGAAGGTTGATGGTAAATTTGTGTCTTGGATGGGCCAGGTTGATGAGCAGGTTGATGCTGTACATTCTGCTGGTAGTGGCTTATGAGATAGTCCCACTTCCACTGCTCCACTTCCAGAATATTTTGATTGTGTCGGGAAGATCTGGGGGTTTTATGGGACTGTATCTGAGTATGGTTAGTCTGTAAGAGACGAGGATGTGCCTTTCTTTGAGTCAAGAGCTCCTGCATTTGGCCCCAGAGGGTGTCCACCTCTTCCTTGTAGGTAATATTGTCTGCCTTTAGTGCCTTTATGTGACCTGATAAATTGTTTGCCTACTGTGACAGTGGAATCTTTTTTATCTTTATTCCCTTTAAAGGATTTTCCAGATTTATTAGAGGCTTGACTTCTTTCAGAGTTGATTGGGGAGGGGGGTTTACCACTCCTCCTGAAATTTCCACATCCTGAAGAATTTGATTTATATTTGTCAGTAGAAGAATTTTTATAAGTCAATTTAGAGGAACCTACAGAGTCAACTTCACATTCTACTTCAATTTCATCCACACTTATGTTATCCATGCTCTCAGTTAAGTTACTAGACATGATATCTGAAAAATCAATTATTTGTCAACAAGAGTGAACTGATTTTTTAAAAAAGTGGTTTCAATATTTTAAAACAATAAGAATATTAATATTAATATATTATTTGAGTTAAAATAAATTGATAATAAAAATTTTATTAAGATTATTATTTATAAGATAGAAATAACAGTCAAAAAAATTATTATATATTCAGGTTAATGTTATTTTATTTATAATATATAATAATAACCACCAATTATTAAAATGAGAAAAATACCAATATATTAATGTCAACCAATAATAATAATACCAAAATTTAATGGCAATAATTGGGACTAAGCACAGAGTACTATTATTTTCAACCAATATTATCAAAATTTAATGAAAAATTAATTTAATAATTTAATAAAAAAATTAATGATCTTCTAGAACTAAGAGGGTTGCTCTATTATTGTCAACTAGGAAAGAAAAAGTCTTATAAAAATTGATCACTTACACTCAGTGTCTCAGTAAAAAGCTAACGCACTGTTATTGAAATAAAAATTTAGTATTAAAATTGTGAGGTGCAAAGTGAGACTTACTAAAGTGATTGAAAAATCACTATTATCTATATGAATAATATTACTATATAAGCCATATAAGGATGACCCTGGCTCAATTCACAGTCATGGAAAAATTTGGTTTTGCGCACGCAAGGTGGTCTGTTTGTCAAGTTGTTTGTTTAAAAAATTATTGTTGTCATTCAGAAAGGCCCTCAATTGTTGGCTGGTTGTCTAGAAGAGTTTGGAAAGGAAGCAAGAATAGGAAGAAGAAGGAGGAGGAGGAGGACAACAAGAACTGGGATTAAAGGACTTATACATGGGAATTATATAGTATTCATAGATTTGGTAAGTGTCTCTGTTTCTGCTTATAACAATGCAATTATTATTACTAAAAGAACTCTCTTAATGCAACCATGGCATTATTTAATTTCTAATAACTTTTAATGGGATAGATACTGCAATAATAGTAGTAGTTTTAAAAATAATTGTAATTTATTTATTTAATAAAATAAAATATTTGGTAAGAGGTGAGTAAAATAAGTGATGGGATGAAGGGGATTACCCAAGACCCTTTAATAGGTAAGGGGTCCTCTGAAGCGCCACTAAATTTTATATACAAATTAATAATAAAGTGAAACAAGAAAATAAAAGAAAATAAGTGAAACCTGGATATTGAGAGAAAAATATGAATCAAGTAATTAAACCCATGAGTAAGAAACTAATTTTCCCATCCTATATTCCCAAACCAGTTAATTAAAATGTTGAGTAACTAAAAAAGTTTTTAACATGATTAACTGAAGTAATTATCTAAAACATGTATTACAATGAGTTTTAAGTGTTTTTAATTGAACCAATAAAATCATGCCATTTTGACACAAAAATTTATGTAATCAATTCAATCCTAGTATAAAACAGAAATAAGTAGTTTTTTTAACTATTTCATTAGAGAAATAACTAATTTGAGTGAAAACAAGTAACTAATTTAAAATATGTATTTTAATATGTTTTATTAAGTAAGTGTTTTAACTTATTTAATAACTTCTCTGACACATACAAGGGTCAAAAAAAGTGCCCAATATTTATGGATTATAACATACAAAAAGTTTTATTTAATATATTAGTTTAATTAATTAGTTTTAATTACATTATAAGTTAATTTTACAATTGTAATTATGATATATGTTTATAAATAATTAATTATTAATTCATGAATATTAAATACATAAAAATGCACCATGATTGATAGAATATAATATATATTATGTTTTATGTAAGTGTATAAATAATTTATTTAATAATAAAATTAAGATAATAGGGGGTATCAAAGTTAGAAATCTTCCATATTAAAATACCTTGTTTTTCCACCAAATAAACCATGATTAATTTTTCATATATGGCATATTGTGCCCCAAAAACACCTTTTAACTGAGAAATAATGTCAACTCTTTAACTTTATTTTTTTATTGTTAAATACATTTTAAAAAATTACAAATTTCTATCTTTGATACACCCTAATACTTATTTTACTTATTTTTAATAAAATAATTATATAATTTTATTATGCAATAAAATATTTTTTAAATACATAAAATAAATAAATTTATTCCCTCTTATGGTTCCAATAAATTATTATACTGGGCTCCTGATACAGCCTGGCTTACATAGAATCTTAGCTTAGATTTGGCTAATTAAATTTTGAATTTTGAAGCTTGAATCTAAATTTTAAATTTTGAATTATGAATTATGAATCTTAAGTTGAATTTTGAATTTTCATTTAAATTAAGAATTTGATTTTGGATTATGAATAATGAATCTTAAGTTGAATTTTTAATTTTCATTTGAATTAAGAGCTTGATTTTGGATTTTGAATCTTAATTTGAATTTTGAAGCTTGAATCTTAACTTGGATTTGGGTAATTGATTTTTGATTTTGTATTTTTGATTTTGAATCTTAATTTGAACTTTGAAGCTTGAATCTAACTTTTGAATTTTGAATTTTCATTTGGATTTTGGATTTTGAATTATGAATTATGAATCTTAAGTTGAATTTTGAATTTTCATTTGAAATAAGAATTTGATTTTGGATTTTGAATTTTGGATTTTGGATTTTGAATCTTAATTTGAATTTTGAAGATTGAATCTTAACTTGAATTTTGATTCTAAATTTTTTAATTTTGATTTTGAATCTTAATTTGAATATTGAATGTTAGATTTTTGTTTATGAATCTAGAATTTTGCATTTTAAATTGGATTATGAATTTTGAATTTTAAATTTTAGAGTTTTATTTATGAATTTTGAATTTTGGATTTTAAATTTGATTTTGATTTTTGATTTTTGAATTATAATTTTGGATTTCAAATTTTAATGTGGATTTTATATTTTGAAGTTTTACTTTGGATTTGAGATTTTGGATTTTAAATATCAAGTTGCATTTTAGAATTTGAATTTATTTTGGATATTGAATTTTGATTCTAAATTTTTTAATTTTTAATTTCAATTTGGATTTTAGATTTTGAAATTTTACTATGGATTTGGGATTTTGTATTTTAAATCTCAAGTTGGATTTTAGAATTTTAATTTTATTTTGGAAATTGAATTTTGAATCTTAATTTTTATTTTGTATTTTGGTTTTTGAATTTTGATTTTCTTTTGGATTTCAAATCTTAATTTTGATTTTTGATTTTGAATATTACTTTGGATTTAGAATGTCAATTTGAATTTTGAATGTTAGATTTTTGTTTATGAATTTAGAATTTTTGATTTTAAATTGGATTTTGGATTTTGGATTTTAAATTTTAAATTTTAATTTGGATCGAGGATTTTGAATTTTGAATCTTAATTTGGTTTTTGGATTTTGAATTTTTATTTTCTTTTTAGTCATTTATTTCACTCAAATCTACCATTTTTTTACCATAAATTTTGGTTTCAAAATAATTCCCCATTTAATTGATTTTTTAGCATAATTAAATTCATATGCAGAACTTTGAAGCATATCAATTCATAATTTAAAGCATCATACTTCATTTCCATTTTTTTACCATATATACATCATGCCTTCCTCACTCTCAAATCATTATAAACTAAATCAAGAAATGAGTTTCATAGCTCTTGATATGAATTTTGACTCTGATTCTGATCTTGAAGAAGACTTTGTTTTTTATCAAAAAGACCAGGAAACATTACCTTCTTCTATGGAAGCCCCAAGCACTTCATACCCTTAAGTACACCATCCAGAAACTCCTATAACCTATCTGAGCCCAGTATTAGACAGCTATTCATGACTTTTCAAAAGTTTTTCCTTAACTTGGTCAAGTTTATACAGTCAAAGGGGGAAAATATGAGAAATAGACTTTGAGTTCAGTTTTTTGACCCTACTTCATACATGGGTGCATTTTTGTGACAAAACATGGAATGTCAATTTTTAGGCCAAGGGCATGACTCTAGAAGTAGTAATTTATGAGCTCATGATGTCATTACTTCTTACTTTTTTTAATGGTGCTAATCTCTTTTAAAAAACTGATCTCAGAGGTGCTTACAATCTTATACATATTGCAGAAGGGCATTAACCTTTAACTGCAATGTGTACCAGGTTTGGTAGTTTTGAATATTTAGTAATGCTTTTGGATTGTGTAACATAGAGTCAACTTTTCAAACTTTATTCAATGATATCTTCCAAAATATTGTCAAGCAGTTTGTTGTTGTCTATCTAGATGACATTTTAATCTCCTTGAAGACCCTCAAAGAACATATCCAACACATCAAAATGGTCCTTATTTGACTTCAAGAACAAGGTCTCTACACCTAGCACACTAAATGCAAACTCCACCTAAAATCTATTAACTTTTTGGGTTTTACATTGTCTACTGATGGATTATTCATGGATGATAAAAAGTTTCAAAAAGTTTTGGAATGGCCAGAGCCAACAAGACTAAAATTTTGACAAGGATTTTTAGGTTTTTCAAATTTCTATAGGAGATTTATCAAATATTACTCTAAAACTATTACAAACCTTACTTCTCTTCTTAAAAAAAGATACTCCTGTTGTCTTTACAGAAATTGCGCAAAAAGAATTAAAAGCATTATAAACTGCATTTACCACACCTCCAATTCTTTGACCTTTCGATCCTACAGCCTTGAAAATAGTCAAGACAGATGCTAGCAGTCATGCTATATATAGAAGGGGTGATATGCCAATTAAATCCTGAAAGAAAATTGTTTCATCCTGTTGCGTTTGAATTACACAAATTAATCACAGCAGAATAAAATTATGAAATTCATGATAAAGAGTTATTAGCTATTTTTCATTGTCTTAAAAAATGGTGTTCTTTTCAAATCATAACTGATCATAATGCTTTGAAATACTTATTTTCTTCCAAAGTACTAACTAGATGTCAGGCTAGATGGGCTGAGTTCTTATCTGAATTTTATTATACTATTACCTACTGCCCAGGAAACAATTGTGTAGTTCTAGATATTTTATCATGTCAGGATGATCTTTATCTGCAGCAGGGGGAGGCATTTGCTGAAAAAATCCACCAAATGTGAAAGCAATTTTCAACAAATAAATTTTAACAACTAATGAACTTAAATCAATTACAAAACAATAAATTCAAAATCCACTATCCAAAATTTAATAAGCTCAATCAAAGGATGACTATTGTTTGTGGATTAAAGACAAAATACTCTCAAAGCAAGGGGCCAAGGGATTCAGTGCAGAATCAGATCTACTAGTCTTTGAAGGTAGAGTAGTCATACTCAACAATAACAATATAAAGTTATAGATTTTTAATAGTAGAAATGATTATCCATTAGCTGTTAATTTTGGTGTTGATAAAGCTTGCCAGTTAATAGCAAGGAATTTCTTCTGCCCAGGAATGATCAGGGAAATTAAGGCCTATATTAAATCCTGTTATGAATTTAATAGGAACAGGGTCCCTTGACACAGGAAGTATGGGTGGCTTCAACCATTTTCAGTTCCCTCTAAACCATGGGAATCAATTTTGATGGATTTCATTTCTCAATTACCTCCATCAGATAGCTTTGATGCTATATTAGTCATAGTTGATAGATTATGTCGGCCGGTTGTCTAGAAGAAGGAGAAAAAATAGAAGAAGGAATGAAAGGAGGAGAAGGAGGAAAGGAGTATGGATAATAAAAGAAATAAAATTTAATAAAATTATTTAATTTATTGAGAAAAGACAACGATGAGTGAGCTGAGAAGAGACAACAAATTGGTTTTATAAATATTATTATTATTTAAGTAAGAGTTCTGCGCGGCAACCAATATAATTACTATCAGACTTAAAGCAACCTTTAAATTGTTATATAAAATTTTAATTAGAATTTTATTACTAATAAAAAGAATATAAACGTAATATAAAAAGTGTATTTAATTTGTTGAGTGTATAATAAGTGATAAGGCTACAGGGGATTATCCAAGGCCCTTTTATAGGCAATGGGTCCTCTGAAGCGCTACTATATCAGTAAATACAATGATTAGAAAGGAATAAAACAAATATATCAAAAGAGTAAATGAAACATAACAATATAGAGAAAAACATGAAACAATTAATTAAAAGCCCAATTAAGAATCCAATTTCTCCGCCATTAATCCCCAAATCAGTAAGTGACAATAGTAAATAACTAAACAAGATTGGAAACATAGGAACTATGAGAAATATAATTCCCAACAGATGGTACATTCTGATTAGAGGACATTTTAAGTGAAACAAAAAATAATTTGACGCAACAAAACAAGCAATTAATCTCAATTTAGTCTAAATTAATTTATTTGTTTTTTCTAACACAATTAAGGGTCAAAAGAAGCGTCCTTAATAATTGTTTAGTATCATATGAGAGGTATTAGTTAATATATAAATTTAAGTAATTAATTTAAATATATTATAAATCAAATTTACGCTTGTAATTATAATATATGTTTTTTAATTAATTAAATATAAATTTATAATTATTAAATACATAAAAATGCGCCATTATTTGTAGAATATATTATATTATGCTCAATTTAATTGTATATAAAAATATATATAACCAATAAATTTAATGTAACATTTGTATATAATAAAATTCTTATATAATTTCATTATGTAATAAAATATTAAGTTATATTCATTAAATACAAGTCTTACTCACTCTTTAAGGGTTTATAATTTATATATCATTTACTGGACTCCTGGAATAGCCTGGCTGACACTCCCTCACTCTAAAAAAAACAATAAAAAAATGTTAAGATTTTTTCTTTTGGTATTTTTTCAACAGAGCAGGCAGATTTGAAATTTCTTTGCCAGGTATCCATGCATCATGTTCAGATGATTTGTTCTTATATCTCAATAAATATTCAGTACCTCTTTCAGAAGTGATAATTCTATCATTGAGAATTTTATCAATTTCTGCTGTTTCTGTGACTTCCTGAGGGTTTTTCTTAGGTCTTCCTCTTCTTTTTGGAAATAAGTCACTGTTGGAAGTATAAGGCTTAAGCAAAGAAATGGGAAAGACAGGATGTTTCCTATCATATGGAGAATACAATACAACTTCTACTGCATTATCACCAACCATTCTTTTAACAACAAATGGTCCTACAAAAGGATCTTTTAATTTGTGGTTACCTTGTAAATTGAAATGGACAGTAGAGATCAACACTTCATCACCCTTGTTAAATGTGTATTCTTTATGGGATTTATCCCATCTTTTCTTTTCATATTCAAATGCTTTATCAATACAATTCTGAGCATGTTTTCTACATAGCTGTTGCATTTGCATAAAAGATTTTACACCAGGGTGTAGTTCCAACTTAGGTAATTTATTATTGAGAATCTGAGCAGGAGTGTTTGGGACATAACCTAACCAAAGCTCAAAAGGCTTTTTCTCAGTGACAGAATGAACAGTGCTATTATATGCGAATTCAAGACCAGGCAAAAGAGTGACCCAATCATGAGTAAATCTGTCATTGTCTTTATATTCTAAACCAAAGGCACAATACCTTCTAATCATATCCTCCAGAGTTTGAATCATTCTTTCAGCTAGACCATCAGTCTGAGGATGGTGAGCTGTAGACAATTTTAACTCACAGCCACAAATATCCATCAAAGAGGTCCAAAACTCAGAAGTGAATTTTGGATCCCTATCAGAGATAATGGCTTTTGGAAAACCAATAATATTAAACATGTAAGACCACCATAAGAAAGCTAATTCTTTGGTGGATACATCTTTGTGGGTTGGAATAAATTTTCACATTTTTGTGAATCTATCAACTATTACCCAACAAGAGTTAAAGCTGTCTTTACCTGCAACAGGAAGACCAGTGACAAAATCCATATTAATGATTTGCCAGGGAGCACTAGGTGCCTCAATATGTTGTAATAACCCTGCTCTCTTACCTGTTAACCTTTTAGATTTTTGGCAGGAATCACAAGATTCAACATATAATTTTGTGTCTTCAGACATATTAGCCCACCATGCAGTGTTTTTGATTCTAATCAAAGTTTTTTCAAGATCAAAATGACCAGCTAATATGTCATCATGACAAAGTTTGAGGATAGTTTCTTTCATTGAAGGAGGAATAACAATTACATTGGTAAGCTTCCTTCTATAATAAATATAACCATCTTCAATAGAAAACTTTCCTTTATTTAAAGCATTTTGGTATTTTGCAGGAAGAGTTTTTATTAATGCTTGAATTGAAGCATTCTTAGGATCATTCAAAATAGTAACTAATTTATTTAAGTCAGAATCTTTATCATATGAATCCAGTATTAACTGTAATAACTCTTCTTCCATATCAACTATAAATATATCATGTATATGAACAGTGTCATCCTCAGGTACATAAGCAGGATTGGAGTCATTATTTGGCAGAGGCAATCTGGAGAGCATATCAACATTAGAGTGAACATTTCCAGCTCTGTGGATAATAGTCATCCTTCCTCTGTATTCCTGAACAGCAAGTTGCCACCTGAACATATGTCTGTTAGGTGTTTTGAGGTTTAAGAGAGATTTCACAGCACTACAGTCAGTTACCAACTCAAATTTCTGGTCATCCAAGTAGTAATGAAGTTTCTCAAGAGCCCAAACAACTGCTAAGCACTCCAATTGAGTGGCACCATATTTCAATTCACTATTTCTTAAGGTTCTTGAAATATAACAAATTACAACCTCTGAGGCTTTATCATTAATAATTTGCTTTTGGTGAAGGGCAGCACCCAGACCAATAAAGCTAGCATCTGTATAAAGTACAAATGGCTTGTTAAAATCTGGGAGAGCCAATATAGGGGCTGTCATTAAGCAACTTTTCAATGTATTAAAATCTTTCTGACAGTCATCATTCCAGAGAAAAGCAACATCTTTTCTGGTTAGTTTTGTAAGAGGCAAGGCTATGACCTGATAATTTTTAATATATTGTCTATAATAGCCACACATACCCAAAAAACTTTGGATTTCTCTTACAGAAGTTGGTGCTTTCACATTTTGAATGGCAGCAACTTTATTATGGTCTACACAAATTTGTAAGCCTGACACAACATGGCCAAGGACTTTTAAAGATTGAAAACCAAATTTACACTTTTTTAAAGATAAGGTCATATTGATTTCATCCATTATTTGGAAAACTCTATTTAAGTGAATCATATGTTCATCAAAAGTTTTAGAAAAAACAATAATATCATCAATATAAACCATGAGCCAACCTTCAATAATTTCTTGATGGAAAGTGTTATCCATGACTTTCTGGAAAACTGAAGGAGCATTTTTAGGGCCAAATGGCATCCTAACATACTTATATATTCCCATATGAGTAGCAATAAGCAAAAAATTTTGAGAATTTTTCTCAACTGGAACTTGATGATAACCTTTATTACCATCCAGACAACTAATAAATTTTGCACCTTGCAAGGTAGCATGTATTGAATTAATTCTGGGTAAAGGATAAATATCATCAACAGTATAAGTATTTAAAGCTCTGTAATCCCCACATAATCTAGCTTTATCTTTTTCATATGAAATTAAGACTGGGGAGATGACACAATATTTGGGGGTGACATCCACTTTCTCAATGATATTCATTTTCAATAATGTTTCAATATTATCTTCAATATCTTTTCTTTTTGATGGAGAAGCAGGATATGGTTTTTTCTTAAGGGAAGGAGGAATATCACTCAAATTACAGGATAAGGTAATTTTCATCTCTTTCTGAACAATTCCCAAGACATGAGAACCATGAGCAAAAGCCATAGGGAAAGAGGTAATAGAGGCAACAATAGAATCCTTTTGTTCATTAGTCAAATGATCACCAAAAGAAGCGGTATTTATTTCATGTAATAAATCATCCATTTCAGTTGTTGTTCTACCTTTACATTGGGTCAGTGAGTTACAAGATTTCAACAAATGCCCAGAAGGTTTAGGAGAAGAAATTTTGAATTTTCTTTTCCCATTCATTCCTAAGGTAAAGCAATTATTTGCTGGGTCTAGTTTCACACCAAACATGGTTAAAATATCATTTCCCATAATAAACCAATTGCTCAAATTATCATTTTTCATGACAACAAACTCACAAATAGCTCTGACAAAACCACCATTATATTTGAAGAATACAGAGGTTTTGTATTTGCCAATAGGAAATAAGGTAGAACCATACCCTCTCCATTTTTCAGAAGTTATAGGCAATAATTTACTTAAATATTCCTTATCCACTGAAGCCAAAGCTTTTTCAGATACTACACTTCCTCCAGCACCAGAATCAAGAACTACATCAACATTTTTACCATTAATGATAACAGGTGCCTTTAAAGGGGATATAGGAATAGAATTGTTAGTAATATCTTTAATTATCTCAGCATTTTCTACTGAAGATAAATTCAATACACAATCTTCAGATATATTATTTAAATAATGGACATCATGTTCCAACATTAAAACATCTTTAACAGATTCATTGTCATAGGAGATATTACTTTCACAGTCACTGGAAGAATTATTGACATCAAGTTCAATTTCATCAGTGTCTTCATTTTGTTCAACAAGATGAATTTTCTTGTCACAAACATGACCCTTCTGCCACGGTTTGTTACATTTATAACAAGTATTTGTTGCATATTTTTTAGGTGCAACTGGGGCAGAGGGTTTACCAGATTTTTCTGGGAGCTTTATAGAAGGTTTATTCTGATCATTATAAGATTTACTAAGGTAATTCTTTGGTTCATATCTATGGTTGAGTAGTACCTCATTACAGATATTAATGAAAGAAGAATTTTCCCTTACATGCTCAGTTCTAGCAACAATCAAATCCCTAAGAGAATTTGGTAATTTATACAAGATTTTATCTCTCCAAATATCATAATCCATCTTTGGATCAATTGCTCTAAGGATTTTAGTTATTTTCATCAGAAAAACAATGGGCTTTTCAACAGAGGAGGATACATATCTAGTATTCTCATACAGTCTTTGCTGAGCTAACCTGAATTTTGAACCACCAAATTGATTCTCAATCAAGGATTTCCAATCATTCCATGTATAATGATTGTTATCTAAGAGGACAGATTCATACCACATCAAGGCTACATTGGAAAATAAAGAAATTAGCTTAGAAACAATCTCCTCATCAGGTAGTTTATAAGATCTCTTTAAATTATCAATTCTCTGGATAAAGTGTTGCCAATCAGAGGAAGAATCACCATCAAAGGTAGGATATTGGTCTAACTTAGGCCAATTTTTCTGACTACTGGGATGGTCCACTTTTTGGTTTGAATTATTCATTAGGAATAATTCCTGAAGTTTAGCCAGGTGTTCAGAAATTTCATTATTTACAGAAACAGCTGGTGCATGACCATCACAAGATTGTTTGCTAGTAGCAAAAGATTTTACAGACTCATTGTCAGTTTGTTTAATGGTTGAAATATGAGGAAGAAAGGATGAACTTTGTTCAGGTTTTTTCCCTTTATTTTTATGCAGCTTACTTGCAGAAATCTCATTTAATTCATTTTTGATGGTTAAGGTTGAGAACTTTTCCTGTAGGTCAGACACATAGTTTCTTATTCTTGGAATTTCAGACATCTGGTCATTTACTTTTGCAAGAGATAGAACATTTCTGTCCTCAGAAACTGAGTGTTTGGTACTTAGTGCATGGAAGTCATTTTTTAGTTTCTTCAACTCATTTTGTAGAGATTTTATTTCATTTTTGAATGAATAATTTTCCTCAATAAGGGGTTTCAATTCACTCAATGTCTTATGCAGACTGATATTTCTATCTGAGATAGCTCTATGGTCACTTCTTATTTGTTTTTGTTGACTAAGAACAATATTCAAGGTTTCTTTGATTTTTAAATAAGCTGTATCTTGTACAGAAGAACTCACTTTACATTGCAAGTGTAAATTATTTAATCTATCATTTTCATGGATTAACACATCTCTCACATGTTTGTCTTTCACAATATTAAAATCAAGGGTATCTTTCAATATTTCCTCAGAAGTTTTTTCAATTAAGTTATAGATTTCAGGGGGAACAGAATCATTTCTAATTGCAAGAGAAGGATTAATTAAAGATGTAGAAGTTAAATGTAAAGGTTCATCAAATGACAATTTGCTAATTACATCAATAGGGCTACTAGTTACAGGAAGCTGTCTTTTAACAGGTTTAACTGTTCTTTCACCATGTTCAATAATATTACCTGCAGAAGAAGATTTATTAGAAAACATACCCAAGTGACTATCAACCAAATTACTTACCATGGCAGAGGAGGAAACTTCCCCTGGGACTGGGTTTGGGATTGTGCTTGGGCCTTCTTTCTCCTGCTTTGTTGGTAGGGATGAGGAGGTGGATGGAAATTGGGTGTTCTGGATGGGCCAGGCTGATGATGAGGAGGGTGTTGCACATTCTGTTGGTAGTGACTCATTAGATAATCCCATTTCCATTGCTCTACTTCCATAGTATTTGGATTTTGGATGGTTGAGCTGGTTGGCTGTGAAGGTTGAGCCTGAAATTGAAGCTGATTGGGAGGCAATTGAGGAGGGGCCTGGGCCTGAATCTGGTTCCTGAGTTCTTGGACCTGATCCCACAATGTGTCTACCTTTGCTTTGTACGTCATATTTTCTGTCTTCAACTCTTTTATATGACTGGATAGGTTGCTGATTTGTTGTGGCAGAGGAAGCTTTTTTATTTTGAAGCCTTTTGGAAGACCTTCTTGAGGCACTAGAGGCTTTACTTCCTTCTGTGGTACTGGGGGAAGGGGGTTTGGTTTGTTTGCATTTCCTGTCATTTCCACATCCTGCAGTATGTGAATTCTTTGTGTTAGCATAAGATTTTTTATGACCAACTTTAGAAGAACTTACAGTGTCAGCATCATAGTCAATTTCTATTTCATCCACTTGCATGTTATCCATTTTTTCTGTCAAATTGTTGGACATACTAGTGGGAAGATTAATATTTTACTTTGTACTTTATAAAAAAAATAATCAAAGTTAGTCAATAATTGCTCCAAATAATATAAAAAAAATTTTTTAATTAATTAAATTATAGAAAAAATAACTTTCAATATAAAGTAATAATTAAAAAATTAATTTTTTTTTTTTTTTTTTTTTTTTTTAAAAATCGGATTGCAAGTTTAAATTGGGAATAACAAGTTAGTTAATTCAACCAATTAATTACCAATATTAAATATGGCAATATATTGGGACTAAGCACAATGTACTTTTAAGTCAACCAAAATTAACAATAATTAATAAAAAAAAAATTAAATTAATAATTCAATTTGTATTAATAATAATGTCAATTCTTCTAGGACTAAGAGGATTTAACACTCTATAATGGTCAACTAGGAAAAAAAAATTTTTTAAAAATTGAACACTTACACTCAGTGAATCAGCAATTAAGCCACAATCACTGTTATTGCAATAAAAATATAGTAATATGAGTGAGAGGCGCAAAGGTGAACTTACTATAGTGATCAAAAAATCACTTCAAAATAATATAAAAATCAATATTATATAAACCTAAGATGTCGAACCCAAGTTCGAAACACAGTCGCGGCAAAAGTTTCGTTTTGCTAGGTGGTCCGTGCATTTTGTCGTTCGTTGCCAGGCTTCGATCGTCGTCATCGTTTGGAAAGGCCCTCAGTTGTCGGCCGGTCGTCTAGAAGAAGGAGAAAAAATAGAAGAAGGAATGAAAGGAGGAGAAGGAGGAAAGGAGTATGGATAATAAAAGAAATAAAATTTAATAAAATTATTTAATTTATTGAGAAAAGACAACGATGAGTGAGCTGAGAAGAGACAACAAATTGGTTTTATAAATATTATTATTATTTAAGTAAGAGTTCTGCGCGGCAACCAATATAATTACTATCAGACTTAAAGCAACCTTTAAATTGTTATATAAAATTTTAATTAGAATTTTATTACTAATAAAAAGAATATAAACGTAATATAAAAAGTGTATTTAATTTGTTGAGTGTATAATAAGTGATAAGGCTACAGGGGATTATCCAAGGCCCTTTTATAGGCAATGGGTCCTCTGAAGCGCTACTATATCAGTAAATACAATGATTAGAAAGGAATAAAACAAATATATCAGAAGAGTAAATGAAACATAACAATATAGAGAAAAACATGAAACAATTAATTAAAAGCCCAATTAAGAATCCAATTTCTCCGCCATTAATCCCCAAATCAGTAAGTGACAATAGTAAATAACTAAACAAGATTGGAAACATAGGAACTATGAGAAATATAATTCCCAACAGATGGTACATTCTGATTAGAGGACATTTTAAGTGAAACAAAAAATAATTTGACGCAACAAAACAAGCAATTAATCTCAATTTAGTCTAAATTAATTTATTTGTTTTTTCTAACACAATTAAGGGTCAAAAGAAGCGTCCTTAATAATTGTTTAGTATCATATGAGAGGTATTAGTTAATATATAAATTTAAGTAATTAATTTAAATATATTATAAATCAAATTTACGCTTGTAATTATAATATATGTTTTTTAATTAATTAAATATAAATTTATAATTATTAAATACATAAAAATGCGCCATTATTTGTAGAATATATTATATTATGCTCAATTTAATTGTATATAAAAATATATATAACCAATAAATTTAATGTAACATTTGTATATAATAAAATTCTTATATAATTTCATTATGTAATAAAATATTAAGTTATATTCATTAAATACAAGTCTTACTCACTCTTTAAGGGTTTATAATTTATATATCATTTACTGGACTCCTGGAATAGCCTGGCTGACAGATTATCTAAAATGTCCATTTTTATTAGAACTAATACTAGTGCAACAGCAGATAATTTACATAAATTATTTCTAGAAATTTTATTTTCAAAAAATGGCTTACCTACTGATATTATATAAGACAGAGGATCCTTGTTTGTTTCTACTTTCTGGACTCAACTTTGTCCACAATTAAATATTACAAGGTATCTTTCTACCGCCTATCACCCTGAAACCAACATACAAACCCAAAAAAATCAATCAAATCCACAAAAAATATCTTTGAATGTATTTCAATTACCAAAAAGATGATCAGACAACATGGTTAGAATTGGCCAAATTTACTTATAACAACTTAACACATTCTTTGACAAAACAATCTATGAAAAAAATCCTAAATTCACTTCAAATCATGTGGGAACTAATCATCCTGCTGAACATTATCTTTGAACAATTTCACAACTTCAAGTAGAACTCCAATCTAACCTAAAGGCGTCAAATTGAAGGTATAAGGAACAGGCTGACAAATATTGACAAACTGCTCCACCTTTTAAACCAGGGAATAAAGTATGGATTTACTCAAATAATATTCAAACAACTCAACCATCAAGGAAACTATCAGAAAAGCTCTTGGGTCCATTTGAAATTGAAACTGAAGTATCTAAAAATGCATTTTGAATCAAGTTACCTTTAAAATGGCAATCAATTTATCATGTTTTTCACATATCTCTTCTGGAACTTGCTCAAGAAATATACCCAGGAAAGAAACAACCACCTCCAGAACTGGCCAAAGTATAAGATCATTGAGAGTTGGAAGTAAGTCAGATCCTTGATTCAAGAAGGCACAAGGGGAAGCTTCAATACCTTGTGGAATGGGAAGGCTACCTCAATGACTCAAATAAACCATCTTGGGAACCAGACATTAATGATTCAAATGCTCCTGAACTTTTAAAGTCTTTTCATTTAAAATATCCTAAAAAATCTAAACCTTAACCTCAATTTTCTTTCTTTTAAATTTAAATTTAAATTTTCTTATATGTTTTCTTTTTCTTTCATATTCTGAAATCCCTAAATAATTAAAACAAACTAAATTTAAAATAAACATAAATTAAAATTATTAAAATAAAAATAAAGTAAAATTTGAAATCAAATCAAATAAAATAAATATAAAATAAATAAATCAAAATACATTAAACACAAGTCAAAAATTTCCTTTTTTCACTTTCTAAATTTTATTACACCAAATTATGTTTCCATCTCTTTTTAATTTTTCTTTATTCTTATCAATCTCAAACTTAATTTCTTAATTCTACCACATCCATTTAAAATTAAAATTTTTCTTTTTCATTCCTTTTGTTTTTTCTTTTTCTTCATAAAAAATTCTCAACTCTTTAACATCTTTACAAAACAAATCAAAACCATCTTTTTTCAATCATCTTATCTTCATACCTGAAATCTTTCCTTATTTAAATCATTTCTTTTTTCTTCTATAATGTTTTATTTCTTAAAACACATTTTCTTTCTGTTGAATTTTTTTTTAAAAAAAACTACTTTTTTCTTTTTCTCTTCTTTCTATCTGAACTACTAAAATTAAACTAAACTTCAAATTAAAATTAAATTTAAAAGAAAAATTCTTTTCTTTTAAATAAATAAACTTCAAATTTCTTTTTCTTTTAAACAAATTTCAATAAAACAAAAAAATTTAAAAAATATTCAAGATAAAAATATATAAATTTCTCCTCTTTTGTTTTTTCTACTTCAATATTTTCTCTTCTATAATCCTTCATTTTCTCCACCACCTTTCAAATCTCCTTTCTACCTTTCTCAAAAAATTCTTCCTTTCCAACTGGAACCACCTCTCCAATGTCCAAAAACTCCTCAGCTACATCATATGAAGCTTCATTGACAATCCTGTCAATTTTTTACCAAATTTTTTTGACAAAATGGTTTGATGAGCCTGTTCAGGCTTCTTTGACCAAATCTGGTCTTATACGACCTCCCCATTTAAAGCATCAATCAGGAGTGTGATTCTCAAAGGACCTGCTTCAACTGGTCACTTGACTTCAGGTCAAGGCTCAATGACTGTATCAACCTCTGGTTTGACAAGCAATTCTTCCTTAATTTCTGCCTCCTAAAATTAAGAATCAGTTAGCTATTAAATTGAAAACAATTTTAAAAATCTTAAATCACTTACTTCAAGCTCAGGATCTGCTCCAATAAATAAAATTGGCCTAGTGGGTTTTACTACCACCACTGCCTCATCTTCTACATCTTCAAAAATCATTCAATGTTGCTTCATGGTAGGAGTTACCTCTACTACTGGATCCAACCCATCTTTGACTAATTTGTCAACCCCATCTTCCAGGGCCATTGGTTGCTTTCCATTATTAAGACTGGCCACCCAACCTGATATTTTTTCCTCTCTTCCTGATTTAGTGCATCCTCCACACCATCCACCACCAAATCCTTTCTATGGGCACCTCCCAGATGTCCTTGACAATGGCCTGATCCTTTGCAATCAACCAAAATTTTGTCAAAGTGAATTGTGCATCAACAATTGCATTCTTCTTTAATGTGTTACAAGTTACTCAATGCCATCAAAAAAACTCACACTTCTTGAAAGGACCTCAGGATGCTGTGCTTGCAACACACAATAAATCTATAGCTACACAAGACGTGCAAGCTATCTTGAATTGGCAAGTGGGTATCCTGCCATCAGCTCAGGGATGAGGAGGAGTTGGAGTCGGATTGTGAGGTTCAGGCATTATGAAAAGATATCAAAATATTATGTTTTTTTAAGACTCTATTAACATTTTCAAGAATTAATAAATAAACAAGAAGATAAGGTTAAGGGAGAATTCTCACACTCAACAGAGCTTGTGTTTTATACTTGGGAATCTGTCATGCAACATGTGACATTTGAAGCAAAAGTCAATTTTTTGATCCATAAATCAGCACACCAATCCAAACTTGAAGCACAGAAAGCATCATCTACATAGCAACTGCTTTTTCCCTTTGTGTGTCTCAATTTGACCGTGCTAGCAACTGCACTATCTAAATCTTAAATCTAAATTAGTCATTCATATGCTTATCCTCTTCAGTATTAAGCAAATGCACAAGTTAATGGTGCTATGGTAGATGATATACTTTCAAATGTGGATTATTGTGTGTCTGAGGGTAATTAAAGGTCTGTGAGTAGGAGTAGGAGTAAGTTTAAAGGATCTATGGGTTATATTGGATGGTCAGTAAAAATTTAAGGGCTGTTTATTAAAGGGATAAATTCAAGGTGGAGTTGTCTATATAACTGGGTGGATTTGGTTTGAAGTTCCTTGGAATTAAATTATAATATTGTTGTGATAGTAGTTAAAATTATATAAGGCTATTATTGTTTCTTACCTTTTTTAATAATCAATTTCATTTCAAAATCTTCAAAACTCCTAAATCCTTTTTTATAATTAAGTACAAAACCTTTAAACCTAAATATTTAGTTTTACTTTAAAATACATTATTATTCACCTTGGACTTATCTTGAAGCAGTATCAGTTACCTTTGAATTATTTTTGAGCCAATCCCTTGAAGTATTCCACTGTGCTTTGAAGTAGTCTTCAATCATCTTTTCCAATCTCAATTACTCAGGAAAAACCTTGACCTTGTGTGTAGGCTGTCTGGTGACAATATTCTCTTCAAGCCTATCATGAATTTCCTCTAAAAGGATTTGAATTCGGTTCAGTTGTTGCTGATATATTGACCTTTAAAGTTGAGCCTTATTTTCCCAATTTCACTTATATTTATTTCAAAATGCATATCATAACATGTACATCATGAATTTATCCTTCCAGATTCCTCCAACTACCTTTCTCTTTACTTATTATTCTGCCCTTTCATCAAGGTGTGTTTTTTTCTTTTTTTTTTTACCATTTTTATATGTCTGACCCTTCACTCATTTTGGCTGCTCTTTTCAGATAAGTCAAAAGTTAATTCAATGAATCAACAAGGTAAAAAAAAGAAGGTATAAGTAATAAATTAAAAAAAAATTAGGTAGATCAAAAAAAGTATGGGGATTTGTAAAGTCATCAAATATTTATTATTCATTCAAAAATTTTGAATAAATAAATCTAATATTTCAATATACTAAACTAAAGTAATAGTCCAAAAACCTTTGTGTTGTATATAAATTAATCATGACAAAATTAATTTGCTTCATGGGGTTCCTCTATCCTATACCTGTGGAAAGTCCAAAACTTAGTTTCTAGACTTAATCTGCATTTTTGGCATGAGGAATTGTCATTACTTTAAAACTAGTAAATTTGACATATCTTATTTATTTATTAATTTATGTAAATATATTAAATTTTGGTGACTTGCACCCCTTACTTCAATAAAATGTATGGGATGGTATTTCTAAATTTTCAAATCTGACATGCAAAATTGATGACTTGAAAAATTTTTTGGTGATACCCTCCCCTTACCTCAATAAAATACAGGGGAGGGTATTGCAAAATTTTCAAAATAGAAATAGATTTTGTGTTGACCTACCTCTGTTAAGAAATTCAAATTTATTGACTTGAGTTGTAAATTTGAAAAATTTGATAATAAAACACAAAGAAGTAAAAAAAAAAATAGTGCATCAAATTTTGCATTGGGACCAATTAGAAATAAATTTGTTGTGTTTCTTGATATGTTATTCAACTGATGATAGATAGAGTAATAAAATACACAATAAATTATGAAATACTTTTATGTACATAACATTAAGAACAATTGAAATGGAAAAAAAAACAAAAAAAAAACTACTAATCAATCAAATAAAAAAAGAAAATAAATCAACTAGATACAAGAAAATAGCTCACTAGCACTAGATTGGGTTGGTTTATACCACCATAAGGATCTATATAAATGATATCTTGATTGGTTGAATTAAAAGAGGGGAGGCTTGAGTGAAGGAGGAGGATTCAAAAATATTTCTTTCAACATCATGTTCAGAGATAGCATCTTCTCTATCTGTCAGGCTAAGATCAACTAAAAGGACATGAACTAGCTTGAAAAGTCTTTTTCTAGAAGATTTAAATGGTCCTATATGAATACTGTAGTATAATTCCAACAAATAGTAAAATATAATTCAAAATAAAGGTCTCAGTAATATAATTCTCACTATTGTTATATGTGGCTTACAATCTTTTTGGTTGGTAGAAAAATAGATTCTAATAATTCAGATACTATTCAAAAGCCTTATAAAAGTAATAATTGATATGTATTGTAATTTATTTGGTTATATTGGTTAAATTGTAATGATAAAGAATGTAGAAACACGACCCAAAAACCTCCTCCTTTCATACACAATGAGTTCCCCAATAAATCCCTTGATGTACCATTCAATACACAGTTAATGACGCCTCAAAACAACTAATAGACCTGCCCATCAACATCCCTAGGGACCCATGACATAATTAGACAAGTAACCACCGTCAAAATACTGTAATAATAAGGGAAATCCATCAAAATTAAAGGAAAAGATAAAAAGAGAGTATATGCATATAAAACAATAATATAAAAGACTAAAGGAGATTTTTTAAGGTTAATAATAGCTTAATAATCAGGGGGATTGACTGTAGAAATGGAAGGGCTAATCCTGACATTATACTACGTGAAATTCCCATCCAAAAATAAACAAAATTGACTGAGAAACCACCCAAAAACTTAAAAAAGAGCATGAGATGTGGGGTAACTACATGCAGTCCTTGGCAGGCACTTGCACAGGTAAATCCTTGACTAAAATTAGGCAAATTTAAGCATGGTGATGAAATAAGATGCCAAGAGTGAGGTTATTAATGAAATTAGTGCATATAAACAGGGTCAATGCACTATTAATTAAGCTAGGACACTAAATAAGCGCCTGTCGTCTATTTTAGTGTGTTTCCCCACAGTGGGCGTAGAATGTGGGGTAATTATAGTGTGAAAAATCTAACTTTGCTAAAAATGAAGCTTTTCACACGGGAAAAAAGCAGGCAGTATGTGGCCAGTACACAGAAGCCATTTCTGGCATAAAAAACACCAAATTTGAAAAGTGTTATTTTTATGCATTTAAATAGCCAAATAAATAGTCCTAAGTGAGCCCAATTGATATGTCAAAGCGCAATTTTGATATTCTCAATTTTATAGCGCATATAGTCAACTTTTAAGTGAAATAAAGCGCATTTCTTGTTTTTTGCGTAAAACAATGAATATAACAGCTTTAAGTGTACTTAAAAATTATGTAGCCTTATAATTAAGGTTCTTAAGATTACCCTAACATATTCCAACTTAATATTAAGTGCATAAGACCTATAAAAGGTGGATATATGCATGTATATACAGTGTTATAATGGCATTTTTTTGTGTATTATCATAATTTTACTTATGTATACTGTTTGTGTACTCTCATTTATAGTTCCCATGTATAGTTCATGTGTTTAACATAACTTATAAGCACTTTTTACTCAGTCCTGGGGATATACAGGCTGACACTGGCCCACCCAAAAAAACAATAAAAAAAATGATAAGTTATACATTTTAGTTATTTATTTGTAATTTTCAGGTATTCAGATTAATTCTGTAGCATTAAAGATTATACTTTAAAGAAATAAAAAATAATAAAATATTATGAGTACTGGTTTTTTAACCCCTCAGCTGGTTGAACAGAAGTTTATTTCTGTTTAAATTTCTTAAGAAGGGTGGATAAATTAGAAATTTCTTTTTCAGGTATCCATTTATCAAATTCATTTGATTTCCCTTTAAATCTTAGTAAATACTCAGTTCCTTTTTCTTTAGTAAAGATTCTTTTCTTGAGTATTTTTTCAATTTCTGCTTTTTCCACAATTTCTTCAGGTTGCTTTTTAGGCCTCCCCCTTCTTTTTGGAAATAAGTCAGGATCATTTGCATGGTAAGGTTTCAATAATGAGATAGGGAAAACTGGATGTTTCCTATCATATGGAGCATATAATATGGCTTGCACAGCATTATTACCAACCATTTTACTTACTACAAAAGGTCCTACAAAGGGATCCTTTAATTTAACATTACCTTGTAAGTTAAAATATAGTGTTGTTATTAGGACTTCATCTCCCTTTTTGAATTCAAATTCTTTATGAGATTTGTCCCACCTTTTCTTTTCATATTCAAATGCTTTTTGGATGCATTCTTCTGCATGCTTTCTACACATTTGTTGCATATGAATAAAGGATTTAGTACCAGGGTGTATATCCAACCTTGTTAATTTATTTAAATGATTTACTGGGGTATTTGGTACGTATCCTAGCCAGAGTTAAAATGGTTTCTTCTCTGTTACAGAATGAGTTGTGCTGTTATAAGCAAATTCAAGGCCAGGAATTAATGTTACCCAGTCATGTGTGAATTTCTCATTGTCTTTGTATTCTAATCCAAAGGCACAATATCTTCTGGTCATATCTTCTAGAGTTTGTATCATTCTCTCAGCCAGCCCATAAGTTTGTGGATGGTGTTCTGTAGAGAATTTTAATTGACAACCTGATACTTCCATCAAAGATGTCCAGAACTCTGAAGTAAATTTAGGGTCTCTGTCAGAGATTATGGCTTTGGGGAACCCAGCAGTATTCATCATCTGAGTCCACCATAGTAATGCAAAGTCTTTTGCAGATACCTCTTTATGGGTAGGGATAAATTTAAACATTTTTGTTAATCTATCTACTATTAACCAGCAAGAATTGAAACATTCTTTTCCTGCTAATGGCAAGCCAGTTACAAAATCCATGTTTATTATTTCCCATGGAACTTTTGGCTACTCTATTTGTTGTAACAACCCAGCTCTCTTCCCAGTTAATCTTTTAGATTTCTGACAAGAGTCACATGTTTCAATGTATTTTTGTACATCTTCTTTCATGTTTATCCACCAGGCTGTATTTTTAACTCTGGTTAATGTTTTGTTAAAGTCAAAATGACCAGCTAAGATGTCATCATGACAAGTACTCAACACTAACTCTTTCATAGAAGGTGGTATTACTATTACATTACTTAACTTTTTTCTGTAATATATATATCCATCTTCAATTGATAGTTTTCCTTTTTCCAATGCATTTTTATACTTTTGAGGCAACGTTTTAATTAATGCACTCATGGAGGCATTTGTTGGATCATTAAGAATGGTAGATAGTTTAGACAAATCTTTATCAGAAGAATAATTTTCTAATATAGTTTGCATAAACTCTTCTTCTAAATCCACTATATAAATCCCAAATATATGTATAACCTCATTTTCAGGTACATAAGCTGGGTTGTCAGCATCATTTGGCAAAGGACTTCTGGATAATAAATCCACATTAGAATGCAATGTTCCTGCTCTGTGAGTGATTGTCATTCTTCCTCTGTACTCTTGTACAGCTAGTTGCCATCTAAACATGTGCCTATTAGGTGTTTTCATGTTTAGTAATGATTTTACTGCACTGCAATCTGTTATAAGTTCAAACTTCTGGTCTTCCAGATAGTAATGAAGTTTCTCCAAATCCCACACCACGGCTAAACATTCTAGCTGTGTGGCACCATACCTTAACTCTGTTTTTCTTAAGGTTCTGGATATATAACAGATAACTACTTCAGATAATTTTCCATTTATTATCTGTTTCTGCTGTAAAGCAGCACCTAAACCTATGAAGCTTGCATCAGTGTACAAGATAAAAGGTAGGGTGAAATCTGGCAGTCCCAATATTGGAGCTGACAATAAAAATTCCTTTAATTTATTAAAGGCGTGTTGTCTTTCATTATTCCAAATGAAAGCCTCATTTTTCCTGATTAATGTTGTTAAAGGAGCTGCAATGGATTGGTAATTTTTAATATATTGTCTATAATAACCACACATACCCAAAAAACTTTGAATTTCTTTTACATTTTTAGGTATACCAATGTTTTTAATTTCTGCCACCTTATTCTGGTCAACACAAATTTTTAATCCAGATACAACATGTCCAAGTACTTTCAAGGATTGAAATCCAAATTTACATTTCTTTAATGCAATTGTCATATTAATTTCATCCATTCTTTGAAAGACTCTTTTCAGGTGATTTAAATGTTCATCATATGTTTTTGAAAACACTATGATGTCATCAATATAGACCAATAGCCATCCTTCAACCATTTCCTGATGAAAAACACTATCCATCAATTTTTGGAAGACTGAAGGCGCATTCTTTGGGCCAAATGGCATTCTCACATACTTATATATACCCATATGTGTGGTTATTAATAAGTAATTTTGAGAATTTAATTCCACAGGAATCTGGTGGTAACCCTTGTTTCCATCCAGACAGGAAATATATTTTGCTCCTTGTAAAGTAGCATGGATAGAAGCTATCCTTGGTAGAGGGTAAATATCATCTACTGTGTATGTATTCAGAGCTCTATAATAACCGCAAAATCTTGCCTTATCTTTTTCATAAAAGATCAATACTGGTGAAATGACACAATACTTAGGTTTTGTGTCCACTTTTTCAACAATACCCATTTCCAACAACATTTTTATATTGTCTTCAATATCTTTCTTTTTGCAGGAGATGTGGGTAAGGTTTCTTTTTTAGGCTGCCAGGAATATTATCCAAATCACAGCTTAGAGAGATTTTCATCTCATGGTCTTTGACCAATCCTAGTTCATTTTAACCATGAGCAAATGCCATAGGATATGATTTAATCAATCTCAAAATATTTTCTTCTTCAATTTTTGAGAGTTGAGGACTGAATGAGGCATTTTGGATTTCATTTTCCAATTCAACCACTTCAGTGGTGGTTCTTCCACCTTGCAGTTGTTCTTCTCTATAAGAAATGGCATATACTGAATTTTCAGAACATATTTTGAATTTTCTCTTACCATTCACGCCTATAGTGAAGCAACTGTTTGCAGGATCAAGTTTAATGCCAAATTTTGTCAATAAATCATTGCCAATAATAAACCAATCACTACAATTATTATTATCCATTACTACAAATTCACAAACTGCTCTAACATATCCATTATTATATTTAAAGAATACAGCAGTTTTTTATTTGCCAATTGGATTTAATACTGCACCAAAACCCCTCCAGTTCTTTGTCTGAACAGGTTCTAGTTTTTCCTGGTACTTACTATCAAGTTTCATTAATGTATTAATTGAAACTACACTACCTGCAGCCCCAGTGTCAAGAATGGCATTCATTTCTTTTCCACATATTATAACAGGTGCTCTGATAGGTGTTATGTTGTAAGTATCATGGAATACATCTTTAATTATTTCAGCTTCCTCTATGGAAGTTAAAGATGTGTCTGTATGAGGTATAGCATCATTCAGGAACATAATATCCTGTTCTAATACAAATATCTCATTTTCATCACCACTGTAAGATATGTTACTTTTACCATCCTCACTGGATTCCACGTTCTCATCTTCATGATTACTTGGTTCAGAATTCTGTGAGGTTTCAATAACATTTATTCTCTTCTTACATGTGTGACCCTTAACCCAAGGTTCATTACATTTGTAACAAGTGTTATTCTCTTGTCTCTTAGGGACAAGGGGAGCTGAAGGTTTTTTCTTCTCCACTGGTAACTTACTTGTAGTAGGTTTTACCACATCAACACTTTGTCTGTAATTACTATACTTGGTTTCATACTTGTGGTTTAATAATATCTCATTGCATATATTAATGAATCCAGAGGTATCTCTGATGGTTTCAGTTCTAGCCACAATAATGTCTCTAACTGATATAGGCAACTTGTATATTATTTTTTCTTTCCACTCTTCATAAGACATTTTTGGATCCATAACTTTCATGATTTTTATTAAATTCATTAAGAAGACCATGGGTTTATCTCCAGCATTTGGATTATATCTTGTTCTTTCATAAAATCTTTGTTGAGTGATTCTAAATTTTGGGCCACCAAATTGCCTTTCAATTAGTGCCTTCCATTCATTCCAGGAGTAATTAATTCCCTCACTCAATACATATTCAAACCATAATAAGGCCACATCTGTAAATAAAGATATTAACTTTGAATTTATTTCTTCATCAGGTAATTTGTATGAAAATTTTAAGTTATCAACTCTTTGTATGAATTGCTGCCAATCAGATTTTGAATCCCTGTCAAAAGATGGGTACTGATCTAACTTAGGCCAGTTCTTTTGGCTAGTTTTTGCTTCCCTAACCTGAGGAATATTGAGTAATTCACTTACTTTAGAAAGATGATCATTTATTTCATCTTTTACTGATTTTATATTCTCAGAGCCCATGACACTATGTTCATGTTCAATCATTGGTTTATTATCAGAGTGTTTCATAAAAACTGGTACTCTTTCCACATAAGAGGTATTATCTTTTATTTTTTCAGTATTTTTCAAAATGTTAGCTACTTCAATTTCTACTCTTTGTAACCTATATTTTATTACAGGTACATGAGTTAAGGTATCATTTACATTTGAAACAGACAATTTTACACGTCCCTCTATGGTAGCCATAATATTCTGAGAATGTTCTAATTTATGTTCTAAATTTTTAATCTCTGAGTTTAATCTTTTGTTTTCATTGATTAATTCATTATTTGAATTCTCAATAATTTTTAACCTATTGGCTGTTGTACTCAATGATTGTGTGAGGTTTAATAATACACTTTCTGTATTATTGTTGGACTCTCTAGAGAATTCTTCCAATTTTTCAATTCTTGATAATAATTTACTAATTATTTTTGATTCCATTGGGTTTTCTTTTAGAAAATATTCAATTTTGTCTGTGTCCAATTCAGAAGACTCATCATCAGGGTCAAGATTTAATTCATTTGGTTCCATTTTTATATTAATAGTATTTTCCTGGTGGTCAATAAAACTATGTACATTGTCCTCATTGAAAGACAAGTCTAACATGTTATTTTCAAATGAATAATTTTTTAAATCCTTATCAATTATATCCAATACCTCTCTATCAATTTCATTACCTATAAGTAATTCATTGTTAGGATTATATAATTGATCCTGAGAAAATGGATGACTTACCACAGTCTTATTCCATTTCCCCTGCCTCTCCTTGGCTTTCCCCTGTAAGGGTGACTTCTGGATCCCTGTTGAGGAGGGTTGTTGTAGTTTTGGACATACCAATCCCACTTCCATTTGCTCACTGTTATCTTTTGGTCCTCTTCTGGGGCTGGAGGTGTTGCTGTGGTATTTGGTGCCACTGGTTGTTGATGAGACCTTATATCCACTAGAGCCTGGTTGACTTCTATAAAGCCCTGTGCCGCCCTTTTCTCAATATTGTTGATCTGGTCTACCATATTGTTTACTCTTATTGTTAGTGTATTCAGTAGGGTTGAGAGGGAGTGAATTTGCTCTTGTAATGTGTTTTTGGACTTCTTTATTGACATTTGTTTTAAGAGCTTTTCCTTTTCCTCCATGGAAATTGGTGGGGTGTTGTTTACTATTATTGGTGATTCTTGACTCTGCATTTGGATGTCCTGTAACAGGTCTTTCAGCTCTAGTTCTTAAGTTATAAGGTTTTGCCTTATTACTTACAATGTCATTGTTGTCACACATGTTTACGTGGAATTTAAAGAATTGAAAGTTTAGATATGAAAACTTCAAAAAGGAGTTTTATCAGTATTTATCAATACCACTGAAGACAATTTTATTGCTTACTTATTGGTATGAAGTGAATCTTTAAGTGCCAAAAGTCAAATATGCTCTTATGTGGTCACTTGATTTAACTGGTCTACAATATGTAGCCGTGTTTTTATATTTAAAAGAACACAACTGTCAGTAAGATTCTTTATAAATATTTAATGAATGTTACAAACCAATAAAAAGAAAAGATTAAGAGTCCTGTTAAAAGAAAACAATTAATCAGTTTAATTGGTTTATTATCTGCAGAGATCACAAATTTAATTGGTCTATTGACAGACTCCCACTAATAACAATTTTATGTTAAATTAGTGGTAAAATTGTTGATTCAATATCACAATTTTATTATATAACAGGGCTTCTTTTTCTGAAATTACTATATAAGTGACCCCAACCTGCTGTAATTATCCAAATATTTCTATAGGGATATTATTTACGTGTACCTTCTTTGAAATTTTTACTTACTGGATTATAACAGAATTCTTGAGGAAAGGTCCCCAATTGTCAGGCTAAGATCAACTAAAAGGATGTGAACTAGCTTGAAAAGTCTTTTTCTAGAAGATTTAAATGGTCCTATACGAATACTGTAGTATAATTCTAACAAATAGTAAAATATAATTCAAAATAAAGGTCTCAGCAATATAATTCTCACTATTGTTATATGTGGCTTACAATCTTTTTAGTTGGTAGAAAAATAGATTCTAATAATTCAGATACTATTCAAAAGCCTTATAAAAGTAATAATTGATATGTATTGTAATTTATTTGGTTATATTGGTTAAATTGTAATGATAAAGAATGTAGAAACAAGACCCAAAAACCTCCTCCTTTTATACACAATGAGTTCCCCAATAAATCCCTTGATGTACCATTCAATACACAGTTAATGACGCCTCAAAACAACTAATAGACCTGCCCATCAACATCCCTAGTGAACCATGACATAATTAGACAAGTAACCACCGTCAAAATACTGTAATAATAAGGGAAATCCATCAAAATTAAAGGAAAAGATAAAAAGAGAGTATATGCATATAAAACAATAATATAAAAGACTAAAGGAGATTTTTAAGGTTAATAATAGCTTAATAATAAGGGGGATTGACTGTAGAAATGGAGGGGCTAATCCTGACATTATACTACGTGAAATTCCCATCCAAAAATAAACAAAATTGACTGAGAAACCACCCAAAAACTTAAAAAAGAGCGTGAGATGTGGGGTAACTACATGCAGTCCTTGGAAGGCACTTGCACAGGTAAATCCTTGACTAAAATTAGGCAAATTTAAGTGTGGTGATGAAATAAGATGCCAAGAGTGAGGTTATTAATGAAATTAGTGCATATAAACAGGGTCAATGCACTATTAATTAAGCTAGGACACTAAATAAGCGCCTGTCGCCTATTTTAGTGTGTTTCCCCACAGTGGGCGTAGAATGTGGGGTAATTATAGTGTGAAAAAGCTAACTTTGCTAAAAATGAAGCTATTCACATGGGAAAATAGCAGGCAGTATGTGGCCAGTACACAGAAGCCATTTCTGGCATAAAAAACACCAAATTTGAAAAGTGTTATTTTTATGCATTTAAATAGCCAAATAAATAGTCCTAAATGAGCCCAATTGATCTGTCAAAGCGCAATTTTGATATTCTCAATTTTATAGCGCATATAGTCAACTTTTAAGTGAAATAAAGCGCATTTCTTGTTTTTTGCATAAAACAATGAATATAACAGCTTTAAGTGTACTTAAAAATTATGTAGCCTTATACTTAAGGTTCTTAAGATTACCCTAATATATTCCAACTTAATATTAAGTACATAATACCTATAAAAGGTGTATATATGCGTGTATATAAGGTGTTATAATGGCATTTTTTTGTGTATTATCATAATTTTACTTATGTATACTGTTTGTGTACTCTCATTTATAGTTCCCATGTATAGTTCATGTGTTTAACATAACTTATAAGCACTTTTTACTCAGTCCTGGGGATATATATACAGGCTGACATTATCCCACTTGTTTGCAGGATTAACATCAGCTTGCTCTCCAAATATAGAATCCATCTCTTGATGGTAAGGAAATAAAGAATCAAAATTTATCATCTATAGATTTGATGCCCTTACTGATATCATTATCAGTGATACCAAAACCAGTGTAAGATGAAAGAGTCTTAGCCTTCTTGTATTTGGCTTGATAGTTCTTGAAGCCCTCAGACATCTGTTTAGGCAAAAGATCAATCCTTCCCTTTGTCTTATTTCTTAATTCTTTGGTCATTAGAAGATAGCCATTGACTTTTGATGCGGGGGGGCCATCCTACTTTAGTTGTATTCTCAGTACCAAAACAAGAATCATGATTAGTTTTAGTTTTTAGCCAGTTAATGAGTATGAGGTGACCATCTTTTTTTTTAATTGAACGGTCTTTGATTTCCCAGCTGAGCAGGGGAAAGAGGGAGTGGTGCAATTTGAAGAACATTTGGGGGAAGGCTGCCTTTGAGAAGATCTATGATGATGGGGCATGTTAAGATAATTGAAGATGAAAAGGAGCAAAAACAAGAAGATGAGATAGAAAGGTGTTCTGAATGGAGAGAATAGACAGGATGAGATGAGAATGGGAGTGCACAGCAAGGTAGAAGGCATATCCAGAGAGTAGTCAAAGATGTGGTTATGAATGAAAGTAGGCCAAGATGTGGTTATGAAAAATTGAGTAGAAAAATGTCGGATAAGAGGTCAACTTTGACACATAAAGTGTCTAATAACCCAGTTATTAGCAAAAATCATTGCAGAAGATAATGGGGGTATAGGGATTTTTATCTTTAATTAATTTAATTGCAGATCCCATTAACATTGATACCCCCTAAAGTGTGTATTATCATTTTCATTTTATTTCATTTTATTTATCAATTTTATTTATCTTTTTTTTTTTTTTTTTTTTTTTTTTTTTTGAAAATAAATAGCTGGGTTAAAGCTTACAGAAGTGATTAAGGGTAATTAAAAAAAAAAAAAAGAACAAAAGAACAAAAGAACAAACAAAAAGAGTTAGAAAAAGTAGTTAAAGTAAATTTTTCAAAAAAGAAAAATAAAAGAAAAATAAAAATAAAAATTTAAAATAATCTTAATTATAATAAAAAAAAGACATAGTATTATATATATCAAGACAGAAATGTGCTTTTATGAAATGAAAAAAATAAATAAGTTAAAAACCAAAAACCTTAACCCTCTCTCTAAGTAAAAAAAAACAGAAGAACAAAAGTGTTCATTATAATTATAATTGTATGATCTGTGAGTAGATAGAGTAGAGTAAGGTTATAGGATGTAGGGATTTATTATAAAAAAATGAAGCCAAGTCCAGAACAAAACAAATGAAAAGTCCTTTAAAAAGAGAAGGGAGAAAAAAGATCAAAAGAGAATGAAAAATGAAAAATGAGAAATGAAAAATGAAAAATGAAAAATGAAAAATGAAAAATGAAAAATGAAAAATGAAAAATGAAAAAAAGGAAAAGAAGAAAAGAAAAGAAGGAAAGGATAGTTACAAGTTATTAGTCCCATCTACACTTACAGATACAGATACAGTCACATATTTGTGAGATAGAGACTTATTTTTTCAAATACTAGGTGTAAAATTAAGCAAGCAAGAGTAACACAGACATATTTCAAATATTCAAAACTTTTATATATTACATTTTAAAAAGCAGCAGCCAATCCTCCATACAAATCCAACTCTCCTAGCCTTGAATAAGGTGCAAATGTATCATTATTTTGAGTCACCCTTGGATCTTGTACTTGCCAAGTTCGAATTTGTTCACCCCATTTTGATATTTCAAAATATCTAACCCGTCTTTCAAAAGTAGATTCTCCGTATCCAGAATAAGATGATCCACCTGGAAAACAGTGCCAAACGCCTTTGTGACGCTTACAAAAATCGGTAATCTAAAAAGAAATAAAATAATAGTAAAATGATGAGAATGATCAATCAGTATGAGCAGCTATATACTTTTTCTTTTGAATGAAATCAAAAAAAAAAAAAAACCACTCACGTGAGCATGGCCATTAGCAATGACTTTAACTTCAGTTGCATTTAGATTGCCATCACTTTCAGTCATATTTAATACTGCCCGTTCGAAAAATCCTACCCCCTTTTTAGGACACCCAGGTCCTTCTTTTTGGTTTCCAAAAATCAATTCACCACCTGTTGCTGGATTGGTATCAGGTTTTTGATAAGCTTCTGGTACTGGGATATGAAAAAACATCATTGCTACAGGTTTTTTGAGTACTTGTTCTTGATCAGAAGAAGAAGAAGAGGTTAGACGCTTTGAATGTTTAAGATTGGACTGTGAACGACGCCATAAGTTAAAAGTATCATTTGATAGAGTAACAGGCTTGAAAGGACGTAAAAGTTGAGGTTGTGATTCGGATTGTTTGCGGTACCAGTTGATTTGAGACTCTTTCAGCCAATCATATTCAGCGGGAGTACCGGTAGTCAAACCCCATAGTGAAGCAAATGAAAGGGGTACGTAAGCCTATCAAAGAGCAAAAAACACATGTTAGTATGCAAATGGTGCACTTGACCAACAACTATGTCTAGAGAAGATTACTGAATTTTTCGAAAAAAAAGAAAGAAAGAAAGAAAATGCAGCAAAATGAAGCAATGTGAAGCAAGAGAAAGACCAACATGGGAATCTAAAAAGTATAACGTCAGTGCTTGGACGTTTTGATTATCCTTTCCTGTTTTAACTGGGAGAACATAATTTCCCACGCCCATATCATCATCATCATCACCCGCATCTTCAAGGTCTTGACCTTGAGAGTTAACTCCAGATTCTCCAACAAAATAGGGCATTTGCTTCATAAGATACATTTGATCTAATCTAGCTAACCCTTCTTCATCATCATGATTCCCAAAAACAACAGTCCATGGAATTTTTTTCTCTGACATTAAATGACCGATTTTTAATAAAGCAGATGAAGTGTCGTATGTTTGGGCTTTCCCTTGCAATTGGTCTCCTGAAAAGACGATCAAATCTGCTGGAGCAGAATCAATAAGATTTGATAACCAGGTAAGTGTTGTAGCTTCGGCTCCATCTTTTACACAAGTTAACAACAGATCTGCTTGTAAGCAATCTCCAGAGCCTGCACTGAAATGCAAATCAGCAATCTAAAGACGAAGAAGAAAGAAAAGAAAAAAAAGAAAAAGAAAAAAAAAAAAAAAAAAAAAATTAATTTTCAGAAGTTAATTAATTGTTTTATCTGATAAAGATAGGGATGAACTGAGTTTTGATTTTATTTTTAGATGCAGGGGAGGGGGGAGACGGTCAAACACCAACCTGCAGGATTCGAAAATTTCCTTCTTTGTTGAACACTAATTCAGGCTTGGGAGGGGGTTTAATTATTTCTCTGCGTACCACGATCTCATTGCGAGGGAATGGATTTTTTCCAGTTTTCTCTTCAAAAACTGGTTGCCCGATCCTTTCAAATCCCCACCAAGGTTTGACCTCATTCTCGTTACCCCAAATTATATCGATCTCATTAATAGGACCTGAAACATTCAAAGATTTAGATCTAGTAAACCAAAGTTTCGCCGTTTTGACTTTGGCTGGCCAAATACCAGTACGAATATTAGTATGTGTTGATTCCCAAGCTTCTTCCATTAACTGTCGATTGATCTCAAACTTTTCAGCGTCTTCATCGTTGAGAACTTTTAGACCCATGATGGCTGATTCTAATGGTACTCCCTGGGCAGGTAGAACAGGCGAGCGACGATAATATATTTCAGTATAATAATGTCCCACTCCTTTACTTAAATCTCGTGGTACTCGAATCCATTTTCCGTGTACCGCAATATCGGTGGGTGTTTCCGACGGTTTACAAAGAGTTTTAAATATCCAGGGAGGAAACATACATGACTGGATAGCGACATGGGTGATGGGTGCAGGATCGTAAATAAACGGATTCCACTTGTGATGAGGTATAGCCTTTTCCTGAGGTGGCGGAGCGTCGACGCCGATTCTCGAAGAGCCTTTAGTTGACGGATCAGAGAAGGAAGAATTTGAGGCGATGTTTGAAGAAGAATTGACATTGAGACCCTCAAGAAGACCGATACTTGCATGGGTTTGGGAAGCTAGATTAGGAGGATCCTTAGCTACCAGAGCAGGACCCATCCATACCATGATAGCCAGTAGAAAGGCGGCAGCACAGGCAAGAAAAACGTAGGAAATCGAGAACTTGACTTTTGGATTGAAACGCTTGTACCGTTGGCCTGAAGAATTAGGGAGAAGGAATTCGGCATCTTCCTCATCCTCAGAATGACGCTCTGCAGAGACTGAGACTCTAGAGTGATGATGGTCCATTATGATGGATAAAATGAAAGATGTGGCAACAGGGACAAAAGACAGACAAACAATGGGACGTTAAATGCTAAGAGAGTTGGAAGGGATGATATACAAAAGATCAAGTTGGCCTGGGAAAAGACAATGAGGAGTGGATGATCAGACCAAGGCAAGCGAAAACAATGGGCACAGAGAGTGGTAACAAGGATGATAGTGGGAATAATGTTATAATGTTATAATGTTAGTGCTAGAAGCCGGCGTCAAGACTGATGCCAACAGTCGATAGTATAATAGAAAGAAAGATGGGGGTAGATGGGACAAATCAGTTGCCTTGCAACCAATGGATTAGGAGGCGATGCGGCACAGGATGGTTGTGGAGCTGAAGGGTCGGAGGGAGATAGAGATGGAAATGATTAATAGTCTAATGATAATAGTAATATAATATAACAATATACTAGCACTAATACTATTGATAATCATCATCATAATAATGATCTTGCTGATTAAATGCTGCCCAGCCGTGTCGCTTTTCTCCATCCAGCGCCGCGGTGAGCAAATCAAAATACTAAAAGTATCAGCTATGATGATATGCTATGCTAACTTTCAGGAGCTGACAAATCAATATGATCATCAAAAATCCGAGAAACATTAAATCTCCTATTCTTTCCTCTTTTGGCCAACAACCGGGCCATTTTATTACTCTCACCCCCTTTAAATGTCTCTTTCCTTCATGTCTTCTCCAACTCATTATTACCTCACTCTGTCATCTAATCTGTAATCTATAATCTATCTACATAATATTGCATCCAAATCTGCGCAGTGTCAAAGTACAAGCATCTCAGTTTGGATACAGCTATATTAAGAACCGTCAATGCAACTTTTGCACAAAAAAGTGCCAGTTTGTCACAGCGATTTTGTCTCCCGCCAAAACTGCTGTGACAAGCTCGCACTTCTTTATGCAAGTTACACCAACCATTCTTAATAGGGGGTGTCAGTTCTGGCAAATCTGCACTTAAATTTGAACAAAAAACACACTAGCCCCAACACTGGTGGATTTCAAAATGAAAAAAGTCACTTATTTCACTCAAAGCTGCACTTTCTCAACCAAAAGTGCTGATTTCACCATCAAGTCCCATTTCACTGATTTGTCAACATCATCCCATTCATACACAGCACTCTGCAGCATAACACTTCATAACTCAAAACATCATACATCATTTACATTTTCATATCATATCATATAAGAGTCATGCCTTCCTTGCTCTCAAATCATGATAAGCTACATCAAGCAATGACTTTCATAGCTCTTGATCTCCTCTTTGACTCTGATTGCAATTCTGATTCTGATCTTGAAGAAGATTTTCTTTTTTTTATTTATCAAAAATGGCCAGGAAATGTTACCTTCTTCCAAGAAAGCCTCAAGTACTTCATACCCCCAAGTACACCATCCAAAAACACTTCTTAACCTATCTGTACCCAGTTTTAGACAAGTTGTTCAGGACTTCTCAGGAATGTTTCCATTAATTTCTTGAGCTTATTCAGGATCATCCCATATTTCACAATCATTCTCAAAAAGAACGACATCCTTCAATTCAATTGGCCATCACACTATGTCATTTAGGTTCAAATGGTAATGGAGCTGCTTTGAAACGTTTAGAAAATGTCTTTGATTTAGAGTATGGTTCAGTTAACACTTATACCAAATGATGCATCACTGCCATCAACTCCTTGGAATCTCAACTTCTCACCTGGCCAACAAAAGAAGAGCGACTTGAATCATCTCAGGTTATGCAAGCAGAGGGCTTCCCAGGATGTATTGGTTTTGTTGATGGTACTACTATTCCTTTGAGCCAGAAACCTGCTCAAGGTGGAAACAATTACTTTGACCGTAAAAAGAGGTAGATTATTTTTATCTCCTTTCATTCTCTTTGAAACTAACACAAACAAATATATCTTCTTTATAGATATTCAATTAATGTTCAGCTTATATGTGATGTAAACAAAAAATTTATATCATTCTTTGCTGGCTATCCTGGCTCATGTCATGACTCCTACATCTTCCAAAGAATGCAAATTTCAAATGAACCTGAAATTTTTTTTGATGAAGATCAGTATCTTCTTGCAGATTCTGCTTATGTGAATGTAAAGTATGTACTTCTGAAGACAGTCAAAATGCCAAGTTCAACAATCATTTGACAAAGTCAAGAGTCCATATTGAACATTCTATTGGAATCTTGAAAGGCCGTTTTTCTAGTTTAAGGGAATTAAGAAGTCCTCTTAGAAATAAATCTGAAATGGAGGCAGTGATCAACTGGATTCTGTGTTGCACTATACTTCATAACCTACTTGTTGTCCTCAAAGATCAATGGTTAGAGCTGTATGAAGATGAGCAAGTTGATTCACCTCCAACTATATCCAACACTTCTATTTCTCAATCAACTAGTATAAGGGCAAAAATTCTTTCAATAACACTCCAACATTTTTCAACACAATTTTCATTTTTATTTTCATACTCTTCAAATGATCAATTTGCATGTTTTATTCACTGAGAATGGTAATTTTTTTTTTGCATATTTATTTTGTTTTTGAATTTGCTGTTAAAGTCTTTATTTTTTTTATCTCTCTGTGTTTTCTTTCATCAACTCAACATGAAATCACATATTTTCTGAAAACACATATTTTTTCAGTTGCTCTCTTTTTTTTTCTTCACTCATATCCGTTTCCTCCTCTCTTCTTACATCACTCAAACAATTTCAATTCTATTTCTTTTTTCTTAACTCATCTCTCCAGGTAAGTCATTTTTTTATTTTTACTTAATTTTTTGCTAATTTTTTTATTTTTGGTTTTTTTTTATTTTTTTATTTTTTTTGTAAGTGGTTTTTTTTAAAATTTATAGGTAAAATTAACCTTTTTTTTTCTCTCTCCCTTCCCTCTTTTCTCTCATTCATCCTATTCTTTATCCCCCCTTGGCCTGGGCTTTTTCCCACCTTTACCCTCTCCCTTGGATGGATATATCCCCCTTTTCCCACCTTTGGCTGCCTTATTCCCCCCTCCTTGGCTCACTCTAACCTCCCTTTTCTCCCTCTTTGGTCTCATCTCTCCCTTTCTCCCCCTTGTTGGTCTCCTCATTTCCTCCCCTCATTCCTCTCCAACCCCCCTCCAACCCCCCCCTTCAATCTTCCCCAAACCCCCTCCTATCCCCCTCCAACCCCCCCAATCCCACCCTCAAAACCCCCTACCCCCCCTCAATCTTCCTTAATGATTGATTTGATAAAGGTTTTTCTCTTGATATGTTTAAAATTTTTTCTGGACTTTTTAATATCATATTACTGAATTTAATTATATAGGCATATATTCTTTACTCAGATCTTTATCTAAAGCTGAATTAGATGATGATTTTTGAAAATGGAATACATTACCTTCATTTAATTCATTTCTTGCTCTTTGACTTAAAAAACTCTGCAATAAAGCTTTTGAAAAAAATCATGAACTTGCTACAAGACTTGGAATACCAAATTGGTGCGACTCTGAATGGGAAGATATTAGCAGTGATTATCTAATGTTTTCAAATGTTATAATCACTCATTCTGGATTTCATAACCAAATTCTGTCACTGGACGACCTACGCACAAGGTTGAGGGTGTTCCTGGAAGTGAGATGGAGAGAGGAGTTTAAAAACTTCTTCGATGCACAGAGGAAATGTTCAAGGAAGTGATTCAAAGATGACTCGAAGGAAGAGCTACTGCTTCGAGATATGTTCGAGAAGAATTCTAATATAATTTAATGGTAATGTTAAAATTCTTAAAATCTCACAAAGGGTTGGAAACTCAATAATCAAAGATTTAGGATTTAGAAATGATTACTGAGAAAATAAGGAAAGATACAATAATAATGATTTAACCTAAAGTTTTACCACTATTAACTATATATACGTTTTTATAATTTAATTCTAAAGAATGTCGAACCAAAATCCCAACCCCTTTTATATCCTTTACTCCTCCTTGCATTGACGTCATACCCATCCACTATTCCGCACACCACAGACCATTAAAAAATACATCCATTACACCTGGACTCTCCTCACTAACATCTGTTAACCCTTTAATCCTCCACTATCCATTCCGTCCATGCTCACTACACCTTTTAATAATTCATAGACATTTAATAAACCTTTTAGTGCACCATTACATTGACTATTGCGCTGTGCGTCGCTTATTGAGGAAAAGACTGAGACACACTATTGAGAGATTGACTAATTTAGATTTAAAGTTTAGACTAGCGCGGTTGAATAGTGAGTACACAAAGGAAAGTTGCAGTTGCTATGTAGAATTGCTTTCTGCGCTTCGAGTATGGATTAAGACTTCTATTTTATTGATTTAATGAGTTACTTTTGCCTTGAGTGTCACGTGGCGCGTGACAGATGCCTGGGTATAAAAAAGCGAGCTCCGTTGAGTGTGAGACATATACTTCCCACACTACTTTCCATTTATTTAATTCTTGTTTATTTATTTATTATTATTATTATGTCAACTTGTCCTACTCCAGCTCCCATGCCTCCTCACCCCAAAGCGGATGGTGGGCTTGTTACTCAACAGTATTCCCAAGCATACACAGCTTGTGAATCAATGGAATACTTCTGTGTGGAAAGCACAGCTACTCAAGGTCCTCGCCAGAAATGCGAGTTTTGCCGATGGAGACGGGTGGCATGCGATGCGTTAGCGAAAAATTTGGACATCGAACGAAGGTTTACCAAGACTAAATATTGGGTAATACCAAAGACAAAAGAAGTGGTTGAAGACATATGGGACGTGTCGATTGGGGATGACCAATCAGAAGCAGCTGAGGAGGAAGTCGAGGACAATACGGCGTCCTGGGTAACTTGAGCCATGGGTAAACAAAGGGTAGAAGAGGAGGTGGATGAGTTGGTGGAGGAAGATGAGGAGGAAGTCCCCATTTTAAGGCGGACGCCAAAAAAGCGGCAAATGGTCATCGAAGATGATGAGGAAGAAAAGGAAGTGGCAGTGGAAGTCACACCGAAGTTATTTCTAGAAGCTGACCCATTATTCAAAGTAAGTTTGATTTTATTTTATTTTACTTTAATTTTATTTTCCAAAGAAAAATTTTACTGATGACCATATGATTTAGAATTTATATGTCATTGCAGAAGCCCCTATGGTGGAAGCCTCAAGTGTGGGAGCTCCTATTGTGGAAACCACTGCTGTGGAAGTGGCCGTTGGGGAAGTGGCACCGTCAAACCCTACCGAAGAACAGTTACCAGTGATTGCCTCAAGGGAGGATAATGAAGAAACTCTTGACCAGGTATGGTCGAAAAAACCTCGCCAGGGTTGACAAGCTAAGTTTATCAAAGATTTAAGCGGTGATGTCGATAAGATTATCGATGCTGCCTCCTTCTACATGGCCAAAGAACTACTAGAAATTGGGGAAGTGGTACCGGTAGGAGAGGAGGAGGTTTTTTGAGAAATGTAGGAAGGAAATAAGGGAAATTTTGGAGAAGATGAAGGGATTGGTTCGAGAGAAAATAAAGGAGAAAATTTAAAATGGAAGAAAAAAAGGAAAAGAAAGAAAGAGGAAAGAAAAGTAGAAACAATTTGTATATTTAGTTATTTTATTTTGTTGTTTTATTTAAAATTTTAATATTTTTTTTATAAGATTTTGAGAGAAAAAGAAAAAGAAAGAAAAAGATTTAAATAAAATTTTGTTTTAAATTTTGAAAGAAGAAAAGAAAAGATATTTAATTGAAGGAGTTTTAGTTTAAATTTTGAAAAGAAAAAATTTAAGTAAGAAAAAAGAAATAGTTGATTGAAATAACTTTGTTGGAAATGAAAATTTAATGAAAGAAAAAATTTGTTATTTGTGAAAGTTTATTTATTGAAGTTTTGAGGAATTTTAGTTATTTGAAAAGAAAGAAGAAAAGAAGAGAAGAAAAGAATTTGAAAGAAAGAAGTAATTTGTTTGAAGAATTTTAAAAGAGAGATTTAAAGGTTGAAGTGAAGTTTGAGAAAGATTGTCCTATTGAGTTCTTGAAAAACTTTGATAGTTCAAAGATAAGAATTTTTTTTTTAAAAGGACAGAATGTATATAGAAAATTTGAAAAGAAAAGAAAAGAAAATTCAAAGAAATTTTAGAAGGTTTTATGAAATTTTTTTTATATTTTGTTTTAAATTTTATTTTTAATAATTTTATTTTAATTTAATTTAATTTAATTTTAATTTAATTTAATTTAATTTAATTTATTTTTAATGTAATTTTAATTTAATTTAATTTAATTTTAATTTAATTTTATTTATTTTAAAGAAGGTTGAAAAAAATTTTTGAAAAAAAAAGGAGAAAGAAGAAAAAAAACAAAGAATAAGTAAATTTTAAAAGTAAAGATGTTTTATATTTTAAGAGAAGAAGGAAAAAAAAGAAAAGAAAAAAAAAGAGAGTTTTAAGGTTTTGGTTTTAAAGGATATTTAAGATGAAAAGATTTTAGGAGTTCAGGGGCGTTAGAAACATTGATGGCTGGTTCCCAGGATGTTTTGTCTGAATCATCGAGGAAGCCTTCCCATTCCACGAGGTATTGAAGTTTCCCCTTGCGCATTCTTGAATCAAGGATACAGCTTACTTCCCACTCTTGATGGTCTTCTACTTCAACCGGTTCCGGAGGAGGTTGGTTCTTGCCTGGGTATGTTTCTCAAGCCAGTTCCAGGAGAGACACGTGGAAAACAGGGTGAATAGCCTGCCATTTAGGAGGTAGCTTGAGTCAAAATGCAGTTTTAGAGACTTCAGAGTCGATTTCAAATGGTCCCAAGCGCTTTTCAGCTAGTTTCTTTGATGGTCAAGTTGTTTGAATGTTTCATGCATCAAGCCATACTTTGTTTCCTGGTTTAAAAGAAGGAGCAGATTGTCGATGTTTGTTGGCCTGTTCCTTGTACCTTCGAATCACTAATTCCAAATTTGATTTAAGTTCCTCTTGGAGTCGTGATATGGTTCAAAGATAATGTTCCGCAGGATAACTAGTTCCTACATGGATTGAGTTGAATCGAGGATGTCTTCCATAAATAGTTTTGAAAGAAGATTTTCATGTTGAAGAATGAGTCGAGTTATTATAAGCAAATTTGGCCAATGGTAACCATGTGGTCCAATCGTCTTGTTGGTAACTGACATACATTCGAAGGTATTGTTTGAGGATTTGATTGACCCTTTCCGTTTGCCCATTGGTTTCAGGATGATAGGCCCTGGAGAGGTTCCTCGTGATATTGAGTTGTCGACACAGTTGAGTCCAGAATGTGGATACAAACAATGAGCCTCTATCTGAAATAATATCATTAGGTAAGCCATGTTTGGAAAATACATATTCTAGAAACAATTTTGACAAATCTTCTTCTGTAGAAGTAGTAGTGGTTTTAATAAAAATAGACATCTTTGAAAATCTATCTACTATTACTAATATAGCATCAAAATTATTAGAAAGAGGAAGTTGAGAAATAAAATCCATCAATAAAGATTCCCAAGGTTTAGAGGGAATAGGAAGTGGTTGGAGCAACCCATGTTTCCGGTGACGGGGAGCCTTATTCCTATTACATTTGTAACAAGCTCTTATATAGGCCTTGATTTCTCTGGTAATTCCTGGCCAGAAGAAATCCCTCGCTATTAACTGGTAGGTTTTATCAACCCCAAAATGACCAGCTAATGGAGAATCATGTCGGCTATTGAAAATCCATAATTTTATTTCATTGATGTCCGGTATGACTATTCTACCTTCAAAAACTAATAGACCTGATTCAATACTAAATCTTTTGGCCCCTTTCTTTGAAAGTATTTTGTCTTTTAGCCCTAAACAATAATTGTCCTCAGCCGTGATGAACATAGTCTTCAATGCTTGGAATTCCTTTCATGCTGTAGAAGTAAAAACAAAGGAATATCTTTTCTAAGAAGAGAAGTAAGATTGGAAATAGTTTTAGAGTAATCTTTAATAAATCTTCTATAGAAATTTGCAAAACCCAAAAATCCTTGGAGGGATTTAACGGTTTTGGGCTCAGGCCATTCCAGGACTTTTTGGACCTTTTTGTCATCCATGACTAAACCATCAGTGGATAACGTAAAACCCAAAAAATCGATTGATTTAAGATGGAATTCACATTTATTGTGCTTGGCGTAGAGACCGTGATCTCGAAGTTGATTTAGAACCTGTCGAACATGATGAATATGTTCATCCAGTGTCTTTGGGAAAATTAAAATACCATCTAAATAGATGACAAAAAATTGTTTGACAACATCTTGAAAGATGTCATTGACAAAGGTTTGAAAAGTCGATGGTGCATTACATAATACAAAAGGCATAACTAAATATTCAAAACTATAAAATCTAGTGCACATTGCAGTCAGTGGTTCATGACCTTCTGCAATGCGAATAAGATTGTAAGTGCCTCTAAGATCAATTTTAGAAAATAAATTAGCACCATTGAAAAGGGTAAGAAGCAATGACATAGGAGGAACAGGATATGCATTCTTCTTAGTGACTGTGTTGAGCTTTCTATAGTCAACACACAACCTAAGACTACCATTCTTCTTTTTTACAAAATGAACAGGGGAGCCAGTAGGAGATTTACTGGCTCTGATGAAACCTTTGGCTACATTCTCTGCAATGTAGTCTTGAAGAACTTGAGATTCTTCCTTCGACAAAGAATAGACAGGACCTGCCAAAGGTAATGGACATATTAACTCTATTTGATGGTCATAGGGTTGATGAGGTGGTAACTTATTAGCCTTGCGGACTGAGAAAACATTGAGGAAATCATGATAGATTTCCGGTAGAGTTGATTTAATGGCTTCAACGTTGATTTGGTTGTCCTCATCATCTTTGAGAGAATCTGTTGAGGGAAGACCAGAATTGAGAGAGCATAATTTGATTACTTCGAGGCAATTAAATCCTCTTTGAGTGAAGTCATCGAGCTAGAAGGGTTAGCCAATTGCTCATTTAAAGAAAGATCAGATGCTTGCAAGTCATCTGTAAGAGATTTGTCCTCTAGCAGGATATTTTCAGGTGGGTTGTTTAACTCCCTATTGACCTGCATTGAAGAATTAGAAATATACTTAGTACGTGGGGTGATAAATCCCTGTGAACAATCAATTTCAGGATTCCAATGCATTAAAAATTCATGGCCAAGAATGGTATCGTCCATCCTTGGGGCGTCCAAGACTGATAATTCCCACTCAAAGGAGGGAAAGCTTGGAAAGTTGAAAACCCATAAAACTTTCTTACTTACCCAATATTTGGGTTCCTCTGATTCGACCAAATATATTGGAGTTCAATCAATGTCTGTGAATGTCAGCTTTAACTTCTCGGAAAAAGATAAACTGACAAATAAAATTGAAGCTCCAGATTCTATAAGACAACTGAAGGGGGTATCCTCCTTAAAAAGAATGGTAGGAGGAGTGCGTTGAACAGATGCCATTTTAAAAATTTTAGAGACACGTGAAAAAGGACATAGTAGTGCAAAGAATGATAAATATGGAGAAATAAATTATACTGTCACCGGAAGACCTACACACAAGGTGAAGGGTGTTCCTGGAAGTGAGATGGAGGGAGAAGTTTAGAAACTTCTTCGATGCACAGATGAAATGTTTGAGGAAGTGATTCAAAGATGACTCGAAGGAAGAGCTACTGCTTCAAGATATGTTCGAGAAGAATTCTAATATAATTTAAAGGTAATGTTAAAATTCTTAAAATCTCACAAAGGGTTGGAAACTCAATAATCAAAGATTTAGGATTTAGAAATGATTACTAAGAAAATAAGGAAAGATACAATAATAATGATTTAACCTAAAGTTTTACCACTATTAACTATATATACGTTTTTATAATTTAATTCTAAAGAATGTCAAACCAAAATCCCAACCCCTTTTATATCCTTTACTCCTCCTCGCATTGACCTCATACCCATCCACTATTTGGCACACCACAGACCATTAAAAAATACATCCATTAAACCTGGACCCTCCTCACTAACATCCGTTAACCCTTTAACCCTCCACTATCCATTCCATCCATGCTCACTACACCTTTCAATAATTCACAAACATTTAATAAACCTTTTAGTGCACCATTACATTGACTATTGCGCTATGCGTCACTTATTGAGGAAAATACTGAGACACACTATTGAGAGATTGAATAATTTAGATTTAAAGTTTAGACTAGCGCAGTTGAATAGTGAGTACACAAAGGAAAGATGAAGTTGCTATGTAGAATTGCTTTCTGCGCTTCAAGTATGGATTTAGACTTCTATTTGATTGATTTAATGAGCTACTTTTTCCTCAAGTGTCACGAGGCGCATGTCAAATTCACACCAACTCAAATGATGCCAATTACCTTACTTATGGAATTTTCTCATATATTAATCCTATCACTGGACAACCTATTCTGTCACCTGCTAAAATTAAAGGACATGGATTATATTTCCTGGATCATAGATGTATAATCAGTTTTGGATTAGGAAATGGAATCATCAAAACAGTTTGGAATTCTTCTTACAATAATCACCAAACCACAAAGTCTCCTCCAGGTTTGGAATCTTGTCAAGACTTCACGTATTTTGGTTGCTCTTTCCAGATCAGTCAAAATTTAATCCAACAAATAAACAAGTTAAAAAAAGAAGAAAAAGGTAATAAATTTAAAAATTCTTTAGGTAGATCTAAAAAGTATGGGGATTCGTAGAGTCACCAAATATTTAATATTCTTCCATAAATTTTTAATAAATAAATCTGATATGTCACTTTATTAAATTAAAGTAATGAGCCAATGACCTTGGGTTGTATAAAAGGTAATAATGACAACATTAATTTGTTTCATGGGGTTCCTCTAGCCTATACCTGTGGAAAGTCCCAAACTTAGTTTCTAGACTTGATCTGCATTTTGGAATGAGGAATTGTCATTACTTTAAAAGTAGTAGATTTGACATATCTTATTTATATATTAATTAATTTATGTAATTATATTAAATTTTGGTGACTTTCACCCTTTACTTCAATAAAATTCAGGGGGGGGGGAGTATTGCCAAATTTTTAAATTTGACATGTGGAATTGATGACTTAGAAAAATTTGGTGGTACCCACCCCTTGTTTCAATAAAATTCAAGGGGAGGTATTGCCAAATTTTTCAAAAGAGATATAGAATTTTAATGACTTAGCAGTATTTAGATAAGCAAACTTATTGAATTGAAGGTAAAGATAGAAAAATTGTATTATATTTTCAAATTTTTTTCAAAAAAAACAGTATAAGCAAACTTGTTTACTTGAATGTAAAGATAGAAAAATTGTATGATATTTTCAAAAAATTTTCAAAAAAAAGTACTATATTCAAGACTTTTTATAAGTCAGAAAATAAGAAAATATTACCAAAAAGAAATCAAACAAAATTAATTTAACTAGAAAAACAATTTATCAATTGAAAAGGTCAAGCAATTTTTTAATGTCCTCATAAGATTGGCCATTTTTTTACACATTCCATAATGAAATCTTTTTTTTAAAAAATTTCTTGTTTTTCCAATTCAAATGTAGCCATTTCTCTTTGAAATTGATGGTCATTTACTCTTTCCATCTGCTCTGCCTCAATCTTTTTTTTCCAAATATAAGGCTTGCTGATCTTTCCTTAGCATATGATCAAACTTCATCTTCTCAAAGTCAAGGGCATTTTTCGCAATAGTTGATTTTTCTGAGAAAATTAAATAGAAATAAATAAAAAATAAGTTAATGAATAAGATATATAGTAAACAAATCTTACTTAATTTTTTTTTTCAAAATAATCCTCAAGGGAGCCAATTGAGCTTGTTGAAGTATTACCACATTTTAAAATATGGTTCAATATCATTGAAGTTGAGGCTTGATGCTTTAGCTTAGAGCTTGAGCAAGAGGCTTCAGGTAGTTCATCTAAAGCAGCTTCTAAAGCGGGATTCACATTTCCAGAATTGAGAATATTTAATGGAGTTTGAGTTTGAGTAGGAGGAGACTAGAAAGAAAGAGAAATTTAGAGAAGAATTGAAGAAAAAAGAAAAAGTAAACATACAACTAAATTTTGGGGCTCTGAGGATTCAGATCTTCTGTGATATAATTGTTCTGCTTGATAGTTGGGATCATCTTCAGCTGAACTATGGTTAGAAGGTGGAGGGGATCGATCCTGTTGATAAACAGGTATTTCAGGAGGATTAGTTGATGGTTGAGATCCGGAGGGTATATCCTTAGTAGTATTGTGTAGAAACCAAGATTTTACATCAACTCTGGAGCCAAAAAGATTATCCATTTCCTCATAGAAAGGACATATGACATTGAGCCTTTTGGAAACAGTAGTAATTCCAATCTCCAAATCATCATTGTCAATACCAAAGCCAGTTTCATTTGCAGCATGATGAGCCTTTTTTAAAATTTGATTGATAACTCTTAAACCTCTCCTTCATTTGTTTAGGATTGATATTGATTCTCCCCCTTGTTTTCTTCCTTAATTCATTGGCCATCAATAAGTAGCCATTAACCTTTGAAGAAGGTGGACATCCAATTTGAGTGGAACTTTCACATCCAAAACATACATCATAATTTGATTTTATTTTAAGGAAGTTGATTATGATGAGACAATCATCCTTTTTTAGCTGACATAACTTTGATTTTTCAGTTATGGGGCTTGCTTTATGAGGAGACTTTTGTGATGAAGCAGATTTTTGAGTTACCTTTTGAGATTTGGAATGTCTGTGAGGCATCATAAAACTGGCACATAACAAGAAAAGAGTTTAAGAGGTAGAAGAAATAAGTAAAAAAGAATGTAAACATGCCCTTTCAAAATGTTGTAATAAAATGTTGAAAATTTTAGGAAGGGGTGTGTGCCAAGGATTGATGGGTAGGGAGAGAGGAAGGTCAGTGTGTCACATGTGACAGGGGTGGGGTAAGAAAGGAAGGGATGTTGTGGCCAAAATGTGGTTGTGAAAAAAAATGGGAAAAAAGTGCTGATTGAGGTCATAACTGACACACATTTTTGAAATAAGTGACTTTTTTGCAAAATTTAAGTGCTAATTTGGTTTGAAATCCACACTTAAGTTAAGTGTGGATTTTCCAGAACTGACACCCCCTAATATGGGAATTTAAAGAATTCATTTCTTTTCCCAAATGAAATATTCTATCTTTCAAGGATTTACTCTCATTTTTACAAAGTATGAGCTGTTAATTCTTATCTTCTGTAGGTACTTTCAGTTTATGAAAGACTTTAATTCTTAATGTTTTAATAACATTATCAGTTATTTCAATATTCAACTCATGATAAAATTCCAATTGATCCAATCTCTTATCAAAATCATGAATAAAAATGTTCATTCTATGTTTAACTATCCAACTCATATCCAATTGATTATTCTCAAGTTTATTGTAAGAATCACTAATAATTTTAAATATTTCTTCATGTCCTTTAACATCTATGCTATTATCTTCATTTGATGGTAAAGCTTTATGATCATTAAAATATAAAGAAAAACCATCATCAAAAGTAGTTACAACTGGAGCTTCAGATGAATGTCTATCATATTTAATAATATCCTCATTAATATCACTTTCACCTTCATTAATCTTATTGGTTTTTTTTTGATTAATTTATCAGGTGGAGAAATTACCAAGGCTTTAGAGGCATACCTCCCTTTTGTTTTCTCTTTCCTTTTTAAGGATGGGGATGGCTCACTGGAGTAGTCCTAGATGGACATGGTTGGGGATGTTTGGTTGGACCAACCTGGTTTTGATTTTGTGATTTGTCCCAGATTGTGTTTATCCACTCCCACATCCATATTTCTACTGTCACCTTATCTTCTGGCTAGAAATATTCTACCTGGGTAGAGTAATTTTATGATGTTCTTAGAGCTTGATTGCTCTGGTTGGAAAAAATATTTCCAATTGGTTTGATAGTTTCATCATTTTCTCCTCTACTTTATGCACCTTGGATTTCAACTTCATCAATTACTGTTTGTGGTTGGTTACCACTGAGCACAGGTTGCTTATTTTTTCTTGGTCTGTCATCTTCTTTATTTTCAAACTTGGAGGCAGGTTTTCTACTATCTTTGGTGTGTCCATGGGCTCTGAAGGATTGGATTCCTGCATGAATATTTTTTATATTGTATTTTCTTTGAGTAATATTTTTGAAGTCAGAAATACTAGCTCTAGAGCTCACAAAATTGTCCTTCTCCACATCCATATTTAAAAATAGTCAGATGATTTTTATAGATAATCTATAAAAATAAAAATAAATTCATTTTAATTTTGTTTGAATATTTTTATTTGTTTCTATTAATATTTACTCACAAAAAAATAAATTATTTTATTTAATGTTTTTATTATAATTTTCAGTTTTATTTATAATTGTATTATAAGACCTGAAATAGTTTCAGTGTTAATCAAATAATTTTTCAAAAAAAACTAATTTATTGACCTGAATTATAATTATTTTATCTACTTTTTTGATTAATTATTTAAGTTTATATATTTAATATAAATATTAATTTTATTATATACAAAAAATAAAATATATTATTTAAAAAAAAATTTAAACCAAATAAAATATACAATAAGAAATCAGTAAATCTATTACTAATATTACCATTTCAACAGAAAATTTAAAGGTGAAAATACAGTAATTAATATTACTTACTACTCTAGAAGACCTTACAGGTACAAATATTTTGTAGTATATATGTGTGAGTCTCCTGTATGCAGTTCAAGCCACTCCCATGACCAATTTCCATTTGTTTCTTTCCAACTGTTAATTACTAAGCCAAATGAAATTTAAATTTAAACTTTTTAGCTAAAGTTAGTAAAACAATAATTTCTTCCTTTTTCAAGTCATAATTTATTCTCCAATCCTCCATTCCTTAAATCAGAACCACATTAAGAATCCTCAATTACAACTTCCTCAATCCAATGGAACCAAAGATATTGACTACACAAGATTATTTTTTCTATCAAAATTTGTAAAGACCCCCAATTATTGGCTTTAAACTAGATAATGGAAAATATAAAGGATATAGTTAACAAGTAATAGGTGGGTTATGAAGGAAAACAATAAGTACAAAGAATTTCTATAGGTTGAATTAATTATTCAGCTCTCCATATAAACATTTGTAAATATATTTATTTAATTTATTATCTCAATGAATTATAACATTTGTAAAATTATAATTTTATGGATTGAAGTAAAAAAAGTTTTAATTGAAATGGAATGACTTGTAAGTAAATTTTTTTATTATAAAACAGGATGATAAAAAAATACAAATAACTCACCTTTTATGCAAAAACAAAATACAATGTGAAATTGTTAAACTAAAAATTTTCCCTTGATGAGCTTTTAATAAAATTAAAGTGAAATAAAAATTAAAGTAAATGAAAAGAAAAATAGTTGAATTAATTAATTAATTGTAAATTTAACTTTAAAAAGAATAGAGTTAAATGAATGTAGATATGAATTAATAACATTAATAAAAATAAAACTTATATTAAATGAAGATAATAAATCAAAGTTTTAATAAAGAAATGATTTATAAGGTTTGATGAAACCCTTAAAGTCTCAGAGAAAATCTTTAAATCTGAATTTCTCTCCCTGCCCCCCTCTAGCAAACTTCAAGCAAGGTGTCAGCCAGGCTATACCAAGAGACCAGTAAATTTTATGTTAAATTATTCAACCTGAAATAGAGAAAAAAATTATGCATATTTTATATACAAAATAATATTATATTGAATAATAAAATTATATAACAAACTTTTAATAATATAATTAAAATAAGGGTTATATAAATTTTATTACTATATAAACTGTATATACAATAAAATAAGCATATAATACATTATATTCTATCACATATGGGCCCTTTTTATGTACTTAAGAATAATAGATTAATAATTAATATATTGAATATTTTTATTTTAATTATAAGTATCAAATTAATTTAGAATGTAATTAATTAATTATATATATTAATTATTACACCTCATATCTTATAATACATTAATATTGGGAACTTTTTTGACTCATAATTGTGTCATAAAAATATTAAAAAAGTTGAAACCCTTCATTAAATAAAATATTAATGTTTTACTTTAAAAATTAGTAATTTTATTATAATAATTACTTTTTTGACTTAAAATAATTACTATACTAAAAAAATAGTTTAAATTAATTACTTATTAATTTTTTAAAATAAATAATTAAATTAAATTAAATTTTTGTGTAAAAATAGTATAATTTTTATGTTTCATTTAAACTTATTACTATTTAAATTATTATAAAACATGTTTTAAATTAAATTTTTCAATTTCATGGTGTCTCACAGTTATTTAATTTCTCACTAATTTGATTTTAATTGTTTGAGCTTAAATGGTGTATTTTTGGGCTCTTAATCATACATCTTAGTTAATTTTTACACCCTTACCCTTACATTTTATTATTTAAGTTCTACTTATGTTTTACTTTACTATTACAATTGTATATATATTTTGTGGAGCTTCAGAGGGCTTCAAGCCTATATAAAGGCCTTGAGTAACACCTTGTAGCCTCATAATTTTCATTATTATTATTAACTTACTTTTATTTTATATAATATAAATACAAATATATTATATTTACATTTTAAATTTTATTGTGGCAATGAACTATTTGAAAATTAAAAATTATATAAAACATAAATTTTTCTTTAAAAGAGTTTCAATATTAGATATAGTTTTGTTATCAGAGAGAAAAAATAACTTACTTATTTGATTAAAGAAAATAAAGAAACCCTAGTCTAAAAGTTGTATATAATTCCAAGTCTTCCTTCTCAGTCATTGTCCCCTTTATTCTTATTTATTATCTCTTGCTCTTCCCCTTTCCTTCATCTGGTTCCTCTCACCACAAAATATGGGGGGCAGATTTGCTAGCAAGTCTGCAACCTTGGACCCAAAGTCACCACAGATTGAACAAACATTGAGCAATTGACAAAGAAACTTTCGAAGGGTCTCTTGGTCTAGAAGATTTTTACGGAGGTCCAAGGGGGTGAATAGGTGGATTTTTGGGCTTTTAAAGTCAAGGTAAATATTTTTTCTTTATTTACCTTACTCAAATTTAAAGAGGTCAAATATGTTAAATATTATTATAAGTATTGAGTTGGATTTATGCAGTAGTAAATACTTAAAGAAATAAATGATAGTAATAAATAATGTGTTTTGTAATAATGGTGTAAATAGATAAGTAAGTAATGAAGGAATGTTCCAAAACAACCAAAATGTGAGGCCTTTTATAGGCAAATGAGAGAAAAAGCACAGACTTCAAATCCTATATACAGGAGTATGAGAGAAGAAGAAAGAATATTCCAGGAAGAAATTTTCAAATAATAAGATTGTTCTAGAAAGAACATTGTAGACAGTTCTATAATACCAAGCTATAGACACAGCGCGAGATGGGTTGGTTCATCTTAATTAAAAGAAGGGCCTGCCACTCTAAGAAAAGAAACAGTGATAAATGTAAGGTGATGATATAGAAAAATAAGAAAAGTAGAGATAAGTGTGGGGCTACAGCCCAGTTACTATCTATTCTCAGTCAAGCACTTAATATTCTCAGCTACTCCCTCTTGAAGTGCTATACACAAATACTATCTTTACTTCAGAAATAAAAAAAACTTTCAGTGCTCCGCTACTCTACAATCCTAAGAAAATCCTCAGTATTGTTACTTGATTACTATATATATATATAATTATTACTCTTTTTATATATTTTTGTATTTCTAGCTTCCTTGATCTCCCTTTTTCTCACATAGAGATCCTTTCCCTTATATATTATCCCTAGGTTTTGTGCCTTATCAGCTTTCTCCTACAGGTTTCAGCGCTCAAGTTCTATTCCCCTCTCTTTAGTAGACTGTATGTACAACTTTATTGCCCTTTAGCAACCTGTAGCTACTACTGTGCTCTAGCTATACCTACCCTACACTTTCTAAGGAAGACTATGTATACTATAGCCTTTACCGCCCCCACTTAATGATGCGCTAATAGTAAAAGAGTTCACTTACTCATGCATTACTTGTAAGTATTATCCTTGGGCTACCCTCTGATATTTGCTTCATGCGTATGTGCGCTCCTTTCACCCTGACTTGTCGCACTTTCTTAGTTGACTTTTCTAACTAGTGCTAGCGCTGCTGCTTAGTTAGCTCTTCTTAATAAAACAAATACTTCCTTATCTTGATACCGCGCTACTAGCCCCACATGATAGCCAGCTGCATGCCTTTTTCTAAACACATAGTTATACTATGAACTCCATGTCCATACTATGCTGTTTTTTTGACATGTAAATCCATACTGCAAGTGTGAAACCCATATTTCTCTGCGCTTTGCTTAATGAAATGACAACCCCTTTGTAGCAATTACTGCGCTTCATGCGTTTTTCATGTGCTTATGCAAGACACGTACTGCAGCCTCCCTCTACTCACAACTGTCCCCAGGCGCTATAAAACCATAGTGCGCTTCTTGCTTATCTTCCTCAAAACTCTCCTCTCTTCCACCATCTTCAAAAAAAATAGTAAGTTTTTCTTCTTCTTTTTGTCTTTCTTATTCTCATTCTTTCTTTTTAGATATGACTACACCTCGTACCCATGTAGATACCATGATTACTGGCATTTGTCGCTGTGATAGATGTAGGGAGAATGGAGTTCCTACATGTGAATTTGCCAGAGCCCTCCGTGGTAGTGGGTACTACAACGTAAGTCTCTTCTCTCCTTATTACTCTTCAATATTAAAAAAAAATTTCTCTCCCTCCTCTTTTTTATTTTTACTTTTAGTCATGTAACTTTTTCAAACAACGCAAAAAGAAATGTAGCTACAACAGTCCACCCATTTCTACAGCGGTTGACCCAAATGCTTCCGGCACAAACTTGATGTGTCAAATGACCATCAAATGACCCAGCCCTGCTCCTGAAGCAGCAGCTACACTGAAACGCCGACAGGTCTTCCATCAGGCTCCCACGCCTGAGGAAACCAGTTCTCCATTTCATTCTCTTTTCTCAGAAGAGACCGGGAATACTGTAAGCAGCATTCTTTCTCTTCATTCCTAATTACTAACTTTAACCTTTTCTTTCATCTCTTTACAGGATGCACCAGCAACACCTTACGCTGATCTGCCTCCAGATCCTTGGTTGTTCCTGACCAAATAACGGATAGGGATGGCTTTTCAACTCCTGAAGCAGCCCCGCCAGAGCCCCAATGGCCTGCCTTCCCTGCACCGGTACTCCCCTGTGAACTCCTCGACTGGTTTGCTCCCGCCATCGGCAAACTTCTAACAAATGATGCTGCAACAGTGTACAATCAAGACACCTTTGATACTCTAATTCGCCCTCTCGTCCTGAAACATGGCAAGTTCTCAATTGTGTGGTAGCTGCTCCCTACTTCCACACAATCAACCGATTCAATACTGCCTTCAACACAGTATTCAAATATCTGGAAGATACTCTGGCGCTGGGAAACAAAGGCTTTCATAATTGCATAGCTCTGGTGGATCAGCTGCACGTCATCTTCAAGGAAGTCCTTGAAGATTGGGAGTATGCCTTCCTAAATCATTCTTAATCATAAGTCTTATTTCTTATTTCTTTTTCCTTTTTTTTTTTTTTTAAATCCTTTAATCTTTCTCAGCGCTGACACTCTTTTCCTTCTTTCTTTAGTCCTTCTTATATTCTTTACCTATTTGTATTTTACTTATACACACATTGTAAATAGTTGTTAAAAATAAATAAATAAAAAACTTATCCTTAACAAAAAGAACTTAAACTTGTGAGAGATGAGATGACAACATTTTAAGTTATATCCTTGAGAGATAAAAAAATTCCACTCCTTCTACAAGTTGTGCACATCTCCCTTAGATGCCTGCATCAAAAGAAAAAAAATTGAAGGCATTGACTGTAAGACAAACCTTCTCCTTATTCATCGTTTACAACCAATTGTCAGATCTTCCCAAGATCTGGTGCCAATAATAGTGGGACATATTCCCTAAACTTGCGCTTCCTTCATGGCTACAACCAACAGCTTCTTCCTGTGATGTCTCTTGATTGTATCTTCATTACTACTATCTAACCTATATATATAGCACTATATAGTCTCTTTATTATCTTTCAATTATCACGGCCTAGTATAATCATGACCCAATACTGTACTGTACCTAGAGATCAATTGTGCGTCTTCTGTCAGCGCCGTAATTTCAATTGCACCTTTTCTAGACCCAGAGGTTACACCAATTTCAGACCTGCCTGTGATAAATGCTTTAGATACCATAAAATTTGCACTTTTTCTCATAAACTTCCATCCTCTATTAATGGATTTGTACAATTCCCTCCTGGTAATACTTCTAGCGCTCCTACAGTTATTGCTAGATCTAGTAATAATTCTCAAAATTCTAGTACAACTCTTCCTACCTTTTCTCAAAGAGAAATTTCTATTCATCCCAAAATAGAATCTCCCCCTCCTGATTGTATTGACGTTCCTATGCAAGCATCCACCACAGCCATCAACACGGAGCCTCAAATTTCTTCTCCTTCCGTGTGGCCTGCGTACCTGCTAGCTAGTAAGATCTATATACTTACTTGCCTATCTAGTACTAAAGAGGACCTGCTTATTCTTAGGTTTCTCCAAATCCATTTCTTTAGGATGGGTTCCAACCCTGTTACCTTTTGTACATTCCATGCACATCTTCTCCTGTCTTTGGCTAATCTATGATGCCATGTCATCTTCCTATAAAATTGCCCCTTCTTTTTCTGAGCACAAGCTTGACTCCTGCTATGAGCATATTGAGTTAATTGGTCAACTCATGAACTAAATCAGCTCATCGTCTATCTCTGGTTATCCCGCTGATCCCAACAGTTTTGTTATGCCTGAGGAGTGGAAGGGTTATCCCTCTAGCTTTGATAGTGATCATTCCTAACCTATTTTAAACTTCTTCTTTTCTAAATAAATAATAAATATGGGTCTTTTCCACTCCTAGTGATAGCGCTTTTGCTTGCGCTAAAAAGCTAGAGAGCTATTCTCCCTCTACTTTCTTTAAAAGCCTTTAAACCTAGTATTTTAAAGGACATACTCACCGCCTTATTGCGCTTACAATATCTCATAAACATGTAATAAATTTGACTCAGGCACTCCATCTGCCAATCATGCTTCAGCCATAGTTGTGTCACCTTTGCTAAACTCACAGCAGCTTTCTTGATTTGCCCAGACAGCCGTTCCTCTAGTCTAATTTCCTGCCTTATCATGTCTCCTTGAATGACATTAGGAGATTGAGACCCCCTTTTTTTTACTATTCCCAATTGAGCACTTTTTCCAATTGTTTACTCAGCCATGGTTTGCTAAACCCCTTGTTAAAGTTTCCCATCTGTCACAACTGCGCCAAAATCCTCTTCTTGAGACCTCTTTTGAAAATAACGCCTTTTGCCTTCTTTAACAATGTTAGTTTATACTCACTTCCAGAGTTTCTGTTTCTACTGGTATTCCTTGTGGGTAAAACCTTTTGATCTGATCAGCTGCAACTCATCACTTTTATTCAGTACCATCTAGTTCCTCCAGTAAATATGAACCCCCTGTTATCTGCTTTCTTACCCTATAAGGACCATTGCACCTATCCGCAAGCATCTTTCTCCATTGACTTTCTAAGCTTCTATTAAAGACCAGAACTAGGTCACCTGGTCTTAATGGTTCTCTTAACCTATGTGCTAAACATTCATCCCAATACTTAACTGATCTATCTCAAATTTGCATCATTCTTTCATATGCTTTCTCCACAAACTCATCTTTCCTTTCTAGCTGTGCTACTCTAGCCAAAATTAAATCTTTAGTAGAGCATACCTGATCCCAGTCACACCCTATAAAAGATCCAGCCTCCAGACCTATAGGTAAAACTGCCCTCTGACCAAAAATAAGCTCATATGGCAAGAATCCTGTCTGCAAACAACACCAATGGCAAATAATTTTTCCACTTTGCTCCATTATTTCCACATAGCTTAACAGGCGCATCTTTAATGACTTGATGTCCTTGTTCAATCATTCCTTCAGCTTCAGGATAGTATGGAGTCACAAATTGAATTTCAGTGCCAATACCCTTGATTACAACTTGAAATCCTCCTGAAAACTCAGCACCACCATCCACTGTTACCATTTTCATCACCCCATAATGATAAATCCATTCACTTTTTAAAAATTCTGTTACATTACTTGCCTTAAGATCAACTAGAGGCACCTCTTTTACCCATCCTGATAAATCATCCCTGGCTAATACCAAGTATTTAAACCATCCTTCTTTAATATGGACCACATCCAGACTGATACTTCAAAAGATAGTGTCTTCACCAGTTGCCTTACCTTTCTCCTTAGACTTTCTGTAACTCCTGAGCTGACATTCTGGACATGATTTAAGCCAATCTCTAACTTCACTTTTCATATTAGGCCACCAAAACCTTTCTTTAACTCTTTGATAGGTTTCATCTTGTCCTCTATGTCCTAGATTCTCATGCAACTCTTTGAGAATCTTCTCTTTTCTGTACCTATCTTCTACAACTAACTGTGGTGTTGAATCCTGTTTCTTCCATATTTTATTATCTTTGATAAAATATTTCTTAGCGCTCTTTTCTATCCTGTGCCATTATATTTCTGCACAATTGCTAGGTCAGTTACTTCCTCCCAAATATAACTTTAGCCATTCTGACTCCCTATTCTCTAATATTTACTTGTCTATGCTTTCCCCTTCGGTTGAAATATCACTTTCTTCACTACATTCTGAATCACCATCACCATCTGAGTTATCAGATCTAACTTCCTGCCTATTTTGAGTTATTACGCTAGCTTCAGCATGTAGCGCCTTATCTTTTTCCCTGAAAATCACGTAAAAATTCCTCTTAAAGGTTTCCTTATTTCCTACGTTATTCTGAACTTGTTTTTCAGATAGTTTAAAGTCATCACGGACTTGCGCCTTTAGCAGTTTAGAGTCATTGCAGACTTCATCCTTAAATCTCTGATAACTATAGTCAACCCCATTTACCCACCTTTTATCTTCTTCAAACTCTTCCGCTTCAGAATCCTCTTCACATACTGGCCTTCTTGATAAAGAATAAGGCATAGTAAAAGTTTTTCCTGGCTTATGGACTAAATCAAAAGAAAACAAATTGATTTGCGCTACCCACCTGGTCATAGGCGCATCTGGTAAACTAGGACTGCTAATCATTTGTACTAATGACAGCGCATCAACCTGCAATTTAAAGTGCTTCCCCCAAAGAATCCATTGCAATTTCTTAACAATTTTTGCAACTCCACAAAGCTCCAACTTTGACTGAGAATACCTAGACTCCACATTTGTGAACACTTTAGACTCATACAACACTGTTCAATCATTACCTTCCTCATCCTCTTGCATCAATACTGCGCTGGCTGCAGACACACTAGAATCAATTGCTAGAGTAGTCTTACCAGTTCCTGGCCCATACTCCAACTTTTTCAAAAGAATATCTTTTCCTACAATCCTTTTCATTAATTCAAATGATTCTTCGCATTCCTCTGTCCATTCCCATACAGCATCCTTTATTGTCAAGTGCCTCAAGGGAGAGGATAATAAAGCAAAATCACAGATGAACAACCTTACGTGAGTAAAAATTCCTAAAAATCCACGCACTTCCGTAGTATTTCTAGGTCTAGGCCAAGTAAGGACCTTGTTCTTTTGTTTTTCTGCAATAATCCTTCCTTTCCTACATACAACATGTCCAACAATATCTAGCACTGGGACACAACAAGCAAATTTCAACCCTGAAACAGTCAAACCTGCTTCTTCTATTCTAAAGAGTACCCTTTCTAAGGTAATCACATATTCCCAAATAAACCTTCTAATAAATGGGTTCTCCTCTAGAACCTCCCCATCATAATTGCTAACTGGCCCTTTTATACCACAATCATCAATAAAGATTCCCACATGTTCTGGGATCTCATCCTGTAGTATCCACATCATCTGTGCCTGATACACTGCAACAGAGTTTGTAGCACCCTGTGGTAAACTTGTCAACCTAAAGCGTCCTAGCGGCATATCAAACGTTGTCATAGGCCTTGATGAAAAGTCTAACTTGGGCTCATCATATCTGCCCATAATGTCTCCTAATCCATAACAAGCACGCCCTGAAAAAGATTCCACAAATTCTTCTGGCGAAGGTGGAATTCCTGAGTCCTTCACTATAACCTTGTTCATTTCTCTTAAATCATGAACTACCCTTAATTTCCCATTGTGTTTAACCACACAAAACACTGAGCTTGAATAACTCAACATATATTGTTCATACAATCCTGTCCATAACCTTTCCCTAATAAGTTCAGTATACTCCTCTCAAATTGCTGCTGGTATAGGAAACTTCTTCTTCTGCCATGGTGCATGAGGTATAAATGGAACAATATAAGGTTTACCATAGGTATGTTTTAACAACCCTATTTCCTCTTCTGAAAACGCAATTGCTTTCTTGCTTAAAACCATCACATTCAACAGTAAGTCCTTTTCTTCCTTAGACAGCCAATCATCTGGTCCAAAATTAACCGTTTGCAAGTGCCCCCACGTAATCCTTTCTGTGGGTACAAATTCTGGAGGAACCTTTGTTAAAGGCATATCATAAGGGTTTCTTGACAGTGCTGGCCTCTGTAAAGGAGGATTTAAATCTGGAACTGGAGGATTGACTGGTTTAACCTTTACTGCGACTGTTTTATACTTTGACGCTAAAATTTTCCAATCACTTCCTTCATTACTTAAAATCATAGTCTTCCTAATGTAACTACAAGTAACAACAACATCTTGCTTTTGTCTTTCCTTTTTAACAAACAAATAACTAAAACCTATTTCAAAGAAATCAAATAACCTAGGTATAATACATTCTATATTAGTATTACCTAAACAGCTATGAAGTTCCAATTTGCGTATCCCGTTATGGACTGGCCTGTTACTATCCAGCTTCTTCTCTTCTGGGGATATAGTAACACCTAAAATACAAGCCCCTAATGAAAAGAAGGATGCACCCCTGGCGGGCACTCATTCTCCTCCTCAAATTCTTCCTCATAAAACTTCCTTTCCTCCTCTAAAACTGTAGCACCAGTATATCTAGTTTCCCATCCATCATCTCTAGGCGCTACTAGCACAGCTGTTACTGGGACTCCATCATCCCCCATAATCCTTATTCCTATTGTTTTATTTCAACCATAATCTATAGTAGCCAAATAATCCATTAAAAATGGTGTACCTAAAACTGGTTTTACCATACCTATAGAAACATAAAAGTGCAGGTCCCTCTCTGCTCCTGCAACTCGAGTCTTCACAAACTCTGCTACCCCAATAACAGGTAGTCTTCCCCCGCCAATACCTGTGACAGTACCCTCATCATTTTTTACTGGTAGTCCTAGCACTATGGCATCATCCACTGATATTACATTAATCTGAGAGCCTGTATCAACTAGTGCTCTAATTTGCTTACCATTTATTGACAAAGATAAATACCCTAAAGGCCCTGCATAATGAGGATCCTTTGATAACCCCAAAGTCGGTCGATAAAACTTTTGAGCTTTTTTGTACTGCAAAAAGTTAGCTACCCTCTGCTTCCTACATTTATCTACCAACCCATTTGCCACATCAGGTGCCACAGCCGTAAGTATCCCTAATGGAACCTTAATTGTTGAATGCAAACAATAAGTAACTAATTCTTCAGTGGCCCTAGTAAACTCTGAATGAACTGGATGCTACATCTTCCACTTTGGTTGCACAGTTTTAGTGCCAGCCTTGGCCTTACCAGGAGGATTTTCGGGCATTGCATGCCTAGCCCCTGGAATTCCTTCAGCAGGTGTCGCCCTCTGACAAATCCTTTCTGTCTCCTGTTCTTCCAAAACAACTTCCTCCTCGAAGCGCTGTTCCTCAGGGCTCTGCTGTCCACTTGACCCTTATGCCATCTCAACATCATCCTGAAAAATAGGTACATTTTCCCTAGTAGTATGTCCTACCTCCTCCATATCTTCAGCATTAGCATATCTAGCGCCTACTCTTCTTGGCCTAGCAATGGTTAGAGGCGCCATCTTCTTTTGCTTTGCAATGAATATTTCCAGATGCGCAGCTGTGAGTGGTGTCGCAAATGCCCCTTCTTTAGCTTTAAAGTCCAGAACCGCACAAGTTACAGCAAAGTTGACTGCCCTTGACCCCTTTACTTTACTAACCTTAACCTCCATAGTTTTTTTATTGATGTAATCAATAACTTTAGCTTGCATACCGCCTTCTCTATCTACGGTAAGTCTAGACCATCTTCCAAGATCAGCGCTGTTCCATCCTCATAGACAACCTTATCTTCTTTTTCTTTTTTCAGCGCATTACATCTCATTCTAGAATTCCCTTCTTTATTACAGTAGTAGCACACCATGCTAGCAAAACAAGAAACTTGAGGACTGGATTTTGGCTCATAAAAATCTTTAGTTTTAGCTGCCTCAGCTAACTTATTTTCCAGCTCATCAATTCTAGCCATTGCCAAGTCTGGATCCTTCTTGATGGGTTTTCCTCAAGGACTAGTTATTGGAGTCAAAGGCCCCCCAGAAGATGCAACTTCAATTACCTTCAAATTGTCCAATGCTACCCTAGCAGCCCTTCATTCTACTTGTCGCAGCTTCATTTCCGCTTCAACAGCAATTTCAACTGCCTCCAAACCAGGGTATTTGTAATTTCCATCCCTCTTCATGATAAGCTTTCCCTCACTACCTAGGCGCCTCTTCTCCCAATCTTCAACCTCAGGTGCTAACACCTCACAAAACCAAGGTAGTGATCCATTAACATTGCTAAAATCCTCATTATTGACTAAATATTTGACCATTTGATCAAATTCTTCCCTAAAGTATTTAAATTCTCTAGGATCCCTGATTCCTCCTTTTGCATTAGCCTTATTTACTAGAGCATCCAAGTCACACATCGTGTACTTAGTTTCTTCCGTAATTTTTGGCCACCTCCTCAGCATCTGAGCCTTCAGCGCTGTCCAATCTCGAGACTCATGCACTTTGAGGTCCTCTAATTCATCCTTACAATTGTTTGAAACAAAAAACAACACCTGGTGCACCATATCATAATCAATGGCCCCATGAACTTCCACAACTTGTTCAAACCTGTGTAAAAACTTTTAGGTATTACTATCAGTAAAACGTAAACTACCATCCTTGCATCTAATGATAGTTGATACCCTTTTAGGTATCAAAGCAGTTGAATTTGATGACTTCACTCCTTCTTGAGGAGGCCTTGATGAAGTTGTAGTTGGATCCATTTCTTCCCTTTTTAAAGATAAAAAACAAGTAATTAATAAAAGATGACTGTACCCCTTGATACAATCCTATGCTATCCTTTGATAACAGCTCTTGATCCACTCATTGTAGACCCTATGACTCTACCTCTGAAGCGCCGGCTTGATCACATTCATCGACAAAACCCTGAAAAACAAACAATAATAAAGAAAATAACAATACTATTATCACTTACAATTATGCCACTGTTGGGACACCAATTGTAGACAGTTCTATAATACCAAGCTATAGACACAGCACGAGATGGGTTGGTTCTTCTTAATTAAAAGAAGCTCCTGCCACTCTAAGAAAAGAAACAGTGATAACTGTAAGGTGATGATATAGAAAAATTAGAAAAGTAGAGATAAGAGTGTCTCTACAGCCCAGTTACTATCTATTCTCAGTCAAGTGCTTAATATTCTCAGCTACTCCCTCTTGAAGTGCTATACACAAATACTATCCTTACTGCAGAAATAAAATAACCTTTCAGCGCTCTGCTACTCTACAATCCTAAAATAATCCTCAGTATTGTTACTTGATTACTATATATGTATATAATTATTACTCTTTTTATATATTTTTGTATTTCTAGCTTCCTTGATCTCCCTTTTTTTTCTATAGAGATCCTTTACCTTATATATTATCCCTAGGTTTTTTGCCTTATCAGCTTTCTCCTACAGGTTTCAGCACTCAAGTTCTAGTCCCCTCTCTTTAGTAGACTGTATGTACAACTTTATTTCCCTTTAGCAACTTTTAGCTACTACCATGCTCTAGCTATACCTACCCTACACTTTCTAAGGAAGACTATGTATACTATAGCCTTTACCGCCCCCACTTAATGATGCGCTAATATTAAAAGAGTTCACTTACTCATGCATTACTTGTAAGTATTATCCTTGGGCTACCCTCTGACATTCACTTCATGCGTATGTGCACTCCTTTCACCCTGACTTGTTGAACTTTCTTAGTTGACTTTTCTAACTAGCGCTAGCGCTGCTGCTTAGTTAGCTCTTCCTAATAAAACAATTACTTCCTTATCTTGATACCGCGCTACTAGCCCCACTTGATAGCCAGCTGCATGCCTTTTGCTAAACACAGAGTTATACTATGAAATCCATGTCTATACTATGCTGTTTTTTCGATATGTAAACCCATACTGCAAGTGCCACACCCATATTTCTCTGCGCTTTGCTTAATGAAATGAAAACCCATTTGTTCCTATATTCCCCTTTGTAGCAATTACTGCGCTTCACACATTTTTCACATGCTTATGCGAGACATGCACCACAATGTGTTTAAAATATGTATTTACAGAATATGTCAGAAATAAATTGTTTTATTTAAAATTACAGTAAGTGTCAATTTTAAATAAGTAATTTGAATTTTCTGTATATATTTATTTTAATTTTAATATTAAATTTTATTTTAATATTAATATTTATATTAATATTAAGTATTATTTCTCTTAACCTGTCATTGAGCATTGTGTTAGAAATAAAAAGAATAAAAATAAAATAAAAATATAAAGGACATTTACTATTAAATTTAATTATTTACTAACTTTACTTTTTTTGTAACTAGTCAATTTATTACAAGTAAGTTTAAAGTAAATATATTATAATTGATAATATATATAGAATTAAAAGGCATGGCTTCATCCAGTAAATAATTAATTATTTTACTGGGTAAGTCTAGCAGCCTGGCTGACACTCCCTCACTCTAAAAAAAACAGTAAAAAAATGCTATGATTTTTTCTTTTTATATTTCTTTAGTAGAGTAGTAAGATTAGATATCTCCTTCCCAGGTATCCAAGAATCATATTCAGAATATTTATTCTTGAATCTCAATAAGTATTCAGTTCCTTTTTCAGCAGTAACTATTCTGACATTTAGAATCTTATCAATTTCTGCTGTCTCAGTGATTTCATCAGGGGTCTTTTTTGGTCTTCCCCTCCTTTTGGGAAATAAATCACTATACAATGTGTAAGGCTTCAAAAGAGATATTGGAAAACAGGATGTTTTCTCTCATATGGATAATACAAGATAACTTCAACTGCATTATCACCAACCATTCTTCTGACAAAAAATGGACCTACAAATGGGTCTTTTAATTTAAAATTACCTTGTAAGTTGAAGTGGACTGTAGAAATCAGTACTTCATCACCCTTTTTAAAATTATATTCTTTATGGGATTAGTCCCATCTCTTCTTCTCATATTCAAAGGATTTTTCAATACATTTTTAAGCATGACTTCTGCAAAGTTGTTGCATTTGAAGAAAAGATTTTACACCAGGATTTAAATCAGATTTAGGTATTTTATTATTGAGAATTTGGGCATGAGTATTTGGAACATATCCAAGCCAGAGCTCAAAAGGCTTTCTTTGAGTAACAGAATGAACAGTGTTATTATAATCAAATTCCAACCCAGGAAGTAAGGTAACCCAACCATGAGTGAATCTGTCATTGTCTTTATACTCAAGGCCAAAGGCACAATACCTTCTTATCATGTCCTCTAAGGTCTGAATCATTATTTCAGCTAATTCATCAGTTCGGGGGTTATGGGCAGTAGAGAGTCTCAGATCACAACCACAAACATCCATCAGAGACATCCAAAATTCAGAAGTAAATTTAGGGTCTCTGTCAGAGATTATGACTTTAGGAAAACCAGCAGTATTTAAATTATGAGACCACCATAAGAAAGCTAATTCTTTGGTGGAAACATCCTTGTGAGTAGGGATAAATTTACATATTTTTGTGAATCTGTCCACAATAACCCAACAAGAGTTATAACTGTCTTTCCCAGCAATGGGTAATACTGTTAAAAAGTCCATGTTTATTATCTGCCATGGTGCATCAGGAGTTTCAATATTTTTCATTGATTCAACTCTTTTACCAGTCAATCTTTTTGATTTTTGGCAAGAATCACAGGATTCAACATATAGTTTGGTGTCTTCAGACATATTAACCAACCAAGCAGTGTTTTTAATTCTGATCATTGTTTTTTCAAGATCAAAATGTCCAGAAAATATGTCATCATGACAAATTTTCAAGATGGTTTCTTTCATAGAAGGAGGAATAACAATAACATTACTCAGCTTTGTTCTACAATATAGATATACCTCATCAATTGAAAATTTACCTTTTTCCAAAGCCTACTGGTACTTTGGTGGAAGGGTTTTAATTAATTCTTGTATTGAAGCATTCTTTTGATCATTTAATATGGTGCATAACTTTTTAAGTCAGTGTCCTTATCATATGAATATAGAATAAGCTGTAATAGCTCTTCCTCCATATCAACCACATATATCCCATGAATATGAATAATTTCATCCTCAGGATCATATGCAGGATTTGAGTCATTATTTGGTAAAGGTAAACCTGATAACATATCCACATTTGAGTGAACAATACCAGTCCTATGACTTATTTTCATTCTTCCTCTGTATTCTTGAACAGCTAACTGCCATCTAAACATATGTCTATTAGGTGTTTTCAAGTTTAACAGGGATTTAACTGCACTGCAGTCAGTGAAAAGTTAATATCTCTGGTCATCCAGGTAATAATGTAGCTTCTCTAAAGCCCACACTACTTCCAAACACTCTAGTTGAGTGGCACCATATTTCAATTCACTATTTCTCAAGGTTCTTGAAATATAAAAAATTACTACTTCTGATACTTTATCATTCATCAATTGTTTCTGATGGAGGGTAGCACCAAGACCAATAAAACTGGCATCAGTGTATGAAACAAATGTTTTATTAAAGTTAGGTAAAGCAAGAATTGGTACTGAAATCAAACAGTGTTTCATAGTGTCAAAAGCTCTTTGTCTTTCACTATTACAGACAAAAGCAACATCTTTCCTAGTCGATTGGGTAAGTGGTAAGGCTATGACCTGGTAATTTTTAATATACTGTCTATAGGATCCACACATTCCCAAAAAACTCTGGAGCTCTCTAACTGTGGTAGGAGCCTTCACCTGTTGTATGGCTGCCACTTTGTTTTGGTCAACACATATCTGTAACCCTGAAACAACATGACCAAGTACTTTTAAGGAATGAAAACCAAATTTGCATAACTTCAAAGCAAGTGTCATATTAATCTCATCCATCTTATGGAACACTTTACACAAGTGTTTAAGATGGTCCTCAAATATTTTAGAGAATATAATGATATCATCAATATAAACCATCAACCATCCTTCAATTATTTCTTGATGGAATGTGTTATCCATGACTTTTTAAAAAACTGAAGGGGCATTTTTAGGGCCAAATGGCATCCTAACATACTTATAAATACTCATATGAGTAGCAATCATCAGGAAATTCTGAGAATTATTCTCAAAATGTACCTGGTGATATCCCTTATTACCATCCAAACAGCCGATATATTTAGCACCTTGTAGGGTAGCATGTATAGAGCTAATTCTGGGTAAAGGATAGATATCATCAACAGTATAAGTTTTCAATGCTCTACAATCACCACATAACCTGGAATTATCTTTCTAATAAGAAATTAGGACAGGTGAGATAACACAATATTTAGGTGTTTCAACTACCTTTTCAATAATATTCATTTTTAAAAGGGTGGAGATATTGTCTTCAATATCTTTTCTCTTTGTGGGAGAATCAGGATAAGACTTCTTCTTTAAACTATGTGGTATTTCAGTTAATGGGAGAGATTAGGAAAGCTTCATTTCTACCTTTACCAGTCCTAATTCATGTGACCCATGAGCAAAGGCCATAGGAAAAGATTTCATCAATTGAATGATGGAATATTTATCTTCACCAGATAGTTGTTCTCCAAAAGAAGAATTGTTGATTTCAGACACAAGGGCAGACATTTCTTTTGTAGATTTTCCTTTATATTGAGCTACAGAATGACATGTGTTCAATCCTGGTGTTAATAATTTTCTGGGGGAGGAAATCTTAAATTTTCTCTTCCCATTAATCCCCATTGTGAAGAATTGGTTTGAAGGATCCAATTTTATGCCATACTTGGTTAAAATATCATTTCCTATAATAAACCAACTGCTTAAGTTATAATTTTTCATGACAACAAAATCACATATAGCTCTTACAAAACCATGGTTATATTTGAAAAATACTGTGGCTTTGTATTTACCAATGGGGGACACAACAGAGCCATAACCTCTCCAATTCTCAGAAATGATATGCATAAGTTTTGATTTATAATCTTGGTCCACTGAAGCAAGTGCTTTTTCAGATACTACACTTCCTCCAGCTCCATAATTCTAAAAAACCTCAATGTTGGTTCCATTGATCAAGACTGGTGCCTTGAGAGGGGCAATAACAATTGAGCTATCCTCAAGGTTTATTATGATCTCAGAATCCTCTACTGTAGATAAATCATTATTCTCAATATTAATAGTATTTAAATAATGAATATCCTCTTCCAGGATCAAAATTTCCTGATGAGATTCATATTAAATATTGCTGACACAATCATTTGAAGTATCATCCAGTGCTATTGTGTAATCAGCATGTTCCTCTGTTTGCTCAACAAAATTTATCTTCTTGTCACAAACATGGTCTTTCTGCCAAGGCTTTCTACACTTGAAGAAAGTGTTTGTTGCATACTTTTTAAGTGCAACAGGGGCAGAAGGTTTACCAACCTTTTCCAGAGGTTTCTGTTGGTAATTGGAGGTTTTCTCCAAAGAAGTTCTAGGAATGAATCTTCTAGCATAATACTTGTTGTTTAGAAGGATCTCATTACAAGTATTGATGAAAGAAGAAGGTTCTCTGGAGAACTCAGCTGTAGAAACTATCAAGTCTCTAAAAGACATGGGTAATTTATAGAGGATCCTATCCTTCCATAACTCAAACTCCATATTTGGGTCCATTGCCCTCAAGATTTTTACAAGTTTCATCAGAAACTCAATAGGTTTTTCAGTAGAAGAGCTATATCTGGTTTCTTCATACTGCCTTTCTTGAGCTATTCTAAACTTGGAGACACCAAATTGTGCTTTAATTAATTTTTTCCAATCTTCCCATGAGGAGTAATTCTTATCCAAGAGAAAATATTCATACCACAATAGGGCTACATTGGTAAATGAAGAAATTAATTTAGACAAAATTTCCTCATCTGGTAGTTTGCAAGAATTTTTTAGTTATCAATCCTGCAAATGAACTTCTGCCAATCAGAGGAAGAGTCACCATCAAATGTTGGATACTGGCTAAGTTTTGGCCAATTCTTTTGATTTTATTTAGTCTCCTTATTACAAGCTTGTTTCTGAGTAAGAAGGAGCTGCAATTTCGCAAATTGGGAAGTAATTTCATTGTTTAATCCTTCTGTGGAAAATCCTGGTACATCATCAATTTTTGATGGAAACTCAGTGATATCAACAAGCATTTCTGGAACCAATTTCACTTTGGATGAACTAGGAACAGGTAAAATTGGGGTATCCTGCACCATACGTTCTTTCAAAGAAATTTCATAAAACTTTTGATCATGTAAAAATGAGTTCAATTTTTCTTCAATGGTTTTTAGTCTGGTTTTCACTCTTGGAAGACTAGATAAGCTCTCATTGATCGTTACAAAAGATAACTGGTTCTAATTTTGAAAAGATGAATAATGGTCACTCAATCTTTTCAAGTTCAACTTATGTCCCTCTAGCTCCTGGAAATAGATAAGCACAGTATCTTTTAATTTAGACAAATCATTCTTGATATTTTGCCATAAAGCAACTTTATTTTCATGAGTTACTTTTTTATAAAACAAATCATAAGAAACTCTCTTTAACTCACTCCTCAATTCTCAATACCATTTTTCAGTTAACAAGCTATTAAATTTCTGAGTCAATTGCATGTTATTCATAATATGATTTTGTTTAGCAATAATATCCCTCAAATATTCATCATTAATTTTTGCTACATATGGAGTATTTCTCAATAGGGAAACAGAATACTTTTCCAGATGCTAATAAAACTCAGGATCAAGTTTCTCATCAATAACAGCCATATCAGGATTTATCATTGAAGTAGCAATCAAAACCAAAGGATTAGATACATTTGAATATTGAGAAATTTTGCTACTACTATCAGCCTCTACTGGTCTCACAGTCTCATCTCCTCTTCCAGAATTACCTGAAGGAACTGAATCAGCATCAAGAAATGGTACTTGAGATTCAATAGAGGGGCTTACCATGGTTTGGGCAAGAATTGAATGTGGTTGTTTTTTTTCAGGCTAAGATCAACTAAAAGGACGTGAACTAGCTTGAAAAGCATTTGTCTAGAAGATTTAAATAGTCCTATATGAATACTGTAGTATAAATCCAACAAAAAGTAAAATATAATTCAGAATAAAGGTCTCAGTAATATAATTCTCACTATTTTTATATGTGGCTTACAATCTCTTTAGTTGGTAGAAAAATAGAGTTTAATAATTCAGATACTACTCAAAAGTATTATAAAAGTACTAATTGATGTGTATTGTAATTGGTTTGGTTATATGGTGTAAATTTTAATGATAAAGAATGTAGAAACAAGACCCAAAAACCTCCTCCTTTTATACACACTGAGTTCCCCAATGATTCCCTTGATGTACCATCCAATACAAAGTTAATTACGCCTCAAAACAACTATTAGACATGCCCATCAACATCCCCAGTAACCCAAGACATATTTAGAAGAGTAACAACCATCAAAATCTTGTAATAATAAGGGAAATCCATCAAAATTAAAGAAAAAGACAAAAAGAGAGTATATGCGTATAAAACAATAATATAAAAGACTAAAGAGGACTTTTTAAGGTTAATAATAGCTTAATAATAAGGGGGATTCACTGTAGAAATGAAGGGGATAATCCTTAAATTATACTACGTGAAATTCCCATCCAAAAATAACCAATATTGACTGAAAAACCACCCAAAAACTCAAAAAAGAGTGTGAGATGTGGGGTAACTACATGCAGTCCTTGGCAGGCTCTTGCACGGGTAAATCATTGACTAAAATTAGGCAAATTTAAGTGTGGTGATGAGATAAGACGCCAAGAGTGAGGTTATTAATGAAATTAGTGCATATAAACATGGTCAATGCATTATTAATTAAGCTAGGACACTAAAAAAGCGCCTCCTGCCTATTTTAGTGTGTTTCCCCACAGTGGGTGTAGAATGTGGGGTAATTATAGTGTGAAAAAGCGAACTTTGCTAAAAATGAATCTATTCACATGGGAAAAAAAGCAGGCAGTATGTGGCCAGTACACAGAAGCCATTTCTGTCATAAAAAACTCCAAATTTGAAAAGTGTTATTTTTATGCATTTAAATAGCCAAATCAATAGTCCTAAATGAGAAAAATTTATCTGTCAAAGCGCAATTTTGATATTCTCAATTTTATAGTGCATATAGTCAACTTTTAAGTGAAATAAAGTGCATTTCTTGTTTTTTGTGTAAAACAATGAATATAACAGCTTTGAGTGTACTTAAAAATTATGTAGCCTTATACTTAAGGTTCTTAAGATTACCCTAAAATATTCCAACTTAATATTAAGAACACAAGACCTATAAAAGGTGGATATATGCATGTATATAAGGTGTTATAATAGCATATTTTGTATATTATCATAATTTTACTTATGTATACTGTTTGTGTACTCTAAATTATTGTTCCCCTGTATAGTTCATGTGGTTAACATAACTTAACAGCAATTTTTACTCAGTCCCGGGGATATACAGGCTGACATTTTTTCTCTTTCTTCCTCCTTGATAAGGGTGAGGAGGTGTGGGGTTGAACTGATTGGTTCTTGACAGACCTGCCAGAGGTACTTGTGGTTGTTTTTGCTGGGACAGATAATCCCACTGGGTGTTCAGCCAATCCCACTTCCACTTTGAGACTTCCACCTTTTCTTGTTTCAGGGGAGCCAATTGTGGAAGGTCTCTTGGAGGAGGAGGAGGTCTCCTTTTCTCTTGAAAGAAGGAATCTATCTTTCTTACCTTTTCTTCTAGAGAATCTGTTTTTGAACTAAACTTGAGGTTTTCTGACCTCAATTCCTTGATGTGAGTGGAGAGATTTTTGACTTGCTGAGTCAAGGGCATCTTTTTTATTTTGAAGCCTTTTGGAAGCTCTTCTTGGGGGTTGATAGAAGGCTTTTGGTCCTGAGCAGTTTTCTCCACTAATATTTCCACCTCCTGCATTTCTACATTCTGATTGGTCCAGTAATCAATTAATTTAAGCAAATTTTGTAGTCAAAGGAGAACTTACAGAAGAAGCTTCATCATAATAAATTAAGTCCAGTTCCTCTTCACGGCCAGCAGAAGCACCTTGATCAGTCATAGTTTAAATTAACCTGAACTGAGAGAAAGAAAAATTAAGAGTTAATCAGTTATTATTTTTTCTTTATTTAAAGAAAAATAAGGAAAAAAAATTTTACTATATAATTAATAATCTGGATTTTTTAATCAACTGGAATAATTTAAAATATAATGTTTTTAAGGAAAAAGAATCAACTGAAGTAATTATCACAATTTTTAATAATTTAAGATAATTTTATAACAAGGATTAAAATAAATCAACTGAAATAATAAAATAAATTATTAATTAGTAATGTAAATTTTGATAATTATCAGCACTAAAATCAACTTAATAATTTAATTACCAGGACTTAATGTCAACTGAAGAATTTAAGTACCAGGACTTAATGTCAACTAAAAATAATTTTAATTACCAGGACTTAATTTCAACTTAAATAATCTTATTATCAGAACTTATTGTCAACTGAAATAATTTTTAATATAATCAATTTTAATTATTATTTTATTTCCAGGACTATTTGTCAACTGAAACAATAATATATTATTTTAATTTATCAGGACAAAGGTCAACTGAAATACAATATAATGTAATATAATTAATTTAATTTTTTAAATTACTTCTAGGACTAAGAACAATATAGTTCAATCTTGGTCAACTAGGAAATTTTTTTTTATTTACCAGGCAACTCCTTCTGTAAAATGAGCAAGTTAATGCCACTTAAAGAGTGCTGAGTAAAAAGATATACATAGACTATGAAAAGTGCAAAGTGACCCACAAATAGTAATCAATATAATTACCACAAATATATATGACTATTTCCAATATATGAATCAAACTTTGGAGCGCGGTTTGATTCCTGTTCACAGAAAATAATTTAGTCATGTTGTTGATGACGTTTGTGCTTTTTGTTGTCCACCCGTCCCTACTGGTTCCTTGGTTTCTGGCCTCAAGATATCAATGCGCCATCAACTATTTGGAAAGGGCCTCAAGTTTTGAAGGGTCTCTTGGTCTAGAAGGTTTTTACGGAGGTCTAATGGGGCAAATAGGCGGATTTTTGGTCTTTTAAAGTCAAGGTACAAATTTTTTCTTTATTTACTTTACTCAAATTTAAAGAGGTCAAATATGTTAAATATTATTATAATTATTGAGTTGGATTTACACAGTAGTAAATGCTTAAATCAATAAATGATAGTAATATATAATGTGTTTTGTAATAATGGTGTAAATAAATAAGTAAGTAATGAAGGAATGTTCCAAAACATCCAAAAAGGGAGGCCTTTTATAGGCAAATGAGAGACAAAGCACGGACTTAAAATCCTATATACAGGAGTATGAGAGAAGAAGAAAGAATATTACCAGAAGACATTTTCAAATAATAAGATTGTTCTAGAAAGAACGTGTTTAAAATCTGTATTTACAGAATATTTCAGAAATGAATTGTTTTATTTAAAATTACAGTAAGTGTCAATTTTAAATAAGTAATTTGAATTTTCTGTATATATTTATTTTTATTTTAATATTAAATTTTATTTAAATATAAATATTTATTTTAATATTAAGTATTATTTCTCTTAACCTGTTATTGATCACGGTGTTAGAAATAAAAATAATAAAAATAAAAATAAAATCAAAGCAAAATAAAAATATAAAGTACATTTACTATTAAATTTAGTTTTTTACTAAATTTACTTTTTTTTAACTAGTTAATTTATTACAAGTAATTTTAAAGTAAATATATTATAATTAATAATATATAAGAAATAAAAAGGGGTGGCTTCACCCAGTAAATAATTAATTATTTTACTGGGTAAGTCTAGCAGCCTGGCTGACAGAAACCATACAATCAGGGATGAACACCACTCAGCTGAACAACTTTAGGTGGGTGTTCAAGTAGAGTTTAGTATGAGTTCGGTATGAGTTCAGTCTGAGTTCCATCTGAGTGCAGGCTAGGGACTTGCCAGAAAGTGCACCCCCTATATTGTGTAGTTTCTTCTTCTCCTCCTTCTAGAGGAACTTCCCAATACAAGGTCTGAGCTCCAGTAAATACAGTGAGCTTAGATCAAAAATTTTCTGCAATTATTATTAATTTTTAACCCAATTGATCAAAAAAAAACTTAATGAAAAGAAATTGAGTTAAAATATTTAAACAATTACTTAAAGAAGAAAATTTATCAAAAATATAATAAGTTTAAGAAATTTTAAGAAATTTAATAAATTAGTAACATAATGAATTATATTACTTAATTCAATTTAAATATTAATTTTATAATATTTTAATATTTCCAATATTAGAAATTTGTAATTTTTTAAAATGTATTTCATAAAACAAAAAGAAAGCCCAAAAATTAACATTAATTCTCAGTAAAAAGGTGTTTTGGGGGCACAATATGGCATAGTTTACAAAATAATCATGGTTGATTTGGTGGAAAAATGAGGTATTTTTAAATGGAAGATTTCTAAATTTGATACCTCTTAATAATTATATTAATAATTATTAAGTTAAAAAATTTATCAGTCCAGTTTAAATATCTTAAATGAGATTCTGGCTGACAAGTATTGAGTGAGGTACATAAAAAAAGGACTTTTCACAGACTTTTGGTAGGGAACTGTACTTTCCTCAACCATTAGGGATCTGTCCTTTTTTTTCCACAATAATACCTTATTAATGGGAGAAGATTCTTACCCAGTTGCTCCCAGGTTAGTGGATAAGAAAATCAAAATAACCCATTAACTTTTTTCTAATACCCCAATTAGGGGGTATCAATGTTCAGGTATCCGCAATTAGGGACCAGGAATTTATTTTTCCAGGATCAGACATTGTTAATTGAGAGGATTGCACAATAATGCATTATCCTGCCTCTTATACCCCAGTTTTTGTTCCTAATTCCTGATCCCAAACTAATCACATCCATGATTGATTTGTAAGCAAGTAACATGACATATAATTGTGGATGCCATCCTTATGTGTCTCTTCACTCTATGCTACTTAATTTTGGTGGCAAACACATAAAATTTTTTCCCATCCTTATGTGTCTCTTCACTCTATGCTACTTAATTTTTGTAGTGAACACATATCATTTTTCTCTATCTATACACCCCACCTGCTCATATGGTGGCAAATTCCCACTTCCCACTTCCCACTCATCACCAAAACCTTCTACAGACAACCTTTTCTACCAAAAATAATGAAGCACATCTCTACTAGGAAGGAAATTCACTTAGGTATGAATGCTATCACCTTGACTTTAGCTGCTGACTCTGATTCTGAATTGGGTTTAGAAGACACTTTAGGTTACATGTCTTTTCAATGATCTTTATGAAGAAGAGGATCCCAGACCTACACCAGCTCTCCCCTCCCTTGAATCACAAAACATTCTTTCCACCAGAATACGCTCTGTCATTATGCCAACAACCCTCCAACATTTTTAAACACAACCCTTATAAATTTTTTTCTAACTCTCCAAATATTCAACTTCTGTGCTTTATTCACATGGTTTGGTGCTTTTTTTTTTGGAATATTTATTTTTATTTTGAATTTATTCTGAATGTCCCTTTTTTGGATGTTTCATTTGTTTTCATTCCCCAGCTCAACATGAAATTGCATATTTTATGAAATAGCATAATTTTTCCCTGTTGCTTTATTAATTCATCCCTCATATCCTTTTCCTCTTCTCCTCCAACATCCCTCAAACAATTTGGTTTCATTTATTTTCTCATCTCATCTCTCAAGGTAAGTCATTTTATTCTTTTTTTTGATTTTTTGATTGCTGATTGTAATTTTTTTTATTTTCTGTTTTATTTTCTTTTTTTGTATCTAAATTTATATGTAAGTGGTTTTCTTGATTTTAATGGTAAAATTAACCTTTATCTTCTCTCCCTCTTTAATTTCTTTTTTAGCTCCATCACCCTACTTTTCATCCCTCCTTGGAATGGTCATTATCCCCCTTTCCCCTATTTCAATTTTTTTTGGTTCCATATCATTAAAACACATACATTTCACATTCTTTATTTATTTCACTTACTCCATATTCAATTTCTCCCAAATTCCAACATCAATCTTTCTCAATCTATTTTTCCTACTTTTCAATCAACGTAAGTTTCATCTCCTTTTTTCATGCCTATATGATATCTCATTCCTTCTATGAGAATTTAATATTTAAATATATGTATAGCTCTTATCTGGATAACAGTGAACTTACTAAACTCCTCTTGTTCTCATCCCCATTGCCACTTTTCAAGTTTTTGTGAAATTTTAAAAATAAGTCTTGGAATTAGGGTTAAGTTTATTCAAATCTAATTTCCTTTTTACTGAAGATTATTCTGAAAGATACCTTTCATTTTCCTCAAACAGGTTTGAATTTGGTTTAGTGGTTGCTGAGATATTGACTGTTAAAGTTGAGCCTTTTTTTATCAATTTAATTTTTTTATTTCATGTTTTGATGTAAAAAATCAGGGTGATGCTTATTTAAATCACATTTCCTTTAACTAAATATTTTCCTGAAGCCTATCTTTCATTTCTCATAAATAAATTTTAATTTGGTTCATTGGTTGCTGAGATATTGACCTTTGAAGTTGAGCCTTTTTTTCAAAATATCACATAATTTATTCTGTGTTTTCATATTGCATAATTAGAGAATAAGGCTTCTGAAACTCTTATCTGATGATTATCTAGGCTTTGATCTCCCAAAGCTTAGGATCACTCAAATATTTCTTGGCTAATCACTTTAAAAGAATACATTCTGGTTTTCATAACAAGATTTATACCAATAAGAATGATGTCAATTATCTTACTTTGGGGATTTTCTCTTATAACAATCCTATTACTGCACAACCTATTCCTTCCTCAGCTAAAATAAAAGGCCATGGGTTATACTTTCTGGATCACAACTGTATAATTGATTTTGGATTGGAAACTCGAATCATCAAAACTATCTGGAACTCTTCTAAGTATAATCACCAAACAACAAAAGCTCCCCCTGGTTTGGAATCTTGTCAAAACTTTACTCATTTTTTCTGCTCCTTCCAAATTAGTCAAAAACTAATCCAACAAATAAACAAGGTAAAAAAAGAAGGTGAAAGTTATAAATTTAATAAAACTTTAAGTATATCTAAAAAGTATGGGGATTAGTAAAATTATCAAATATTATTCATTCTTTCATAAATTTTAAATAATTAAATCTGATATTTCAATTTACTAAACTTAAATAATGAGTCAATGACCTTGTGTTGTATAAAAGGTGATCATGATAACATTAATTTGTTTCATGGGGCTCATCTTGCCTATACCTGTGGAAAGTCCCAAACTTAGTTTCTAGAGTTGGTCTGCATTTTGGCTTGAGGAATTGTCATTACTTTAAAACTAGTAAATTTGAGATATCTTATTTATTTATTTATTAATTTATGGAATTATATTAAATTTTGGTGATTTTCAACCCTTACTTCAATAAAATTCAGGGGAGGGTGTTGTAAAATCTTCAAATCTGACATGTGAAATTGATGACTTGGAAAAATTTTGGTGATATCCAACCCATGCTTCAATAAAATTCAGGGGAGGTTATTGCCAAATTTTTAAAACAGATATAGAGTTTTTTTGACTTAGCTGTATTTAGAAAAGTAAATTTAATTATTTGAGTGTAAAGAAGAAAACATGTATGAGTTTTTCAAATTTTTGCAAAAAAATATTATCTAGAATCAAGACCTTTAAAAAGTCAGCACATATGAAATTATCACCAAAAAGAAATAAAAAAAAATTAATTTAACTAAAAAAAAATATTCTAAAATGTTGCAATAAAATGTTTCAAATCTAATTGAGGAGTGTGTGCCAAGGGTTGATGAGGGGATGGAGGTCAGGGTGTCACATGTGACAGGGATGTTGTGGGAAAGGAAGGGATGATGTGGGCAACATGTGGTTGTGAAAAAAAAATCAGGATAAAAGTTCTGATTGGAAGTCATAACTGACACCCATTTTTGAAATAAGTGACATTTTTGCAAAATTTAAGTGCTGATTTTCTTTGAAATCCACACTTAAGTTAAGTGTGGATTCACCAGAGCTGAAATCCCCTATTAATCAGTCAATTTCCTTAACAGATCTATTAGCTTTAATGAATTCTATCAATAAACCTTTCTTAACAAAATAAAAAAAACTATTTATCAAAAATTTTCATTAAGCTATCAATTTCCTCAATAGATTTATTAGCTTCAACACATTCTATCAAGAGATCTTTCTTTTTTGAACCATCTTCAAGTTGATACTTGAGTTTCATTTGATCCAATAGGAAGTTTTACTCAAGAGCCTTCTTCTCTTTCCTTATCTCAAATTTCTTCTTCTCCAAGTCATGTGCCCTCTCATCCCTCTTTAAAGAAAGCTTGAATTTCTTCTCCTCCAAGTCTTGTACCTTCCCATCCCTCTGTAAGGAAAGCTCAAATTTCTTCTCCTCCAAGTCTTGTGCCCTATCATCCCTTTGTAAAGAGAGATTGTATTGTTTCTTCTGAAAGTTGAGAGTATCTCTTGCAACTTCAACTTTACTTAGAGTAAAAAGGAATATTAACAAAAGAAAAAAAGCTCACTTAATTATTAAGAGGTATGCTATCACTTACCAGATTCACATTTCTCCAGAAAATCATCCATTGAAGAAAAAGGGATTTGGGAAAAACTATCTCTGTTTTTCTTTATTTGACTGTTGAAATTCAAAATAGTTGATTATCTTTTCTTTTTTTTTTGGAGGTAACATTTTCCTCTTCATCATTGATGCTAACTTCAGACTCACTTGCCTGAGGATCCTGGGTTTGTTCATTAGCCTTTTTATAAATAAAAAAATAAAACAACTAGACAAGAGATAAAAGCTTACTTCAGTGGGATCATGTTGTTTTATATCACCATAAGGATATATTGGAAATATATCTAGATTCTTTAAATTTAGAACAGGGGATGCTTGAGTGGAGTAAGAGGATGGGAAAATATTTGTTTTGAAATCATGTTCAGAGATAGAATCTTCACCATCCAAAATGTTGGCAGGATTAACATCAGCTTGCTCTCCAAAAATAGCATCAATCTCTTTAAAGTATGGACATAGAGATTCAAGTTTATAATCTATGTATTTTATACCCTTACTGATATTGATGTTGGTAATACCAAAACAAGTAGAAGATGAAAGGGTCTTTTCCTTCTTGTATTTGTCTTGGTAATTCTTGAAAATTTCAGACATCTCTTTAGGAAAAATATAAATCCTTCACTTTGTCTTATTTTGTAATTTGTTGGCCATTAGAAGATAGCCATTGACTTTTGATGCAGGGGGCTGTCCTACTTTAGTTGCATTCTCAGTACCAAAACAAGAATCATAATTAGTTTTTATTTTCAGCCAGTTGAGAAGTATGAGATGATCATCTTTTTTTAGTTGAACAGTCTTTGATTTCTCACCTGAGCAGGGAAAGAGGGAGTAATGGAATTTGAGGAAAAACTGGAGGAAGGCTGTCTTTGAGAAGATCTATTATTACAAGGAATGTTGAGATATTTGAAGATGAAAAGGAGAAGAAATAAACAGATGAAATGGGGAGGGGTTTTGAATGGAAATGAATAGACAGGATGGGAGTGCAGAGCAAGGCAGGGAGGCTGGCACATCCAGAAAGTTGTCCAAGATGCTATTACAAAAAATTGAGGATAAAAATGTCAGATAGAGGTTGAAATTGACATGTAAAATTTCTAATAACCCAATTATTAGCAAAAATAATTGCGGAAGAGAATTGGGGTGTAATGATTTTTATCAAAAATTAATTTAATTGCAGATAGGTCAACATTGATACCCCCTAATATAACTACATATTTTACTTAATATGAGCTTTGAGTATTCTGATACCCCTAATAGGAGGTATCCAATTTAGAAACTCAGCACTAATTTAAGTTATATTTTTTACCCAAATCAGTCATTAAATACAAATAATAGGGAGTATCAAAATTATAAATATGTAATTATTTAAAAGGTATTTCACAGCACAAATAGAAAGCCACAAACTCGACATCAATTCTCAGTAAAAATGTGTTTTTGGGGGCACAATATGGCATATTTTAAAAAATAATTATGGTTTACTTGGTGGAAAAAAGAGTTATATTGAAATGGAAGGTTTCTAACTTTGATACCACCCAATAAATTGGGCATATGGAACATAATCATACCAAATTTACTTAAAAAGAAGAAGTGTTTTAAATAAAATCAGAAATACATTTAATAAGTTCTGATTTGATCATAATTAATTTTTGATTTCTAAATGTTTATTTTCAAACTTTGGAATTATGAATTGATTATCTTCTGATATTTTCAAGTTAGCCATTTTATGAGCTATTTTGTAAGCCTATATATCAATATACATAGATCCAATTAAAGACAGAAAAATTTTCTTCAACACTATTTTAACCATAAAATACCCTGAAATGAATTAAGTTAAATTATGTGACTGAATACCTTCAAGTAAGCTAGAAAATACAATGATGGGGTCCCCAAAATTACCATATACCCCACAATAAAGGTATTGTACCTTCCATCAAAAAATGAAAGAAACCTACACTGAAAAGGAACATATTTATCACAAAAAATATCTTCTTTTGAGTCAAGAATATTGTCAAAAAACTTTCTTTATAATCATGATTATTCAGCACTATGTGCAAAAACACTGCCATCTTGTTAGGATTTGGTTGAGAGGTGGGGAGGAGGAGCTCTACAGGAACTATGCATTTTAAAGAGGCAGAAGAGTGGATACTGCATAAGGGTTTTATATGGGGTAAGTTCTGTGGATTTCTCCTCATCAGACAACTTATCTAGTAATCCAGTTACTCTCTAGTCTCACTGCCAATTGGAATATTCAGTCTTGTCTTCTCTCACTGTTGGCAGTCCCAACATATTCAGTCTTAGTTAGCCTCACTGCTGCATCTAGCATAGTCAGTCCCATCTTAGGCTAGTGTTAGATCTAGTGGTAGTCTGCCTTCTTAGGTCTCAAAATTTTATCTGATCTTAATTGCTACATTACCAAAGAACAATGAACTCCTCAGGTCAACCTGATGCAGAAACTCTAATTGCAATGCAAGAGCAAATGAAATGCTTTCAAGAACAAAAAACCAGACTAATGGAACATCTAGCTGAGGAAAGGTTCTCATACTGTGGCCCCACAGTAGCTGAGACACAGTTGTGTCCCTTGACATCAGCACCGCTTGTTAAAGGCCCAAAGATTGCTGTCACAGAAATCTTTGATGGAAAGAGAGGTCCGTGGGAAGATCAGTATGGATTGAAGGTAAATCATTATATCCTTATCAGCTGCCATAAGCTCCCAGATGAGCAATCAAAAATTGGATTTGAAATCTTGTACCTCACAGGTAAGGCTGAAAACTGGACAAGGCCATATACAAAGGAATTCCTTGGAAATGGCAAGTTGGAAACAGATTTCCATCAGTTTATGGCGGCATTTGAATTAGAATTTGGTGACCACAATGTTTCCACAACCTCAGAGAATGCTCTCAACCAGTTGCAACAGAAAAGCTCTGTTTCTGAGTATGTGTCTGAATTCTGGGGTCATGCCAGCTATGGTACAACATGGGGAGAAGGTGCACTCATGTTTAACTTTAGAAATGGGCTCTCACAAAAAATTAGGAACACCCTAATTAGTCACCCTTTTCAGACTTTCCTCCAAGCGTTCATGAAAATAGCCATCAAAATCAACAAGGAGTTCACGCATCAGCAAATGAATGGTTGGAGTGGCACTTGTCAGTGGTGAAACTATGCCCCATCAGGAAGGGCCAGTTCCAGGGACCCAAACAACATAGTAATTGATGCAGTCAACATATGTGGAGCTAGTGGGAAGAAAAGGCTATCTGATGAATAATACCAGAGATGTATGAGTAGAGGGCTGTGCCTCCAATGTGGAAATGGTGGTCATCTAGCAAGGGAGTGTAAGGGGAAGATCAGGGTTAGTGAGGTGGAGGATAGCACAGGTAAGGCACAGGTAAAAGAAAGTGCTCAGGAGAGAAGGTTTTTCCCTCCTTGAGCAGATTAGATGGAAAGGAGAAGGTAGATTCAGTAGAGGAATTATCAGCATGTAAGCCACTTGAAGTAAATGACAATCACATTATACTAAACTTGCCTTTGATGAACCTTGATGCCACAACAAATGTACAAGCCGTACTTGACTGTGGGGCCACAGACTTTTTTATTTCTAACAAGTTTTTACAGAAAAATAAAAAGAAAAAAGAAAAATTGGACCACCCTAGGCATATAATTATGTTTGAAAGATCCCCAGGTGGGGGAGGAGAAGTAAGAGAAAAGGTTTTTTGCAGTTTTTGGTGTGACAGAAGGGAGTCTCAGTGAAGAGAATATGTGAAAAACTGGGTATGACATGGCTGGGCTAATATGACCCACACATTGACTGAAAGGAAAAAAAGGTTCATATGGGAAGAAAAGGGAATTCTGGCACTAAAATATCAGCCCCCTGGCCCTTTCAGGGGTCAGGGGCCCATCCTGGAAATTCTTCTGATGTTTTGTTATCATCAGTTGACTTTCCACCAAAATTGATACTTTCTCTTGATTCTAAGCAGCAGGCTGAGGATGTTTTACCAAGGGGGAGTGCCAAAGAGGGCCAAAGGGTAGATGAAAGGTGACTAAAGGGAGAGAAGGTGCAAAAGAAGAAGGATAAGACAGAAGATGGGAATGTGGATGGCCCAGAGAAAAAATTTTCCCCTGGCCTCTGGAGGGGCCAGGGACCCCTCCCAGAAAGTCTCCTGGTGTTTCATTATCATCATAAGACTTGCTGCAAGAGCTGACACTTTTTCTTGATGCTATGGTTCAAGACTTGGAGGAGGAGCTAAATGAAGAAGACAAACTTCAATGCGATGTAGACTGTTCTAAAGTACTAAGAAGTAAACACAATGCGAAATGGGTTGGTTCTTCTTTTTAATTTCTAAAAGAAGCGCCTGCCACTCTTATTTTAAAGACAGTGTAATAATGTGCAACGCTAATAATTGACTAGAAAGTTTATAAGTTGATATGAGTTAAAGATAAGGAAAAAAAACAAGTATTACTATCTGGATATTTCTATTCTTAATAAGCGCTATTATCCACAGCTACTCCCTCTTGAAGCGCTCTCTTTGAATATGCCTTATTATAGTAATAAAATATCTCTAATAATAGTTAATCCCACTGAATCTATATATTCTCTCTATGTTGCCCTCTTTCACTATACTATATGAAATACACACACAGACGCACGAACTCTAAAAGACTCAGAAATACCTTTTAATATTCTCTCAAACAATTAATCACAAAAGATCTAATATTTTATACTGGGTACTATGACTATAGCTACTCGTATATTTCTATATTGATTTTTCTATGATCTGCTTTTTAAAACGACAACTAATACAATTTTTCTTATTATTTTCTCTACTGTAGATAGATCGACCAGTCCTCCTTTTATATTTTTCCAGCGCTGACTCTAGCGCCACATTAGTAAAACAACAACTAATCTATTAGTAAACTACGTACACCGCTTGTAGAAACTACAGGGCCTAAATCATACCCGATAATTACTAACACTAGTATTAACTTGTTTCACTGATGCTCCACATATGCGCTTTTAACTATACCTTGTTTTGTTTCAGCGCTAGTTCCAGGTTTGACTTATCCTAACACTGTGTCTAGTTGCCTTAACTCTTGGGTAGTTTTACGATTGAGTCCCCACTCTCTTTGCTTTTAATACTAAGCTCATAGTTCCGACAGCTCGCTTAACTAGTTAGCCTTCTTCATTACTTGTCTCAGTAAGTTATAGCACTTGCCGTGGTACAGTATACTATGCACTTGAGTCGTCCTTAAGCCATAACTCCTTCTTTAATGCATAACACACAATTATTGGAAAATCCAAATCCATATTGTTTAGCGCTTGCGGTCGTAAATCAATAACACACAATTCCCCTATTGTGCGGCACATTTTGCTGCAAAATCTGAGTGCACAGACCCTTAACCCTTTTCCACGCTTCTATTTCCTTTGTTCCTTGAAACACACAAATACATATTATATTTTTATACTTCCTGCTGCGCTAACTCCCCTTTATTCTTCCTGGACTACGCGCACTGATTGGTCTAAATTCACGCTTCCTGCAAGGTGTGTACCACATCCTCCCTCTACTCGCGACTGTCCCCAGGAGCCCATAAATACCCTGTGTCTTGCAGAATTTTTTTCCTCCATCTTCTATCTTTTTCTCTTATTCACTACAAATCATCTTCTTCTTATCTTTTCTTTTCTTATTCTTATTCTTATCTTTCTCAATGAATACTAGAAGAACCCCTCCTAATGCTGAAAATACCGCCAACGTCATGGAAGCTATTCGACAGTTTGTGCGCACTCAGCCCCCTACTTCTTCTCCAACAATGCCCATAACCACACTGATGGGTGGGACAAGATGCACCCGTTGCATTGAGAATGGCATAACTCCTTGTCATTTTTCAAAAGCCTGCCATGGCAATAATTTTTTTACTGTAAGTTTTCTTCATTTTTCTTCCCATTTGTTACTAATCTTTCATTTTTCTTTTATTCCAGTTGTGCAATTACTGCAAGCAACACAAGAAGAAATGTAGTTACAATGGGCCGCCCAGTGTTGCGCGCCTAGACCCCAACGCTTCCAATACCAACCTGATGAGTCAAATGAACATCAAGCGCCCGGCGCCTGCTCCTGTTACTCCTCCTGGCAACAAACGAGCCAAGGTTGGTTACCGCAAACCTACTCCTAGTAGCGTCACCTCAATCCCTAATTCTCTTTTCTTGGAGGAAAGTACAGTAAGTCTCTTTTTCTTACTTCTTCTTCTTTTTTTTAAAAAAAATATTATGTAGAATGCGCCAGGCACTCCTTATGCTGAAATGCCTCTGCCTCCTATTGCTCCGTTATTCCTTCCTGCCTTGGAAGAAGATCCCATCTGGGATACCGTACCTAAACCTGAACCCACTCCTCCTTTGCCAACTCCTGACTGGACTGATATGCAGCCGGTCTTTGATACCATCACTCCGGACAAATGGCCAACCAAATACTTTCCGGTCATTGATGATGAAGAGCCTGCCATGGCTCAAAACTGGGAATTCGCAGAACAAATTTCCTGCACTCCTTACGATGCGACCATGTGTCGTATGAATAACATGATAGCAGCCGTTGAATAATTCCTCGAGGAGGTTTTGGTTTATACTTGCGCTGACTATAATAAGCAAAAACAACTGCTAACTGCCTTGCAACAAAAAATGCAAGAGGCTGTTAACGATTGGGCTTTCTGCGTCCCAATTTTTGATGAAGCAGAATACTAAAAACAATCTTCTTTTGTATTTATTCCCTGTAATGTGTATATAGCCTTGTAAAAAAAAAAGTAATATATTTATTTATTTATTTTTATTTTTATTTTTATTTTTATTTTTATTTTATTTTATTTTTATTTTCACTTAACTTTCCTGTGAGAACTCTACAACTGCGAGATGAGTTGCCCCCAAAACATTGTCCTTTTTCTAAGCAGCGAACCCCTCTACTAAGTGCCTATGAAAGATGAAATAACAACTTGAGATTGTTGCTACATTCTATAGCAGCAATTACTTCCCCTGCATCATTTATGTATGTGCTCTCTTTTAATATTTAAATCTTTGAAATACATGTCTTTCCCTTGAGTTCTTCATTATAACAAACGCTTCTCACTAGCTTCTTAGAAACCATCCAGCGCTCAAGTCAGACGTGGCACAACTGATGACTTCTTTATAATGCTATTTTTAACCTATAAATAGCCCTTCTAATAGCCTAAATTTCCTCTATCCTAACATCATGACTCAATATTGCACAGTTCCCAGAGATCAAGCTTGCTCATTTTGCAAACGCCGTAACTTTCATTGTACATTTTCTAGACCTCGGGGGTATGCCTCTTTTAGACCTGCCTGTGACAATTGCTTTAGATACCACAAAACCTGTGATACCTCCCTTAACCAGAATACTTTTCAGCCTACTGGTTATATTTGCTTTCCACCTAGCTCTACAAGTAGCGCTCCTATAATTACCACCACTGGTCCCACTATTTCCACTAATAATAATAATGTTCCTTATGAGTCGCCATTGCTTCCTAGTTTTCCCAGGCACAAAATATCCATACAGCCTAGCGCTACACTTTCTTCCCCTCTGAGTTCCAGTGCTTCCATGCGCTCAGGCTCCACTACAGCTGCTCCTGACGCGGTTACCGTTACTTCACCATCAGCGCGCCCACAAAACTTATTAGCAAGTAAGTATCCTTTATTATACTTATGCTCTTCTTGCTTACTAACTTCCTGTCAGGCTTCAATGAATCCATCTCCTTGGGATGGGTTCCCATTCCTTTACCCTTTGTCCATTCCATGCGAATGTTTTCCAGACTTCGTCTTATATATGATATCCCTATCCTACAATAACGCACTAGCTTTTTCTGATGCTGAACTTGAAGCTCGCTATACTCATATAGAAATTATAGGTCAACTAATGAACAAAATCAGCTCATCGACTATTCTTGGATTCCCCGCTGATCCCCGTCACTTCATCATGCCTGAAGACTGGAAAGGATATCCTATTAGCTTTCACCCTGATACTGAATAGACCACTAGTGCTTTTCCTTATGAGTCTCCTCTGTCCATTCTCCCTGTACATAGTCTTCATATATTTTTCATGCTATGCCTTCAAATAATCTTTTTAGACATGGCACTATTTTATTACACCTGTCTTCCATACTTTTAGAGCACCTAACTTTGCTCCCTCTACTTTCTTTAAAAAACTATAAACCCCTAAAAAAATCCCAAATAAACTTTATATCATAAAACTTTACCGCCTTTACTGCGATACAGAAATATACCATTTAGAATAAGAATTGAACTATAGAGCGCCCCATCTATAAATCTCTATTCCACTCCTGGTTAGTTAACCCATTAGTTAAATTCCCAGCGTCTTTTGCATTTACATGGTACACATCTCCTTCAATCCAATTACCTATTTTGTCATGTCCCCTCAAACAATGAAAATATAAGATTTCATTTTCCTCTGCACCCTCATCCAAGCGCTTATGCCAGTTGCCTGTTCAGTCATAGTCTGCCTAACTTCCATTTAGCTCCCTCTATACGTCACAACTGCATCAAAGCCTCCTGTGAGTCCTTTTAGAAAAACAAAATTTAACATAACTTGTTAGTTTAACCTCTTCCCAGAGGTATTATTCTGGTAGTTTTTCCTCATTCCGGAGGTTATCTTGTATCACTGGAACACCCCTTGGGTAGAATCTTTTGATCTGATCTGCAGCCACACGCCGCTTCCACTCAGTGCCATCCAATTCCTCCAGTAAGTAAGACCCTCCAGATATCTGCTTTCTTATCCTATAAGGACCATTTCATCTGTCAGAAAACATCTTCCCCCATTGGCTTTCTAAACTTCTATTATAAACCAAAACCAAATCTCCTGGGTTCAATGGCCTTCTTAACCTATGTGCTAAGCACTCATCCCAATATTTAACTGACTTGTCCCAGATCTGCATCATTCGTTCATACACTTTCTCCACAAACTTGTCTTTTCTTTCAAGTTGCGCTACCCTTGCTAGAATTAAATCTTTGATTGAGCACACTTGATCCTAATCACATCCTAGGAAAGATCCAGCCTCCAGATCAATAGGTAATACCGCCCTTTGACCAAACATAATTTCGAATGGCGAAAACCCTGTTGTCCTTTTAACTGAAATCCTGTCCGCAAAAAAAACTAATGGCAAGTAGTTCTTCCACTGCTCCCCATTATTTCCACATAATTTAACTAGCGCATCCTTTATAACTTGATGCCCTCTTTCTACCATTCCCTCTGCTTCAGGATAATATGGCGTTGCAACTCGTAACTTTGCGCCAATACCTTTTACTACTTCTTGGAATTCTCCCGCAAATTCAGCGCCACCATCTACGGTTACCATCTTCATTACCACATACCTATAAATCCATTCTTTCTTCAAAAACTCAGCCACATTACTTGCCTTAAGGTTTATCAACGGCGCTGCTACAACCCATCCTGATAGATCATCCCTGGCTACTACCAAGTATTTAAAGCATCCTTCTTTTATATGGACTGCATCTAAACTAACCCTACCAAAAACAGTATCTTTGCCCGTCGCTCTTCCTTTTTCTTTTGGCTTTCTGTAACTTCTGTGCTGGCATTCAGGACAAGATTGAACCCAATATCTTACTTCATTTTTCATGTTGGGCCACCAGAATCTTTCGCTAACTCTGCAATGAGTCTCCTCTTGACCTCTATGTCCTAAATTCTTGTGTAACTCCCTGAGTATCTTTTCCTTCCCTTCCCTAGTTTGAATAACTAACTGAGGAGACGAAGCTTGATTCTTCCATAACTTCCCATTTTTAATAAAATAGACTTTAGCGCACTTCTTAATATTGCGCCAAACCTTTTTATTGCAAAAATCCGGTCAACTATTACCTTCCAAATATAACCTTAACAACTCTACTCCCTTATCTGTAGATGCGTTGTCTACTAAATACTCCTCCTCTTTGAGTTGAGTACTACTGTCCTGACTTCCCTTTGAAGCATCTTCATCATCTGACTCCTCCACTACCTTGCCTTGCGCACTCCTTGTCACTATATTAGCTTCAGTGTTCCCTAAATCCAGTTGCAGTTCAACCTTGCTAAAAACATCCTTTGCATTGTCAGCATTTAGTTTTATGTCTTTTTGGACATTCTATGTTACTAGTTTATTGTCATCACGGACAATCTTACGTGCTAGTTTATTGTCATTGCGGACGTTCTTATCAAATTTTGTATAACAATAATCTATCCCGTTGACCCATCTCTAATCTTCTTCAAATTCTTCCGCTTCCAAGTCTTCTTCACACAACGGTCTTCTCGACAGCGCATCTGGCATAGTGAAAGATTTCCCCGGCTTATGGACTAAATCAAAAGAAAATAAATTAATCTGCGCTACACACCTTGTTATTGGAACATCTGGTAAACTTGGGCTATTAATCATTTGCACCAACGACAGCGCATCAACCTGCAGCTCGAAATGCTGCCCCCAAAGCATCCATTGTAGCTTTTTAAGAATTTTTGCTACTCCACATAACTCCAGCTTAGACTGGGAGTACCTAGACTCCACTTTGGTAAAAGTCTTGGACTCGTAAAGGAAAGGTCTATCATTAACTTCCTCGTCCTCCTGCATCAAAACTGCGCCCACCACGGACACACTAGAATCCACCGCTAGAGTAATTTTTCCTGCGTCTGGTCCATACTCCAATTTCTTCAAAAGAATATCTTTCCCTACAACCCTCTTTAATAGCTCAAATGACTCCTCACATTCCTCCATCCAATCCCATACAGCATCCTTTCTTGTTAAGCGCCGTAAAGGTGAAGACAACAAAGCAAAATCTTGAATAAACATTCTTACATATGTACAAATGCCTAAAAACCCTCTAACTTCCTTAATATTTCTTGGTCTTGGCCATGTAAGTACCTTATTCCTCTGTTTTTCAGCAACAATTCTCCCTTCCTTGCATACCACATGTCCCACTATATCTAGCTCTGGAACACAACAGGCAAATTTAGACCCAGAAATCGTTAATCCTGCCTCCTCTATCCTAAATAGCACTCTTTCCAGGGTAATCGCATATTCCCAAATAAACTTTCTAATATACGGATTCTCTTTTAACACTTCCCCTTTATAATCACTGGCTGGTCCTTTTATACCGCCATCATCAATGAAAATTCCCACATGTTCTGAAATTTCATCCTGCAATATCCACATCATTTGTGCTTGATATTTTGCCACAGAATTTTTGTGCCTTGCTGTAACCTTTTCAACCTAAAGCGCCCCAGTGGTGTTTCAAATGTCGTCATGGGTCTGGACAATTCTTCCAACTCGCGCTCATTGTATCCTCCCATAATATCACCTAATGCGTAACATTCACGTCCTGCAAAAGAATCCACAAATTCTTCTGGCGTTGGTGGCATCCCTGCATCCTTTACTGTAACCTTGTTCATCTCCCTAAGATCATGAACAACCCTCAATTTACTATTATGTTTGACCACACAAAACACTGGACTTGAATAACTAGACATAGACTGTTCATACAAGCCGGACTTTAACCTTCCCCTAATTAATTCCGTATACTCTTCTCTTATAGCCGCTGGTATTGGAAAAGCCTTCTTTTGCCACGGCGCATGAGGTATAACTGGAACAATAGGGGGTGTCAGTTCTGGCAAATCCACACTTAAATTAAGTGCGGATTTCAAACCAAATCAGCACTTACAAATCAGCACTTAAATTTTGCAAAAAAGTCACTTATTTCAAAAAAGGGTGTCAGTTATGACCTCAAATCAGCACTTTTTTCCTGTTTTTTTTCACAACCACATTTTGGCCACAAAACATCCCTTCCTTTCTTACCCCATTTCTGTCACATGTGACACACTGACCTTCCTCGCTACCTACCCATCAATCCTCGGCACACACCCCTTCCTGACATTTTCAATATTTTGACCAGGCATGTTTACATTCTTTTTTACTTATTTCTTCTACTTTTTAATCTTTTTTCTTGTTATGTGCCAGTTTCATAATGCCTCCCAGACATTCCAAATCTCAAAAGGTAACTCAAAAATTTGCTTCGTCACAAAAGTCTCCTCGTAAAGCAAGCCCTACACCTGAAAAATCAAAGGCAGGTTCAGGTCAGCTTAAAAAGGATGATTATGTCATCATAATCAACTTCCTTAAAATAAAATCAAATTTTGAAGCATGTTTTGGATGTGAAAAGTCCACTCGTATTGGACGTCCACCTTCTTCAAAGGTTAATGGCTACTTGTTGATGGCCAATGAAGTAAGGAAGAAAACAAGGGGGAGAATCGATATCAATCCTAAACAAATGAAGGAGAGATTTAAGAGTTACCATTCAAAATATAAAAAGACTCATCATGCTGTAAATGAAACTGGCTTTGGTATTGACGATGATGATTTGGAGATTGGAATTACTACTGTTTCCGAAAAGCTCAATGTCATGTGTCCTTTCTATGAGGAAATGGATAATCTTTTTGGCACCCGAGTTGATGTAAACCCTTGGTTTCTACACGATACTACTAAGCATATACCTTCTGGATCCAAACCTTCCTATAATCCTCCCAACACACCTTTACTTGAAGAAGATCAATCCCCTCCACCTTCTAACCATAGTTCAGCTGAAGATGATCCCAACTATCAAGCAGAACAATTATATCGCAGAAGATCTGAATCCTCAGAGGCCCAAAATTTAAATGTATGTTTACTTTTTTTTTTTTCTTCAATTCTTCTCTGAATTTCTCTTTCTTTCTAGTCTCCTCCTACTCAAACTCAATCTCCATTAAATTATCTCAATTCTGGAAATGTGAATACCTCTTTAGAAGCTGCTTTAGAAGAACTTCCTGAAGCCTCTTGTTCAAACTCCAAACTAAAGCGTCGAGCCTCAACTTCAATGAACTTGAACCATCTATTAAAACGTGGTAATACTTCAACAAGCTCATTTGGCTCCCTTGAGGATTATTTTGAAAAAAAAGATATAAGTAAGTTTTTTTTACTATATATCTTAATCATTAACTCATTTATTTATTTATTTCAATTTAATGCATTTTAAATGAAGAAAAGGGTCTGGGAGAGGTTGAGAGGGGTGAAATGGGGATCAAAAGAGGATGGCATACAATGGGGCTGGGAGGATAGCGAAAGGCATGGGAAGGGAAGACAAGCATGTGTTGATAGAATTGAAAGGGATGGAGATTGGTGCAAACAGAGAGTGAAAATAGGAGGATGAACTCTGTTCTTCGGGCGAAGAACAGAGTTCACTTCCATAAAATATTAGCTGAAACATAGTTTTCAATTCTGTAAAAACAGTTGTAAGTAATAGAAAAAGTCACTGTTTTTTTTTATATGTAATCTGAAATTTTTTAATAAAATTATTGTATTTAAGAATTGCAATATTGTCAATCAATTTTTATTGATCAAATTAATTTAATAAAGTATTATTTTAATAAGCTGTTTCAAAAAATACTTTGCATTGAGTAGACTCATGGAATGATTTTTTCTGGCTTCCATTCAGTTATCCTCACACTTTCACTATGTTTTCAATATAGATCCATTGTTATTTGTGTGATACTTCAAGTGAAAGTTCAGTATTACTTCAGTCTGAGTTCCATCTGATTTCCATCTGACTTCAAGTTGCGGACTTGCTAGCAAGTCCTCCCCCTATATTGCGTGGTGTTTGCTGAAAATATGCGATTTCATGTTGAGTTGATGAAAGAAAACACAGAGAGAAAAAAAAATAAGACTTTAACAGCAAATTCAAAAACCAAAAAAATATGCAAAAAAATTTACCATTCTCAGTGAATAATACATGCAAATTGATAATTTGAAGAGAAAGAGAAAAAAATTAAAATTGCGTTGAAAAATGTTGGAGTGTTATTGGAATGATTTTCGCCCTTATACTAGTTGATTGAGAAATAGAAGTGTTGGATATAGTCGGAGGTGAATCAACTTGTTCATCTTCATACAGCTCTAACCATTGATCTTTGGGGTCAGCAAGTAGGTTATGAAGTATAGTGCAACACAGAATCCAGTTGATCACCGCCTCCATTTCAGATTTATTTCTAAGAGGACTTCTTAATTCCCTTAAACTAGAAAAACGGCCTTTCAAGATTCCAATAGAATGTTCAATACGGACTCTTGACTTTTCCAAATGATTGTTGAATTTGGCATTTTGACTGTCTTCTGAAGCTGCTCCCCGAAAAGCAGGAAGTACATACTTTCCATTCACATAAGCAGAATCTGCAAGAAGATACTGATTTTCATCAAAGAATTTTTCAGTTTTATTTGAAATATGCATTCTTTGGAAGACGTAGGAGTCATGACATGAGCCAGGATAGCCAGCGAAGAATGATATAAATTTTTTGTTTACGTCACATATAAGCTGAATGTTAATTGAATATCTATAAAGAAGATATATTTGTTTGTGTTAGTTTCAAGGAGGATGAAAGGAGTTAAAAATAATCTACCTCTTTTTACGGTCAAAGTAATTGTTTCCACCTTGAGCAGGTTTCTGGCTCAAAGGAATAGTAGTACCATCAACAAAACCAATACATCCTGGAAAGCCCTCTGCTTGCATAACCTGAGATGATTCAAGTCGCTCTTCTTTTGTTGGCCAGGTGAGAAGTTGAGATTCCAAGGAGTTGATGGCAGTGATACATCGTTTGGTATAAGTGTTAACTGAACCATACCCTAAATCAAAGACATTTTCTAAACGTTTCAAAGCGGCTCCATCACCATTTGAACCCAAACGACATAGTGTGATGGCCAATTGAATTGAAGGATGTCGTTGTTCTTTTTGAGAATTATTGTGAAATATGGGATGATCCTGAATAAGCTCAAGCAATTTAAGGAAACATTCCTGAGAAGTCCTGAACAGCTGTCTAAAACTGGGTGTAGATAGGTTAAGAAGTGTTTGGATGGTGTACTTGGGGGTATGAAGTACTTGAGGCTTTCTGGGAAGAAGGTAACATTTCCTGGCCATTTTTGATAAAACGACAAAATCTTCTTCTAGATCAGAATCGAAATCAGAGTCCAAGAGCAGTTCAAGCGCCATGAAAGTCATTGCTTTATGTAATTTATCATGATTTGAAAGTGAGGAAGGCATGACTCTTATATGATATGATATTAAGATGTAAGTGATGTACGATGTTTTGAGTTATGAAGTGTTATGCTGCGGAGTGCTGCGTATGAATGGGATGATGCTGACAAATCAGTGAAATGGGACTTGATGGTGAAATCAGCACTTTTGGTTGAGAAAGTGCGGATTTGAGTGAAATAAGTGACTTATTTCATTTTGAAATCCACCAGTATTGGGGCTAGTGTGTTTTGGAAATCCGCACTTATTTAAGTGCGGATTTGGTCAAATTTAAGTGCGGATTTGTAAGTGCGGATTTGCCAGAACTGACACCCCCTAATATAAGGTTTACCATAAGAGTGTTTTAACAAACCTCTTTCCTTTTCTGAAAACGCAATAGCCTTTTCCCTAAGAACCATAACATGTAATAATAACTTCTTTTCTTCCTGCGATAACCAGCCCTCCGGTCCAAAATCTACCATCTGAAGCCTTTCCATCGTAATCTTACTGGTAGACGCAAAATCAGGCGGAAACTTTGTTAAAGGCATATCATAAGAATTTCTAGATAGCGCCGGCCTCTGCAAAGGGGGATTCAAATCAGGCATTGCTATATTCACTGGTTTAACCTTAACAGCTACTGGTTTATACTTGGATACAAAACAGTCCTTCCTACTTCCTTCATTAATTAAAATCAAACCCTTTCTAATATAACTACGGGTTGCACCTAAATCCTGTTTTTGTCTTTTCTTTTTAATATAAGTATAACAATATCCAAAATTAAAGAAATCAAAAAGCTTAGGTATAATACATTCTACAGTAGTATTCCCAAGACACCTATGAAGTACCACTTTAAGTATCCCTCCTTGTTGGACTGACTGGTCACTATCCGGGTTCCTCTCATCCTGGGAGATAGTAACACATAAAATGTCAGTCCCTAATGAAAATGTTGGCCCCTTCCTGGTGGTTGCCCTATCTCCTCATCTGAGACTTCCTCATTATACTCTCTTTCTTTCTCTAACCGCGCAGCTCCAAAGTACTTAGTTTCCCAGCCACCATCCTTGGGCGCTACTAAGACTGCTGTTACTGGAACACCATCATCACCCATAATCCTTATTCCTATAGTCTTATTTAGACAATAATCTATAGTTTCAGAATAATCAATTAAAACTGGCATGCCTAAAACAGGTTTAACTACACCCATTGGAACATAAAAATGTATATCTCTTGTTGCTCCCGCAAGTCTAGTGCGTACATACTCTGCTACACCTATTACAGGTAACCTACCTCCCCCAATTCCTGTGACAGTGCCTTTGCCCTCTTTTACAGGAAGACCTAATTCCACTGCGTCATCCACTGATACCACGTTGATTTGTGAACCCGTATCCACTAACGCTTTAATTTTCTTACCATTTACCGTAATAGTTAAATACCCTAAGGGTCCTGCATAATGTGGCGCCCTAGGTAATCCAACAACTGGCTGAAACGACTGTTCTGCCATATCAAACTCAGCGCAATTAGCAATCCTTTGCTTTCTGCACTTATCCACAATTCCATTTGCTACATCTGGCGCTACTGCTGTCAGCATCCCCAATGGAACAGAGACTGTAGTCTTCAAACATTCCGCAACTAAATCCTTGGCAGCTTAAGGAAAATCAGAATGAACCGGGCACTGCATTCTCCATTTAGGCTGAGTTGCCTTGGCACCAGCTTTCACTCTTCCAGGTGGGTTCTTTGGAGTATTATGCTTTGCTCCTGGCATTCCTTCAGCAGGTACCGCTCTTTGCTGTACTACCTCTGGCTCCTCCAACATTGCCGTCTGTTCTACTTCCTGGTGATCCACGCCATAATCTCCAGAGTCCATACCATCCATTTCAACATCCTCGATAGGCGCAGGTGTATTTTCTCTAGTAGTATACCCTACTTCCTCCATATCCTCTGGATTCGCATACCTAGCGCCAGCCCTTCTTGGCCTAGTAATTGTTGGTGGGGCCATTTTCTTATGCTTTGCCGCGAATATCTCCAATTGTGCTGCGGTAAGTGGCGCTGAAACCCCTCCTTCTTTTACTTTAAAATCTAACACCGCGCAAGTAACTGCAAAATTAACCGACTTCGCATCCTTGCCTTTCTCCTTATTTTACGGCTCTTTGCCCTTGTTTGACCTGCTTTCCATAGACTTTTTATTAATATGATTGATGACCATGGCTCACATCCTTCGATCTTTTTCTTTAACCAACTTAGTACCATCTTCCAACATAAGCGTAGTCCCATCCTCGTAAACTACCTTCTCCTCTTTATCCTTTTGAAGTGCATTACACCTCATCCTTGTATGCCCCTCTTTATTACAATAATAGCACACCATAGCAGAAAAACGCAAAGTTTGAGGAGAACTCTTGGGCCTAAACGATTCTTTCACCTTTGCCGCTTCAACTATCTTCTTCTCCAACTCATTGATTCTTGCCATGACTGAATCTGGATCCTTAGAGAAAATTTTAACTTTAGGAGACGAGATCTGAGAAGGCGATTGTACGCCTGGCGCATCTTCCTCCATATCTTCATTATCCAGAGCCACCCTTGCTGCACGTCGCTCAACTCAACGCAACTTCATTTCAGCTTCCACTGCCATTTCTACTTCTTCTAATCAGGGATACTTATAATTTCCGTCCCTCTTTTTAACCAGCTTTCCTTTGTTATCCAAGCGCCTTTTTGCCCAGTCTTCAACTTCTGGCGCTAACGCTTCACAAAACCAAGGTAATGACACATTAACATCACTAAAATTTTCGTTACTAACTAAATATTCCACTATCCAATTGAAGTCTTCCCTAAAACTTTTAAATTCCTTGGGTTCTCAAACACCTCCTCTAGCCTTGACCCTTTTTACCAAAATATCCAGGTCCTTCATTGTATACCTAGTTTCCTCGGTAACTTTTGGCCATCTCTTGAGCATTTGTTCTTTTAGCGCTGACCAATTTCACTCCTCATGCCCTTTTAGATCCTCTAAATCGTCCTTGGCACTCATCAGATACAAAGAATAGTACTTGTTGTACCATATCATATTTGGTTGCTCCATGAACTTCTGCTGCTTGTTCAAACCTGCGTAAAAACTTTTTGGTATTAATGCCCGCAAAGCGCAAGCTTTCATCTTTACACCTAATAATTGTGGTTACCGTTTTTGGCAACGATGTCAAAGAATTGGGCAATTTAACCCTCTCCTGACATCCCCTAGATGTAGTCCCAGTAGGATCCATTCCCAAAATATCAAATCAAAGTAAAGATCACAAAGAAAAAACACACGCTTGGTAATTAAACCTGAATGTTTTCACAATACAGCCCTACGCTATCCTCTGATAACAGCTATTGATCCACTTGTTGTAGACCCTACGACTCTTCTGCTGAAGCGCCGGCTTGATTACGCCTTATTGAAAAAACCCTAAAAAACCAAACAATCTAATCAAAAACACTAGTTACAATTATGCCACTGTTGGGACACCAATTGTAGACTGTTCTAAAGTACTAAGCAGTAGACACACTGCGAGATGGGTTGTTTCTTCTTTTTAATTTCTAAAAGAAGCGCCTGCCACTCTTATTTTAAAGACAGTGTAATAATGTGCAACGCTAATAATTGACTAGAAAGTTTATAAGTTGAGATGAGTTAAAGATAAGGAAAAAAAACAAGTATTACTATCTGGATATTTCTATTCTTAATAAGCGCTATTATCCACAGCTACTCCCTCTTGAAGCGCTCTCTTTGAATATGCCTTATTATAGTAATAAAATATCTCTAATAATAGTTAATCCCAATGAATCTATATATTCTCTCTATGTTGCGCTCTTTCACTATACTTTATAAAATACACACACAGACGCACGAACTCTAAAAGACTCAGAAATACCTTTTAATATTCTCTCAAACAATTAATCACAAAAGATCTAATATTTTATACTGGGTACTATGACTATAGCTACTCGTATATCTCTATATTGTTTTTTCTATGATCTGCTTTTTAAAACGACAACTAATACAATTTTTCTTATTATTTTCTCTACTGTAGATAGATCGACCAGCCCTCCTTTTATATTTTTCCAGCGCTGACTCTAGCGCCACATTAGTAAAACAACAACTAATATATTAGTAAACTACGTACACCGCTTGTAGAAACTACAGCGCCTAAATCATACCCGATAATTACTAACACTAGTATTAACTTGTTTCACTGATGCTCCACATATGCGCTTTTAACTATACCTTGTTTTGTTTCAATGCTAGTTCCAGGTTTGACTTATTCTAATGCTGCGTCTAGTTGCCTTAACTCTTGGGTAGTTTTACGATTGAGTCCCCACTCTCTTTGCTTTTAATACTAAGTTCATAGTTCGGACAGCTCGCTTAACTAGTTAGCCTTCTTCATTACTTGTCTCAGTAAGTTATAGCACTTGCCGCAGTACAGTATACTATGCACTTGAGTTGCCCTTAAGCCATAACTCCTTCTTTAATGCATAACACACAATTATTGGAAAATCCAAATCCATATTGTTTAGCGCTTTCAGTCGTAAATCAATAACACACAATTCCCCTATTGTGCGGCACATTTTGCTGCAAAATCCGAGCGTACAGACCCTTAATCCTTTTCCGCGCTTCTATTTCCTTTTTTCCTTAAAACACACAAATACATATTATATTTTTATACTTCCTGCTGCGCTAACTCCCCTTTATTCTTCCTGGACTACGCACGCTGATTGGTCTAAATTCACGCTTCCTGCAAGGCGCGTACCACAGCGACACAACAGCTTTGAACATATCCACCAAGATTCAGCCAAGGTCCAGTCCTCAAAGCCAACAAAAAGCCTCAAGGAAATGGTCCCTGAAGCTTACATGGAATTTTTACAGCTGTTTGAAGATGGAGAAGTCAAGATGCCACCACCTCATTGACCATATGACTTCACCATTGATCTGATTCCAGGTGAAACCCCTTAATTTAGCCACATAATCCCATTATCAACTCTAGAGTCAACAGTGCTAAAAGATATGATAAATTAAAATTTAAAGAATGGTTTTATTAGGGAATCCTAATCTCCCTGGGCTGCCTTTGTGATATTTGCAGGAAAAAATGATGGGTCATTAAAACATTGTATGGATTTCAGAAGTTTAAATGTGCTGACAGTAAATAACAGATATTCCTTTCCTTTGACTAGTTAGCTAATTGATAGCCTTCAAGGTGAAGAGATCTTCACATCCCTAGATCTTAAGGCAGGCTACCATAACATACATTTTGGTGTTCCAGAAGTGGATAGGTTCTGGTTAGCATGTTTTAGGTTGTTTTAGTGAGTTTTGTGCTTTTTTCTGGTTGGGAAGGGAATCCTAAAATTGGATATCACTTTTTTCTTCTTTCAAGATTTAATGTTTTCAAGGCTATCTAGTGTTTTTCTGGCATTTTGGGGGTGTTTGGTGTCTTCAAAGTTAGAATTTTTGCTTATTTTTTTGGTTTTTCAAAATTCCTGGACTGGATACTTTGACCCTGGGGGTGTGGCTACTACCATTGGATAGCTCTGAGGTTTCTCTTTACATTATCATGTATGATTTCATTCAATTTCTAAGTTTTAAGGGCTCTTTTGGTCACTTTTCACTTTTTACTATAACTGTTTAATTTTGTTTTTTGAATTTTTTGAGCTAAAATTAGGTCTTAGGGTTAAGTGCTTAAAACCATTGGACAGACCTAATTTGGCTCTAAATTTCATGTCTTTTTGACTTTTACCTTAATTTTGTGTTTTAAAGGTTTTTGTGGTGTGCTGTGATTTTTTAAAGGTAATTTGGTGTTTTTTGACTTTAGGGAGGCTGTCTGCCTCAAGGCAGGCTGCCTGAAGTTGTGGTCTTCCAACATTGGCAGAGGCCTTTGTTGGTCTGTTGGCATTGTTTTTGTATGTCTTAATTGACATTTGTTGAGGAATTAGGTGTATTTTGATTTTTATTCAGTGATTATTGGGACTATGGGTATGTGGGTACTACCATTGGATAGCCCCGGCTTTTCTCTACATTTGATGTCTGTATGATATCTTTCATATTCCAAGTTTTAAGGGGTCATTGACTCACTTTTAATTTTTAAAAGATAGCTGTTTAATTTTGTTTTTTGTTTTTTATGGGCTAACCTTAAGTCTTAGGTTTAAGTGCTTAGTACCATTAAGTAGAGCTAATTTGGCTCTATATTTTATGTCCCAATTTTGTCACAGCTTAATTTTGTGTTTTAAGGGAATTAGTTGTTGTGGTGGATTTTTTCTAAGTATTTGGGCTTTATTGGAGGTTTTTAGTGGTTTTCTGGCTTCAGGGAGGTCTGGCCACCTCTAGGCAGGCCTCCAAACATTGGGTGGCCTGCCTGCCTTGGTTATAGAAGGCTGGGGAGAATTTCTAGGGGGTTTTTATTCAATTTGGCTGCCTACAGCACCAAAATTAGTTTCTGTGCATATTTTTTACATGGCTGGTCTTTGCGTTCATACAGGGGAAAGGGGAATCCTTAGTTATGATACAACCATCTGGTAGTTATATCATTGTTTCTCACTAAGTTTTTACTGTTTTTTGGCCACAATTGGCTGTGTTTGTTTCAAGGTTAGTTCTTCATTTAATTCAACATTGGCAACTGGTTTCTCTGGTAGAGCTTTGCAACCTGCATCAAGTATTATTTCTGTTTTCTGTGCAACAAGTGCACAGTGTTTTGTTTTTCTGGTGTGGATCTTTCTGCATTTCAGGTTTCTGGTTCTTTGGTTCTCAGTGGTCTTCTATTGGCTACTGTCTTGACTTGTAAAGCAGTCAAGAAGTGTGTTGGAAGGGGTATAGTAACAGTCTCTAATTTGCTGTAGCAAATAAATCTCACCTGGTATTTGTCAAAGGGACAGGGGTTTTTCTCTCCAGTTTTACTCCAACTCACTTGGTCAATGCCTATAGCTAGTACTATAGGATTGTCTACATTTCTGGTGCCCAACATGGGGTGAGGATTTGCTAGCTTTTGGAATCTCTGCTAATGTTGGACTCTCATTTTTTGTGGACTCTTGTGGACTCTGGATTTTTGGTGCTGTATCTCTCTGTGGTTGGTCTAGGGGGTCATCTCTCTAGTTGTATTTGGTCCCTCCTAGGTCTCTGAAGGCTATTGGGGGGACTTTGGCTATCTGTGGTAAAAATTTGGGGAGGTGTAATTGGAAATATTTAGGATGGTCAGGATCAAGTCATGGAAAGGGAAAATTTTCTTTGGAGAGGAGTCAAGGTTATTATTGGAGATCTTTGAAGCTGCTGCTGATGTGGATGGGACTTCTGATTTGGTTAGGGTGAAGCAGGTTATCTTTTTCATTGTTGACAGAAAAGTGTTGATGGAAGTTTTTACAATGCAGGGATATAGGATTCAGGATTGGGGAAAGCTAAAGATGGAAATTATCAGGAGGTGGCCCACTGTGTTTTCAATAGATGATCTTTATGGAATTGCTAGGAAATGTGAAATGGATGTTTGTGTGACTTCTCTGTTTCAGTATGGTAAATTTATGGAGTTATTTGAAGAGTTTATGGATTATCTTGATTATAATGGTATGTCCTCTCATGAAATGGAGGCCAAGAGTTTATTTTGGAGTGCCATGGGTCTGGAGGTCAAAAGGAGGTTCAGGGATTTCCGCTAAAGGCTGGGCTGATGAAGACACTTCTAAATGGAGAAAGTAGGATTCCTTCTATAGTTGTTTTGAAGAAGGCTATTCTGGGGAATCTTGAAAGCCTTGTTTCTAAAGAAGTGGAACCTGAAAATGAAAATTTAATGGATGGAAAGGTTCAGGAAGAAGTGGCATAAAATTCAGCTACAGTGGAAATTTTGGAATCACCCACTTTGGGAGATGATGATTGTATCTTTTAAAAGGTGGATGAGCTCTGTGGGAAGGAAAAATTGGATTTTCATGATGATATGGTCTCTTCATGTTTAGATAATGGATTTTTGGATGAAGATCTTTCTTTAAGATCTGTTGATTGTCAGCAAGAGTCTGTGTTGGATCTATTGCTCTTAGAGGAAGATTATTTTCTGGGTGCTCCTTTAGGTTCAGAAGATAAACTCTTGGAGGAGAATGTTAATTTTATAGTTATGGACTCTATTCTGGAGGATCTTTTGGATTCTCAGAGTAATTCTGAGCTTAATGATTTGAAGCCTCATGAAAAAGATTCTAAGTTTCTTCTTTCAAGTTCAGAGGATTGAAGAAGTGGTGACAATCTCTCTATAGAAAGTTTGGATCTTCAGAATGATTATGTTCTGGATGTATGATTGTTGGAGAAATATCATTCCAAGCTGGTTCCCTCAAGATAAGAAGATGGTTGCTTAGGGGAAGATGATTCTTTTAATGTTCTGGGTCCTGTTTAAGAGGATTTTTTTTAAGTTTCAGAATAATTTTGTGATTGATGATTTGGAGTTAGAGACAGTAAACTCTCAGCTTCTTCCCTCAACTGGAGAAAGATTTTTTAGAAAGGAGGATAAAATTATTGATGCTGTAGATTTCCCTGTTTCAAAGGATATAGAGTGGATGGAAACTGGGAATGAAATAGATGGTAAATTCAGTGTATGGAGAAGGATGTGGATTTTGCTTGGAGGTCTGATTATGGGATATCAGAATTGGAAGAGGGGCTTAGCTTTTTGTAGCCCTAGGGGAAAAATTTTTGGTTTCAAATTTGGGATTACAAGAATCTAATTCCTTTGAAATGAGGATAAACTACTTAATTTTTTTTTGTTTTGTTTAATTTAGCCTCTATGTATTTGGTCAGGATTTTTTTGTTTTGTCCAATTCTTATCAGTCTCTCTGGTTCAAGTCTCTATAAAAAAATCTTAGTATAATGAAAATGGAAGAGAAGAAAAATTCAAGTGGAGATGGATATTTTATTTAAAAAGAAAATGATGTATAAAAATGATGATAATTGGTTTTATCTAACCTCCATCATGAGGTTAAACTGCAAAAAAAAAATAAGTAAAATATATGTATATTTCTAAAGTGGATTTCTGGCTTTCAAGAATTTTAATGGTTTTTAATGGTTTTGGTTTTTTTATGGGAGAAGATTTGTGTTGGAAAATCATTCTGTTAGAAGGTACCCAAGTGTGGGGATAACTGATGGGCTGGATGCTCTATCAACAGTTACCACAGATTGTCTGTTTCCAACCCCTTCTCTTAATTTGGTTGAACCCTAGTATTGGTTTCTTTTCACAGGTTTTAGTCCTCTATGACTTTAAACTGGAAATTCTTTTGGTCTTCAAGTGCTGGACTCTTCACGCTTATTGGTTTTGGTTAATTGTGTTGGATGTTGTGTTTTTTGTTAGAAGGTACCCAGGGGGGGGGCTTCTAGATTTTATTTTGGAAAGTGTGGGGGTAACTGGTAAGCTGGATTCTCTGTAGAACAGTTGCCCCATAATGTTTGTTTCAAGTATTTTGATTGTCCTAGTTATATCCTAGTTCTGGTTTTTGTTATTCAGGTTTTTAGTCCACTACGACTTAAAACTGTACTGTACTGGTTCCTTTGCTTGGGACTGGCTTCTTTATCTTTGGTGCTTTTGGATCAATGGTGGATCACTGGTGGTCTCCCATCATTTTTACTTATTGGTGGGAGCCCACCCAGTGATCTTTTCTGTGGACCTGGACCTGGCTCTGTTATGTGGTTTTAGGGTGTTGGCTGTTAAAGTGGTGGATTCTAGATTATTTTCTTTTTTCTCTATTTTTCCTTTAATTTTTTTATGGAGGCTATGTTTTTTCAAAGGCTCAAGACGGAGCTCTGGCAATGTTTTTGGTAAAAGAGGAGGAGTCAAAATAAAAATAATTTTTTAGGTGTGACCACATCAAGGTGCACTTGGATATGGGAAAGGTATCAGGGGATAAGCTCATCTATTGGCTGGGGGATACCATTTTATTTTATTGTTAAAGGAGGTTTAATATTTTAGCCTTGATGGTTTTTGGTGTTGGATCCATTGGGTTATATCCTCAGTTTGTTCAGGTTTGTCAAGGAAGGTTTAAATGTTTTGGCTTTGATGGTTTTTGGGTTTAGTTTCTATAGTTTATATCTTCAAGATTTATTTTTTTTGGAAAGTCTGTCACTACTTTAAATTGAACACTGTGGAAAGTCTTTTGAGACTTTAAACTGAACACTGTGTTCAGTCCATCAAGACTTTAAACTGAAAAATGGTATAGTCCTCCAAGACTATAAACTGAGGATGGTTTTATTGTTGAGTCCTTCAGGACTATAAACTGATAATGCGGTGTTGATGTGATTCTGGCAGAGGGCATCCAAAGGGGGAGTCTCTGAATTTAGTTAAGGAAAGGGTGGGGGTAACTGATGAGCTGTCTGCTCTGTAGAACAGTTACCCCAAAATGTTAGTTTATTTCTTTGGTCTTTAATGGCTTTATCTCTGGTTCTGTCTTTATGATTTAGGCTTTGAGTCTCCCAAGACTATAAACTGAGGGTTTTGAGTCCCCCAAGACTATAAAATATGGGCTGTTAGACCCCAAGACTGTAAACTGAGGAATTTCTTATGATTGGCTACATTCAGGAAGTCTGAAGAGTGGTCAAGAATTTTCATTTCTAAGTCAAAAAAGTTCAATCAAGAGTCAAGCTGCAGAAGAGAATCATGAGATGAAACAAAGTTCTCAGCATTAGCCTTGAACTGGTGGATGAGGTGTTTCCTTTTATCAAGGTCCTGTGGATTGGAAGTAGCTTAGTAGAAGGTGTTTTTGTTCAGAGGAGTGTTTTTGGAACTTTGGCTTAATGGTGGGCAAGTAGTTAGGTGTTGGTGGTTCAATGGATCCTACATTGTCATCATCACTGTCAGAGGATGGAGGAACTGAGAATTCATCAGTTTTAAAAGTATAAGGAAGGAATAAAAGTTTTTTACCATCAGATGGACCAAGCATGGTGGAAGTGGTTGCTGTAGTGGTGTTGGCACTCTTCTATGAAGGGTGTAGTTTGTTGACTAATCTGGGTATCAGAATGGATGGCCTGTATCTTTTGGTTCTGGTAGAAGATGGACCAGGTTTTGGTGGAGGTGAAGCTGTTGAAGATAATAATGGACCAGGTCTGAAGCAAGTCTTCTTTCTGAATTGGCAGAAATCACAGGAGGTTCTGTATGGATGAGCTGGTGGTGTGATGGTGCAGATTAGATTGTTGTAAATGCAGTATTGGCAGGGGCCCATGTCAGAGGTAGGTTTTGAAAGAATGCTGAACATGGTGGATGTGATGAAGGAGAATTTAAAAATTCTCTATTGGAGGGAGGATGTGGTCTTCTAAAATTTGAAGATGGCTTTTTTGGTCTGTTGGCATTGTTTTTGTATGTCTTAATTGACATTGGTTGAAGAATTAGGTGTATTTTGATTTTTTTTCAGTGAATATTGGGACTATGGGTATGTGGGTACTACCATTGGATAGCCCTGGTTTTTCTTTACATTTGATGTCTTTTTGATATTTTTCATATTTCAATTTTTAAGGGGTCATTGACTCACTTTTCATTTTTAAAAGATAGCTGTTTAATTTTGTTTTTTGTGTTTTACGGGCTAAATTTAAGTTTTAGGGTTAAGTGCATATTACTATTAAGTAGAGCTAATTTGTCTCTATATTTTATGTCCCAATTTTTTCATAGCTTAATTTTTGGTTTTAAGGGAATTAGTAGTTGTGGTGGATTTTTTCTAAGTATTTGGGCTTTATCCTGCCCTCCATAGACTTTTTATTAATATGATTGATGACCATGGCTCGCATCCCTTGATCATAGTCTTTGACAAGATTTGTCCCATCTTCCAACATAAGCGTAGTTCCATCCTTGTAAACTACCCTCTCCTCTTTATCCTTTTGAAGCGCATTACATCTCATCCTAGTATGTCCCTCCTTATTACAATAGTAACATACCATAGTAGGAAAAGGCAATGGTTTAGGAGAACTCTTGGGCCTAAATAATTCTTTCGCCCTCGCTGCTTCATTTATTTTCTTCTCCAGCTCTTCAATCTTTGCCTTAACTGAATCTGGCTCCTTAGTGAAAACTTTAACTTTAGGAGACAACATCTGAGGAGGCTATTGCATTCCAAATGCATCTTTGTCCATCTCCTCATTATCCAAAGCAACTCTAGCTGCGCAAAGCTCAACTCGGCGCAACTTCATTTCCGCTTCCACTGCCATTTCTACTTCTTCTAATCCAGGGTACTTATAATTACTGTCCCTCTTCTTGACTAGCTTTCCTTTGTTATCCAAGCGCCTCTTCTTCCAGTCTTTAACTTCTGGTGCTAGGGCTTCACAAAACCAAGGTAAAGACACATTAACATCACTAAAATCTTTGTTACTGACTAAATATTCCACTATTCGATCAAAATCTTCTCTAAAACTTTTAAATTTCCTAGGGTCTCAAACACCCCCTTTAGCTTTGACCCTCTTTACCAAGACATCCAGATCCTTTATTGTATACTTAGTTTCCTCAGTAACATTTGGCCATCTCTTGAGCATCTGTTCTTTTAGTGCTGACCAATTACACTTTTCATGCCCCTTTAAATCCTCTAAATCTTCTTTGCACTCATTAGAGACAAAGAAAAGCACTTGAAGCACCATATCATACTCAGTTGCTCCATGCACTTCAGCTGCTTGTTCAAATCTTTGTAAGAACTTCTTGGTATTAATACCCGCAAAACGCCAACTTTCATCTTTACATCTAATTATTGTAGTTACTGTCTGTGGCAAATATGCCGTCAAAATAGGTGTTTAAACCTTCTCCTGACATCCCTTAGATGTAGTCCCAGTAGGATCCATTTCAAAAATATGAAATCTAAACAGAGATCACGAAAAATAATAAACACACACTTGGTAATTAATACCCGACTATATTCACAATACAGCCCTATGCTATCCTCTGATAACAGCTATTGATCCACTCCTTGTAGACCCTACGATTCTTCCGCTGAAGCGCAAGCTTGATCACGTCCTCTTGAAAAAACCCTGAAAACCAAACAATCTAATCAAAACACTAGTTAAAATTATGCCACTGTTGGGACACAAGTTTTAGAGAGTTCTAAAGTACTAAGCAGTAGACACAATGCAAGATGGGTTGGTTCTTCTTTTCAATTTCTAAAAAGAAGTGCCTTCCACTCTTATTTTTAAAGACAGCGCTATAATGTGTAACACTAATATTTGATTAGAAAGTTTATAAGTCGAGAAATGAGTTTAAAAGATCTGAAAATAAAATATTACTATCTGAATATTTCTATTCTTAACAAGAGCTAATATCCACAGCTACTCACTCTTGAAGAGCTCTCTTTGAATATGCCTTATTATAGCAATAAAATAACACTAATAATAGTCAATCCTACTGAATCTAGATATTCTCAAACAATTAATCACAGAAAATCTAATATCTTATACTTGACTCCACAATTATTAACTACGCATAAGTTTCTCTAATTATTCTTCAATTGTTCTCCCCCTTTTATTGCTAGATGTGATACCCTTTTTATATTTTTCTAGCACTCAAAACACAGTTCCCTAGTGGATCTCCAGCTCCGACTCTAGCACCAAGTTAGTAAAACAATAACTAATCTATTAGTAAACTACATACACCGCTTGTAACAACTACTGCACCTAAAAGATACTCTATCCTTACTAACACTAGTATTAACTTGTTTCACTCATACTCGACATGCGCGCTCCTGAATGTACCTTTGCTTTGTTTCAGCGCTACTTCCAAGTTTGACTCCTTCTAACACTGATCCTAGTTGCTTTGACTTTTAACTAGTTAACCTCCTATATTACCTGTTCCAGTAAGTTACCACACTAGCAATGGTGAAGTATACTTTGCACTTGAGTCTTTCAATGAGCCATAATCCCTTCCTTAGTGTGTAACACATGATTATTGGAAAATCCAAATCCATATTGTTCAGCACTTGCAGTCCTAAATTGATAAAACACAATTCCCCATTGTGCGGCGCATCCTGCTGCAAAATCCGAGTGCACAGACCCTGAATCCTCTTCCGCGCTTCTATTTCCCTTTGTTCTTGAAACACACAAATACGTATTATAGTTTAGCACTACCTACTGCACTATGAATCCCCTTTGTTCTTCCTGGACTATGCGATCTGATTGGTCCAAAATCAAACTAACTGCAAAGCGCGTACCACAGCGCACTGAAAAATGAGCACACTAGCTTGCACAACATCAGATCAAATTTACTCTTAAATAAAAACTGAATATAGGGGTAAGCACCTTCTAGCAGGTGGCACTTAATTTTTTGTGGTGTGAACTACCTGATACACTCCCAAATCTCTCAATAATCTGTAATGCTTTTCTGATGTCCAAAAGATGAAAAAAATCCTTCCTTGAAAAAACCAACCAAAAACCTTTAAAAACTGGAAATAGTGAGTGAAGATCTAATTGGACCTATAGAGGAAAAATACATTGATAATGGTCTATATTCTTCTAACAAAAAAGACCTAGAAACATCATACAGAAAATTTCATATCCTTTGAAACAAACCCAATTCCAAAGCAAGTATCATTGAAGTACCTACTAGACTAGAAAAACAAACAAATTTCAATCTTAAATTCTGCAGAGCAGACAATAGTGCTGTTTTTAACTAATAATCATTGTCAAATTTCCTATTAAATAAAGCTATTATACATGAGGAGTCCTTATCATACTTGCACCAGAAGAATGGAAGCATTGAATGAGATAACTGCACAATAACAGAGACTAGTTCAATGTCCTCTTTGCTAGCAAATTTCCAAAACCATTTTGGAGTTTTGCATTTAAATGGGCCTCATAATTTTTAAAAATAATACCAAACAGTGCATCAGGTAAAAAAATGGCATACAAAGCCCTATATGGAAATAAGCTTAAGCTAGACTTGATCCATAAATTTGATGATGTGACTTATGCTCACATTCTAGGGGAAAAATGCCACAAACTCAATTCAAAAACTAAATGATGATAAATGATAGGATATCCAGTCATTATGAAAGGATGGCTATTCTGGGATCCAATAGGAAAGAAAAGTCTCTCATCAGCTTGGGAGAACTTCAAAGATGGCCTGAAAAATAGCTCAGAAATTTTTTTACTTGACTTTCTAATGAACAGGACCAACACCAACAAATACATAACAATTAGGAAAAAACTGGAGAACTTTGGAGAAGAAGAGCTGCTAATAGAACAGGATAATACTTTCTTATCCATTTCTGAAAACTGTGGACAATTTAAAACAGCAGTTCCTAAATCATAAAAAAGAAGTTTAAAAATCAACTCAGAGTGCTGCATGGAACAAAGCCTGAAACAAAAAATTAATAGTCTAAAAGACATGAAATTCTGGGTAAGAGAAAAACCCCTGGAAGAATCACAAATATTTTATTCTAGATGGGTTTTCACAGAAAAGAAGCACAACATCAGTGGAAAACAAAAAGTAAAAGAATGGTATTTTTTTCAAGGGCCTCAAAAAATTAAAAGGTATATATATTATTCCTCTACATTTTCCCCTACAAAAAGAATTACTTTAATAGAAACCTGCAATAAGTGGCTGATACACACCTTTGATGTGAAAGAAGCATATCTGCATAGACCCACAGATGAAGTTGTGTAAGTTTAAGATCTACTCAGTCTCTAAAAATACAATGGTAAGGTATATAGAATGAAGAAAGCACTGTAAAGAACCGGTCAAGCTTCCAGATGATTTTGGAAAAATTTTGTCAAAAAACTTAAATTAATAGGATACAAAATGTCCAGTTTTGACAATGAGGCCTTTTTTCTAAAAATCTCTGCAGAAAAGTCTATGATATGGGTGAAAATTTCAAATGGACTAGTGACTTGCAACAATATTGAAACACTCAAAAAATTAGAGCATGATCTTGGCTAATCTATATTAATTAAATGGAAAGATGGCCTGGATACAATAGTAGTAAATTTGAAAGAGATTCCAATGGATTTATCCCTAGCCAACCAGACCTAATATAAAAAATTCTCAATAAAAAATACTCCAATGACTTACCTCATCATCAGTCACTGCCAACCAATATTGACTTATCCATCCCCCCTAAGGAACACTCCCCAGTCAAGCCAACAGATTATTTATTGATCATAGGAGTACTAATATATTTGTGACAGTTTCCCACCCAAATATCAGCTTCACAGTCAACCAGCTTGCAAGACACACCAAGAATCCAAATTACAAACACTGGCGTGCACTAAATCATCAACTGGGATGTATCCTACATACAAAAAAAAGCTTTACCTGTAACCAAACCAAAAAGAAGATCCAAATCTGATGGTATACTCAGATTCCAATCAGGGTGGGAATTTTCATGCTCAACAGGAGGAATGAAAATGTTTCTGTTTAACTCACTTATCTTATGGAATTCAAAAAGAATGCCAATGCCAAATATATGGCCTTGGGATCTTCCACACAATTGGGACTATGGATACAAAATCTACTAAGTGACCTCATTTACTACCAAAAAACATTTATGATCAAGTGTGAAAAATAAGGCCTCTATAAAGGTATAAAAAGACAAAATATAAAACAAGAGGACAAGACACAGTGGCCATGAATTTTATCTCATAAAAATACAACTACGCAAAAAGTGGGCATTCTTAGAATGGGTACCAACAATATCAAAAATGTCAGATATCACAGCTAAATCTCTCAACAAACAATGTCATGATAGAGAAAGTAAAGCCATTGGCCTATTTTAACTAATTTTTTTTTCCTTTATCCACTATTTTCTATTTAATTCAAGCTTCCTTATATTATCATAACATATAAACAAAAAAAACCAAAAACATATACATAGTTTCTCTCTATATGTTTTCTCTCTTTTCCTTCTTTTCCTTTTATCTCCTTCATATTTAAAATAAGTAGATCAGCATCCTGTTAAAAGGGTGGGTGTTAGGTCTTGAATATACCACAGTCTCACATTGTACATAAAGTAAAACATGATTCATGAATAAGAGTAATAAAAAATATAAACATCCATTTGCTTGTCAATAAAATTCAATAGTTTGTCACAAAAATGCATGTAGGAATTGAACAAGGTCACAAAACTGAACTAAGAATCTAGTTCACCATTTTTTCACCCTGTGAAAGAAGCTCTTTGCTTGAATGTGTTTCCAGGAGGTGTTGAATCTTCATCTTTCAACCTTTCATTGTCAGTTACTTCCCTATATTTTTCTAGATTTGATGGGCCTTGGGTCTGGTTGATGCATATGCATTAAATTAGCAATACAAAAGAAAAATAATAACAAAAGTAGTTTAATATTACTACCATGGGCTCATCAAGTTCAATTTCACAATATACTGTGAGTTCTTCAAATTCAAGAGATTTGAGTAAAGGATCTAAAGTAAATTCTTGATTATTGGTATGAGACTCAGAAATTTTCTGAGTTTGATTCATGTGCAAGGGGTTCACATCAGGTCTCTGTAGAAAGAGTTCATCCATATGATTATAAAGTGGAAACATAGAGTTGAGTTTTACAGAAGTAGAGGTGATTCCATCTTTTTATCATCATCTTTGGTAACTTCAAATACAGTTTAAAAAGAAACCATATTTTCCATCTTGTATTTTACTTGATAATTTTTGAGTCTTTTCCTTGCTTGCTTTGTTTTCAATTGAATTTTACCTTTAGTTTTTTATTTTAATTATACAGCTATTTGATGAAAGCCACTAAATTTTGAGTCAGGTAGATGACCAACTTGATTAGCCTGTTCATAGCCAAAGCAGGCTTCATAATTTTATTTGATTTTCAGCTAGTTAATAACAATATGGAGATCAGAAGGTTTTGATTGAGTAAGTTTTTGAGTAATCTTGGGCAAGGAATGATAAAAAAGATAGCCTTAAATTAAACTAAGAGGTTGCAAGGAAAGAAATTTTAGCAGGAAAAATTGATGAAAAAATGAAAGAAAAGGTAATAAAGTTACTGTGGCAAGAAGAATTAAAATTTGATTCAGAAAAGTGGGAGGGAGAGAAGAGCTATGATGTACAGTTGATTGGGAGGACGTGGGTATTGGTGGGTTGAGCTGTGGTTGAGAAAATGGCATAAAAGTAGGAAGTACTCAACTCCATGTTTGAGAACTCAAGTACCAAATCAGCCATGTTTCATGGTGTGCTTGTGTGACATTCTTAAAATCAAATATGCTAGGTGTGTTTGGTAATATTTTAGACCCCCTTATGCCATAAATTAAAGGTATTTTCAAAATATCAAGAGTGTCCATAATTTAATCCTCTCCAATTGTCAGGCTAGAATCAAGTGCAAGGACGTGAGCTAGCTTGAAAAGTCTATGTCTAGAAGATTTAAATGGTCCTATATGAATACTGTAGTATAAATCCAACAAATAGTAAAATATAATCCAAATTAAAGGTCTCAGTAATATAATTCTCACTAATTTTATATATGGCTTACAATCTTTTTAGTTGGTAGAAAAATAGATTTTAATTATTCAAATACTATTCAAAAGACTCTATAAGTGCTAATTGATATGTATTGTAATTGGTTTGGTTATATGATTTAAATTATAATGATAAAGAATGTAGAAACAAGACCCAAAAACCTCCTCCTTTTATACACACTGAGTTCCCCAATGAATCCCTTGATATACCACTCCAATACACAGTTAATGACGCCTCTAGCCAACAAATAGACATGTCCATCAACATCCCCAGTAACCCATAACATAATTAGAAAAGTAACAACCGCCAAAATCCATCAAAATTAAAGAATAAGATTAAAAGAGAGTATATGCGTATTAAACAACAATATAAAAGACTATAGAGGGAATTTTAAGGTTAATAATAGCTTAATAATAAGGGGGATTCACTGTAGAAATGATGGGGCTAATCCTGACATTATACTATGTGAAATTCCCATTCAAAAATGACCAATATTGACTGAGAAACCACCCAGAAACTCAAAAAAGAACGTGAGATGTGGGGTAACTACATGCAGTCCTTGGCAGGCGCTTGCACGGGTAAATCCTTGACTAAATTTAGGCGAATTTAAGCGTGATGATGAAATAAGACACCAAGAATGAGGTTATTAATGAAATTAGTGCATATAAACAGGGTCAATGCATTATTAATTAAGCTAGGACACTAAATAAGCGCCTCTTGCCTATTTTAGCATGTTTCACCACAGTGGGCATAGAATGTGGGGTAATTATAGTGTGAAAAAGCTAACTTTGCTAAAAATGAAGCTATTCACACGGGAAAAAAGCAGGCAGTATGTGGCCAGTACACAGAAGCCATTTCTGGCATAAAAAACACCAAATTTGAAAAGTGTTGTTTTTATGCATTTAAGTAGCCAAATTAATAGTCCTAATTGAGACAAATTGATCTTTCAAAGCACAATTTTGATATTCTCAAATTTATGGCGCATATAATCAACTTTTAAGTGAAATAAAGCGCATTTCTTGTTTTTTGCATAAAACAGTGAAAATAACAGCTTTAAGTGTACTTAAAAATTATGTAGCCTTATACTTAAGGTTCTTAAGATTACCCTAACATATTCCAACATAATATTAAGTACATAAGACTTATAAAAGGGGGATATATTTGTGTATATAAGGTGCTATAATGGCATTTTTTGTGTATTATCATAATTTTACTTATGTATACTGTTTGTGTACTCCAATTTATTGTTCCCATGTATAGTTCATGTGTTTAACATAACTTATAAGTACTTTTTACTCAGTCCTGGGGATATACAGGCTGACACCAATTCCCTTCCTTTCTTTAAAGCCCCACCTCTCAAGTTTAAAGTGTCAAGTTATGAGAGGAAGTATATATTCTCAAGGCTCTCACTTTTGCTGTTTGTTTTAAATCTAGTCACTATTGTATGAAGATTTGAATTACAAAATATTCAAGAGATAGGGTTGTGCTAGCAGATCCTACCAACTATGTTGTGGTATTGCGGATAGGAAAAAGATGACTAGAGTTACAATTGAACAATTATCGGTCAGGGCTGTCTCATAGGTCAGTGCTCCCAACTATAAGAACCGCGTCAGTAACTCTACTCCGAGTGGAACCGGAGAAAAGGTACAGAAGCAATTCCCATAGGCTTAAATAGGGAAACTAGCTAAGACATAACTATGTACATAACACCAACGCGGAGGTATCAGGTTTAAAATCTGCCATTTAAAATGATATTTTTTTCTCACTAAATCAGGCAAGTTAATGTTTCATATATGCTTTATACTGTATCATAAACCCTCTGTTTTGGTAAATTAAATCTGAATTTGTAGTTGTATTTCTGTGGCTGGGAATATATTGTAATTAATAGAAGATTTCTAAATTTGACACTGCCTTTTGTAGATAGAAATTAAATTACAACATTCCACATTGCGCATCATATTTTACTTTGATTTTTAGGGAGTCAGTAAGGGGACAGGGTCTTTTTTCGCATTTTATTCCGGGCACAGACTTTTGCACCGCTTTCAAATCAGTTAGGAGTTCAAATTTGCAGCCAGTGTTTTCCCTCTGTTAAGTTAGCATTATCTCTCACTCGTTTTGCTCTATTAAGTTAGCAGTATCTCTACTTCATTTTGCCATGTTAAGTTAGCAGTATCTTTCGTTCGCCTTGCTCTATTAAGTTAGCAGTATCTCTTACTCATTTTCTCTGTTAAGTTAACCAGAACTCCAGCTCATTTCCCTTTATTTTCAATCGACAAAACTGAGGGAGGAGGTAGTACAGAGGATGTAGAAAAAAACTGAATTGAAAGTGGCGCAAAAGTCTGTGCTCGGAATAAAACGCAAAAAAGACTCTGTTTCCTTGCCGCCTCCCATTTTTTATCCATCTTTCACTGCACCATGAGAATGCTACAGCTAAGTTGGAAAAGCTTGCGAAATTTTTGACGAAAAAATCATATTTGCTCACAAAAAAATGATTTTCCAATTCAAAGGGACGGGGGATAAGTCGCGGGTACTTCTTTTGTATAGACAAATCATTTCTTTATAAGAGAGACTTTGATTTTTTTGACAAAAAAACCTGGTGGTAAATTTTCTCTTGATCGTTAGTGGTCCTAACTATTCGCATTTTAGGCAAGCTAACCTTGAGGAATCAGAGTAGGAACTATCCGTAAGGCCGGATGCATAAAATCAGATAATCAAAACATACATTCTTGGGGGGAGGAGGCGAAAAAAAAATCTTAGAAACCTGCCTGGGTTTCTCAAGAAGCTCTACAATCACTATGTTATATATGTATCTGGGATTACTGATTTGAGAATTGAATGGCGTTCTGAATCGCGTGAGGGGTTTGAATGGTTTTTCCGTGTTGCCGAAGTGTTAAAGCCGAGCTGCATGTAGTATAACCGGAATCTTAGAAATTGATTGGTGGCCTCAAAAGTCTATCGACACCTTTGCACTTGAATTGCGAGTCTCCGACTATAAAGCAAATCCATCACCAGAAAATAGTTCTCTCACAAACTATCCTGCCCTCTAAGAAAACTTACAACTTTAACATTCGATTCGTTCTGGGTGGCTGTGGTGTTAGAAGTTGGTAATGAAAATTTTTCATTATGAAATTTTTGCTAATCAGCATTTCTCAAACGTAGTATAACCGAAATAGGGATTTCGATCTTGAAACTAATTTTTTGGTCGTTAATACGTACTGAACTGGATTCAGAATATGTAATAAATTTTGAACACTAGAATATGTATTGAAATACAGTCTGATCTCATTATACTTTCTAACTCGATATTAGTGTTCCACTCAAGAAGGCATTCAAAAATGAATCTTTCTATATTATGGATAAAATCTTTTATCTATATATTTTTTTCTTATATAAGTTTTTCATCGGCTATGATTCCATTTCCCCCATGCATATATGAACTCAAAACGGTCGCTCCAGGTGGGTAAAATCTAGGTGGTGTAGCTTGAGTAAATTATAAATACCAATTTTTTTACTAAAATAATATCCACAGAGGTTTATATATGCGCCATGCAAGCTCAAACGAGGGTAAGGCATCTGCTGTGCTACCGAAAATCTGAATTTGTAAGTTACTGTAATGGTGTAGAAGATCCACTCCGAAATCTATGGCGGCTCCACGCCTGTGTTAATTGTGGTAAGTAATATAGCTGACAAATGCCTCAAATTTGAAGGAATACAACTCAAGTCCATTTTGTTGATTTAACAAAGTTGCGCAACCAAGTGATTTGTGTAGCACACTTCTAACCCCACAAGGCTGGGGCAATTGCGATAACTGTTACTGTTTCTCTACTCCAGTGACGTTCAATAGCACTACCTATAGGTCAAGTAAGTTACCTCTTCTTTAAATTTAGGCCAATTTTTGCTAAATTTGGTTACCCGCGCAGTGTGTTCTTGCCCCATAAGGCAAAGATATGCCATTCCTAAACCACCTGCCAATTCATAGGTGTTTTGAATGTTAAAGTACTACAACTTAAGACACTTGGATTTAGGAGCAAAATTTTGTACAGGCTGACTCTAACGCAAAATATCAAACTTATCACTTACTTACTCTGAGTCATATATGATAAATCTTTCATCCTTTATGGTATTAAGACCTTTTTTTTATATATTTCTCTGGGTCTTTGTAATGGATTGAATAACTAGTTTTATGACTTTGGGGCGAGCAATGTTACAAATACCACAATGATATGAAGCAAGGCCAATTACGTATGTCAACCTAGTTCACAATACTAGAAAAAAATAGTAACCGTAGTTTTAGCCCGCATTGATATATTTTTAAATCATTCCTAACTGAAATTGGTAATGATGGTTGTAGTGAGGAAGCCATTGCTTTGCTCTCTGAAATTGTCTGTTATTGAATGCGCGGCACTCAGTGAGAGAGAGAATGTAAAGATGACAGTTTTCGAAATAATTTCCTGTAGCATTAAACTTCAATAATGAATTTAACCATAATCCACCTTTTTTTTCGATTTCATACCATCTCACCCAGCATGGGGCATGAAGGAAGAGTAATTATGATAACAAGTAATTACACGAGGAGGAGACTTCTTTAGCAAGAATTCTTTCCTTCGGAACTTTCTCAATATCAGCATTCTCATTTATCTCCAAAGGAGCCTTTTTAAGTCTTCCTCTTCTTTTTAGAAATAAATCATCATTTGATTCATAAAGTTACAGAAATGAAATTGAGAACACTAAGTGTTTTCTATCATAAACTGCATATAATAAAACTTCCACTGCATTATTTCCAATCATTTTTTTAACAATAAATGGAACAGTAAAAGGATCTTTCAGATTATTGTTACCTTGTTAATTAAAATGCACTTTAGATATTAGTACTTCATCCCCTCCATTAAAAGTTCTATCTTTATGGGATTTATCCCATCTTCTTTTTTAATATTCAAAAGCCATTTCAATAAATTTTTTTGCAAGTTTTCTGCATAATTGTTGCATTTGAAGAAAATATTTAGCACCAAGATGTGTACAAAACTTGGGTAAAAGGGTATGTGTATGATTAAGGAATTGATTAAGTTCTGGTAACTCATATACTTGCTCATATGAATATGCCCTTCAGGATTAGGTGAAAAGAATCTAGATGTTGGCGCTTTTTTACCTAGTGTTGGCAACTCTGTACCTAGTTGTGACTAATCATGATGAAGAAGGGAAGTGTTTTGATGACTTGTTCAGGGACAAATATGCTGTCAAAATACACCTGTCCAGGGCAGGTGTATTTCATTTTTTGATGGAAGGTTTGGTAACTGTTTTGTGGCATATTTGGTAAGGTTTGAGACCCCCTATAAAGTAAATGAGCAGGAGTATTTGGTACATAGCCAAGCCAGAGCTCAAAGGCTTTCCTTTCAGTGACTGAATAAACAGTGCTGTTGAAATAAAATTAAAGACCAGGTAATACAATTGCCCAATAATGAGTGAATCACTTATTGTCTTTATATTCCAAACCAAAATCTTAGTATCTTACTACCATTTCCTCTAGTTTTTGAATCATTCTTTTAGCCAATCCATCAGTTTAGGGGTGGTGAGCAGTTGACAATTTTGATTCACAACCACAAATATCCATTAATTACATCCAAAATTCAGAAGTAGATTTAGGAGCTCTTTCAGAGGTACATGGAAAAAAAAAGTAGTTTTCCCACAGACATACTGGTTACATTTTTTCCCTATGCATAAGATTGTATTCAACTTTGATTAATTAAATCACTTTTGTCAGAATATGGACTTATCGCAATCTATTAAGTAGCCAAATCACCTAATTTACAGTGTTAAATTGTGATGAAACTCAAAGTTGAATACAATTTTATGCATAGGGAAAAAATGTAACTGGTATGTCTGCAGGCAAACTACTTTTTTTCCATCATAAAGACTTTTTTAAATCCTGCTGTGTTAGACATATTTAACCACCATAGAAAAGCCCATTCTTTTGTGGAAAAATCTTCATTAGTAGGAATGAATTTACACATTTTTGTAAATCTTTCTATAATAACCCAGCTGCAGTAAAAAAATTTAAAAAGTCTATGTTGATTATTTTCCATGTCTCAATTTGTTTTTCAATCTGTTGCATTAATCCAGCTCTGTTTCCAGTCATACTCTTAGATTACTGGCAAGAATAATAGTATTAAGAATAACACTTTGCATCTTCAGACATATTATTCCACCATGCTGTACTCTTCACCCTTATAAGTGCCTTCCCTAAATCATAATGTGCAGCTAATATGTCATCATGAAAAAGTTTCACAATGATCTCTTTCATTGAAGGGGAAATAATTATGACATTACTTAGTTTTCTCCTGTAATAGATATAACCATTGTCAATAGAGAATTTTCCTTTTGATAAAGAAATCTGGAAATTTTCTGGAAGTGTCTTTATTTATGGTTGTATTGATGAATTTTTAACATCATTTAGAATTTTTTATAGCTTCTTTAATTCATGATTCTCTTCATATGAAGCCAGAGTTAATTAAATCAATTCCTCTTTCATATCTAAAATATATACAACAAAAAACATGGGTAACATCCTCTTCTGGTACATATGCAGGATTAGAATTATCGTTTTGAAGAGGTAATCTGGAAAACATATCCAAATTCAAATTCATGTTCCCTGATTAATGTATAATATTAACTCTCTATCTATATTCCTGTACTGCCAGTTTACATCTAAACATGTGCCTATTTGGGTGTTTCATGTTTAATAATGATTTAACTACATCACATTCAGTGACCAATTCAAATTTTTGGTCTTTGAGGTAATAGTGTAGTTTATCTAAAGCCTGAAAAACTTCCCAACATTTTAGTTGAGAAGCTCCATGTTTCAGTTCACTTTTGATCAAGTTTCTTGAAATATAACAAATTACTACCTCCAAAAGTTGATTTCTGATGATCTGTTTTTGGTGGAGGGAAGCACCTAGTCCATCAAAAATGGAATAAATATATAAAACAAATGGCTGATTAAAGTCTTGTTTTCCAAATAGGGTGTATCAAAGTTTCTAATCACCCACTTCAAAATACATTTTTTTTCCATCAAATCAACCATAACTATTTTTTAAAAATATTCCATTATGTGCCCCCAAAACGCCCCTTTACTGAGAACTAATTTCATTTTTTTGGCTTTCTTTTTGTTTTGGGAAATAACTTTTAAATAATTAATTTATCTTAACTTTGATACTCCCTAATATAGGAGCAGAAACCAAGAATTTCTTGAGGTATCAAAAGCTCTTTGTCCTTCATTTTTCCAGACAAAAGCTTCATCCTTTGTGATCAACTGAGCTAGAGGTGAAGCTAATACTTGATAATCTTTAATGTATTGTCTTTAATAGCCACAGATACCCAGAAAAATTTGTACTTCCTTTACATAAGTAGGTGCCTGTACTTACTGAATAGCAGCCAATTTGTTCTGTTTAACAAATGTTTTGTCAGCCAGGCTACTAGACTTAACCAGTAAAATAATTAATTATTTTACTGAGTTGAAGCCACACCCCTTCTTCTTACTAATAATTAATTACCTGCTTAAGCATTACTTACAATTAACTAGTTAAGTACAATAAGTAATATAATTAATTAGTGTAAATAAAATGTCCCTTACAATTTTACTCCCTAACACCGTGCTCAATGGTATAAGTCAATGGGAATAGAATTTAATAATAAAATTATAATAAAAAAACTTTAAAACAATTATATTACCTCAGTAAGAGATCTGGAATCCCGTGAAAGTAATATAATTAATTAATTATTGTGTAATTAATTGTGACAGTCCAAGGAACTCAAACTTTATTGCTAATAAATTTGATGTCTTTGTTGACGTACCAGTTTATTTAATTCTTGTGTCATATATGTACTCCTTTCAGTCATTCTTTTTCTCACATGCTTACAATATATGGTGTAAATTTCATATATTTTTGTCACGCGCCATGTGACACTTGAGGCAAAAGCAGCTCATTAAATAAATAATATCGAGTTCTAAATCTATACTCGAAGCGCAGAAAGCAATTCTCCATAGCAACTGTGATTCCCCTTTGTGTACTTACTATTCAACTGCGTTAGCCTAAACTCTAAATCTAAATTAGTCAATCTCTCAATAGTGTGTCTTAGTCTTAATTTCAATAAGCCACACACAGCGCTATGATCAACGTAATAGTACACTAGTAGTTTTCATTAAAAAGTTTGTTAATTAATTAAAAGGGGTAAATTGAACATGGACGGATATTAGCAAAGAGGGTCTAAGTGTATGTTATTAATGGTCTGTGGTATGGGAATGGTGGGATGAGAGGGAGGTCAATGCAAGGAGGAATAAAGGATATAAAAGGGTTGGGTTTTTGGTTTGACATTCCTTAGAATTAAATTATAAACGTATTTACATTTAATAGTGGTAAAATTACAAAATTGAATCATTGTTATTGTATTTTTCTTTAAACTTTCTCAGAAATCATTTCTAAAATCCTAAATCCTTGATTGTTGAGCTTCTAACCCTTCGTGAGATCTTAAGAATTCCTATTACCTTTGAAACTATATTATAATTCTTCTCAAACATACCTTGAACCCGTAGCTCTTACTTTGAGTGACCTTCGAATCACTTCCTCGAATCATTCCTCAATGCTTCGAAGAAGTTTCTAAATCCCTCATCTCACTTTCAGGAACATCCTCGACCTTGTGCGTAGGTTGTCCGGTGACAGTATAATTTAATTCTCCGTATTTCTCATTCTTTGCACTACTACGTCCTTTTAGGTGTTTTTAAAATTTTAAAATGGCACCTGTTCAACGCACTCCTCCTACGGGTGCTACTACTAGAGCTTGCGCTAGAGGCAGGCCAACAGCCACAAGGCCTGTTTCCCACACTCACTCTTTGGAACCACTGGACCTGAGGGAACGGCAACATTCAGTTCAATCTGTAGAAGACATCCCACAAGATTTTGAGGATTCTAGTGATGAAGAAGAAGGAGAGGATACAATGCACAAGGCACCATCCGCCCCTTCCAATCACCCTTCTGGTCAATCCTCAGAACCTGGACCATCTAACTCTCTGGAAGATTTCATGAGACTTTTCATGAAAACCCTTTCAAATCCAACGTCTTCAGAGGGATCTAAGTTCAAAACTCCTTCTATGAAATCTCCTGAAAAATTTGACGGAGATCACCCCAACAGATTGCAACCCTTCTTGCAAACCTGCAAGCTACTGTTCCATAATGGCCATCAAACCTTTAATAGCGACTGATCAAAGGTTGTTTATGCTTCTTCATTCCTAGCCGGGAAAGCAGCAAGATGGTTCGAACCTTATCTGCTCATGCTTTCTTCGACAGAAACCCACTTACTTATCAATAATTGGGAAAAGTTCGAAGACCAACTCTTTACGTTGTTTGGGGACCCTAATGAAACTGACAACGCAGAAATTGAACTTGATTTTCTTCGCATGAGTGATAATGGTAAAGCCTCTGAATATATCTCGAACTTCAGAGCACTTCAAACTCGAGTAGGTTGGAATGATGCTGCCCTTAAGTATCATTTCAAGAAAGGACTTCCTTCGAGGATTCTGGATCAATTAAATCTTCACGGTCAGAAGATGACTACTTTGACGGATTTAATGGATCGAACCCTTGAACTTGACGGCATTTATCAAGGACGACTTCAACATCGTCCATACGCCAACAAATCTCAAGGCCTAAATTTTAAATCGGGATCTTCTTCACACCCACGACCAAATCAATCCTCCTCGACTCAATCCAAACCCAATAAGGGGAAGGATAAACCTCGACCAAAAGGCTCTACTCCAGGCAATATCAGCAAAGTACTGGGTCCTAAAGGGGAACTTAAAGAAGCTGAGAGGAAGAGACGAGCAGATAATGGGTTATGTATGTATTGTGGGGGTAAGCACAAGTTGGAAGACTGTGTAAAGTTGAAGGAAAGAGAAGGTACTAGTTCAAAGTCAAAAAACTAGTAGATAGTTTACTTGTGTGCAAAGCAAACTATCTTATCTCTCCCAGTGCACAAAATCTCCATGTCTTAAGGACTGGAATGGCCCTAAATCGCTTGAGATTCATTCTTTTTAAGGAGGATATCCCCTTCAGTTGTCTTATAGACTCTGGAGCTTCAATTTCTTTTGTTAGTTTATCTTTTGCCGAGAAGCTTCAACTAACATTTACAGATGTCGGTCAAACTCCAATCTATTTGGTCCAATCAGAAGAACCCAAATATTGGGTAAGTAAGAAAGTTTTATGGGTTTTCAACTTTCTGAACTTTCCCCCCTTCGAGTGGGAATTATCAGTCTTGGACGCCCCAAGGATGGAAAATACCATTCTTGGCCATGACTTTTTAACGCATTGGAATCCTGAAATTGATTGGACTAGGGGATTGATCACCCCACGCTCTAAGTATATTTCTGATTCTTCAATGCAGGTCAATAGGGAGTTAAACAACCCGCCTGACAACGTCCTGCTAGAGGGCGAATCTCTGCCAGATGACTTGCAAGCATCTGATCTTTTTCTAAATGAGCAATTGGCTAACCCTTCTAGCTTGATGACTTCACTCGAAGAGGATTTAAATTGCCTCTAAGTAATCGAATTCTGCTCTCTCAATTCAGGTATCCCCTCGACAGATTCTCTCAAAGATGATGAGGACAACCAAATCAACGTTGAAGCCATTAAATCAACTCTACCAGAAATCTACCACCATTTCCTCGATGTTTTCTCAATCCGCAAGGCCAATAAGTTACCACCTCATCAACCCTACGACCATCAAATAGAGTTAATAGGCCCAGTACCTCTGGCAGGTCCTTTCTATTCTTTGTCAAAGGACGAATCTCAAGTTCTTCGAGACTACATTGCAGAGAATGTAGCCAAAGGTTTCATCAGAGCCAGTAAATCTCCAACCGGCTCCCCTGTCCTCTTTGTAAAAAAGAAGGATGGTAGTCTTAGGTTGTGTGTTGACTATAGAAATCTCAACACAGTCACTAAGAAGAATGCATATCCTGTTCCTCCTATGTCATTACTTCTTACCCTTTTCAATGGTGCTAATTTCTTTTCTAAAATTGATCTTAGAGGCACTTACAATCTGATTCGCATTGCAGAAGGTCATGAACCACTGACTGCCATGTGCACTAGATTTGGTAGCTTTGAATATTTAGTTATGCCTTTTGGATTGTGTAATGCACCTTCAACTTTTCAAACTTCCGCCAACAACATCTTTCAAGATGTTGTTGAACAATTTGTAGTTGTCTATTTAGATAATATTTTAATATTCTCAAAAACACTAGATGAACATATTCATCATGTTTGACAGGTCCTAAATCGACTTCAAGATCATGGTCTCTACGCCAAGCATAATAAATGCGAATTCTACCTCAAATCAATTGATTTTTTGGGTTTTACGTTGTCCACTGACGGTTCAGTCATAGATGACAAAAAAGTCCAGAAAATCCTGGAATGGCCTGAGCCCAAAACCATTAAATCACTCAAAGGATTTTTGGGTTTTGCAAACTTCTATAGAAGATTTATTAAAGATTAATCTAAAACTATTTCCAATCTTACTTCTCTTCTTAGAAAAGACATTCCTTTTGTCTTTACTTCTACAGCACAAAAGGAATTCGAAGCACTAAAAATGGCGTTTACCACAGCCCCAATTCTTCGACATTTTGATCCTTCTGCTTCGACAATATTTGAGACAGATGCGAGCGATTATGCTATTGCAGGGGTCATCTCTCAATTAAATCCTGAAACAAATTTGTTTCATCCTGTTGCTTTTGAGTCACGCAAACTCATAGCAGCAGAATTAAATTATGAAATTCATGACAAAGAGCTTTTAGCTATTATCCATTGTCTTAAAAAATGGTGTTCTTTTCTTCTCAGCCTAGATAGTCCTTTTCAAATTTTAACAGATCATAATGCTTTAAAATACTTAATATCTTCCAAAGTGTTAACCAGGCGTCAAGCCAGGTGGGCTGAATTTTTGTCTGAATTTCCCTTCTCTATTTCCTATTGCCCAGGTAAGAACTGCATTGTCCCAGATATCTTGTCACGTTGGGACAACGTTTACCCACAGCGGGGGGACGCATTTGCTGACAAGAACCCAGCAAATGTGCAATCAATTTTCAACAAATCAATGTTAACAACTCATCAACTTAATTCGATGACAGTTCAATCTTTTCAAAATCCACTATCCAACATCCTCGAAGCTCAGTCGAAGGACAATTATTGTTTAGGGTTAAAAGACAAAATACTCTTGAAGCAAGGGGCCAAGAGATTTAGTATTGAATCAGGTCTATTAGTCTTCAAAGGTAGAGTAGTCATACCCAACAACGATGAAATAAAATTATGGATTTTCAATAGTCGACATGATTCTCCATTAGCTGGTCATTTTGGGGTTGATAAAACCCACCAGTTAATAGCGAGGGATTTCTTTGGCCAGGTATGACCAGAGAAATCAAGGCCTATATAAAAGCTTGTTACGAATGTAATAGGAATAAGGCTCCCCGTCACCGGAAGCATGGGTTGCTTCAACCACTTCCTATTCCCTCTAAACCTTGGGAATCTTTATCGATGGATTTCATTTCTCAACTTGCTTTTTCTAATGATTTTGATGCTATATTAGTAATAGTAAATAGTTTTTCAAAAATGTCTATTTTCATTAAAACCACTACTACTGCTACAGCAGAAGATTTGTCAAAATTGTTTCTAGAATATGTATTTTCCAAACACGGCTTACCAAATGATATTATTTCAGATAGAGGCTCATTGTTTGTATCCACATTCTGGACCCAACTGTGTTGACAACTCAATATCACGAGGAACCTCTCCACGGCCTATCACCCTGAAACCGACGGTCAAAAAGAAAGAGTTAACCAAATCCTCGAGCAATATCTTCAAATGTATGTCAGTTACCAACAAGACGATTGGACCACATGGTTACCACTGGCCAAATTTGCTTATAATAACTCGTCTCATTCTTCAACACGACAATCTCCCTTCGAAACCATTTATGGACGACATCCTCGATTCAACTCAATTCATGTAGGAACTAATCATCCTGCGGAACATTATCTTCGAACTATATCACGACTCCAAGAAGAACTTAAAACAAAATTGGAATTAGTGATTCGAAGATACAAGGAACAGGCCGACAAACATCGACAATCTGCTCCTTCCTTTAAAGCAGGCGACAAAGTATGGCTCGATGCACGAAACATTCGAACAACACGACCATCAAAGAAACTGGCTGAAAAACGCTTGGGACCATTTGAAATCCACTCTGAAGTCTCTAAAACTGTATTTGGACTCAAGTTACCTCCTAAATGGCAGGCGATTCACCCTGTTTTACACGTGTCTCTCCCGGAACTGGCTTGAGAAATATACCCGGGCAAGAACCAACCCCCTCCGGAACCGGTCGATGTAGAAGATCATCTAGAGTGGGAAGTAAGTCGTATCCTTGATTCAAGAATGCCCAAGGGGAAACTTCAATACCTCGTGGAATGGGAAGGCTTCCTCGATGACTCAGACAAAACATCCTGGGAACCAGCCATCAATGTTTCTAACGCCCCTGAACTTCTAAAATCTTTTCATTTGAAATATCCTTTAAAACCAAAACCTTAAAATTTCTTTTATTTTGTTATTTCTTTTCTTTTTTTTCTTTTCTTTCTTTTTTCTCTTTCTCTCAAAATCTAAAACACCTCTTAAATTTCTTATCCTTGTTTTCTTTTTTTTTCTCCTTCTATAAAATTTTCTCCAAAACCAACTAAAATTAAAATCAAAATTAAAATTTAAAATTAAAAATAAAATAAAATTTAAAAAAAATAATAAACAAATAAATAGAATAAACATAAATAATAAAATAAAATAAAAAACTTTTAAATCTCTCTAAATGTTTTTTTTCTCTTCTCTTTTTCAATTCTCTAAATACATTCTTTTCTTAAATTTAAAATTCTCTTTAAAATTTTCTTTTCTAAAATTAATTCTCTCTTTAAACTTTCTTTCCTTCAAACCATCAAAATCTTGTACGAATAACAACACGACCATTTCCTCGAACTTAAATTCAACCTCTAAATCTCTTTATAAAATTCTTCAAACAAATGATTCTTCTTTTTCAAATTCTCTTTAAATTCTAATTCTGTTTTTTCTCTCTTTTCAACTATCTAAAATTCCTAAAACATCAATAAACAACTTTTCGCAAATAACAAATTCTTCTTTCATTAAATTTTCATTTCAACAAACTCATCTCAATCACCAACCATTTTTTTCTTCTTTCTCTCTTCTCTTACATAAATTTTTCTTTTAAACTTAAACTTCCTTCAATTATTAACTTCTTTCTTTTTCTTTCTTTATTTAAATTTCTTCTTTCAAATTCTAAAGCAAAATTTTATTTAAAACTTTTTTTCTCTCTCTCCCAAATCTTATAAAAAATAATATTCACCTTAAATACAATAAAATAATACAAAAATAAAACTAAAGACAATTCTACTTTTCTACTTCTTTAAATCTCTCCCTTTCATTTCAAATTTTCTCTTTTAATTTTTCTCGAACCAATCCTTTCATCTTCTCCAAAATTACCCTTATCTCCATCCTGCATTTCTCAAATACCTCCTCCTCTCCTACCGGAACCATCTCTCCGATCTCCAACAGTTCCTCTGCCACGTCGAAGGAAGCAGCGTCAATAATTGTATCAACCTCCCCACACAACTCTTCTGCAAACCTAACTCGTCGACCCTGACAAGGCTTCTTCGACCACACCTGGTCCAGCGTTTCCTCAGGTTCTTCAATTCCACCTGTGACCGGAGGGTTTTCCTCAGTTGGCAAAAGCAACGCAGGTTCCCCAATTGGGTCTTCAACAATGGCATTCAAGGTCTAAACAAGAACTCATCAGTAAACTCATCCCTAAAAAAGCAACAGATAAAACTTACTTTGAAGATGGGGTCAGGTTCTAAGAACAACCTTGGAGCCACCTCTACCTCTGCTTCTTTCTCCTCCTTGTCATCTTCAATGACCACCCGTCGTTTTTTGGGTGTCCACCCTGGAACAGGGACTTCATCCTCATCTTCCTCCACCAATTCGTCGATCTCTTCTTTGACACCCTGTTTTGAACCTGTGGCCTGGGTTACCCAGGTTGTGATCTCGTTATCTAGTTCCTTATCGTTCTCCCCCACCGATTGATTGTCTCCAACCGAGACATCCCAAATGTCTTCGACCACCTCTTTTGTTTTAGGGATCACCCAAAACTTAGTCTTGGTGAATCGTCATCCAATCTCTGCGTTCTTTGTCAATGCATTGCACGCCACTTGTCGCCAACGGCAAAACTGGCGCTTCTGGCGAGGGCCTCGAGTCGCCGTACTTTTGACACAAAAGTACTCCATCGCTTCACAAGCCGTTCAAGCCTGTGAAAACTGTCGCGTAACCATTCCCCCATCCGCTTTAGGGTGTGGAGGGGTAGGCCTTGGGGTAGGACAGTTCATTAAATAATGAGGAAAGTAATAATCAAGAAAAGATATATATAGAGGAAAGAGAAACTAGTGTGAGAAGATGGCTCAAGCTCAACAGAGCTCGCAATTCTTATACCCGGGAATCTGTCACGCGCCACATGACACTTGAGGCAAAAGAAGCTCATTAAATCAATAATATTGAGCTCTAAATCTATACTCGAAGCGCAGAAAGCAATTCTCCATAGCAACTGCAATTCCCCTTTGTGTAATTACTATTCAACTGCGCTAGCCTAAACTCTAAATCTAAATTAGTCAATCTCTCAATAGTGTGTCTTAGTCTTAATTTCAATAAGCGACGCAAAGCGTTATGATCAACGTAATAGTACACTAGTAGTTTTCATTAAAAAGTTTGTTAATTAATTAAAAGGGGTAAATTGAACATGGACGGATATTAGCAAAGAGGGTCTAAGTGTATGTTATTAATGGTCTGTGGTATGGGAATGGTGGGATGAGAGGGAGGTCAATGCAAGGAGGAATAAAGGATATAAAAGGGTTGGGTTTTTGGTTTGACATTCCTTAGAATTAAATTATAAAACGTATTTACATTTAATAGTGGTAAAATTACAAAATTGAATCATTGTTACTGTATTTTTCTTTAAACTTTCTCAGTAATCATTTCTAAAATCCTAAATCCTTGATTGTTGAGTTTCCAACCCTTTGTGAGATCTTAAGAATTCCTATTACCTTTGAAACTATATTATAATTCTTCTCGAAAATACCTCGAACCCGTAGCTCTTACTTCGAGTTACCTTCGAATAACTTCCTCAAATCATTCCTCAATGCTTCGAAGAAGTTTCTAAATCCCTCATCTCACTTTCAGGAACATCCTCGACCTTGTGCGTAGGTCGTCCGGTGAACATTTTATTCCCTCATGTTTTGCCTATAAAAGGCCTCTTACTTTGTGCTTTTCAAATCATTCTTTTATTATTTACATTACTATTACCCTCACAACAATACATTTATTCCTATATTTTATAACTTTAGTATTTACAACACCGTAATTCTAATCTATAATTAATATTGATATCTTATAACTACCTCTTTTTTTTGAGTAAAACAATTATTTTGATTAAAGAAATACGTACTATTCTTTGAGAGTTCAATAAAACCCTAAATCTCCTTGTATAAACCTCGAACCAAGCTTCTAGACCAAAAGCACCCCTTGACATTTTTATTCACCTGAGACAAAATGTCCCAATACTTTCAAAAAATAAAATCCAAATTCACATTTCTTTAGAGATAGTTTCATATTTATTTCATTCATTTCCTTAAATAATTTACTCAGGTGATACAAGTTATATTAAAAGGTTTATAAAAATATATTGATGTCATCAATTCAAACCATCATCCATCCTTCCATTAATTCTTGGTGGAGTGTATTATCCATTAATTTTTGGAATACAGATGGAGTATTTTCAGGGCAAAAAGGCATCCTAATATATTTATAAATACCCATATGAGCAGAAATTAATAAAAAATTCTAAGAATTAATTTGAAAAGGTATTTAGTAATATATTTTACTCCCATCAAGACAACTTATATACTTTGCTCATTGTATTGTAGCATGTATTGAGTTAATCCTGGGTAAAGAATAAACATCAAAAACTTTATGAGTATTAAGGGCTATATAATCCTCACTTGATATTGCTTTATCTTTCTCATATAATATTAGAAAATTTTATATAACACAATATTCAGGTGTTACATCAAACTTTTCAATTATATTAATTTTTAGCAAGGTCAAGATATTATCTTCAATATTCCTTCTCTTAGAAGGAGATGCAGGATACGGTTTATTTTTTAAGCTGGGTGGTATTTTGTCAAACTTAAATGTTAAAGAAATTTTCATTTCATGATAAGCAAACAAACCCAATTCAGTTTTTTCATTTGTAAAGGCCATTGGAAAGGATTAAATAAATATAAATATTAGGGGGTGTCAGTTCTGGGAAGTCCACACTTAACTTAGGTGTGGATTTCAAAAAAATTTGCACTTACAAATCAGCATTTATATCTTTCAAAAAAGTCACTTATTTCAAAAATGGGTGTCAGTTATGACCTCAAATCAGCACCTTTTTCCTTATTTTTTTTCACAACCACATGTTGGAAACAAAATCCCTTCCTTGCCCACCCCATCACTGTCACATGTGACACACTGACCTCCATCCCCTCATCAATCCTCAGCACACACCCCTCACTGAAATTTGCAATATTTTATTGTTATATTTGACCCAGAAAGTTTCCCTACTTTTTACTTATTTCTATAACTTCTTAATCTCTTTTCTTATGTTTTACCAGTTACATAATGCCTCCCAGAAAATTCAACACTCAAAAAAATACTCAAAAAAAAACTTAATCACACAAGTATCCTCATAAAGCAAGCCCCTCACCTGAGAAATCAAAGTATAGACAGCTAAAAAAGAAAGATTATCTCATCATCATCAACTTCCTCAAAATTAAATCAAATAAAAATGCATGTTTTGGATGTCAGAAGTCCACCAGCATCAGATGTCCACCTTCATCAAAGGTCAATGTTTTCTTTTTTATGGAAAATTATTGGGGGATTCCTTTTGGTCTAGAAGCTTTTTGATGGAGATAATGGCATTGGAAAATTGATTTGTGCAGTTTCAAAGGCAAGTACATATATTTTCTTATATTTTACTTTACTCAATATAAGAGGAAGGATTATAAATATTATTATAATTTATAATTTAGGATTACAATAATTTAAATACTAAAAGACCAATAATAGTAATATTAATTTATTTAAAAATATTTTAATAAAATGGTTGAGTAAGGAATGATAAAAACAACACAAAAGATAGGGCTTTTTATAGGCAAAAGGAGAGAAATAACACATAGAGTTAAAAACTATCTATAAGAAAGTGTGAGAGAAAAACCATTCCAAAAATAAGAAAGTGCACATAACCAAGGTATACTAAAATGATGCTTCAATAAGAGATATCACATCATTTGGTATAGTTTAGAGTCCCATTTAATTTTCACAATTAGTGTAAAATATTTTGAATTAAAGTTTTATATCAATAGAATTTTAAATTTTAAAATAAAGAAATTTGAATTTTTAGACTTTAGTACTTTAATATAATTTTTTTCCTTTTTCATCCTGTTATTGAGCATGGTTTTAGGGAATAAAAATATAAGGGACATTATTATTAATTTTAAATAATTACTAAATTTACTTATTGTAATTAGTTATTTTATTGCAAGTAATAAATGAGTAAATATAATATAATTAATGATATAATAAGAAATAAAAGGTGTGGCTTCATCTCAGTTAAATAACTATATATTTTACTGGATAAGTCTAGTAGCCTGGCTGACAAAAATGAAGTAAAAAATAAAGTGAAAGGAAGAATCAAAATCAATCCTAAGAAAATGAAGGATAGGTTCAAAATTTATCAGTCAGAATATAAAATGGCTTATTTGCTGCCACTTCCACTGGCTTTGGTATTGATGAAAATGATTAGGAGATTGGGATTACTACTGTTTCTGAAAAAATAAATGTCATATGTCCTTTCTATGAGGAAATGGATATTATTTTTGGTTCCTGAGTTGATTTAAACCCTTTTTTTCTCCACAATAATTCAAAGGATATACCCTCTGGATCTAAACCATCCTATGATCCTCCTCACACACATATACTTCAAGGACATCAATCCCCTTCAGCCTCTCACCATATTTCAGCCAAAGATGATTCTAAATATCAAGAAGAAAAATTATTTTGGTGCAGATCTGAGTCCTCAGAGCCCCAATTGTTTGATGTATTTTTACTTTTCTTTCTTCTTAAATTCTTTGCTAAATCTCTCATTCTTTCTTTTTCAGTCTCTTCCTACTCAAACTTAAATTTCAAGAAATAATAACAATTTAAGCAATGAGGATCTCACTTTGGAAGCTGCTTTAGATTAGCTTCCTGCACCCTCAACATTTGAAAAGGTGGAATTCTTTGGGTTCTTTAAATTCTTTTTTGGAAAGTTGTTTGAGAAAATTATTTTTTTCTTCTTTTCAAACTTATAATGAGCTGGAAATGAAGCTTGCACTACCTTCTTCAGATGCTGAATGAATCATTTTGTACAAAAGCAATGTATTCTCTTCTAATTTTATCATTACTTAAGGAGGATTTCATAAACAAATTAATGTGGGAAAAAATGACTCAAAATACCTTACCTTTCATCTCTTCTCTTACATAAACCCTACTACTGGATGTCAAGCTACCTATCCAAAACTATTTAAAGGACATGCTTAATATTTTCCTGATCACAAATGTATCATTGACTTTGGTTTAGGGAAATGAATAATTGGAACAGTATTGAATTCTTCTAGGGACAACCATAATACAAAAATTTCTCACCCTGGTTTGGAGTAATGCAATAACTTCACCCATTTTGGGTGTTCATTTCAGATATATCAAGACTTAATATATAATTTAAGTAGGGAAAGAAATGAATTTTCTGCTTAATTTTTTTTTAGGTAGACATGAAATGTATGGGGTCTAAGAATGGTTTCCATTTTTCTCTTTTAATTTCAAAATTTAAAATATACAAGTAATTTATCCACTTCAATTACTTAAATTTTTAGACTAGCAGGCCATGAAGCTGTTGTATGATCTCTAAATTAATTTGTGGCATTTTTTCTTGAATTTATTTGTGTTTCACATATATTTTCTTGAAGTCTATTACTTTATCTTTGTGTCTTCTTCTGAATGACTTGTCTATTGTTTATTTATGTGTTTTAATTAAAATTTGGAAATCTAGACCCCCTATTAGGATAAAATGCAGAGGCACGTATTACCATTTTTTGACATAAAAATTTAAGAAAAAAAGTTAGAAAAAAAGCAATTTATCCTATGTTAGACTTATAAAATTGAAACAAATGTAATTTGAAAATTAGACAAATAAGATTTTTTGCACTTATATACATATATTTTGAATTAAAGACATGATATCAAAACTTTACTTGATTTTTGAAGTAGTTAATCAATTTTTGATAAAAAAACATTACCAAGTAAAGAAATTCTCTTGTGCATAAAATTTGTTCAATAAAAAAATTTGTACTCTTTAGTCAGAAACCAACACCTCACTTTAATTAATAAAAGTTATATTTCAACTCTTAAACCCTTATCTAGTTATTTAGAATTTATTTAAAATAGTAGTACCACTTCTTCATCTACTTAGAAACATTACAAAGCAATAGGCTATCAGCTCATCAAAGAATACAGCAAAAGTTGTGGTATTCTAAATTTTAGTATGGCACTCAAATGCTATGGAAAATTTTAAGGAAAGCTCATTTATTTATTTGCTGTGCTTTATTGGATTTTATTTAAATTTTATAAAGAAGAAAATTGGTTATATAAAGCATAAAATGTGATTATAAAAATTCTCAGATAAAAACATTTATTTTAAAGTCAAAAATATTTTTATAGGGTCAAACTTGTGTGAAAAAGAAGAAATTAAAAATACTTAAGAGCCTTCCAGAATTTTTCTGATTTTTCTTATATTTTTAATAATTTTTACTTATCTTTGATAATTTTTAGTTCAGTGAATAGGGCTTACTGGGCTACCAAAAATCAATAAATTGATAATTAGAGGCTGGGCCAACATAGATTTTTTAGAGTAGTTTTTAGAATTCCATTGAGTCTGGAAGTCTGGATGAGCTCTGGAACATGCCTGGAAGGGGAAATTTGATCATGTGACTACTATATGCATAAATTAGGATGTAGACTCAAATGTAGAGTAGATAGAAAAATCAGGAAAACAATTAGCAACCAATAACACATAGCTATAGCCATTATAACATAATATTTCAAAAATAAAAGTATACTTATTATTTCAACATATTAGTAATTATAAACAATATTTTACATAACACTTCATAAACATATACTTGTAAGGCACCACTGGAAAGTTCTCAACATAAAGGAATTCATTTTAACATCATTTTCATAAAATAAAAACTTTTTAAAAAATATATATTAGGGGATGTCAGTTCTGGAAAATCCACACTTAACTTAAGTGCAGATTTCAAAGCAAATCAGCACTTAAATTTTGCAAAAAAGTCACTTATTTCAGAAATGGTTGTCAGTTATGACCTCAAATCAGCACTTTTCTCCTGATTTTTTTTTCACAACCACATGTTGGCCACATCATCCCTTTCACATGTGAAACGCAGACCTCTATCCTCTCATCAATCCTTGGCACACACCCCTCACTGAGATTTGAAACATTATATTTTGACATTCTAAGTGACCTAAATTGGATTTCCACCTTCATCAAAGGTTAATGGCTTATTTTTGATGTCAAATGAAGTAAAAAAGAAAACAAAAGGGAGAATCAAAATCAATCCTAAGCAAATGAAGGAGAGGTTAAAAATTTATTAATCCAAACATAAAAAGGCTCATTTCACTACCACTTCCACTAGCTTTTGTATTGTTGATAATGATTTGGAGATTGGAATTCCTACTGTTTCAGAAAAGCTCAATGTCATGTGTCTTTTTATGAGGAAATGGATAATCTTTTTGGTTCACAAGTTGATGTCAACTCTTGTTTTATACACAATACTACTACAAATATAACCTCTGGTTCTCAACCATCCAATAATACTCCTGAAACACCTGTACTCCAACAACATCAATCTTCTCCAGCTTCTAACCATAGCTCAGCTGAAGATGATCCTGACTATCAAGCAGAAAAAAATTATTTTGGAGTAGATCTGAGTCCTCAGAGCCCCATAATTTTAATGTATTTTACTTTCTCTTTTTTCTTCAATTCTTTGCTAAATTGATCATTATTTATTTTCTAGTCTTCTCCTACTAAAGCTCAAGTATCACACTTTTGGAATTACAGATGGTAAAATAATACTGACACCTGTGCAAAAATCACATAATTTTGTCACCTTGCCACCAATTTGCATTTCTAAATAGAGCTAAGTCAAAAAAAATTTATATCTGTTTGGAAATTTTGCAATATCATCCCCTGAATTTTATTGAAGAAAGGGGTGGGTATCACCAAATTTTTCCAAGTCATTAATTTTCCATGTCAGATTTGGAAATTTGGCAATACCCTCCCCTGAATTTTATTGAAGTAACGCGCCATGTGACACTCGAGGCAAAAGCAGCTCATTAAATCAATAATACAGAGGTCTAAATCCATACTCAAAGTGCAGAAAGTGATTCTACATAGCAACTGTGACTTTCCTTTGTGTACTCACTATTCAACCGCGCTAATCTAAAATTTAAATCTAAATTAGTCAATCTATCAATAGTGTGTTTAGTCTTTTCTTTGATAAGCGACACACAGCGCAAAAGTCAATGCAATATTCCGCTTAAAGGTTTATTAAGTATCTGTGGGTTATTAACAGGGGTAGTGAGCATGGACGGGATGGTTAGTGGAGGATTAAAGGGTTAACGGATGTTAGTTAGAAGGTTCCAGGTGTAATGGGTGTAATTTTGGGGGTCTGTGGTGTGCGGAATGATAGATAGTTATGAGGTCAATGCAAGGAGGAGTAATGGATATAAAAGGGGTTGGATTTTGGTTCGATATCTCTTTAGAATTAAATTATAAAAAAGTATCTATAGTTAATAGTGGTAAAAGCTCCAAGTTAAATCATTATTATTGTACACTTCCTTTTTTTCTCAGTAATCATTTCTAAACTTAAATCTTTGATTATTGAGCTTACAACCCTTTGTGAGATCCTAAGAATATTAGTATTACCTTAAAATATATTGAGATTCTTATCAAACATATCTTGAAGCAGTAGCTCTTCCTTTGAGTCATCTTTGAATCACTTCCTCGAACATTCCCTCTGTTCTTCAAAGAAGTTTTTAAACTCCTCCCTTCATCTCACTTTCAGGAACACACCCAACCTTGTGCGTAGGTTTTCCTGTGACATTTTGCCACAAAGCAACTTTCTTTTCATGAGTTACTTTGTAATTATAAAAATTTTTAGTTTTTAGAAACCCTCTGCAATTCACTTCTCACGGCTTGGTAACCTTGTTTAGCTAACAAACTATTTAATTTTTGAGTCAATTGGAGGTTGTTCATTATATATTTTGTTTGGTAATATATCTCTCAAATATTCATCATTAATAGTAGCTACATCAGGATTATTTCTCAATAGAGAGACAGAGTAATTTTTCAGACTCTCATAAACTTCAGGATCAATTGTTTCATCTATAATAGCCATATCAGGGTTTATTATTGAAGTAGAAATTAATACTAAAGGAGTAGTTACATCAGAATATTGAGTAATATGCCTACTAGAGCCAGCCTCTACTGGTCTCAAGGTATCACCTCCTCTTCCAGAATTACCTGAAGGAGATTAATCAATAACAAGAAAGGGCACTTGAGATTCAATGGAAGGGCTTACCATGGTTTTGGAAAAATTTGGAATTGATTGTTCTTCCTTCTTCCTCCTCCTTTGTAGGGATGAGGAGGAGTTGGGGTGAATTTTTGGGGTCTGTAGGGACTTGTCTGAGGTGCTTGTTGCAGTTTTTGAGCTTGGAGGGAGTCCCACTGAGTGTTGAGCCAGTCCCACTTCCATTTTGATACTTCCACCTTTTCTTATTGTTGAGGAGACAACTCTTGAAGGGTTTTTGCTGCTGGATGAGGTTTCCTCTTTTATTGGAGAAAAGTCTCTACATTTTTTAGCTTTTCTTCTAGAAAATCTACCTTTGTTCTTAATTTGAGTTTTTCTGATTTGAACTCCTTGATGTGAGCTGACAGGTTGTTTACTTGCTGCTGCAAGGGCATCTTTTTTATTTTTCAGCCTTTGGGAAGCCCTTCTGGGGGGATCACTGGGGGCTTTGAGTCTAGAGGAGTCTTCTTCATTTTTATTTCTACCTCCTGCATTTCTACATCCTTTTTGGTCAAAAAATTGATTAATTTGAGCAAGTGTAGCAGTAAAAGGAGAATTTACAGAAGTCTCATCATAATAAATTAAGTCCAACTCCTCTTCGCGGGCAGTAGAAGCACTTTGATCAGTCATTGTTTGTATAAATTGAACTGAGAGAAAAGAAATATTTATATTTAATCAGTTAATATTTAACTTGTTGAAAGAAAAAAATAAGAGATAGAATAAAAATATATCAAGTATATGATAAATTATCAGGATTATTAATAAACTGAAATAATGAAAATATAATACTTATCAGGAAAAAAATAAAATGAAATAATTATTACAATTTTTTGATTAATCAAGTTAATTAAGAGATTTATATTGTATTAACAGGATTCAAATAAATCAACTGAAATAATAAAATAACTTATCAATTATCAGGACAAAAGAGTCAACTAGAATAATTAACACAATTCTTAATTAATTACTAATTTATATATTGATATATAATTATCAGGACTAAGAGTCAACTGAAAATTTAATTACCAGGACTTAATGTCAACTGAATTAATTCAGTATTATCAATTAATTAATTTATATATTTATTATTTTACTATCAGCACTAATTGTAAACAAAAGTAATAAAATAATATTTTTAATTATCAGGACGAAATTTCAACTGAAATAAAAAAATATATATATTATAATTTATTAATAAAATTATATTACTTCTAGGACTAAGAAGAAAATTTCTCTAACTTGGTCAACTAGGAAAAAAAAATATTATATGCCAGACACATTCCCTTGTAATGCGAGAAATTTAATGCCACTACAGAGAGCTGAGTAAAAAGATATATGTGAAATATGAAATATGCAGAGTGGGACCTACAGATAGTAACCACTATAGTCACTACAAATATATAGGACAATTAGCACTATATAAACCTTAAATTTGTGGCAAGGTTTGATTCCCAGTTGCTGCAAAAAAGGTAAGTCACGTCCCTCTTGATGTTTGTCATTTTTTGTTTGTCCAAAAATCCCTATCGGTCTTTGTAGTCGATGGTCCCACAGTTGCCAGTGTCAAAATATTGGTGTGTAAACAAAAATTTGGATAGGCTCTCAAGTGTCAAGGGGTCCTTTTGGTCTAGAAGATTTAATGGTAGTCCAAAGGCAGTGAAAGGTGGGGAAACTCAAGATTTCAAAAGGTACATATTTTTTATCTTTATAATTTTAATACTAAATGAAAAGGTAAAATATTATTATTATTATAACTTTGAAAAATCAGAAGTACATAGATGTAAATACTAAGGTAGTAATAGTAGTAATATATGTGTGTTATATAAATATAATAAATTTTTAAGGTGATAATGGAATGAAGAAAACCATCCAGAATGTGAGGCCTTGTAAAGGAAAAAAGGGGAGAAACTACAGAGTCAAAAAACCTATATACATGAGTATGAGAGAAAGAGGAAATTCCACAATTAGATATTTTAAATATTCAAGATTTTCTATAAAGAATGTACCCATAAAATTTATTTACTGTATATTTCCATTTATTTGATTTATTTTAAATATTCTGTAAAGGTCAATTATAAATAAAATAATTTGAATTTAATATTCAGTATTAATATATATTTATTTCACCTCTCAACTGTCATGAGGACGTTTTCAGGGGATAAAAATATGAGGGACATTAAATTTAAATATTTACTTTATTTTACTTATTCTAATTAGCTAAATTATTATAAATAAGTTATAAGGTAAACATAATTAATAAAATAAGAAATAAAGGTGCGGCTCCATCCTAGTAAATAATTAATTATTTACTGGGTAAGTCTAGTAGCCTGGCTGAAAGGATAGTTGAGTTGTGTATAACTTGACTCCTCTGCAGATAATGATATATACTGTTGAACAAGGCAGGATCATGATGACTTTCAACTTTTTGACTTGATATATTGTGTGTATTAAATAGGAATTGATCTGTTGTAGATTTTGACTCAATGTTCATGTTGTGTATTATTATACAACATGTCATTATTTGATTGACAATTTCTCTCCTCCAGAGGCAGCATGGCTGTTTATTGATTCCTCATGGTGCACATAATATTCTCAAGGCACACTCAATTTATTTTTGTGAAGCTTCTTGTAATTTGGAAAGGTTATTGGCTCAATTCATCTTGTGGGTGGGGGATAGTCTTAACAAGCGTGGACCATGGAGGATAGATTCCATCTGCCAGATAATACACATTTTTATATCTATGATTATTTATCTTAAAACGCACCTCATCTTGAGTTCCAGCCAAGAATCTGTCAAATATGTTACTTCTATGGAGAACATTTATATCATTGAGTGCTCCAGGAGTTCCAAAAAAGCAATGCCAAAAATGAAGGTTCTTGCTAGCAACAGCTTCAAGCATCATTATAGGTGTGCCTTCTATTCCTTGAAATTGACCTGCCCAAGCTTCTGGGCAGTTTTTCCACACTTAGTGCATCCCATCTATTGAATCAAGACATCCAGTGAATCCTTGTTCTTTGTACTCTCTCAATATAATTTTATTTTCAGAAGCATTAAGTTCTCGTAAGTACTCCTTTCCATATAAACTAGTTATATCTTTGATGAAGTAATTTAGAGCTCTCAGGGAAGTAGTTTCACCAATACAGACATACTCATCAGTGCTATCAGCTGAAGTACCATATGCTAGTTTTCGTAGAACAGCCATCATTTTCTGTTCTGGTGTTAAACCAACTTGGCCACAGCAATCCTAAGTTAATGTAAGACCATTAAATTGTGACTTGTATGTTGAAATATTTCATGACTTACCTTTTTCCATAACCAAAAACTGTTATGATTTTGTAGGTCCTGACAGATACTGTTGAATAGATCCCTTCTCATCCGGAAATGTCACTCAAACATGATTTTATTGTATGTACAATTGGGGATAAAGTAGTCACTCATTAGTTGTTGATGGCCTTCCATATGTTGTTGATCCAATTTTTCTTGTTTTCTCTTTGTATGTTTGAATTTGGAGTGTTGAATAGATAGGAAATAATATAGTCTTCTTCTTCCATATTGAGTAATTCATCAAGAACATTGAAGGGCATGTGAGATACTTGAGTTTTACTGAATTAGCACGAGGGTTGAATATTAATTTTAATGAGTGATTAGCAAAATATACCACATAGGGCAGTTGAATATTGAAATTTATTATGAAATTATCAAGTAAAATGCAATTATCACTACGCAATATAGGGGGTGGACTTGCTAGCAAGTCCTCAACCTGAACTCAGATGGAACTCAGATGGAACTCAGACTGAACTCATACTGAACCCATACTGAACTCTACTTGAACACCCACCTAAAACTGTTCTTCTGAGTGGTGTTCATTCCTGATTGTATGGCTCCTTTATCAATAGCTCAATGTGTGTTCAATCTATGGTGAGTTTGGGTCCAAGGTTGCGGACTTGCTAGCAAGTCCGCCCCCCATATTGTGTGGTGTATATACTTATTTTTTACCAACACAAGGACAGATGCCCTAATTGATCAACAAATGAGGAATAAGTTGGTAAAAGATGCATACCAAAGAGTTTATCTACACGGCTGGAGATGCTCTAACTAAAGGGACACCTTGTGTAGACCACTCTTTTGCCTGCATCGGGGACCACCCTTCTATTTTTAGTGTCATGTGGCCCCGGCATGATGCTTCCAACCACTGGCTGTCACCAGCTGTCAATCCCATCACTGAATCACATACAATGTATTATGCAATAGATGAGACTCTTCCATTTTGCTGCACTTACTAGCTTTTGTGTTTAATGTCTTAAACGTTCTCAGAAAACACAGGTGATAAATGCAATATTAGACCTGAGCAAAAAGCAAATAGTATTATTCTATTTAAATCACTGAAATACTAAATCTATCTACTGCAGTTTCATGTGAGAACCATAAGCTAAACTGGACTCCAAGTTCATCATTTCAGTCTTTGAGTGTTGGAGATTCATCACTATTACTAAAAAATTCACAACACATAGGTGGAAGAGGAGCACCCAGTAATAAGATACCCTGATAGAAATGGCTGGCTTTGGGATCAAAGACCATTACCAATGGTCTTGTAAATCCTGTAAATATTCTAGGTACATATGTGAGTGATGTGGTATGTACATATTCATCCCCATGAAGTACTACAATCAGATGTTTAAATGTAACAGCTGCAATAATAGTATGAAATGGCAAAGAAAACACCACAGAAAATTTGGGGGGTATTGCTAGCAATACCCCTCATTTAAAAATGTTGGGAAGTGGTTGGAAAGCTGTTGGAAGGCTGTTGGGAGTTCATTGTGAAACCAGATTTAAATTAATTGGACAAAGATTTGGTAATCAGTTAGACCTAGGTTCAACCAAACTCAATCACAGGTTTCTTGGAGCTTGGTGATTACTTTGATTTTGAGCTGAGCACAGATTGAGCAAAGCTTGAACATATCACTTAACATATCATAATATTCACTTTCCCATCTTGTGGAAAGCAAAATTAGATATTCGTTCTAGGAATATCTACATATATTTTCTTGCCAAGTTGGTAACAGAAGGTTAAACTGTAGTATCTCAATTATTACACTAGACTACATAGATATTTGATAAAACATACAATTCAAATCAATTTTAATATTATTGAGATCACCATAAGTGTCTGTCCAAAGACTTACAAAAAGTATGTTAGTATCAAGACATCGTTCTAGGTAGTAGTTTCAATTTGGATTTTGAACTGACATCTAAAGCATTTTACTATTAGACAGAAACATAAATAAGTGTAATAAGAGTGAAATTATTCTATTTTGTGATTATAATGTAACAATAAAGCACATTTTTATTGAGAAAATTTTTCTTCCTCCACAAACCAAAATTTACTCTATAGGCTCAAGATTTATTTTTAAGCCATATTATTCATTTCAGTTATCATTGATTTACTTCCAATATTTATTAAAAAGATAATAATAATACATGTGAAAGAATTATGAGCTTAGCATAGCATATGCTAAAAAGTTATTTTGTCATTTTATTCAAAACTGATTATTCATTTTTTGCTTCAATTCATCTTTTAACAACCACTATCTTCAGATACTATTCTTACTTAATATGTCAAGTCTCAGATGTGTTGGACAGTTCTCAATAACAATCGATCAAATTTATATGAATGTAATTTCAAGATTTCAAAACTCACTGACCCCCACAATTTTTCAGCGAGGCCATTCGAATGTTCATTTTTTTGGACTATTTGACGAAAGAAAACCAACCCTTGTCGGTAATCTTTCTCAAGTGCAGAGTCAGCACATTGGACCACTATTGGGTGACATTGGCTCTGGATCTCACCATTTAAACCAAAGAAGTGCCTTGAATCCTATGAAGCCTTTCTATTTTCATGCTTACATGGTTCCAGTTTTTGGTAATCAGTATCAACTTTGGGGATGCCTCTTTTCTTCAAGTACACTAATCAGTCTCGCTAAAGAAGCATTTTCTTCTGCACAAATCGATTTATGTCCAATCCTGAACTACGACTCCACTATCTTTTTTAATATCCCGCATGTAATTTTTGAAGGCTCTTTCCAAATATCTCAGAGTACTCAAGATTGGAAAGCTGATCAACTTATCCGAGGAATCAAAACAGTTCTCAAAACACATCAACTTCAAGCAATAAATTTTATGATTGACAATGAACGAATGTTAAAGGAAAATTTGGATATCATGTGGAGGCACCAGGACAACCGTTGGCTTAGAACTGGATTCAATGACTATAAAGATCAGTTTCCTAACAATCAATTAACGCCTGAAGGAAACGGGTCAATACTTGCTGATGATATGGGTTTGGGAAAGACACTTTCAACTCTTTCTCTTATAAGTGCAACTCAAGGTGAAGCAAGACAATTCCAGGTATCAGAAAATCAAGAAGGTATTAATCGGAGTTCAGCCACACTGATTATATGCCCCCTGGCAACACTATCGAATTGGATCAATGAAATAAGTGTGCACTTTGAAGATAATGCGCTTCCTTTCAAGGTTCTTTATGGGAAGGATTGTCAAAATACTAATGTCAATGAGCTACAGGACACTGCTATTGTTTTAACGACCTATGAAATAGCTAGCCCAACGATGTCAAAAAATCAAAGCCAAAAAAAGATACCGGTGACTCAAATGCTCTTTTGGTATAGAGTTGTTTTAGATGAAGCTCAGTTAGTGCCCATTTCTATATCTAAAACTTAAAACTTAATTTTTATAATCAATTTTTATAAATATTCTTTTAGTTACATTAAAAATCCTTACTCGCAGAGGGCTCAAACAATATTTGACTTGGAATCCCAACACCGACTATGCTTGACTGGAACTCCACTTCAGAACAGGCCCACTGACCTTCAAAGTCTCATATTTTTTCTTAGAATCGAAAAGTGGCAAGAAGACTGGTTATGGAAGAATTTCCATTTTCCAGGTTTGCAAAAAGGAAAGGCTAATTCTATTAAATCAATCAATCACTTAATGAAAGTCATAAGCCTACGTAGAACAAAGGATGCAATTTTGTCTCTTCCAAAAAAGATTCAAAGGGGGATATCGGTTCAATTAGCAGATCCATGGAGGTCTAAACTTGATGTGCTTCAAGAAGGATTCACTGAGCGATATGGGCCCTCCAGAAGCATTGACTTCCCTTGGGACTCATCTGAGTTTCTAAGAGAGCTGATGATTTTAAGAAAATTCTGCAACCATCCAATCTACAAAAATCTGGATGAAACTCCAACTTTTGATTTCACCTGGCAGCATTCCGCAAAGATTTGTCATCTTATAGGCCACTTAAAAAACTTTTTGTCTGGTGAAAGGGGTATAAATTTTCCAAAAGCTGTTATATTCTCCAACTTTGCAGACTTTTTGCAGATGTAAGTGATTCTATAATGAATTATTTTACAAAATTGTGTTGGCTTATTGAAAACAATTTTCTAATATTTCAAAATAGAATAAAAATGGCTTTAGATGACCACAATATTAGGTATACCCAGCTTACGGGTGAACTTAGCAGGACAAAGCGAGACAAAAATATGCATGAATTCCATTTTAATAAAAATTGCCAAGTTTTGGTTGGAACGATTCAGGCTTCAGGAGTGGGTATAGATCTCAGGTGTGCTCAAAATGTATATATAATGGTGAGCTCAATGTCTTTTATTTCATATTAAGAACAAAAATATTAAATTTTTTATATGTTCAATGTTGAAATAGGAGCCAAATTGGAATCCAGCAGTTGAGCAACAGGCTGTTGATCGGCTGTATAGAATGGGGCAGCAAAATGAAGTAAATGTTTTGAATTATTTTGTACAAGGAAGTATAGAATTCAGCATGTATAAGATTCAAAGGAAAAAAATGGAGCTAACAATGTAAGCCAAATTTCATTTCTATAAATTTTAATGATAATAGTAATCATTAAAATTATGTTTTTGTTTTCAAGGCTAAGTGTCCCAAACAGTGGAAATGAGGAGTATGAGTGTGCAAACCTATTATTAAGGGAGTTTGTCAATCACTCACATTAGAGGAAGAAAGAATTTCAAGGAGAGCAGGTAAATTTATGGGATTTTGAGGATTTAAAAGTCTGAGTTGTTGAGGATTTAGAGATGCAAGATATAAGGGAGAATAACAGTCATTCGGCAAACCCCGGGGGACATGAGAAGGATTAAGGTTAGGGGATAATGTTGAAACCAAACTGATTCTTTTGTACAAGGCCAAGTCCTTTAGCACACTTCCAGAGTAGGTTGAATTATCTCGAATATCAAAGTGTTGTTAGTCAAGATATTGTGCAACTTTAGAAAAATCTTCAGACCTCCATTGCATTAAGATACGTCTTAACGATCCATCATTATCAATTTCGGTGTCTGAACAACACTTGATGTTTGTGAAAAGGTTGTGATAAGTTTCACAATGTGGAAGTTGTTTAAGAAGTTTAGTTCGGTTAACTGAATTCTAAGAATCTTTGTTATTTGAAATAAAGGTCATAAATAAAAACGGTTGAAAAAAAAGGGATTTTCATACTTTTTTTTTATTCTATATTTATGCTTTCTCACTTTGATTATTTCTTGAGAGCTATGAGAATCCTTCCCAAGTCTTAATCTATCAGCATGACCTAAAAACCAACGGTGAAGAACTCCTATTTGATTTGAGAAGCTAATTTGAGTTGAGTCAATTGGATATGCAATCAAATTATTGGTTTTTAAGGCATTGTCCCAGTGTTTAATGAGAATATTTTCCAAGACCTGGTTCCATTTGTCAAACCAATCTAGGTTCCAAGCGAAAGTTGATCCTGGGAAACCACACATGCGAAGGTTCTCAATAAAAGATTCACAGAAAATTGGTGGAAACTTTTCCGAAACCGCTGAATTTGATTCTGGATGAGGTAGTTCAAAGGCAATGTTGCAAGAATTCATGTCGAATGATGAAAATCTGTCTAATTGCTCTTCAGTAGGTTTTTGTTTCCATCCATTTGATTTTGGTGACATATCCAAAAGTGAACGACAAAAATTGTGTATAGATCTACAAAAGTGAGAATTGAATGGAGGCAAAGTCTCATTAAAAATTCTATTAAGTGTTCTTGTGTTTGTGGGCAGGTTTCCATGAGGAAAGTAAGAGCTACTAGGGTTCATAAATAATTAGATTAAGAAAGTGTTCAATTAAATTAAACAAAGAGGAAGGATAAATTGTTGAGCTCCAAAACTTTATGATCAAAGTTGATTTAAGGAGAAATATCACAAAAATTAAGAATAAGAAATATTTCAACTTTATGGAATTATAATATGCATAAATTATATTTTTATATGCAACTTGAACTCAAAAGGAATGGTATAAAATAAAGAGAATGATTATGTGATAAAAGCAGACTCATTTAAGAAACGGATTTTTTTTTCTTTTCAAAAATTTCTTCCACAAAAATAATTTGTTAAATGTGAGGCTATGTTCATTTTTTGATTACCAAAAAATTATTTTTGGTCCAATATGATAGTAATACATATTCTATTGAGTAATTTTTTTCAACCTGAATAAATAGACTAGAGTGTCACTTCATCACATTTATGTATGAAAAGTTATACAAGGTTTCAGCTTTTATGTAATTCTTTAAGGTTTACACTTTTGTAGCATCTATTATTTGAGTATTTTTGATTTTTTCTTTATAGAAAATTCTACCTAGTACAGACCAATTTTCAAAGTGAAAGAAATATGTTTGTGATTGTTTTTTACAAAATATTAACCTTATTTTTGGGTTTAACTTTGATTTTTGGGGTAATTTTTTAAATAATTATGTTAAAAATATGGATTACTTTTCTTATAGTCCATAACTAAGAATTTTTATCAAAATCAAATAATTATAGGGTAGTTAGATATAACTCAGAAGGCATTTGATAGAAAAATAATTAAGATGCTTGTGCGTACAACAGAATTTTTTCTATGATAGAAAATATTCTGATAAACATGCATGCATTGTTGTACAAATGCAGAGAGTATACAGAATACAAATAAAGTAGACTGCATAACTTTAAATTAATATATAATTTATCCGATTAAAAATTAAACATTTAAACTTAAATAATTTCAACACATATTCCATCATATTCTTTTGATAAAAAAATGTAGCTTATATTAGCTAGTGCCTTTCAAAAAAAGGAATACCTTCAATCGGTAACTTCGAATAGCTAACTTATTCCTACAATTATCACAATTACAATGCCTCCATTTTTTCATGTATGTCAATGTCAAGATCTTGGATGTGTCAATAGAAAGTATCAAACTTCTTCTGGGTCCTTTGAAGTTGGTATGGCTTTCAAAAGCTCTAATTCTTATGCAAAACATCAAGAGGAAAGAAATAAGAAGGCCCAGATGGTTATTTCTTCCAACAATCCACTTAACATTGGAAGTTCCCGCTCCACAGAAACAGTAAGCTGTATATCTATAGTTCAATGTGAGAATTAAAGTCTTTATGATGTTTCAATGATTTATTACATAGGGGCAGTTGCTATTGGGGGCAGAAGTATCTTCAACAGTCTCTAGAAACTCAAATCTTGGGGAACGGTATAGCCAAATAATTATGTGGCAGGCAGCAAAGCTTTCTCTGATTCATCATTTGAGCAAAGAAGGTTGTACTCAATTTTTGGATGAAGAAATTAAGAAGCTCAAACTTCTAGGTGATAGTGGAATACTGGATTCTGATAGCATTGTCCGCCTGGTCCCACGCTCGATAGATACAGTTTTTAGTCGATTAAAGCTCAAACAATCATTTTTCACTAAAACATGCTGTCCTAAATGCTTTGCTCTTTATGAGTATAACTCTGAATCTCAACCATCTATACTATGTTGCAATCAACCGTTTCTTTCATCATCAAAGCGCTATTTAAAAATGTTTGGAGCAGGACAAATTGCAGTTAAATGTGATGAAAGGCTGTATTTGATGGAGGAACATCAAGAACATGTAAAATACTTATCTCTTAAAACATTTCATCACCATTATTTTATTGACTGGCTTAAGGAAAAGATCAAACTGTTCAAATTTGAGCTTCTTATTGAGAAGAAAACCCCTGTGGCAGAACGTGTAGAGTGTGATTTGATGAAGGATGTTTGTGATGGTTCAATTTGGAAAAACTTTCCCATAACCACTCCAGCTCTGGATAGCAATGATGATGAATATACGATAACTTCAGGCAACTTAATGTTTACTTTATATGTCGACTGGTTTAGGCCTGGTGGCAATAGGATTGGAGGTCATCAGAAGTCTGTAGGCAATATTATGATGGTGTGTATGAACCTACCTCAAGAAGATAGATACAAAATGGAAAATCTTTTTTTGTATGCTATTATACCTGGACCAACAGAACCCACAAGTGAACAGCTTAATCACCTTCTAAAATCACTGGTTAATGATCTACAAACTCTATGGGATGGTAAATTGATTGAAAAGATACATCTTTATCCATGAGGCCGGAAATTAAGAGTTGCATTGTTCTCTTTGATAGGTGACATTCCTGCAATACGAAAATTGGCTGGCTTTTCGAGTCACTCTGCAAAAATGTTCTGCTCTTTCTGTAATATCTCTAAAGATGAAATTAGTGAAAAGAATGTGGGAAATTTTTCATTACGGAATCATGAGGATCATATGTGCTGGGCAAGAAAGTGGAAAAATTCTAAGTCACATTGGGAGCGTGTATCAATTGTTCAAAATCATGGGGTACGATGGAGTGAGCTGAATAACCTTGAATATTGGCGTCCAACTGAATATTGCTCAATTGATGTTATGCATTCACATATGCTTGGCAACCTAAAAGATCACAGTATAAGCTATTTTCAAATCCAAAATGCAGCAAAAGATCTAGAAAGAAAGCTGGAAAAGGATAAAAATTGGCATGTAAGAGAAGAAGATGACGATTTCTTTTCTGATACTTCACTGCACAAACATTCGAAAAAACGTAGAAGTAGCTTAAGCACCACGAATAATGATGATGATGATACAGGACACACGAGACAGCACAAGCAGCAAAGACGTACAAGTTCAAGACAGTCATCAAGTCATCATGGACTAGATAATGAAGGATTGGGAACAAATCAATCAAGAAGCCAGAGTAGGTCATCCAGCTCCAAATTTATTCCTCCATATAGCGATGTGGCCTCAATACAGTCTCACAGCAGTGACAGTAGGAATTCATTGTATAACTTAAGGCAAAGAAGCATTAGCATATCACAGAGTGAAGGATCTCACTCATCAAAGGAGACAGCTAGAGATGAAGAAAATAAAAGGAAAGGTAAGGAGAAAGAAAATGAAGGTAGTAGTAATCCACGAATCACAGCAGCAGAGCTACAGGTTGTATGGAAGATGATTGATCAAGTAAGAAGACCTTCCTGGCTAACACGAGTTCCAAAATCAGTAGGATCTAAAAAGGCAGGATCCCTCAAGGCAGCAGAATGGCACATGCTGTATACTCTCTACTTCCCTTTGTCACTTATACCCCTTTGGTTTGAAAAATTTAAAGAATCTGAATCTTCAGCTTCCTCAGCTGATAAAACAAGAGAATATTATCTTCTCAAGTCACTTGTAACATTATGCTCAATCACCAATTTTTTGACATTAAAAAATATATAGACTAATGAGCTTAAAGATCTAGATCAATTTCTGTTAGAGTATCGTGAGTGCCTTGAAGAGGGTTGGAAGAATATTAATGCAAAGCCGAATCTGCATATCACTCAACATTATCCTGAAATGATAAAGCGTCTTGGTCCACCATCAGGTACAGCTACTTGGTCTGGAGAGCGGGTGAATCATATATTATCTGAAATTCCAAACAATCACCATCCACGTATGTAATGTTTGTAAGCAATGATTTAAAAACTCAGCTGTGCTAATTTATTAATATTTACCACAGGAGAGATACCGCTAACAATGCTCAAACATTGGTATTGGAAGTCTAGGGTATTAGATCTTGGTGAAGCTGAAGATAATGATCAATGTGAAACTAAAAAAATCCATATTGATCTCGATAAACAAAACAAATGGATCCATCTAAGTATGGCATTATTTACTAAATGGGTAAGGGCAAGAATGGGAAAAGAAACTTCAAGACGGGCTTTGACACCATCGGAGAAAAGTGGGGATCGGGTAGTTGAAAATTTAGCAAGCATATTGATACATGGAAAGAGGTTTACTAGTTACCATCGACACATTGCTAATTCAACAATTGAATTCTACTATGGAAAAGATAGCCAGTTTGGGCAAATTGATGATCTTTTCAGATCAAAGGAAGAGAATGATCAAATATATTTAATAGTAAGTCCTTTCAAAGAGCTCCATCCAGAAGAAACATAAAAGGATCCCTATGAGCTTTTCCCACAAGTGCATTGTCGGTTAGTAAGAGTAGCCAAAGCAACTCAAATTGTGATTAAGAAAGATGCAATAATTGGACATGCAGCTACTGTCGAGCACAAAAAAGGAATGTTTGGAATCAAAGACGAGGTTGTCACTGCCATTGGACTGCAGACAGTAGTGAGTGAAAAAATTAATCAAATTTATTTTCTGTTGACTAACATCTTTGTGTTAATTTGGGATTGGGGAAATTTGTAGGATTGGTGATATTTGTAAATGGTGAAAGAAATAATTCAATGCTCGATTAAAAAATGCAATGCATCCAACTTACCTTATCATAAATCAGTGAACAATTACTTTGGTTGCTTTTATTGCAAGAGAACCCATGCTTTCAATGAGTCATTTTTATCTTAAATGTAAGAATGAAAGAAATAAAATCATGATAATGAGAAATATGATAAAATTTTTACTTAATGAATGATCTTCTTGCTCATTCATCTACTATAAATAGTTTGACCTTCCAACTTTAGCTGATAGCTATATATTATTCACTTTATTTTTCGACAAGAGAACATACACGTTTACAAGACTATATACATAGTATCTTTTTTTACTTTAGCTTTGATAGGTATAAATTTTAACAACTGATTATTTTTATTTTATTTTATTTTATTACAGTTCATTATGGATGATAATTTTGAAGGGATGTCTGTTGACCCAACCGATTCTGATTGTTTTCCGCCTCAACATACTAATATTGGAAATACTCCTCCACCACCCTCTGCTGATCCACCTCCAGATGCATCTCAATCTGTACCACCTAATCCTAACCCACCACCTAATCCCAATCCAGGCCAAGAGTCTCATTCAGAACCGAGAAATTTTAATCCCAATCATCCTTCTGCTTCTGAAAGTGCTGATCAGCTAGGAAGAGATTGGGCTAGTGAAGTATTGAGGGAATTTTTCAGAGACCAATCATCATCTGCTCAGCCTAACCAAGGAGCAAGCACAAGTGGAGCAGGTAAGTCAAATTTGTAGTGTATTCTTTTATTGAAAAATAACCAATTTAATTAACTTATTTGAATTGTTAGTGAATCCCTCAATCATTATGGGTATCAGTGATTACCACAGACTCAATTCAGCAGAGTCTCATGAGCGAGAATGGGGGTTAAGGGCTGTAAGAGGCTTAGTTAGAAGGAATGATGTTCCCAGGAGCTCAGACAGTCTAAATAGAAATATTTACCACTTTCTGAAGTATTGTCTTGGGGGACCAACACAAATATCAAAATATCCTGCGAGCCCAACACCTTTGGAGATTGAAAATTGGAAAGATTGGAGCCAATTCAAACTAAAAACCATTCAAACTGTCCTAACCCAAGTCCAATCTTCTAACCGTGCCAATTCTGCAGCTGATCAACAATTTCTGATAACCAATTCTATAGCCTTCTTGCAATCCAAAATTCGACTACCCGAATTTTTTCCAGCACCTGAGCCTCGAGGACTAAAAGGAGGAGCACCGATCCCACTTTCTGTCAAAAGAAACTTAGAGCGTGAATTTCAAGAAAAAGGTTTTCGGAAATTCGCGTTTGATTGGACTTGCCGTGATTTTTCAGAATCAACTTGGAATCAAGTCATGGGAAGCATAGTATGCGACCACTGTACCAGATGGCTCACCACCTTGAATACAATTGATCAGTCAAAGCTTCAGTTTACTCAATGTGTTATTGAGAAATGGGTAGTTAATAAGGGGAAGGAGATGATAAGGTTGTTTGGGCAAGAAGAGGAAAGGGTAGCAAGAGAAAAGATTGAAAAGAGGGCAAGGGCACAAGTAAAACATTATCGGACCAAGGTAAGTTTTTTATTTTACTTTGCTTTTTGTTATTATGAAGCTGATTTAGTTGGAATTCAGATTGCTAGTGCACGCTATAAGTTAGCAAGAGATCTCTGCAGTGATGTGCCAGGTTTTGTTGTGCTTTTTCATGATACTAGGTGCATCTCTGATATCGAGGAAGGCCCAGCACCAGCCCCAACTGCACCTATCCAAGCTATTCCTGGATGGCGAAATCCTGAACTCAATGATTTGTTTAAAAAAATGGATAAGATGACAAAGGAGTTAGCCCATACACCAGCTCAAAGAAAATCAGCATTAAAAACATATTCACGGTCATCAGAAAGGACAGTTGCACAAAATGGTATATTCAATGTTCCCAAATACCTCCCCAAGAATTGCTATTCAGCAACATTTTTTCAAGGATTATCTGTGAATGAACGTGAGTCACTTGGGGTTGGAGCTGATATTGATCTGGTAAAGATTCGGGAATCAATTAATAGAGCATCAACATCATCATAACTTAGGTATAACGGTGATCTTCTGTGTAATATAGCTATCTTATATTGAATTTTATGTATTCTGTTTTTTTCAAAGCAGCTTGGTAAATGTTATAAAGTGATATTGAGAGAGAGTAACATTTTATTTAAGAAAAACAAATAATGTATGAGATATAAAAATGTATTTTCAACAAATTGATGGTCCATACCTCTTTATGTCACATTTATGTATCCATATTAATTTCAATCAAATTTAATGTTGACCAATACATAGTGAATACACGCTATGCCACTTATACTTGCCAGGCATTGCTACCATTAAATATGCCAGTATCAAAAATTAATTTCGATCGAAATTAATGAGCATGATAATCATGAATTTCTGGAGTCAACTGCTTATTTTTATGCATGGTGCCTTTCCAACATTAATTTCAATCGAAATTACTTTTGATACTGGCATATTGCATGGTGTCTATTCCTGGAAAGTGTAAGTGGCATAGTGTGTATTCATTACGTATTGGTCAACATTAATTTCAATAGAATTTAATATTGACATTTTTATATTGAACCCAAACCAGCAAACGACCCAAAAAATTCTTCATAAAACTGCTCATTAATTTCGATCGAAATTAGTGAGCACCATATACATATTGAATGGTAGTTATATCTGGTGTGTGTAAGTTGTAAAGCTTGTGTTCAATGTTTATTGGTCAACATTAATTTTGATTGAAATTAATATTAATGTGTAAATGATATTTACATGCTCAATATGCATTGTAATGTGTTTACTTAAGAATAGAGTGCCCTACTTTTAATCTTACATAAAAATGCTTGGTGGCATGTCAAATTCAATTTTTATTAAAATTAATGTTGACATGTTACCATGCATAACAGTAAGCAACTGACTGAATAAATTGATGATAATCATGAACCTTAATTTCGATCGAAATTAATGTTGCCAAGTGCAGATTGAAAAAAAGCTATGCCACTTACACTAGCCAGGCATATTTACTATTTATTATGTATTGGTCAACATTAATTTTTATAGAAATTAATATGGATATGTAAATTTTATATTTACCCTCAACATGTATAGTAAATTTCAATACTTAAAAATACTTGCCGTCCTTTACATGTCATGCAAAAAAGCATTATATCATTTCAACATTAATTTTGATCAAAATTAATGTTGGCATGCCATTATGCATTGAAACAACTAACTGACTGAAAAAGTTCATGATCAAAATGCTCATTAATTTTGATAAAAATTAATGTTGACCAATACATATTGAATATAAGTAATCTCCGCTTACTCAGACCAGATATAACTACCATTCAATATGTATATGGTCAGCCTTAATTTCAATCGAAATTAATGGGAAGTTTTATGAAGAATCTTCTGGGTTGTTTTCTGGCTTGGGTTCAATATGCAAATGTCAACATTAAATTCGATCGAAATTAATGTTGACCAATACATAATGAATACACACTATGCCACTTACACTTTCCAGGCATATATACATGCAATATGCCAGTATCAAAAGTAATTTCGATCGAAATTAATGTTGGCAAGGCACCATGCATAAAAATAAGCAGTTGACTCCAGAAATTCATGATTATCATGCTCATTAATTTCGATCTAAATTAATTTTTGATACTGGCATATTTAATGGTAGCTATGCCTGGCAAGTGTAAGTGGCATAGCATGTATTCATTATGTATTAGTCAACATTAATTTCGATCGAAATTAATATGGACATGGACTATGCATAAAATTCCTATAAGTATAGGTAAGCTAAGCAGTTAGATAAACTGGTTTGATCAAGTACACCATATAAAAATTGATGTTTTAATGCCTTGGTTAATTTCGATCAAAATTAATTTTAAGCCATGCATGTTGAATTTTATCTATGTCTGTGTAGTCCATGTGAAATGGCTTGTATTCAATATGCAGGGGTCTATATTAATTTCGATCGAAATTATGAGGTTCATTGCCTCATAAATTTGATGGTTTCTGTCAGTGTTTCATGCATGGTGCCATATGATACTTGTTGATTCCTATCAAAATTAATTTCAACACCAATATATTGAATACAAACCATGGCACTTACAGTACTTGGTCATAGCTAAAATTCAATATGCTAGTCTCAAAATTAATTTCGATAGAAATTAATCAGAATCCATGAAGTTTATAAATAGTGTATGAGTTAAGTTTCAAGTCATATGTTTCATCATTTTCTTGCACCCATTTCTAGGTTATCTCAACAATTTTTTTCAAGTTTTATTATATTAATCAAAACTGTGGTAAGTTGTGAAAAATTAGCTAATCCAAATCTCAAATTGAATATTAATATTTTAATAATTTTGAATTTTGCTTAAGGTATTTCATTGGGTGATTCATAATAATATTTTATAAACTTAGTAGTCCTATAACTTTTGAAAAGTAACAATATTGGTATAGTTAGGGACAACAATGCAATATCTTGTGCAGACTAAGATATATTGCAAAATAAAACTATTCAATTTTTTTTCCCTTAGTTGTATCCAAGTTTATCAAAGGTTTGGTCACGGTGCCCACACCCTAGCCTGACACTCCTCCTGTCACTTAAAAAACAAATTCTTATCTTAAATTCTAATGTTACCAATTTTATATTTATAATTCATTTCTTGTTTGATGAGGCATATCAGTATATATGTGAATCTCGCATTGTCATCTGAAAGTAAATTTAACAAATATTCATAAAGGATTATCCTTTTTTTTCATATAATATACTAATTAAGTGTATCTCCATTGTTTAGGAGTAAATTCTAATTTAAAAAAATTTGTATTTACCCATGGCAATTTGCATATGGGATATACATTTGTTATTATTTGTTTTTCACACTAAAAGTCCCCAAAGAATTACTAGTATTTTCTGTTAGCTACATCAAATTTCGCTTCAATATAAACAGATTGTGATTTAGCATGTTACTCAGTTTACCCCACTATGAATAATACATGTTAAAAAAAGCTCAAATAATATAAAATCCCCCTCTTTATGTTTTCTGTTTCTTTCATCCTCACTTTAATTTTAATCTTATTCAATTTTTTATCCTATTAAATTATCAGCTTCAATTTTCTAGAATAGAGTTTCTTATAATTATTCATCATATTACATCATAATTTTTTGATATCAAATACTTTTTTTTAATATTCATTAATCGATATGTCTAGTATACAAAATCCTACACCTCCACTTTGTATGTATATCATGTTCCTCTCTCTTAATTTATATATTTCACTTATGTTCTATATCTTTTTTTTCAAAAATTTGATTTTCCAGCACCTGAATGTGTTTCATCCCACTCTCTGATTGATACTCGCTTTGAAGCTTTTGAGCTTGCACCATGTCTGCCACATGGCATGGCACCTAACCCTCCTGTACTTAGCAATGAGAGGCAGGAAATAACGAGAGTTCAGTATCGCAACTTACTTGAATTGGCTAGAGATAAAACAGAAGAGCTTGTCAAGATCCTTAACAATAATCCTTCTCCTTCATATTTATCTAACCCTTGTAATGACTTACTCCAATATGTGAAAAGCCTTGAAAAATGTATGTTCTTCACCTTTTTTGTCTCCTTTTAAAATAGTAGATAAGATTATTAATATTTTTTTTTCTTCATATATATTTGTAGCTTATGAGGAGGGTATGATTCCTCCTGATGAAATCATTGTCATTAGGGATGATGATGAGACAGGTGAACCATCAGATTTAACTCATGCTTCAACTTCTAAGGAAAATCTTGAAACACCTGTTATCCGCTCCAAGAAAAAGAGATTATCCCAAGGCTCCTCTTTTGTTCAATGTATTAAACCGGCTTCTGCTAATGAATTTTCTGATGTATCAAATAATAAATCTCAAAAAAAAAGCAAAGGTTTTGATAATGAGTATATTCTTGTTTCCTTTTTTTTTTTATTGTTATTCTTTTATCTTTAAAATTCTATCATATATCTCTTTTATTGCTTACATATTGTACTTTTTATCTTTCTTTTGATATTTTGTACCAGAAACTCACCTGCTGTAGATTGTTCCATCCATAAACGCCTTCTCCCTGATGAAGATGATGAAAAGAGCAATGAAAATAGCGATGATCAACTGTCAGAATATGAAGCTATGCTTGTTCATCAAAAAAATCAAAGTTTAAAATCTTCTTCAAGACATGTTGATATGTTTGATAAAGATGATGATTCAAACAGCTCATCACCGAATTCCTTCATTTCTAAGAAGCAATACCCATCACCTCCTAAATTACCTACTTTGACCACTTTGAAAGCTTCTCTACCAATGAAATCAACTCCAATCAAGATATCGAAAAAACCTCTAACTTATTCACCCTCAGTTCTAAAAGAATCTGATTTTCAGGAGGAATTCTGTAAAATTCATAATTTTTATAAAGGTAGAATCAGCACGGCAAAGGTCCTCAGGTCATGGTTTGAAATTGTTACTCTCCTCGAATTACGCTCTTCTACTTCTTCCCAAGAACCCATGTCAAATATTCTAATGTTTACTTTTCATTGGGAAAAATCTTGTGGAGAAAATTGGCTTTCAAAACTTACTGAGTTATGTAAGTTACCATAATTTTTAGTCTTGACTTTTGTTCTTTTACTTATTTTTTTTCCTTTTGTAGCAAATATTTTTTTAGAGATTGATAGCTCACAGCTATGGGTACTTGATAATATTGATTTCAAAAAAATGGAAGATTTATGTGATCCTGATGGTTTAAATACTGAAATTCTTTCCTCAACAAAGAAAACGGATCACCCTGAATCCAATCTTATCCAAATGCTCATGAGATTAATGATCCCAAGTGACCACTGCCGTTCTTCATGAGTATCTCTTATATCATCTTCACTTTATCTGACCGCACATGAATTCAGCCAGCTTCCATCACATCAAAACATTAACTCAGATTGTCCAATTGAACGTGGTCTTCAGCTTCTAGCTCACCTTTCAAATCTGAAGAGTCCGATTCCTGATGGCTTAGAAGTTGGTCCCACTGCACTTCAAACCCGTGATATATCAATGTCAACTCTTCTTCAAATCAGCAATATTATCATTGATATAATTATGTCAATTATCATTCTTAAATCAAAATATTTTGCTGCAGCAATATCAAGTGGCAAGACTAGTGAAGCTCAACAATCAAGTGAGAAAAACAAAAATACTGAACTGACTATAATGAGAGAGAAACAAAAGGCTGCACTAAACAAAATAAATTCTGAATACTCCCACCACCGATATCAATCTTTCACATTCTATATAATCGATGGTGTCCGTGGTTTATTTCTGAGCTCTCAAGATCATAGATTGGCTTCAGCAGCTGATTGCTTGGAGGTAATATCAGAAGTTAAGTTTCTTAATTTACATGAAAAAAAAATCGTTTTATGGAAGAAATAATTTGGAAAAATTTAAATAACTATATTTTAACATTAATAAAACCTTTTATAGGCAAGTGTGATCCATTTCCTTTAAAATTTGATACCCCAAGTCCTCCGGGAATTGCTAGGGCTATTTCTGCAGATTTTCTTAATCACTGGAGCTCCATTCAGCCAGTATCACCTTTTTTTGCTAAACATAGCCTTTCAATAAATTAATATTCCAACATGTAAATAGATAAAGTTCTGTCTATATGATATATCTTGTATAATTCAAGTTATTTTCCTTCAAATACGTCAAAAATGTGACCATCTTTGAAATTTATTAAGTAACCTTTGACATGATTTTCTAATTTAATTATTAAAAAAAATTATTGTAAGTCCAGCAATAACAAAGATTTTAAAATCTACTTATATGATTTCAAATACTTGTATTAAATTCTTAAATATTTTATTGTTTATATAAAAATATGATAACTGCTCTAGTTTTGTTACTTTACCTTTAATATTAAATAATCTATTAATTATTACAAATTTTTTCATTGATTGTAACATTTTTAATCAGAAGTAGAAAAACTTAAATAATTAAATGTGTGTATTCTTAAAAAAATACAATTTAATCTATTTTTGATTCAAAATTCTTTCATCAACTCTTTATTATTAACTTTTTTACTAATAAGCTTGTTTGACCTAAAATACTATACAGTTAATTTGGTAGCATTAAAAGCACATTTTTATGGCTAATATATTTCAAATTCTTAATTATAGTTTTTGTATTTTAGAACCTTTGCTACCAATTTAATAAAAATGACATTTAAAGATTTCACAACTTATATATTTCCTCAAAAGTAAATCAAATTTTCTTATAATATTATGAAAAAAAATTATTTTATTTCACAAAACAAAAAAAAAATAGATAATACCATAATTATCAAAACTGAAAATGTTACAGCTACTCCCAGTATTTATCATGTTTAAATTTGCATTAAGTTGTGTATATATAATATAAATTTTTAATATTTATATATCTAGATTTTTTAGATTTGTCTTAACATTAGATAAATAATACTTTGCTGATTCTATTTCTTCCTCTATTAAGTCATCTCTTTTCAAAAAAACTCTCAAAGCACTAATCAAATATTCTAACCTAAATTTTTCTTTTTTAATTTCTAAGTATTCTGAAATATCAATATCAAAAACATTAAGCTTTTCTATAGCATGAAAAAGTCTAGTGCTGATTTGAATAGAAGAACCTATCCTAGTGAAGCCAGGAATTTCATGACATCTTGAGGTAAAATGCCTTAGTTGATTGGCAGGCCATAATGTCACTGTTATTCCATTAGTTGCTTCAAAGTTAATTTTACTTCGAATTTCGGGAAACATAAGTTCTCCACCTATTTGTCGTGGTTGGGTCTTATCATACTTCATATGAATGGTGTTTTTTTCTGTATCTTTAGGAAAAAATATTCCTAAAGTATACTCACTTGCATCCTTATCAAGATGAACCTCATTAGAGAACCCATTACCATTCCCTCCAGATGTCCAAGTTAAATTACTAGCAAACGGTACACCCTCTTCTTCACTAGAAACTTTTGAAAATCCAGGAATACCAAGTTTTGTGCAAAGATTAGTTGCCTCATTGTACTTTACATATGATATTTTTTTAAAAAAATATACAAAGTACATTGCAATCCTCTTCATTCGTTTTTTATATTCATCCGTTTTTACAATATCATCAGTGTATTCATCTGCAAGGAAAAGCATTCAAAAATTCAGTATTTAAATTAAAAAAAGTGATACTTACAAATATCTAAAGATTTCTTTCTATCTAAAATAAAGCCACCACCAAACATTTTTCCAAAACCACCAGCTCTTTGATGATAACCATTATTTTTAATTTCATGTTCGCAGTAAGAAAGATCCCTAATGCATTGCACCGTAGCTTCTAACATATCTAGTTCTTTGAGCTCATGAATTTCAAAAGTCTGCACAAGAACATTAGGTATTAAGACACCTTTTGGTTTATAAATACTACATCCAGGAAAAAAATTGTAATAATTATTGCAATCTGTCATATTATTTGCATAAGATCGTGCATAGAAATGTGGCTTCTTCCCGTTTGTATCCATTCCAAGAGCGTTTACAAGTTTCATTCCAGTAGCAATGTCTTTTGCCCACCTATTGTTAGAGTTCTTCCCTGGCCGTTTTTTTTTTCAAATCGTTACTCATTGATGGTTCAATCCTAAGAGAATTCAATTTTTATTTAAAATAGAAAAAAATCAAAAATTAGAAAATAGTAACATAATTTCAATTATCAGTCAATGATACCTTTAACTTTATCATATCTTCAATATTAGAAATACAAAAGTTAGCATATCTACATATTAGTAAATTTATATACTTTTTCTTTATTTCAAATATTAAGAAAGTGTTTCAAAGGTATACTTTATTAAATTATACATATAAAGAGTATAGCTTTATCCTGTATGCATTCAGCAAGTACGAGATTTGGCTCTACACTTAATATTAATAATATAATGAAAGTATAACTCCAATACACTAGTAATATTAAAAAATTTACGGAATTATGATATCCACATATATAAAATGAAAAATCTTGCTCTGATCAATATATTGACTTAGAAAGTTATACTTCAATAAATTATTAATTTTTAAATTGTAGCATTGTCCTGTATGCTTTCAGCAAGTACGAGACTTTGAAACAACTTAAAAATCAATAAATTAAAGGTAAAGTACAAACAATCTAATTATTATTATGAAAAGCAAAACATTATGCTGTATGCTTTCAGCAAGTACGAGATGATGTTTTACTTTTCATATTAATAATATAATGGTTGAGAAAGTATTAAAGAAATATAGAAAAATGATAAGCAAAACATGAACTTACACGTCTATTAAATCTTCTTCCATTTGTAGCTGATTGATCAAAATTAATTATAAAGTTTATTTTATAATCACTGTTTTAAAAAATAAATAGTTAGATAAATAAATTGAACATTTTTGATAAGGAATAAAGAAAAGTAAATTGACAAACAAATAAAAAAACTTTAAGTTAACTGAAAAAGAATTATTTTATAATGAATCGAAAGGGTACAGTAAAAGATACCATAAAAATAAATTCAGAATTAGAATCATTAGATTAACTTGTCAAAAGTGTAAAAAAGTGTAACAAACCAAAATGATATGAAATGCAATAGCAAGAAAAATTTGCTTACCGTTAATCAGATAAGGTCAAGAAAATAGTACCTATAATTCAAAATGATAAAGCAAAAATATTATTAATAATTTTTGAAAAAGGTAAGTGAGAAAGAGAAAGGAAAAATAAATTGGGTGGCAAACAGATGTATATATCATGAATTTTCACTGATAACATTTTCAAAAAAATGCAGCTCTCCAAGTCATATGATAAACTTCATCTAAATTCCAAGAATGATGTTGCCAAGGCACTGTACACAGCATGATCATTTTTTCCTATGCATATACTAATTCCAGCTAGAATTTACTTGGCTGCATGTTGTACAGATGCACATTTGTGGAACACTGAATTTCACATCTAAAAAAAATTGACGCCACATAATTCTAGCTACCATGTTTCACGTAGCTAAAAAACATACACTCATCACATTTAAATTTACATTGCGCCAAAATTAATTCATTTTTGAATTTTTTTAAAGGGAACTATAATGTGCACCACCTATTTCTAAAATATGAACCTCCGCACCATATTAAATTGGGAGACTTTTAATTATGCAATTTTTTTGCCGTGACCTTTTTCCTGATCTTACTTGGTTCAAAATATTGAAACATGGCCAATGTTGATGAAAGAAACATTTGATTTTGTTTCTATGTGTAACAATGGAAGGCTGTTTCTTACTGGCTGAAGAGTGTTGTATATTTTATTTGAACACATTTTTATTTTTTTATGTATTTTATTTAAAAAATTTACTTTTTATTGCAGCCAGATTTATACTGGCTGCTTTTTAGAAACCTTAATTTATGACCCAAGCCTTTTAAATTGGCTTGGGTCCCTTACATTGCAATTTAGTACTTCCAGCCAGGTTTCCCCTGGCTGGAAGTGTCTCTTTCAAGCGCTACCATATCTCATGCATCTGATATCAAGTCAGCTGCATGAGATATGCGCATTACTTGCAGCAGTGATGCGTGTTGCATGTGCTGCATGCAGTGCATTGCACAGCCAGTTTTTTTCTGGCTGTGCAATGCACACAGAGAAACCAAAGTCCCTGCAAGGGACTTTGGTCTCTAAAATGGAAGCGACTTTCCCTACCAGGTGCAATCTGGTGGGAAAGTGAGAGAAACGTTAGACCAAAGTTGTTTGAAAGCAACTTCGGTCTTAAAAACATTAAAAATCATAAAAAAAAATGAGAAATGTAGAAAAAAAAAATTAAAAATTAAAATGTGAATATAAGAAAAAAAATAAGTGCTAGTGATACCAAAAATCCAAGCCAATTTCATTTGGCTTGGTTATTTAATAATTATTTTTTAATACATTAAATTTAAAATTCAAACACCATAAAATATATGAATTTTTTTATATGAATATTATAAATTTAATCTACCTCTTTCTCATAATTATATTTATAATTTTGTTTTTTTAATTTTTTACATTTAAGTTTATTTTTTGGAAATACAAAATTAAATTTTCAACTAAATTTTTTAGTAAGGTAAAATAAATTATAAATTTGACATTTTGTAATTGTATAATGAAAAAAATTTCAAATTTATTTAAAAATATTTTTGTTAGAAGAATACAAATATTTTAAGGGTAGAAATATGGTGCAAATTGTAAGTAAAAAAAATTATATTTTTTTTTGTGAGGGGTTATTTCTATTTTTAAAAATATTTTTCAAAAACATTCATTAAATACTGAATTAAATTACTTTGGAACTCAAATTTTTTGTAAAATAATTAAAAATGAAATAATAATATTGTTATATTTGATATAAAATTTGAATTGGTAATATTAATGTCTCTTTAAGTAAATTTGAAAATCATTTAAAAAGACCATGTTGATAAGTACTTCATTTTTGATATACAATGGTTATATATATATCTTATATATATTTCTTGAGTGTTATTTTTATATACATTCAATAAAATTTGTAATATAAAATGCCATTTAACAATTAATTAATGTTCAACTTAGTTATAACAACTTCATATTTAATACCAGCCACTAGTATTTACTTTTTAATTTAAAACTCCAATATAATATGAGAGTATCCTTATTTTGTCTGTATGTAATGAACAACAATAACAGACCATAAATGAGTGGGTAATTAATTACAATAAATAGTTGAAGAATAACTTATAAGAAATGATAAGTTTATCAAAAAGAGTACATTAAAAAATATACTTTTGAATTTTTTTTGATATAATTTGGGTAGTTAAATGAAAATTTAAATTATCAGACATCAAAATGGATAAAATCTAAAAGTCGTGTTTATATAATAAGCCTCATATAAAAAAAAGGATAGAAAATCTACTATGTAACTAAATTATTAAATATTAAGGTATTATTAAAATTATTGAAAAACTTATTTTACAGTTATAATGAAATCTAAATGTGAAAATAATGGTGGGATAATAGTAAGACTATGTGGAAACACTTTAATTTATACATACTTTCAACTATGTTCAGATAAAAAAATTGTTAAAATTGTATAATAACATCTAGTTAATAGTGATGCAATTTTATTTAGATCAAGAATAAATTTTTCTGAGGAAAAACTAATTAAATTGAGATATGGCCATCTCCTTTCAAGAGATAGAATAATAATAAAAATTTAAAAAATTATAATAAGTATTCTTAATCACCATTTTTGAAAAGTCTCTAGTAAAATTCATTATAATATATCATTCATTTATTACATTATATGGAGTTTCATCTTGAAGTAGTGATGTGCAGCTTTGAACTTATGTTATGAAAAACAAAAAAGTTAAAAAATATATAGTTATACTAATGAAAAAGCCAAAAATAAAAATACTATTATAAATTAAAAAAATAAAACTACATAAATTTTATTCTGCTCTAATGATGGAAGGGTACTATGTATGAATTTCCACATGTTAAATCCAAACCTGCTTTAAGGCTAGTTTACAGGTAGAGCTATTAAGTTTCCTTAAATTCTAAAAATAACTTATGCATTTTACTAATTATTTTTTTCTTGTTTTCTTTCCAAAGTTGTTAGAGTTGCTTAATTAATACTGTTATCTTGATTGTAAGATATATAATTTTTTTTGAATACATGATTTATTGTTTCAAAAATTATATTATAAATTTAAATCATTTATTTCATTTTCTAAAGCTTCATTGTCAAAGACACAACTCCATTTTCTATTACTTAACAAATATATAAAATGTGATAGTAAAATTTGAGGAATTTTCTTTTTGAGAGGGTCAAACTATATTGTGAAGATTTTTATCTAGAAATTCTTGTACTCTAAAACCAAATAATTTTCTCCCTTAAGTAAGCCATTTCAAAAATATGAGAATATAAACAAGAATATTAACTTATCTTATTTTTATTTTCTTTACTGAAAGTTTTAGTTCAATCCCTTTTTTTATATGACATTAGTATAAAAACATGGTTAAATGCTACTATATAATTAATTTTTATTATATATATATATATATATATATATATATATATATATATGAAATATTTAGAAGGTCATCCTTTTTTATTTACTTGAATAAATGGCTCAATTATAATACCCAACACTTATTAATGTTTCCCAAACTCAATAACAAATTTCTCATATGAAATATTAGCTTCTAATATAAGAAGTTTATCTATAGATGATATTCAACATGTGATTTTACTTTTTAGATTCAGCTAAAATTAAACAAAAGGAGAAATCATGCATATGTGTATAAATGGTAACCATATGTTACTTAGAGGATTGCGAAATTCACTCATCAGAATGGTTTAAGTATTAAAATAAATTGAGGTCATTATTTTCTAGTATTTGAAACTAATTAGGAAATTATTCTAAAAATATATTTTAATGTGTATCATGTTTAAAAAGTTGGAAATATGATTTTTGAAAATTGTGAGTTTCTTATGAGATACCAAGCTTTAGTTTACATTGTTTCAAGTAGAATAGAATTTTAGTATTAGAAATTGAAAGCAATGTACCATTATCAGATTTTAACTGTGTTCTACTTATAGAATGATTACATAACATTAAACATTATTTAAATCAAAAAGGTTTAAAAGATATTTAGAATTTTACCAAATTTCACCATTTATTAATCTTTGATTTGAAAACAAACTATGATGTACACTCACTAGAAATAAGCAATCCCAATTTTAACATAATTTATCAATCCAAAAATAATGAGTCAATTAACATGAAAATATTTATTATTTCAAAACCAATTCTCTAGATTTAAAATATGATGCTTTAATGAAAAATTATTACAAAACTTTAATGCAATGAAGTCTCTTAAAAAATTCAAAAATAGAATATCAAAACAAGTAATTTCTGCAAAAAAAACTACTAACTATTGTAGATAAAGCATAAAAATAAGTCATATTTTTTAAAAAAATGATCTAACAATATTTATTTTTGTTAAAAAAATCAAAACATTGTTAAGTTTGCTTGTTATAATAATGTTAAAATCCACTAAACATTATCTAAAGGTGGTAAAATATGTTAAAAATATGTTGAATTTTGTGAGATAAAAATCAACAATTTTGTATCATTTCCTGTTGTGCTATGACTTTATTCCACCCTTTTTATCTGATTCTTCCAGTATTACTTTGCTATGATCACTAGTTTTCAAGTTAAAATTTACAAATGTTCATTATACTTGATAATATGAAAAATAACTCAAACTTTTATAACTACAAAATAAGATTTTGTAACTCCTTCTTTCAATCAATATTTGAAGAACTTTTTTAGTTTATTTGAGTAATGATTTTAAGAATAACAAAAAATTTGAAATTCACAAGGAATTATTTCCAGAGACTATAATTATTTACTTGTGTAATGCATGAGCTACTTATCAATGATGTAAAACATCAGAAAAGTAAGTTATAGTTATAAATCTACAGATTATACTGTTTCTGGTATATATATCTTCAATAAATCTTTTAAACTTATCTTAGCCTACATACCACACAATAGAAAATCATTATATTAAAAAAGGAAAAAATTCTATGATAATATCATAAAGAATGATAACCATGGATTAATATTCCATAAAAATGGTTAATAAAATTTTAAGAGAACCTAAATCAGTATTCTTTCATCAAAATATATCCTTTTTGTCTTTGTAATTTATTCCAAACAAATTTTTTGAAAGTTGAATCTATATATCTAATGCCAAAACCACTATTAAGTTCCCTCTTAGACTTTTTAAGAAATTATATATATATATATATGTATATATATATATTATTTATCAAAAATTGAAATAAAGAATAAAAACATAATTTTATTTACCTTTAATTATTTAAATATAGAGTATTTTCAGAATGCATTGTGGTTACTTGTGAAGGTTAGAAGATTTGAAGTTGGATTTATGAGTTTTTAGAAGGGCAAATATTGTAAAATTCTTTCATAAATATTTATTTCATAGTTTCAAATGTTGAAATCTACAAACTAATGGGATTTAAAATTATATTGAGATTTAAAATCTGTTTTCTACTCAAGTAAAATAAAATAAAATGATGATATCAAAATTGAAATTAAGTTTAAAATTTTGATATGCTCTATCTTCAATTTTATTGATAGTGCATCAAAAATTTAATAATATTTTTTTCCTTCATCACTTTTTACATAAAAGATAGTTTTATCATTTTATGCATTAAAGATTGCTTATATAAATTTAACATCTATGTCAACTGTTTATGACTATTAATCTATATAATAAATTTTTTAGAAGAAAAAATAACATCAGTATATACTGACTTTGAAATTATTCAATTTAAAATAGTTTACAGGTAGATAATGAAGGGTGATTTCATTTTTGAATATGAATTATAGAAGTCTTATTTTGTCAATTTTAATTCTTTTTGAGCTCAAATGTATCCACCGCAACTTATGTAAGAATAAAAATTATTTTTATTGAAATTTACATGAGAAAGTATGCCTATTATTCAAAATCAAACTTGCTCTAATGGTGTTTTTCAATCATTATTTCCATTCATAACAATAAAAAACATTTCAATTTGCTGGTGTTTTAGTTTTTGATATCCCCAAGTTTATATCTCAGGTGTACTATTCACAAAATTATTAAAAATATAATTTTCGAAATACATGATAAACTTGAAAGTGAGGGGGCATTAAATTTTTAAAAATGAATTCTAAATTCAGGATGGATAGTATTTTTTCTATTTTCACAAATGAACAATTTTTTGTTTCAATTAATCCAGAAAGAAAATTTTGCTGTAAGCATATTATATTATATTTATTATAATTTTAAATACTATATTTTCAAGATTTTTGTTTAATATTTCCTGTGAAAGTTAATGTTAATGTGAATTTAAAGTAAGCTTGAAGAAATTTAATCAATAGGCATATTGGATATTTAAAATAATATTTTGCTCCAATCTTGAATCATCCTGGGCTAAAAAATATCTTGAATAAGGTTTTTGTGGGTCAATTTGGATTTAAGTAGGATTAAGTGAGGTTTAATAAAGGACAGATAAAAGGCTAAATTCATTACTAGTGACTTTTTTCTCAAAATAGTTATAAAATATGTATCATTCTGGAATCAAGCTTCAATAAAGTTGAATTGAAACAGAGATAATTTCTAGCAGCACAACACCATATTTACAAAGGTGTAAAATACCTCAAATATTACTCATAATATAGGAAGGCAAGGAATCTACAAAATTCACATTTCAAACGAGGATTTATATTTTGAATTTGAAATTGAGAAATGGAATATTATTTTCCAAATTAAATATCTATTAGTCATTTTACCAAAAGTTTTCAGTAATCAGATTGAATTTTGATGGTATTTTGTTGTAGATTAATCATTTTGATGAGCCATTTACTCAAAATTACTGGTTTCGTTTCTAATATTCCATGTGAAATTCATTACGAATCTTTTTGAAAGTGAATAGTTGACATATTGGATATGCAAAAGCTTATGTTAGATCAAATTGAGATCAAAGGGAGTTCAACTGATGATCAAATTAGGATTTTACAAGATCAAACGGTGATCAATGTAGGTTCATCTTGAGCTCAATTTGTGACAAATCTCTGACTAAATGTAAGGCCAAACAATTTCCTACATGGTGATGATGTGTGCATAATTCAAGCATAGATTTGTGGCTCAACGGAGTTCAAGCAAGGGGTATTGCTAGCAATACCCCCCCATTTTTTCTGTGGTGAAACCAATTTTCTTTTGGTGCTGACACATCAAATCATCTGAGTTCATCAAGTATTTCTGATACTTTTTTTTCATCAAATAAGTTAATATACTCATCTTTGTTATGCAATAAATTCTCAACCAAAGCTTGGCAAACTGATTTCCATGACCACTCAGGTCCCAGTGATTTTCCAAGAGAGGAGAAACCACAATGACCATCACAAGGAACATCATGCATTTCTTGAAGACAAAATTGAAGTGCTTTGGGAATTAGAAGTGAAGATGAAAGGCTAGATAGGAATTTTCTGATGTTGTGGCCAGTTTTGGAACAAGAGCCACACTTATGTGGTTTTACCGAGAGATTTACCTTTGGTTTAGCCAGATACTCAAAGCCTGATGGATCTTGTGGCTCAAATTTAGGTTTTTTGGGTTGGCCTCATACATTGTACAGAAATTTTGGCTCTTAGATTTGCTTGAGGGTTTCACCATGAGTAATACTTAACAGTTGACCTTCAATCTCTTGCTTTTGGTAATCATGCACATGGTCGTAAAAGTCTTGAAGTAGGGAGAGAATATTACTGAATTTAATTTCTTGAAAGCCTTCTATTTTTACTGCAGATGTTTTTGAAGGATGAAGCCACCACTATTGATGAAAGAGAGAAATAGGGAGTGTTGCATCATTTTCTAATAAAATTTCTTTTATTTGATGGCAACATGGTAGACCCATGGTGGTGCTAAAAATTTTTGTGCATTGAGGAGATTGTGGTTGAAGAAGTTGTGATTTTTGATACTCGTGATGAACCTTTCTCAATTCTGCATGTGAAATGAAATGTCAGACCTTATAAAGAGATAAAATATTAGAAACAGCGAGTAGGGAATATTTAATTTTCTATCTATCTGACCTGAAACCAAAAACTCCCTTGTTGCTTAGGCAGACTAGTAGTGACATTTTTTATAATCTCAGCCCTGATTTTTTGCGCTTGACTAGTGATAGATAACATTAATCTGGATGTTACAGATTCTAAATCTCAAGTTGAAACATTTAGCCAATTTTTAACTGCAGCATGTTGGCCTTTGATTCAAGATGTAACAAGATTATTGAAATGAGGTATGTGCCTAGTCCACACCAAAATAAAGTGCTCCTTATGAACCAGCCATTGGGTCTCTAAATAGTTTATGATATCCAGAGAGTATAGATTGTAAATTCTTCTAATATTTTTCTGATATTCTAATTTGTCAATTGAATTGATGACACACTTCCAATTTGATTGAAAAGCTTCCCACTCCTTATCAGACTCAAATTTCTTTTTTAATTTTACAACAATATTATTACTGATGTTCCAGGCACACAATAATCTTTTTGAATTTGGAAAGTAGGTTTCAATAGCGGAAATAAGTGCTTTATCAAAATCTGTGACAATGACACCAAAATCTTTGCCTTCCGGAAGTAAACTCTTAACATTATTCAATGCCCACAATTAATCATCAATTTTTTTGACTAAGAAAAATAAAACAGATTGAAAAAGTATGGCAGGTACAAGTTGATCCTGCTACATGTAGCAAGGGCATCTTGTACCTTATTTTCATTATTTTAAAAATAAAACATTAGATCTACAAAAATCACTATAGAATAAATTTTGAACTCACCTGTTTGTCTTGTAAGTACAATCCATTAGGATGATGTTATGAAAATCTTGAAGAATTTCAAAACTCTCCTTTGGAGCAAAAAAAAGGTGAGTTATTTGATTATTTTCATTTACCTTATATTCATGGATTATTTTCTCCCTTTCAAGCCCATCCAAGAGATATTCTATTGGAGTTAGCCCATTCAAATTTTTTCTGCGATAATCATAACAGATATTATAAATATCACTTGGAATAACATTTAGAATGGGATCTTGTGAAAACAAAGCAGTGAGTATGAGATTGGGTGGTGCCCTGGTGTGATGAAGATGTTCAACCATATTTTGTTGTTCTTCAGTGAGCACTCTCTCAGAAGCATATGATGAGAGAGCTGGATCTGTGTGATGGTTATGAGAAATATTCTCATAAAAAAGTTTCCATTTGATTTTTTTACTATTATTTTCACTAGTATCAAAAAAGTAATCTGAGGAGTTGAGGAGCTTATTACAGAATGGCACCTATCAGTAAAATAAAAATAAGCAAAAAACTTTTTAATGCCTACATTACTTTGAGAAGATTTTAAGATGGGTTCACAAAAACTTTCAGGGTATTTTTTTATCAATTTTGATGCCAAGCCATGTATAACTTTTTCTCTCCACGGACAATCAAATCAGAAAACCTTTTGAGTCCGTATACATGTACTTCCGGGAATATGGTGCTTTTTGTCATCATATTTACGCGAATGGCAACAACCTAAGAGGACTTACTTAACTCTACCCAACTTATCTTGATTGGATCAGATATAAACTAGACTTGCTCCTTGATTGGCAGCAAAGTCTCTGGCGGCTATTTCTGCATCACTCAATGTTTCATATAAAGTGGTTGGAGGTAATGGAGATTCCATGATTGCTTTTTTAAACATATAAGTGAAAATTTTTAATAACAACAATGTAGATGTTAATGAAGTGCAGAAAAATGGAAGAGTCTCATCTATTGCATAATACATTGTATGTGATTCAGTGATGGAATTGACAGCTGGTGACAGCCGGTGGTTGGAAGCATCAAGCCGGGGCCACATGACACTAAAAATAGACGGGTGGCCCCCAATGCAGGCAAAAGAGTGGTCTACACAAGGCGTCCCCTAACTAAAATGCAAATAGATACTGACTATTTATTTGAAAGGGGGTAGATGCCCTGAGATATTACAATCAGCCCTATCACACCCATTTTCTGTACAGCTATGTTATTTAGTCTTGGTGCAACTATAAATCTTTTGGCCACTTGTTCACAGCAATTTTGGTAGGTTTTCCGTGTCATCAGCTGCCAAAAAAAACTTGATTGAGCATCTACATTGTGCCATGTCACCACCAGAGCTGGCCCACCCTATCCTCCCAATCAATTCCTGGTGAACGATTCCACCCTCCTATCAACCCTGGACACTCTCCCCCCTCCAGTTCTTTTTTTTTATTGGCCAATTACTTTTTCTTTCTCCGGGTCTTTTTTTATAAACACTTATTTTGTAAGTTTCTATTTTATTTTTTCATTTGTTTTTTTTCTTTCACTGATCTTTTTCTTTTTTTTTCAGCATTCTCCCCCCTCCAGTTCTTTTTTTTTAACGCCCAATTACTTTTTCATTCTCAGGGTCTTCTTTTATAAACACTTATTTTGTAAGTAAATTTCTATTTTATTTTATCCTCTGTTTTTTTTCTTTCACTAATCTTTTTATTTTCTTTTTCAGCATTTTCCCCACTCCAGTTCTTTTTTTTTATCGGCCGATTACTTTTTCCTTCTCCAGGTCTTCTTTTATAAACTCTTATTTCATAAGTAAGTTTCTATTTTATTTTATCCTTTGTTTTTTTTCTTTCACTAATCTTTTTATTTTCTTTTTCAGCATTCTCCCCACTCCAGTTCTTTTTTTTTATTGGCTGATTACTTTTTCTTTCTCCGGGTCTTCTTTTATAAACTCTTATTTTGTAAGTAAGTTTCTATTTTATTTTTTCGTTCGTTTTTTTTCTTTTCTTTTTCAGCATTCTCCCCTCTCCAGTTCTTTTTTTTTATTGGCCGATTACTTTTTCTTTCTCTGGGTCTTCTTTTATAAACTCTTATTTTGTAAGTAAGGTTCTATTTTATTTTTTCCTTTGTTTTTTTTCTTTCACTAATCTTTTTCTTTTCTTTTTCAGCATTCTCCCCCCTCCAGATCTTTTTTTTATTGCCCAATTACTTTTTCTTTCATTGGCTCTTCTTTTATAAACTCTTATTTCATAAGTTTCTATTTTATTTTTTTCTTTGTTTTTTTTCTTTCACTAATCTTTTTCTTTTCTTTTTCAGCATTCTCCCCCCTCCAGTTCTTCTTTTTATATCCGCCAATTATTGTTTCTTTCTCCGGGTCTTCTTTTATAAATTCTTATTTTGTAAGTTTCCTTTTTCTTTTTTCCTTTGTTTTTTTCTTTCACTAATCTTTTTCTTTTCTTTTTCAGTGTTCTTTCCTCTCAACTCAACCTCCATCCATGGTGTTCATCAAGTACAACCCCCAATTGAAGGTCAAGGCTGTCAATGCCGCTATTGATGGAGAAAGCTTATCTGTAATAAATTTAAAAAATGCCTCAAAAATTCATTGAAACTCTCTATATTTTTGGTTGAAGCTCTACCACAGCACAAGAGCTGTGGTTACTGACCCATCAACTTACCTCAAACGTGGCCAACCATTCAAGCTTGATGATGAACAACGCTGTGGTTTTCCAACATTGGCAGGGGCCTTTGTTGTGTGATTTGGCGCTGTTTGTGCATGTCTTAATTGACATCTGTTAAGGAATTTGGTATTTTTCTGGTTTTATTCCGTGGATATTGGGTCTGCTGGTATGTGGGTACTATCATTGGATAGCCCTGGTTTTTCTCTATATTTTATGTCTTGAAGACATTTTTCATGTTCTGAGTTTTAAGGGGTCATTTCCTCATTTTTCATTTATAAAAGATTGCTGTTTAATTTTGTTTTTCGTGTTTTACGGGCTAACATTAGGTCTTAGGGTTAAGTGCTTAGTACCATTTGATAGAGCTAATTTTTCTCTATATTTCATGTCTCAATGTTGTTATAGTGAAATTCCGTGTTTTAAAGGTTTTAGTAGTTGTAGCTAATTTTTCTAAGTAGATTAGTGGTTTTTATTGGTTTTCTGGCTTCAGGGAGGCCGGGCCGCTTCAGGCGGCATCTCCGACATCGGGCGGCCCGCCCGCCTCTGTTTTAGGAGGTTAGGGAGCGCTCCAGGAGGTTTTTTATGCAATTTGGCAGGTACAGGCGCCAGATTGGTGGGTGCGCATGGGCTCTTAGTTAGTGGTCTGTGTGTACATAGTGAAAAAGACAGTTTGGGGCAACCTTAATCATCATACAACCATCCGGAGGTGATATCATTGTTCCTCACTCAGTTTTCACTGTTTTCTGGCCACAATTGGCTGTGTTTGTTGCAAGTGAGTTCTTCATTTAACTTAACTTTGGCAACTGTTTTCTCTGTTATAGTCTTGCAAGCTATAGCAAGTATTATTGCTGTCTCTGGTGTGGATTTGCAGCCTACATCAAGTATCTTTGCTGTCTCTGGTGTGGACTTTGTTCTACATTTCAGTTCTTTGGTCTGTTAGTCTATCTGGTGACTACTTTCTTGGCTCATCAAGCAGTCAAGTGTGTTTAAAAGGGGTCTTTAGCAAAACAGGAACCAACTTACTTTAGCAAGTAAATCTCACTCTATTTTTCTAAAGGGACAGGGGATTTTCTCTCTGGTTTTTCTCCAACACCCTTGGTCAAGGCCTATAGCTAGTACTATAGGATTGTCTACATTTCTGGCACCCAACGTGGGGTAGAACTTGCTAGTTCTTTTGAATCTCTGTTTGCTTTGGTTGGCTCTTTTTGGTGTTTTGGACTGGAGGAATGGCTTCTGGTTCTGCTATTCCTGTGGTGACAGTCAGTGGGGGGGATGGTCCTCCTTCTGTGATGGTTAGGGAGTGTGTGAGGATTAAAACTTGGGATGGTACCAAGTTTAATGGGGAGGATGTCAAGTGGTTTCTAGAGAAGTATGAAACTGCTGCTGGAGTGGATGGTGCTTCCTACCTGGACATGGTGAAGCAGATTATCTTCTTCATTGGTGATAGGTCAGTGGAGAAGGAGATTGTGGCCATGTCTGGCTACAAGAAGAGGGATTGGAAATTGCTGTGTAGGGAGATGGTGGATAGATGGGGTGTCAGGTTCACTATGGTGGATCTGAACAAGGTTGTCAGTGAATGGAAATCTTATGGTGGTGTTGGTAACTTACATAGTTACAGGAAGTTTCTGCTACAGTTTGATCCTGTGGTGGAATATTTGGTGGAAGTGGAGGAGCTGGCACATGAAAATGCTGCCAAGGATGTTTTTTGGTCTGCCCTGGCTAGAGATGTCAGGATGGATGTGTTGAAGGAGTTGTCAAGAAAGGAGTTGATGAAGACTCTTTCTAATGGGGACCAGAAGTTGCCTGCCTTGGATCAGGTGAAGGAGGCTGTTGAGGCCCATTTGAAGTTATTGGCTGTGGACACCTATCAGGAGGGGTGTGCCAAGTATGTCAGCAAAGTCAGTGAGGCTTTGGCTGAAGAGGAAGTTAGGGAGAAGAAGGAGGAGAAGAATTTGGTGCAGGTTCCCAAACAGGAGAGGGACCCAATGGTGGAGCAGTTGGCTGATCTGACAAAACAGCTGCACATTTTTGTCCAGGAGGCCAAGAAGGTTAATAAGGCACCTTCTCAGCCAAGAGATTTTGAAAGGAGGGCTGGTAGGAGTGATCCTTGGGTTTGCTCTTATTTCAGTAGGAGGGGGCACAGGTCCAATGATTGTTGGGCACTGAACAGAGATGTGTCTGAAGGAAAAGTGGAGTTTGATGGCAGGGTTTTTAAGTTCCCTGACGGTTCTTTTGTGAAGCCCAGTGAGGGGCAGGCTCCTGTTGATTTGGTCAGGAGAAGGGGTGGTCTCAATCAAAGAAGGCCAAGGTTTGAGGAGATTCCTGATCAGGGGAAGTCTTCTGTTAAGGTAGATGAGGACGTCAAGGGAAAGAGGAAGGAGGTCAATAAGGTCTCTTTTTCTACTTCTTTTGGTGGTTTGGAGTTTTATTCTTGTGGTGGACAGTCAAGTGGTGAATTCTTGGCTGGTGTTTATGATGTGGAAGCAGGGAAGGTGGGTAGGCCTAAGAGCAGTTCTCAGGCCCAACCAAAGCCAAACGCTTCAAAGGGTGATCCTAAGCTGAGTGCAGCTAGGAAGAGGTACAGCAAAGAGGAGCTGTACAAGATGCAGAAGGGTATGGCTGACATGGGCCCCCCTAGTTTTGGTGCATTGGACCTGAATGGTGAGCCAATGCCAATGGAGGTGGATTCTGACTCTGAGGAGGATGTCCCTTTGGCTTCATTGCCAAAGCCTGTTGGAGTCAGAGGTTCTGGTGAGGGATCTGGTTTGGTTCCTGTTAATGGTAAATCTGTTGGTGGTGCTGGTCCTCAAGAATCTTCTAGGACCAAGGTGGTGAAGCAAAGAGCTCACTTTGAGAGGCCAGTAGTGTCTGGTCAAGTTAATGTTATGGACTCTGTCCTGGAAAGGATGAATCAGGGTCAGGTTTCCCTATCTTATGGGGAATTGTATGCTATCAGCCCAGGGTTGGCTGATAGGCAGAAGAAGTTGTTGACCAGGAGAAGGGTTTCTTCTGGTGAGGTAGAATACATTTGTGATTCTGCTGAAAAGTTTGGTGAGGGGTTGGAAACTCATTTTTCTGCTCCTCTGGGATATGTCAATGTCACTCTGAATGGCAGGGAGGCAAGGGCATTGGTGGATTCAGGTTCTCAGATAAACCTGATTTCTTTGTTTGAGGCAACTCATATGGGCCTCCCCATCAAAACTGGTATTGGTGGGAATTTGAGAGGGATCGGTGGCCATTTCACTGAATTGGTTGGAACTTCAGAGTTTGTGAAGTTAGATGTTGGAGGAGCCTCAGGGAAGGTTCATTTTTACATTGCTAAAGGTAATGTAAAAGCAGTTTTGGGTGGGCCATTCTTGATGGATTTTCAGGCAAGAATTGGTTATCAATTTGATTTGGGAATCAGTTTGGAGTTGACTGGTGAAGACAAAAGGAGGCTTCACATGAGGTTATCATCCCCTGGAGAGGATGGTTGGGAGACTAGGCCTGGTTTATCTTCAATGTGCCAGTGCATGGACTGCTGCAGGAGAAGGAAGGAAGTGGGTGCTGCCTCTGGTTTTTTGGATTGCGACTCAGGCTCTATTGAGAGTCTGTCTTTTTTAGAGTAATGAGGGCTGATCACCCTAGTGCTACAACCTCTCCCCAAGATGAGGAAATCCCAGGTTGTAGTAGGTCAGCTCCCTTGGAGATATACCAAGTGGATTTTCAACTTTCTCTTTTTAATGTTTCTCTTCTCTGAAAGTATTCATCAAGTTTTTTATCAAGTCTCTGTTCTCTCTCAAGATTCTTAATTATTTTTATTTCAAGTTCAAAGAAGAAGATTGGTTATATATCTTTATTGAAAGATATGCGGAAAAGTTTTGGGGTGGTGAGATTGGGGTAGGACAGAAGAAAACTCAAGAAAAGAAGATAAAAATTTCAAGATAATTCATGAAAATCAAGAAAAAAATCTGAAGATAATGAAGAAAGAAGATGCAAAATATTTTTGTGAAGATTGTCAAGATCTATTTTTGGGCCTCCAGCATGAGGTTAAACTGCAGAAAATTTTGAAGAAAGAAGATCATCAAGATCAATTTTTGGACCTCCAGCATGAGGATAAACTGCACAATTTTAGAAGATGTGATTCAGAAGATGAATCAAGATTTGAAGATTTGGAAGTTGGAAGTGAGGATGAAGATGTGGAATTGCGGAAAAGTTTTGGAGTGGTGAGGTTGAGGTGTAAAAGTAAGTCCTCCCAATTGTGCACCGCTAGGGTTTCTTCTACACCTTTTGAAAAAATTACCTTGGCCACACATGTGAGCAATGGGGAAACCCTTGGTTTTTGTTCCAGGTCTGGTGGTGAAGATTTCCTGAAGATCCCTCAAGTTGAGGGTGGAGCGGAAAAGTATAAGAAGGTAGCGCAGAAGATTAGGCCTGTCAATGAGCCTATGCCTGTGGGTTTTAATCCGCCTTTGAAAAGACCTCCTTTGTCAAGAGATCCGTACTGTACTCCTTTGGTGAAGAATCCTCCAGAATTTGTAGAGACGGCTAGGGTGACCGTGGAAAGATTGAAAGTTGTTAATTTTGGTCCTGATGGGTGGTTGTCTGAGGAAGAAAAGAAGTTGTTGTTGCACGTTATTGTGCTAAGGGAAAAAGCGGTGGCATTTGTTGAGGAGGAAAGGGGTGTATTGAAGCACTCTTATGGGGAACCTTACTTGATTCCTGTTGTTTGTCATGAACCTTGGCAAATCAAACCTATTCCGATTCCAGCCACCATTTGAGAGGATTTTGTAGAGATTGTTAGGGAAAGAGTCAGGACTGGGTTATATGAACAATCAACATCCAGTTACTCAAGTCCGGTGTTCTGTGTAAAGAAGCAGAATGGAAAGTTGAGGGTGGTTCATGATCTTAGAGCCTTGAATAGAGTCACTATCAAGGACGCTGGTATGCCGCCAAGTGCAGAGGATTTTGTTGAAGCTTTTGCTGGAAGGGTGTGTTATGGTTTGGGTGATATTATGGGTGGTTATGATGAGAGGGAACTCCATACGGATTGAAGGCCTCTCACAACTTTTGAGACTCCTTTGGGAAGATTTCAGCTCACTAGGTTGCCTCAAGGAGCAACTAATTTGGTGGCAGTTTATCAAGCATAGATGGCTTGGATTTTGCAGGATGAGGTTCCTACTCATGCTGGTATTTTTATTGATGATGGTGGAATTAAAGGACAATCCACTGATTATGGTAATGAGGTGTTATCGGAGAACCCTGGAATAAGGAGGTTTGTGTGGGAATATGCAATAACTCTAGAGAGAGTGTTGTTCAGGATTGAAGAGGCTGGTTTGACCATTTCAGGGTCAAAATTCTGTTGTTGTGTTCCTGATTTGGAAATTCTGGGTCATGTGGTATGTAAAGAGGGAAGGATTATGGCGAAGAAGAAGATTAATAAAATTCAGGCATGGCCAAGGCCTAAAAATACTACTGAATTCAGAGGATTTTTGGGTGTATGTGTATATGTCAGGATTTTCATTAAGGATTTTTCTTTGTTGGCTTCACCTTTAAGAAGGTTGACCAGAAAAGATGCAGATTGGGAATGGACGGAAAAGTGTGAAGAGGCTTTTCAGAAGCTGAAAAAGGTTGTTGGTGAAGATATAATTCTTCACAAGTTGGATTATTGTGTTGGTGCTGGAAAGATTTATCTGGCAGTGGACTCAAGTTATATTGCTGCTGGTGCTGTTTTGTCTCAGGAGGATAAGACTGGCACTACGCAATATAGGGGGTGGACTTGCTAGCAAGTCCTCAACCTGAACTCAGATGGAACTCAGATGGAACTCAGACTGAACTCATACTGAACCCATACTGAACTCTACTTGAACACCCACCTAAAACTGTTCTTCTGAGTGGTGTTCATTCCTGATTGTATGGCTCCTTTATCAATAGCTCAATGTGTGTTCAATCTATGGTGAGTTTGGGTCCAAGGTTGCGGACTTGCTAGCAAGTCCGCCCCCCATATTGTGTGGTGTGGGAGGGTCAGGCCAGTAAGGTATGAGTCTGTGGTGTTTAATGAGGTGGAATCTAGGTATTCTCAACCTAAGTTGGAATTGTGTGGCGTAGCTAAAATTTTAAAGAAGCTACAGATGGTTTTGTGGGGGCAGCATTTTGAGCTGCAGGTGGATGCAAAATCTTTGGTTCAGATGATCAATACACCTAGTCTTCCAAATGCTCCAATGACTAGGTGGGTGGCATTTATTCAACATTTTTCTTTTGACCTGGTACACAAACCAGGTAAAACTTTTACTATGCCTGATGGATTATCAAGGAGGCCACCTACAGATGAGGATTCTGATTCTGAAGAGTTTGAAGAAGATGTTCCAGTGATTAGGGCCAGCACAAAGGGTGCTGAGGATTTTTCTTTCCTCCCCCATGAGGCTAAACTGGATGATTGTTCTGACCTCCCCCAAGAGGCTAAACTGGCTGGATCTGATCTTGATTCTGGTGATCAGGATGTTTTTGTTGATGAAGATGGAGTTGTTGTTTGGGACAGCTCAAAATTGGAAAAGGGTGTTTTTGTTAGTGAACTGGATTCTCACAAGGTTCAGTGGAAGGAGAAGGACGTGCCAAAATTTAAGGATTGGTGTCCTGGTTGGGCTGCTCAATTGGCTCATGTTCACACTGGTGATTTTGATGACAGAGTTTTACCCTTGGATGTTGTTTTGTTGGATTTTGAAGATGAGACCTGGGGTCAGTCTGGGTTTTATTTTATCCTGGTGGAATATCTGTTGACCTTGGAGAGGCCAGATAGTTGTGATGATGATACTTGGTTGGCAATCAAGAAGAAGAGTCCTGGATTTTATGTGTCAGGAAGGCGCTTGATGAGAAGGAGACATCCTAATCCTCAAGTGGTGGTGACTCAGAAGAAGGGTCAAGAATTGGTTTTGAAGTCTTTGCATGAAGACCTTGGTCATAGAGGCTTTGGGGAGACTTATAGAAGAGTAGCAGACAGATTTTGGTGGCCGGGTATGAATTTGGCTGTGCAGGGTTGGGTTCAATCTTGTGAAGAATGTCAAAGAAGAAGTCACTTGAAACCTAAAGAGGTGGGCCGTGCTACTGGTGAATCAACTGTTTTTGGAAGGTTCAGTCTGGATGCTGTCCATATTAAAGAGGGCAGGTATATATACTTGATTGTTGCTAGGGATGATTTGTCTGGTTGGGTTGAGGCAGTGCCTCTGGTTAATTTTACTGCCAAGAATGTGGAAGAGTTTTTGAAGGAGTGGATTTATAGGTATGGGTTGATGAAGTTGGTGACTGTTGATGGTGGGCCAGAGTTTGGTGCCGAATTTAAAGATGCTGTGGCTAGTGTTGGTTCTAGGGTTAGAGTGGCTACACCGTATTATCCTGAAGCTGAAGGCATGGTTGAAAGAGGCTATCAAGTTATCAAGAATGCTTTGGTGAAGATGTGCGGAGATAGTGCTGAAAAGTGGAGGCATTATTTACCCTTGGTTTTATTTGCTGATAGAGTCACTGTGAAGAGGACAACTGGCTATTCTCCTTATGAGCTAATGTTTGGTCAAAAAGCTGTTCTACCAGTGGACTTGGAAGCTGTCTCTTATCTTGGAATTGATTGGGATGACGTGCACTCAACAGAAGATTTGCTCTGTGCCAGGATGCAACAGTTGTAATGTAGAGAGGAATGTCAGGAGAAGGCATACTCTAGAATGATGAAGATTAGGAATCAATCAGTCAGGTACTGGGACAAGAAGTTAGCTCATAGACTCAGGAATCCCTTGAAACCTGGTTGTCTGGTTTTGGTGTATAATAGAAGTTTGGAGAGTCAGTGGGGCAAAATGTTTTCTGACAGATGGAATGGACCTTACAGAGTCAGATCTCAGGCGTCTGGAGGTTCTTATGTTTTGGAAGAGTTGGATGGTGCAGTCTTGAAAAAGAGGGTGGCTGCAGACCAAGTGAAGAGTTTTTATCCCAGAGGCACTAGGCATGAAGAAGATTAACTCCACAATGAGGATAAACTACGGACCATTCTTTAATTTTGGTTTTTTTGTGGTGATGCTATGCATCTGTTTGTTGGAAACTTTTGTTAGAGGGTACCCATGGGTGGGGCTTCTAGATTTGATCTTGGCAAGTGTAGGGGTGACTGATGGGCTGGCTGCTCTATCAACAGTTACCCCAGATTGTCTGTTTCCAACCCTTTCTCTTAATTTGGTTGAACCCTAGTATTGGTTTCTTTTCACAGGTTTTAGTCCTCTATGACTTTAAACTGGAAATTCCTTTGGTTTTCATGTGCTGGTCTCTTCACTCTTATTGGTTTTGGTTTTTTTGTGTTGGACGTTGTGTTTTTGTTAGAAGGTACCCAGGGGGGGCTTCTGGATTTTATTTTGGCAAGTGTGGGGGTAACTGATGAGCTGGCTGCTCTGTAGAACAGTTACCCCAGAATGTCTGTCTCAAGTCTTTTGTTTTTTCCTAGTTGAATTCTAGTTCTGTTGTTTATTATTCAGGTTTTAAGTCCGCTATGACTTTAAACTGGTTTGAGACGGGCTTCTTTATCTTTGGTTCTTTCATATTGGTGGTGGATCACTGGTGGTCTCCCATCATTTTTACTTATTGGAGGGAGCCCACCCAGTGATCATTTCTATGGACCGGACTTTCCCTTATTGGACAATTTATGGAGCTGGTCTTTCTTTGATTTTTGCAGTTATGTTTTTGCTATATAGTAGTTTTAGATTATTTTCTTTTTTCTCTTTTTTTCTTTTAATTTTTTTATGGGGGTTGTTTAGAATTATAAAATCAAAAATATAGGGTTTTACCACATCAGGGTCACCTGGATGTGGGCAAGCATTGGTGAGGAAAGGCTCATCAATTGGCCGGGCAATGCTATTTTCTTATTTTTAATTATTATTTATTTCATGTGTTTCTGTGTTTCATTATTTTTTATTATTTTCTGAATTTCTAAATTTTTTGAATTTTGTTTTCTGTTAACCATTTAAAAGAATTAATTGTGTATCCACATCAAGGTGCACTTGGATGTGGGTAAGGTATCAGGGGATCAGCTCATCAATTGGCTGGGGGATACCATTTTACTTATTTTTTTTATATTTTATTTTATTTCATTTATGTTATTACATTTCAGTTTATTTATTAATTTTTAATTTTAGTATATTAGTAGATACAAAGCATTAAAAATAAAAAAAAATTCTGAAATTATTTTTTATTATTTGTTTTATATTATTTTTATGTTTCTAATCTTTTGCAGGAGCTCATTGTCTGGATGATGAAGCTTCTGGAGGCTAGTCCGGATTTTGATGACGTTTTTGTTTTTTGTTGGGATTGTGAGAAGCACAGTGTTCTTTGAAGTGCATCCTGCTGGAGAGATTATAGGGATTGAATTAGAGGGAAGTTCAGAGGAGGAAGAAGAAGAGGCAGGAATGGAGTGCTGGAGGGTGTGTTTAATGATCCTAGACATTTTCCAGTGGTTGTCCAGTAGGCGCTTTCTCAAGGATTTTTCAAAGTCATTCAAGGGTCCATGGAGGGCAAAGGCTTTTAGCATATTGGAACACATGGTGCTTAAGTGTTTCTTCATGTCTCCATAATCCAGGGTCAAAGAGGTTTCAAGAGTTTAGCCAACTCCAATAATAGATTCAGGAGGAGGGGTGCCAACTAGACAAGAAGAATTGGATCAGTAATTATTTTTGTTGAAGAAATGGAATAATTAATTTGGTACTTACAGATTGGAAGCTCATCAAATCTGTAAGCAGCTGGGATTTGGATCTCTGACGATTTTGTTATGGTCATAGTGGGTGCATCAACTAGGGAAAGATATGGATTCTCATGGTCTTCCTCTGAAGGATCCTGAGAAGGTGAACTGGGATGCTGATGTTCCTGGGGCCTAGTTGGAGCAGTGAGATTGTTGTTGTGGTTGTGGTTGTTATTTCTGTTGGATTCAGCTGGAGGAGGTGCTGGTGATGGAGTACCAGGGTTGTTAAAGGATGGAGCAGGAGAGGGGGATTTGGAAGCAGACTGCTCTCTTCTGGATGGATAATTTGAAGAGATGGAACTGTCAGAAGAGTAGTTGGCTGACAGAGGAGAGGTGTATTATCTTTGTCTTAGTTGGGGACAAAGTTGTTGTTGTGGAGCAGTGTGTGGTGTTCTGGTTTCTTCTTGGAGTCTCTGGCAGTTCTCTTAGAAATCTGGGAAATTTTGGTGTTTTTTGGATATTGGAAGGGTGGATTGCATTGCTCTGGGAGCAGTAGGAGGTAGTTGGGTTGAGTTGTTATTGTTGTCTGGATGAATTTGGCTATTTTCTGGCTGTTTTTGGAGGTTTTGGCCCTGATTTTCACTGTTTGGTGAGGCGGGTGGGCCGCCTGGACGCGGTCTAGAAGCCTAGGGGTTGATTTTGAAGCTTTTGGAGCTAATTTAGCAGTGATAAAAGCAGTTTCTTGAGAAGCTAAGGCTGGTCTTTTGGGAAGAGTGCGGGAAGCTGAGCTTCTGGATCTTCTGGAAGGAGCTGAAGATAGAGAGGAAGAGGATGGACCAAGCTCTGGAGACCTGGTAGGGGATCTGGAGATGTACTTGTGAGAAGGAAAAGGCGGAGGAATAGGATAGTGGGCATCTCTGTCACATTTTTTTTTTGGAATAGCAAGAGTCACAAGCCCTGTTGTAAAATTTGGCTTCTGGATTTGGAAGAGTGAATGTGCAAGGTCTGCACATGTGGATGCACTGTTTGCAGGCATAGTCCATTGGAGCATTGAAGCAAGGAAGAGTAGAGGAGTCAAAAGCAGGGGATCCAGACATTATCTGTGGTGTGAAAGGTGATTAAAAGGATAAGAGAAGATTTTGTCAGTGATGAGTAGAAGATGAAGTGAAGGCGGACGCTCCGTGGGTCTAGCTGTGTGTGTATTGCATGAAATTGGCTGGGTCAGATTCATGCAAGATTCTAGCAGTCCTCTATGACTCTAAACTGGAAATTTTATCAGTCCATCAAGACTCTAAACTGAAAAAGCTATGGTATCAAGTCAGTCCATCAGGACTTTAAACTGAAATCTGGTTTCTGTTAGTCCTCCAAGACTTTAAACTGGCTGGTTTCAAGATTTTATCAAGAAGTAGTCCATCAAGACTTTAAACTGAACACTGTGTTAGTCCCCCAAGACTTTAAACTGAGGGTTGTAAGTCCCCCAAGACTATAAACTGAGGAAAAAGGGTTTTGTTGTTGGAGTTGGTTTGAAAGATTGGTGGAGGGTATCCACAGGGGGAGCCTCCGAATTTAGCAAAGGCAAATTTGGGGGTAATTGATGGGTGGGCTGCTCTATTCACAATTACCCCAGAATGTTAGTTTTTTCTCTGTGTCTTAATGTGGTTGATCTCTGGTTCTGGGTTTATGATTTAGGTTTTTGAGTCCCCCAAGACTTTAAACTGAGGGTTTTTGAGTCCCCCAAGACTATAAAATGAGGATGGTCCCCCAAGACTTAAAACTGAGGGTTTTTTGTGGTTACATCCTATAGAGGGTGTGGTCAATTTTTCTTTTCTGAATCAAACTCAAGTACTAGTAGAATTACAGAGAGAATCAAGAGATGAAATGAAGTGTTCAGAATTAGCCTTGAACTGGTGAATGAGGTGTCTTCTGTTCTCAATGTCCTGTGGATCTCTAGCAGGAGTGGATTGGAAGTAGTGAAGCAGAAGTTGTTTCTGTTGAGATGTGTGTTGTTGGAACTTGGCCTTGATAGTGGGCAAGTGCGTTGGTGCTGGTGGTGCAATGGATCCTACATTGTTATCATCACTATCAGAAGAGGAAGGAACTGAGAAGTTATCAGTTTTAAAGTTGAAGGAAGGAAGGAATGTTCTTTACCATCAGATGGACCAGGGATGGGGTAGCTAGTTGTTTTATGGGTTGTGGAACTCTTCTGGGAAGGGTGGAGCTTTTTGATTAATCTGGGTATCAGGATGGATGGCCTAGATCTTTTGGTGCTGGCAGAAGAAGGACCAGGTTGAGGTGGAGGTGAATCTGTTGTGGAAGAAAGTGGACCAGGTCTGTGGCAGGTCTTCTTTCTGGAGTGGCAGACATCGCAGGATGTTCTGTATGGATGGACAGGTGGTGTCATGGCGCAGATTAAATTATTGTCGATGCAGTATTGGCAGGGGCCCATTTCAGAGGCAGATTTGGGAAGGAGGTTAAACATGGTGGTTGGATGAAGAAAGAATGCGGACATTCTCAATTGGAGGGAGGATGTGGTCTTCCAACATTGGAAGGGGCCTTTGTTGTGTGATTTGGTGCTGTTTGTGCATGTCTTAATTGACATCTGTTAAGGAATTTGGTATTTTTCTGGTTTTATTCCGTGGATATTGGGTCTGCTGGTATGTGGGTACTATCATTGGATAGCCCTGGTTTTTCTCTATATTTTATGTCTTGAAGACATTTTTCATATTCTGAGTTTTAAGGGGTCATTTCCTCATTTTTCATTTATAAAAGATTGCTGTTTAATTTTGTTTTTCGGGTTTTACGGGCTAACATTAAGTCTTAGGGTTAAGTGCTTAGTACCATTTGATAGAGCTAATTTTTCTCTATATTTCATGTCTCAATGTTGTTATAGTGAAATTCCGTGTTTTACAGGTTTTAGTAGTTGTAGCTAATTTTTCTAAGTAGATTAGTGGTTTTTATTGGTTTTCTGGCTTCAGGGAGGCCGGGCCGCTTCAGGCGGCATCTCCGACGTCGGGCGGCCCGCCCGCCTCTGTTTTAGGAGGTTGGGGAGCGCTCCAGGAGGTTTTTTTATGCAATTTGGCAGGTACAGGCGCCAGATTGGTGGGTGCGCATGGGCTCTTAGTTAGTGGTCTGTGTGTACATAGTGAAAAAGACAGTTTGGGGCAACCTTAATCATCATACAACCATCCGGAGGTGATATCATTGTTCCTCACTCAGTTTTCACTGTTTTCTGGCCACAATTGGCTGTGTTTGTTGCAAGTGAGTTCTTCATTTAACTTAACTTTGGCAACTGTTTTCTCTGTTATAGTCTTGCAAGCTATAGCAAGTATTATTGCTGTCTCTGGTGTGGATTTTCAGCCTACATCAAGTATCTTTGCTGTCTCTGGTGTGGACTTTGTTCTACATTTCAGTTCTTTGGTCTGGTAGTCTATCTGGTGACTACTTTCTTGGCTCATCAAGCAGTCAAGTGTGTTTAAAAGGGGTCTTTAGCAAAACAGGAACCAACTTACTTTAGCAAGTAAATCTCACTCTATTTTTCTAAAGGGACAGGGGATTTTCTCTCTGGTTTTTCTCCAACTCCCTTGGTCAAGGCCTATAGCTAGTATTATAGGATTGTCTACAACGCAAGTTCCTTCAAGAATTGCTTGAAACTGATCCGACCAAATACCAAATAAAATTGCAAAAGGCTTTGCGTGAAATTTATGATTTGGAGGTATGTCTATCTACTATACATAATGAGCTAGTTATACACCTCCATATGAGCAAGAAAACTACCAAAACAGTCGACCCAAGGCAAGATTATGACCAGCGTATTAGGTATATTTTAAATGTTGGCCAATATAATCTCAATATGCTGGTTTTCACTGGTAAGTAAACATAGTAAATTCATATGTTAAAATTCTCTCTATTGATACTCCAATTCAAAAAACAGATGAGTCTGGAATCTTATTTGATGAAGTTCAACAAAGAAAGGGCTGGTCTAAAGTAGGAACACAAACAAAGTGTTGTCCTCATTTAAGGGCTTCTCATCAATTTACTATCATCCCTGCAATTTCCCTTTCTGGTTTAGTTGCAACTACTACCCAACTAGAAACTGTTTGTTGATTTGATATATAATATTACCTTGAAAACATTCTGGTAAGCTCTTCTGTTTTGTGTTTTTATCATGTAGAGCTATATTTTTTTTCTTAGATTCCAATGATGAATCCTTTTCCTCAGCCTTGTAGTGTCCTTGTAATGGACAATGCTTCAATTCACCATGGAGGATGTGTCAGTGAGATAATAGAAAAAAAGGGCTGTAAATTGCTGTATCTTCCTGCATATTCACCAGACCGTAACCCCATAGAAAAATGCTTTGGTGTTTTGAAGAGTAGGTTACATTTTCATCAAGTTATGAAGGGAGGAGCAGATGATGAGGAAATATTAAAAATTTGGGTCAAAATAGTTTTCACCTCGGATTTGATGTACTCATTTTTCAAAGCTAGTGGATATATTCAATAGATAGCTTTTGAATATATGCAATTTGATGTAGACACCATAAATTACAGATTTAATAAATTATGATTTTAATTTTTGCCACCAAAAAGGCAAGCTAGAAATAATTTAATGAAAATTTTGCAATGAAATATAATTTTACTTTTACTTTTTTTCTAGCTGAGAAAGAGGAACTTAGAAATAATTTTGGTGCATTGATGACATAGAAAAAAATTTCTTTGAAACTTATTTTTCTTAGAAAAAAAATTCTTGGGAATTGTTCCAAATTTTGACATGCCACATTCAACTTAGAGAAATTCAAGTTCAACAATAATTCTTTTCATCATATCTTATCATTCTTTATATAATTTTATAATAAGCCTGCTTTTTAAATGAAAAAAACAGTTAAATATATCATTCAAATTCCCTCAAGCTGCACCAACACTGTGCTTCTGCTTCTTATTCAACTTACGAGACTCTTTAAGATGTACTTTGTAAGTATTGCATGTGCGAAGACAAGCCCTTGCAAGGGCATCTGGAGCACAAGCTTCAATCAATTCTCCAACTGTATAGTCTTGAAAATGACTCCAATGCAACAAACCTAATTTTTGAATAGCTTCTTGGAGCTTGGCATTATTTGCATCAACTTTGGCCTTACAAAAAAAATCTTTGAACCGACTCATTGGAGATTCATTTTCAAGCTCACACAGATCAGATGAAGGAATAGAGACTGAAGAATCGCTGGCTGGAAGCTGGTCAGGAGAGGAGGAAACTTGAACTTCTTTAGAACCATGGCCCCATTTTTTAATAATTTCCATCTTGAAAGCAAATTGGGGGGCTTTGGGAGGCACAAGGTAGGTGACTTCTTTCGGATTTTCCTTCTTCAAAAAGATAAATAAATAAATTACTAAATTAATTAGAATGTTGAGGTGAGGTGATGAAATCAAGACACATACCATAGCATTTACCCAAGTTTCAGCCATATCATAAGTTAATATAAAGTACTCTTGAGGATTGGCTGGATTAACACAACAGTGAACAAGTTTGCCATTGGTAATGTAACTCCTCTTATGATGGACTTGCAATAGTAATTTGACACATTTGTAATGTCCTACATCTCTTTGCATGCTCTGAGTTGCTGAAGGAGAAATGTTGTTAATACTGTTGAGTGAAACACTTGCTTCAAGATCCTGGTATGCTCGAAGTCTCTGGGAAAAATAAATAAAGAGACTAAGTTAAAGAAATAAAAATGATAAATAAACAAAGAAACAAACCTCATGAAAACCCTTGGGATCCATTTGCTCCAGCTGAAGAATGATTTGACGGTCAAGAAAAGCAAGTTGCACCACACTTAGGTATTTTTTAAGAATTTCATTGTTTTTCAACTTAGTTTTCTTTTGGACAGAGAATTCACCAGATCTTGAAATGATGCCAACCCAGAATGTAGAATTTTGCTCCATTTCAATGTGTGCAGCCAACAATTTATTTTCATCTTCTCTGATAGTTTGAATTGCAAAGCTCTTGAAGGCACTTAGGCTTGTGTTTTCAACATCCCACAAAAAACTTAACTTTCCTTGTTCAGAATATATCTTGCGCATGGGGGGGCCAGCTTCACTTGTAGCCTTTGATTTGCAAGCAGCTGAGACTTGCTTTTTCTTCATGAATAGTATGAACTCAAGATTTATAGTTATCAGAGCTTTCTCAGAATCATCTTCATGATCATTGTTGGATAAATTAGAAGGCACAGAAGGCAAGCTGTTTACTGAGTTGTTTGTCAGATCAATATTGTTTAATTCCAAGAGAGAGTAACTTGGAGGAAGACTCGGAGGATTTATGAAAGGATTTTGAGAGGTCATAAGGGGCAAAATGAAATCAACAGATGGATAAGAACTGGAGGGGGGAGAATGCTGAAAAAGGAAAGAAAAAGATTAGTGAAAGATAAAAAAACAAAGGAAAAAATAAAATAGAAACTTACAAAATAAGTGTTTATAAAAAAAGACCTGGAGAAAGAAAAAGTAATCAGCCAATAAAAAAAAAGAACTGGAGGGGGGAGAGTGTCCAGGATCGATAGGAGGGTGGAATCGTTCACCAGGAATTGATTGGGAGGATGGGGGGGATGGGGTGGGCCAGCTCTGGTGGTGACATGTCACAAGGTAGATGCTCAATCAAGTTTTTTTTTGACAGCTGATGACACGGAAAACCTACCAAAATTGCTGTGAACAAGTGGCCAAAAAATTTACAGCTGCACCAAGACTAAATAACATAGCTGTATTGGCTAAGTCCTCCCTTAGTTTCACTTCCCCTCCACCATCCATCTCCTGTCTTAAATCCCACTTAAAACTGTTTACTAAATCACTTCTTCTCTCTCCACCTGACCCTAACTCACTCAGGAAGCTTAGAGGCAAGTTTAACCTGTTTGATATGTTTAAGACCCTGGCCAGCCTCCCTAGAGCGCACGCCACGGCCTTCATAGAATGTCGCTCAGGTCACTCGCCCTTGAAGAACTATCTTTTCCGCTTCAAAGCCTCAGACTCTCCTTATTGCCCCCATTGTTCATATCCCTCAAAAGATACACCTGAACATATTCTCCTTCTTTGCCCCTCATTTCTTGATAACCGCCGCACCTTCTTAAAGGCTGCGCAAAAACATAAAATCCCTTTTACCTCTTCCCACCTTCTTTCTCCCTCCCCCATTGCTCCACTTGTTGCCAAATTTCTTGTTTCATCTGGCAGATTTCCCAACAACATACCACTCTCTCATTGATCTCACAATTGTTCCTTAGTTTATTGCCCTGCGCCCTTTTCCTGTCTCTCTCATCTTGTACCTACTCTATTTAGTCCTTTCCTTCATGTCCCTAGTTGGGTGAGATTGTATGACAATAAAAAAAAAAATCGGCTCTACCAATGCAATGGTGAGACAAGCTAGACACCTTGTCTCTCATCTGTAACCAGAAACACATCACAATTACCACCGTATTCTGGCCTTTAATCCTTATATCCAACCCATCCTTAGGTGGTGTCTTAGTCTTCCAGGAATCCCTGTGAATGAGTTGGTAGATGGATTACAAAATGCCTCTCACCGCTTCTCCTTTCTTGCAATATCTCATCCGAATCCTCCCTCCTACGCCTCCTTCCCGAATACTCTTGAGATCTTAACTCCTAAACTGTCCCGAGAAATATGCTCTCAAGAAACACCGGGGTACATATGCCCCCTTCACTATATTCAAGCAAATATCCCAACATCCTCGGACGCAGGGCAGAAGCCTTTGCAGACTGCCTAACCCTCCTAGAATCCAGAGAAGCCCTCCATGAAGCTTCCAAAAAGCTTCATCCTCCTTTCCACACCTCAGCTTTGCTTTTCCCCTCTCCTATTATCGTATTTGTCGCCGGATTTTTAGTTAGCTCTAAAAGATTCTCTCATGATCTTTTTCTCACTCCTTAGTCACATATTGTAGTTTTTTTTCTTTGATTGAACAGATATCTTCCCCTGTTCTCCTCTTTTATTCCCATTTTTACTTAATATTCTTTCCTCTCCTACTTGCTCCTTGTTAGGCGTAATTGTAAAAGATTAATAAATAGAAAAGTTTAGAACCTTCAACAACTCTGTGCAGTAATTTGAATAAAAAGTTTAATTTTGAATTTAAATTTCTGTGAAAAGTTGAAGAAAATTTTTAGCATACGCACCAAAAATTCATATCATAGCTGTATTAAACTACGGTAGACGATGGTGCCGCTTTATTTTTTATAAAGTAATTTTTCAAGTATCAGTAAATTTTGGGCAGTGATCCGGCGACAACCTAAAATTCTAAAGATAGTAATTACAAGCATATTATACAACCTACCGTCGCGCACAACACTTTATGTATTTATTAATTGATTGAGCGACAACCTATTCACTCAAACAAGTTAGCGGTATCCTCCCATTACGCAAGTTATCAGTATCGTTCCTTCAAAAAAGTTAGAGTTATCGTTCATTCGTTTTCATTCCTCTTCAAAGTTAGGGCTAGAGAGCCATTATATTTTATTGTAAATATTAGTGTTACATACATAGCTTGTAGTCGTAAGTAAATTGATTTCATCGGCTAGGCCGTTGTTAAGGTAATTAAATGCATAGTTGAACAATATGCAGGTAATTACTATTTTTGGAAAGCTAAGTTGTCGCTGGAGCAAATCCAGGCTGTCGCCGGATCACTGCTCTAAATTTTCTTGGAAATCAATAGTGACCAGGAAATGTTCTACACTGATCTAAGCCCGTTTAAGCCTCGCCCAGGATAAGGCCGATGCTATGTTGTATAATACCTTTGCAGCAGTGTACGACTCAATTTGGCTTTGGGTATAGCGATATTGGGAAAAAGATACATACATATATGTTTCAGTGGCAAGGTGTCTCAATTGAGCTCATTAGTTTCAATGAAAGAACTTCATTGATCTAAATTAACAGTTACAGCCAGATCCGAAAACATTGAGACTAAAATGAGGATTTTGGAAAGGGACGATATTAGGACACACCGGCACACTCAACCAAAAGTGTTAGGTGCACACCGGTGATGCTATTTTTGTCTGTTTTCAATTCAAATTTTTTCGATGTCTCATACTATGTAACAACATCCCTTAGATATATACAGCTGAATTGGAAAAGGTTGGTGCAACTTTTCAAAATTTCGCTCAACCTACCCAGCATTTTTGGTTGGCAACAGGCTAGCGGGATGAAATAATGAGGGAAAATGCTGGGTAAGTGGGGAAAAACTGTGGAAAGCTGCACCAACCATTTTCAATGTAGCTGTACATAATTCTTACGCTTGGTGTGCAAGTGTGATATTATTACCGAATAGGGAAAAAAACACCCACTACTACAAATACATATGGTGTGCAAGTTAGATACTACTGCATTATGGGGCAACAAAAATATGTTGCCGGGCACTGTACAATCCTTTGTTAAATATGCAAGTATTACTTCAGTACAGGCTCAGTTTGTGAACACTGAACTATTATATACATATTTAATTTAGTTTTTATCACCAGTAACTTATAAGTGTGGTAATGGTGTTGGAACATAAGAGAAATGATAGGTACAAATTAGGTTAGGGCACATTGTCACCCGTATGTATATAGTTAGCCTACCGCACTCGGGTGGTCTCTATCCATTCCGGAGTAGAGACCGACGAGACTTACCCTAGTCTATCCCGGGTTGCGGTATAATAGGTTAGTACAAGTAATGTTATCCATTCCGGAGTAGAGACCGACGAGACTTACCCTAGTCTATCCCGGGTTGCGGTATAATAGGTTATGGGCATTTAGTTGCGCTGCGCATACCTTTGTTTACCTACCGTGTAAAAGTCTTGCAGTTCTCATTTTTGGATGGTACTTACGAGATCCGGCACACACACATCATCACCATCGTCACCATCATCACCATTCCCACCACCAACATCACCAACATCATCATCTTCACCATCTTTATCTGCGTTATCATTGACGCATCTTGAAAACATCATGGAACAATCGGCATCTTCCACAAATAAAGGAAAAGCGAAATCCGAAAGAGCTCCTCACCAAGGAATCGAATTCTTACTTCGGGGCGAACATTATTATAAGTATGAAGAAGAACTCAGAAAACGAGCTGAAAAGTGTACTCGTCTTGATGCTAGTGGCACGAATTTCAATCATTGGAAAAGGGACATTTCGGAAGCAATGCAAACCTACTTACGGGATCCCGAGTATTTATTTAATGCCATACCTGAGTCCCACCTGGATAATGAAGTAGACGCACTAGCTCTTGTAGCGATACGACATTCCGTGGTGAACGTGCATCGTGACAGGATTAAGAACATGAAACCGGCTAATTCTGTCTACAACTTCCTAGCTTCCAAATTCAACGTGTTATCAATGTCTTCACAACTAACAACGCTGAAACAAATCATTGCCATGAAATTTAATCCCGAATCTCATAACTTATCTGAGCATGTATCCCTCTTACGTACAAAGATCGATGAGTTAATGGCAAAAGGTTTTGAACTTAACCTCGAAAATTTTATAAACTTGCTATTAAGTTTCTCTTTCGAAGGTTCCAATTCTTGGTCCACCGAAGTGTTGAATGCCATCGATTTGCGAATGCGCACTGATAGTACCGAATTATCGTCAGCTGAAGTAGAGCAGATTGCCGCTAATCATCACAACACTCTCATGCTTCGCAAACCAACAAACCAACCAACATTGGTATCAGCAATGAATACTTTAACATTGCCTTACGATGATGACACACCTGACCCTGTCGTTGAAGAAATGGTATCCCTAAACGCCGTTTTTTCAAACTACAAAGGCACGGGATGTTTCAATTGCGGTAAAAAAGGCCATTGGAGGTCGCAATGTCCTTCCTTATCACGATCCTCTAAATTCCAAGCTAAACCAAACTCCAACATCACCTTTTACTGTAATCCCACATGTAAATGCGATTTGAATCCGAAACACTCCGAGAAAACACAATCTGACCATTATCGTCCAGTGTACCCCAAACAAAAAGGGAAGGCAAGATTTGTGGAAATCATCGATCATGATGACGAAAACGATAAACAACCTTTACCGAGAGCTCTCAAAGTTGATACAAAAGCTTGGACTTCTGATGGAGCTACGGCCTTATTAGACACGGGTGCAACAGAGCATGTAAGCGGCAATAAAGACCTGTTCATTTGGCTCACTGATCTGACACATCCCATTCCACTTCTTGTTGCGACTAAATCTGCTGAACCGGAATACCTGACAGCCATCGGAGCAATAGCCGTACGAGGTGTTACTGAGGATATTTTGATTAGACGAGTATTCTATTGCCCTAATGCGACGGGAACTTTATTATCTGTTGGGTCTTTAATCAAACAGGGCGCTACATCCAGGTTCGATGAGCATCATAATATAAATATATTAAGAGGAGATGAAATTTTATTTAAGGGGATATTTTCAAATAAAAAATCATGGAACGTAGAGTTAGTTTACAACAGTGTTAATCCTATGTGTAATGCAACTTCTATTGTTTCACCGTACCGGGCTATTCCAAGTGCACAAGTCAATCCTATCTCACTTGACCCTCCATGTGGTCCTGATTCTGAGCGAATGGATAGGAACGATCCTGTTCTTATGCATTGGCACAGAGCGTTGGGACATGTTAGCATGAGGGTTATAAGGCGACTGATAAATCACAAAGCAGCAGAAGGATTACCAGATTCTTTACCGCCCGGAGATATTCATTGCGACCAATGCAGAGTTGCGAAAAGTCTAAATTCCTCGATGTTAAATGGTACGGAGAGAGCACCAGAGCCTATGGAAATTATAGTTTCAGATGTGATGGGGCCATTTGAAACACCAACTTTTGATAATGCATTGTATTTTGTGTCTTTCCGAGACGTTGCAACGAGTTATACCGTTTGTGAACTTTTAACTTCAAAGTCGCAGGTACCAGACACGTTTGTGCGTTTTCAAGTGAAAATGGAACGTTTGACTGGGAAGAAGATAAAAATCCTGCGTTCTGACAATGGAGGCGAATATGTGAACAATAAATTGCAATCCTACCTCACAAAATTCGGTATTGTATGGGAACATGCTATGCCTTATCATCATGAACAGAACGGTGTAGCTGAGCGCCTGAACCGAACAATTGCTGATATTGGAAGAACCTTACTTTTTGACAGTAAACTTGATAAGAGTTTCTGGGGCGCTGCTTTTTTATGGGCAGTGTTTTTACACAACCGACTCCCAAATAAAATTACGAATACCATCACACCATACCAGGCGCTTTTTGACAGAAAACCTCAATTAGATATCTTACGCATTTTTGGCGAAGCAGCTTTTGTTCATATACACAAAGAAAATAGGTTGAAATTAGATGTGCGGGCCATCAAATGTCAGGTGATTGGATATGTAGAGGGAGGAAAAGGGTGGTTATTTTGGGATAATGAACGAAAATGTGTAATCCAATCAGCAACAGCAGTGTTCCCTTCGATTAAAGAATTAAAATCAACGAAAGCACCTACCGAGAAGCAAAAAGAAAACAAGGCATCAATTCCTTTCTTATTGAATTCGTTAACGTTGGGTGATTTCTCGATGGATGAGACAATTAAAGATCAGGATATGTTGACGGACAAAATACACAATGAATGCACTGATGAAGAATTATCAGCTCCGAAAACATACAAACAAGCGATGAAAGCAACTGATGCTATTGATTGGGAGACTGCCTGTAAAAATGAGATGAAAGTTCTACACGACAAGGAAGTTTGGGATTTAGTGCCTTTGCCTGCCGGAAAAAATACCATAGGAGGCAAATGGGTTTTTGCCTACAAACGGGATACAGACGGAAAAATAATTAAACATAAAGCACGATTTGTAGCGCAAGGTTTCGCCCAAAGATATAAAGAATCTTTTGAAGAGACATTTGCACCTACGGCCACCTTCACTTCGTTACGCCTACTCTTGACCCTGGCTGCTCGACATGGATGGCATTTAAGAGCTTTTGATGTAGTAAGTGCATACTTAAATAGCCCAATTGATGAAGAAGTGTATGTACGTCAACCAGAGGGTTTTGAACAACATTCGGGAATGGTATGCCGCCTTAAAAAAGCATTATATGGGACCAAACAAGCTGGGCGCTGTTGGTGGAAATTTATTGCTGAAAAACTCAGAGGTCTAGGCTACTCACCGAGTTTTTTTGATTCATCTGTATATGTTATTCACTCACAGACTCACTCTGCTGCTATTTGGCTACATGTGGATGACGGTATTGTAGCTAGCGACAGTCTTGAAGCACTGGAAAAACTAAAAAATGACCTGAAAAGTTTCATAGATATTAAATGGGAAGATGAATTGAATCAAATTGTAGGACTAAAAGTCGAAAAAAATGATGAGGGTTACTTAATATCACAACACACACTGATTAAACGTATTATCGACAATTTCAACCCATCTCAAAAACTGTCTAACACACCATTGCCTTACAAGTGTAACCTTCAGAGTGCTGACACAACAAAGCCTGCAATTCGCGCAACCGAATTTTTATCACGAATTGGCGCTCTGAGTTATGTTGCTCAGGGGACGAGACCGGATATCAGTTTTTCGGTGAACTTTTTGGCGCGTTTTGCAAGTCATCCAAATGAGGACCACTGGATCGCTCTAAATCAACTAATTCAATACGTTACTAAAACCAGACATCTAAAATTCAAAATTGCTCCGAATAAAGAAGGTCCAGTTGAAATAGAGGTATTTGCAGATGCGGCATGGAGGGGTGAGGGATGGAGAGCAGGACACGGAAATGTGATACGAGTGTGTCATGTACCAGTTTGTTGGATGGCAAAGCGACAAAAATCAGTTGCTCTTGCTACCTCACATGCTGAATACATGGCACTGGGGATGGGGGCAAGGACGGGTTTGTGGGTTAGGAATCTAGTAGAAGATTTCACTGGACATGATGTTGTGGTTAAGTTATATTGCGACAATAACACTGCAGTGGACATTGGCAATGATCGACCGTCGAACAAGGACACAAGACACGCCACAAGGGATTTCTACTTCTTGAACCAACTTATTTTTGAAAAAAAATTAAACTTGATCTGGATATCCGGTAAATCACAAATTGCTGACTGCATGACAAAGTCTTTAAACAGTGTTAATATGTCAAAGGTTGTAGGAGAAATGGGTTTAGTCATATGATTTTTTTTATTTTTTTATCATTCTCACTATTATCTTTATTTTTTTTCGTTACATTCATTTTTTTTACTTTTACTAAACTATATACTATATACGGTCAACAATGTGTGGAGGGGTGTTGGAACATAAGAGAAATGATAGGTACAAATTAGGTTAGGGCACATTGTCACCCGTATGTATATAGTTAGCCTACCGCACTCGGGTGGTCTCTATCCATTCCGGAGTAGAGACCGACGAGACTTACCCTAGTCTATCCCGGGTTGCGGTATAATAGGTTAGTACAAGTAATGTTATCCATTCCGGAGTAGAGACCGACGAGACTTACCCTAGTCTATCCCGGGTTGCGGTATAATAAATGGCAATCAATATGAGTCAAATGATGATAACGAGCAAATAATTTTGTGACTCTAAACCTTGCGCAATCACTGAAATCTTAAATTAATGTGCACTTTACAATCATTCCCTTAAATATGTATATAATAGTTCAGTGTCCACAAACTGAGCCTGTACTGAAGTAATACTTGCATATTTAACAAAGAATTGTACAGTGCCCGGCAACATATTTTTGTTGCCCCATAATGCAGTAGTATCTAACTTGCACACCATATGTATTTGTAGTGGTGGGTGTTTTTTTCCCTATTCGGTAATAATATCACACTTGCACACCAAGCGTAAGAATTATGTATATATCTAAGGGATGTTGTTACATAGTATGAGACATCGAAAAAATTTGAATTGAAAACAGACAAAAATAGCATCACCGGCGTGCACCTAACACTTTTGGTTGAGTGTGCCGGTGTGTCCTAATATCGTCCCTTTTGGAAAATTTATTGACCGCCCAAAAGTTGAGCTGCAGTATTTTTTTAGCATCTTCAATTCATTTTGTGACAGTCTGTTTGACTTCTCTTTCAACTCAGATGATGAAGAGGGGCGAAACAAAAGGGACATCAATCCGATTGCCGCAAAATGAATTGTAGATGTTAAAAAAATCATCTTTGGGGCTGTCAATAAATTTTCGAACAGTCCCATTTTTTTGGATCTGGCTGTACTCATTCGCTGATGCACTGTAATCGCAGTGGTGGCGCAAATACTAGATTTTTACATTAAAATCTTATCTTTAAAAAACCGAATAGAGATCAAAGAATGATGGCTCCAGGCTTTATGTTTTTCAAGATATAAAACATTTAATTATGTGATGAAACATGTGCATGGGTGCCACAACGTATTGAGCAGAAGATGCGGTACTTCCTAAATATTAATGGTAGTTGAAATGCAGTTAAGATACTGTTTTTGAGCATGCTTCGTAAATTTTCGCTTGTTGTATTGAGTTACATACAAATATACAGTAACTACCATCCCTTTCGGAGGTCATTGAAGCCGTGAAGGCTACCCAAAATCTTCTTCTCTAAACTCCTCTCCCCAGAAAATCATCGACGTTGCTCTATCTTATTAATTGAAGAACTCAAACAACTCTTTGAGCTTAAATACATCGGTATCATTTCGTAATTCCTTACTCATTTGACACCTCACATAGGTTTCCATCTCAAGTATGTTTACTAACTAGAAATGCGAATCAACTTATAACAATTATACTGACTTAGGGACTGTATTTCAAAGCTACTTGTGAAAACACACCTTGAAATCACCTCTAAAGCAAAATTAATCTCTTTCAAAGTGTACAATCTTTTCAGTACCAGCTGCTATAGAGAAGTTTCCCCGCGGCATTTCAATTATTTGTAAGTAAATTCTATCATTATTGTCTCACCACTTGAACATTTTTCTATCAGAAACTCAATTTTTAATTCTTTAATTTTTTCGTTGGAAGTTTACTGAAGAGTTTTTTGCCTGAAAATCTCATCTCAGGCCCTGGTGCTATTTATCCTCAGCTTAACTAATCCGTCATATCTGAATTTCAGTTCAATTTTTAGGACGAATGATTTCATCTTCGAGACTTCTTCTTATTTTAGTTTGTCTTGGTGTTAATATAATTTTCGTTTCCCGTCGCGATACTACATGGGCTTCTGGTACTTCTGACCCTAAAAATGAAAGGGGTAGAGGATTTTCGTCACCATACGTACCACCGGAAGGGAGTGGGAGAAAAATCCCTTAAGGGGAAAATTAAAAAATCGAATCTCCCAATTTTCTTCTTATCTTTTAAATTGATAACTTCAATTTCTTTACCCTTCTGCCTCTTGATTGCTGAGCAATTAAATTTATTAAGATATTTTATAAAGATGGAATATATATAAATAGTAGTTTGATTGAAGATTCAACCAACGGTTCATCCTCTATATCGGAAATGAAGTATTCTTGATTACCCTACTTTGTGCAGCCAATCGACTAGGTAACTAGTGTTGAAATTTGAGGGTCATTGGGCTCCTTCGCTCACTTTGCAATCTGCCTATTTTATACTCTATCATTTTCTCATATGTTACCAATAATTTCAATAGACTGATCTCTTCATCACACTCGTTCATCATTATTTCCTTCGGGACATAAATTTACACAAAGTTACGCATAAATACTTATATGCCCTTAAGGGCATGAAACTATTACCATATTATGCCATGTACAAGGGATCATACACTGGATGATGGGAACCGGTGTGTGAGGAAACATAGGCGGTGGATAGAGAGATATGAGGGGGAGGGAGTACAACAGCCAACACAGTACAACTAGGCTAGTATGATCAGCTAGAAAGTACAGAGATTATAGGGGGCAGAATCAAGTGGGTGTGTAACAGGGGGTAAGGTTTGCCATGGGTTTTTCCAGCTTTCACATACCTGCCCTCTTGCACGGGGTTAGTCGAGGGAGAGCAGAGAGATCATGACGAACAGGGATATTGTAGTGAACAGTCACTAGTATGCATGTAAATAGTCATTATGAATATGTATATAAACTTGTAGCTGCGAGTAGCTTTTCACTGTCTCACTCGGACTGGCAGGAAGGTTACTTATAAGCAGTTATAGGTAAGCAATGAAATTGTCTCACTTGGACTGGCAGCAAGGTTACTTATAAACGGTTATAGGTTATGGGCTCCTCCCTTTAGATTAGTGATAATCAACTGTCTTACCAGTCCTGATGTGTACTCACAAGAGAAGAATCTTTTATGGCTGCAGGCCAAAACTCCAAAGACAATAACCCCTTTCAATCCCATCCCTGCCTGCAGCGTGAGCTGCAAAGCAATCCTAACCCCACTCCCTCATCTTTGACAAATCCCAATCCTTCTCGTATTCCCTCCCCAGCTCCCTCACTCTCTGTTTCAAGCAACACATCATTGAATTCTCCTTCTACTGCACATCCTCCAAACTCTCCAATAGATAATGTGGCTGGCGCCCATCATGACAATCCTCCTCATAATACCCACCCTCTTTCCCCCTCTCCCTGTTGAGATCAAACATCCGACTCATGTCTCTATTATGGAGAACCACATAAAAAAGTGGTGAACCATGTAAAAAACAATGTTTGGGACATTCCTAAACTGGAACGCAATGGAGATGACTTGTCCTAATCAGTATTACTGATGAATTCAAAACTGAAGACTATGTTCTATGCAACTCAATCACCGGTTATGATGCTTTTGAAGATCAAATTTTCTGGATGTATAATTTTCATTCAGTGGATCAAAAGCTGCAGAATCTACTTCTGGATTCACAAAAGGCTTGCCCAGCTTATTCACTGTTAGAGAACAAATTCAATTGATCCTCACATACACTACATATGCAAACATGTTGTGAAATGTTATCCCTTCACAATGGTGTTTTTTCTGACCCTGTCACTCATCTCAACAAGTTTCTCAATCTTAGCAATGATATTTTCCGCCCCGGTTTTGTCCTTACTAGGGACTCTTTCAACACCCTCCTAGCTCAAGCTCTCCTCCCTGCAAATGCAGACAATTTGTTTGTTGAGTTAAACAAACATTTTGACTCAACAAGGTCAAATACTGTGACATTCAATGATGTTGGTTCAACCCTCACAAATGCCCATACAAATCTATGATCATCAAAACAGTCAATCACTCTGAATCAAATGGACAACTTGGAGATGTCTGCTCAAGCCTTCCAGTGTCAAAAACCTGACCTTTATCAAACCCCCAATGCCCAATGCCCAACGTCAATGTCACATCTGCAAAAGTGTGGATCATTTTGTCGACACATGTCCCTACCACCCAGCCTCTCCTACATTGAACCTGGCACTGTGGGCTCAAAAATTCAAAAAAACCAACCCTGTGATATTGGACAGATATAAAGTCAGATTCCAAAATTGTCCCTAACAAAACCCATCAAAAACCCCAATGGCACATTTTGCTGAAATCAAGTCCAGTGCAGTCAAAGTCATGGCCGCTACCCTTAATGATATTGATATGGGCTTGGAAAACTGGGAAAAACTGGCTGAAGGAGGGTATGGGGTGGTGGTCCTAGATACTGGTGCCACTCACCATATCACAGGTGATGTTTGTCTCCTTAATGCTTTCTCCTTCTTTCCCCACCCATCCCTATTAAAGTAGCCACTAATGCCACTCCTTCCTTTATCACCAGTCACATACATGTTATTGTAAAAGGGATCAAAGGAGAGACACTGTTGATCAAGGATGTATTCTATAGCCCCGCCACCAGATGTACTTTAATCTCAGCAGTTGATTTGATTTCACATGGTGCAATTCTATAATTCACTAGCAATAATGATATCAATATAAAGATATTGAAGTTTATAAATGTTATTGCTAAATGTGATACTGGCATTAGATTGTGGTATCTAACTGTTTTTCTTCCTGATACATGCAATTCATTAAGTTCATCATGCTTGCCATGTGATAAACCACTCTCTTTTTTCCACTCTACTTTTAAAAAACATCCCACATGTTGTCCTACAGCTGCTCCCAGATCCCTACTAGATTGGCACCAACATCTAGGTCATGTGAGTGATAAAAGGATCAGGTCTATTATTTGTCAACAACTTGGACCAAATGCGCCTCTTCAAATTCCACCTGGACACATTGGTTTTAAAGACTGCATTATTGCAAAAAGTTGTAGGTTGCCAGCACTTAAACCATCAGATTAGTTACATGATAAGACGGGACTAATCATAGGCAATCTAATAGGTCCTATAAAACCTGTGACTCATGAGGGGGAAATGTATGCGGCAACTTTCCAAGAATTGTCATCCACCTATGATGAAGTGTTTATGCTGAAACATAAGTCTCAAGTACTTGAAGCTTTCAAAACTTTTCTAAAAAAATTGGAAAACTTTACTTTTTCAAAACTGAAAATATTTCTTTCAGACAGAGGTGGTGAATTCTGGAATAAATTATTCAACTCTTTCCTTCAGGAACAAGGTATAATACATGAATTATCATGCCCATATCATCATAAACAGAATGGAGCTGCTGAATGTTTCAATAGGAAATTTGGGGATATGGCATGAGTTTTACTACTCTGAAGTGGACTAGATGGATCTATGTGGGGATATGCCTACAAATGGGCAGCATATACTCATAAATGCCTTCCAAATTCAGTTGTAAAAAATTTGACACCAATGTTTGAAATTCTTCAACAAACGCCTGACTATTCTCTTCTCAAGACTTTTGGAGAAATTGCTTATGTACATGTTTTTAAGGAGCAACAAACAAAATTACATCCTAGGGCCAAAAATTTACATTTGATAGAGTATATTGATGGTGGTAGAGGTTGGCCATTTTGGTGTCCTGAAGATAAATCATTCATTGACTAAGTGATGGAAATATTGCCTGGTGACCCTCATCCAGACCTTCTACAAGTTCAGGAAGCACCTCCTCCAACAAAAATCAAAGGGTCTTTTCATCAAATTCTCAACAATTTATCTGTTGGAGATTTTACTGATGAGAAAAATCTTCTTTTCCAAGATGAACTTGTAGAATTCATCCAAGTAAATGCCATTGCATTATCAGAAAAATTACCGATAACATTCAAGCAAGCTATTAAACATCCCAATGAAAATCAATGGTTTCATGCTTGCTGTGAAGAAATGGCCAACATGGAGAAAATGAGTGTTTAGACACTAGAAAATCTCCCTGGAGGAAATAGAGTAACTGGTGCTAGGTGGTCATTCACTTTAAAAAAAGACACCCAGGGTAACATTGCCAGTTACAAAGCAAATTTTGTGGCCCAGGGTTTTAAACAATGCCCAGGAATTGACTGCCATAAAACTTTTGAACCCACAGAAATTTTTGCTTCACTGCCTCTACTATTCACAATAGCAGCCAATTTCAACTGGCCGGTTTGAATTTTTGATATGGTAGCAGCCTACCTAAACAGCGATATTGTTGAAGAAATATGGGTATCTCAGCCTGAAGGTTTTGTCATTCCTAGAGATAACCATGTACTAAGTATACAAAAATCACTATATGGTACTAAACAAGCAGAACACTGTTGGTGGTTACATATATCTAAACACCTTAAAGATATTGGGTATACATCCTGAAAGTATGACACCAGTCTTTATATACTGAAGAAACCTGGTGAAATAGGGGCAATCTGGTTTCATGTTGATGATGGCATTGTCACAGCAGATTCCCTAGAGGTATTGACCAAACTTGAACAATTACTTTCACCTTATCTTAGAATGAAATGGGCTGATGAAGTTCCAAAGATTGTTGGAGTGAATGTTGAGCAGTCAAACAAAGGTTTTACTTGGCATCAACCAATCCTGATTAAGAAGATACTTGATGAACATAACCCATTCCACCTTTCTTCCAAATATCCTCTTCCTACATTGGTTCCACTAGAGTAAGCTGCTGTTGATGAGGTCTTGATTTAGTCAACCAAATACCTTTCAATTATCAGCAGATTTAGCTATTTGGAAATGGGCTCTAGACCTGATCTCTCATTTCCAATTAATTTTTTAGCTAGGTTTGAAGCCCACCCAACAGAACATCATTGGTCTAGAGTCAAACATCTATTGCAATATCTCGAACACTCAAAAGACTTGAAACTTACATTATTTCCTGACAGATCAAATGACATCCACACAAAAATGTACACTTATGCATCATGGAACAATGAGTATTTGAGATCTACTAATGGCCATATTTTCTATGTGAAAAATGTCCCAATCATTTGGCAGTCTAAATGACAGGCTACTGTTATCAAATCTTTATGTGCAGCTGAATATATTTCTATGGGTAATTCCACTACTGATATATTGTGGATGCAAAATTTACTAATGGAAATATTTGATTTTATTGCTCCTACAACTCTTTTCTGTGAAAACAAAGGTGTAATTACAAATATGAAACATCATCCATCCAAAAAACCAACCAGGTTTATGGATAGAAATTTCTATTTTGTAAATGAGCGGCTATTTAGTGGTGAAGTTGTTCTATAATGGGTATCTAGTAATGATCAAAGGGCAGATATCCTGAGAAAGAGTCTTGGTTCTAATGTTCTACCCAGAAAGAGAGACATGGTTGGGGTTACCTAATTTTTTTTCTAATTTTGTTATTCTTTTATATATTATATTTCAGTTTTCTAATTTCACTACAGTTTTAGGATATTCAAAATGTGGGGGGGGTGCAGTAAAAAGTCAATAGTATGCATGTAAATAGTCATTATGAATATATATATAAACCTGTAGCTGAAAGTAGCTTTTCACTGTCTCACTTGGACTGACAGAAAGATTATTTATAAGTGGCTATAGATATAAGGGCAAGGGCAGGGAGTGAGTACAACAGTAGATACAGTACAATAGAACAGGCATGTTCAACCAGAAATATGAGAGTCAAGGGGGTTTGGGTGCCATGGTTTCGTAACAGGGGAAAGGGTGGCAGGGTTTTTCTAGCCTTCACATACCTGTCTGCTCAAATCCACATTTCTGAGGAAGAAAATGAGACTTGTCAGTGGTAAGGGGGAGGGGCTCCAGTACTCAAACCTAGGACATACAGGCCAATGAAGACATGTGGTCATCTGGGTGGTGATCTTTACCACAAAACCACTGTTCACTGACACTCCAAATTTATGTTTTAATCCATGTCCTAGTTTATTTCCCTATAACCTGGTGATGAAGATTGAGCTTATAACACTACCAACATTATGCTGACATTCCCAGAGGGAGCATCACCATGGCATTCACTTTTTGCTCCAATCAAACTTGTGAATACCTCAATGAACGCAAGATGAGATTGCAAATGCCACCAATTTCTGGAACATCAGTTTCAACTTTAGTCACCCACAGCCCATTAATCTAATTCTATTTCCTCCCTCAATCCTTGAGTTATTCCTTTTATGTACATAGGCATAAGATTACTTGGCTACCACATGAATTCTGTATATAAAATGTAGATTGCACATCTGACTAACTCCATTTATTCTCTGAGTTTGTTACTGATGCAAAACTACAGGTTATGATCCTTTGTTAGCACTTGTCAATAAATAATTAAGCTTACACTCAGGAGATTTGAATCCTTTCTGACACATTGCCCAATGTTAAAACATTTAGAAACCACTACACCAAGGTGATAAAATTTTAATTTCCCTACTAGACCAATACACTGATTTGGTCATCCTCTTAATATAATTGTCATAACCAATCCAAAGGACCTGTCCCCGAGTTTACCACTCCTTGTCCCACCACATCCCCTTCTTTGCATAATACCCCACCCCATTTATTTCTCAAGGAAGAATTACCTTTTGAAATTACAGAAACTTCTTCTTCTAATTTGTCCCCACCCCCTTCTTGACCTCCTATGACCCTCAATGACATCAATTGGTGTCATAAAGCATTGGCTGATGTCTCAAAAAAAACCAATGGTGTGACAAAACTCAAAGCAAATGGAAGCAACTGGTTTTACTGGGACTGGAAAATTTGTGCTTTCATGACCAATTATTCCCTCAGAAATGCTACCAGCTCCCCTAGAAATATTGCTGATTTTATGGTGTGTACCATCATAGTCAATACTATTGATACTGCACTGGAAAATCTCATTGATACAGATTGCTTTTGTAGAGCTGCCTATCTCACCCTCTACAAGAAATTCAACCAATCAACTCATACCTCCTGTCACTCCCTTATCAAATCTCAAATCTAAATCTCTTCTCAAACTTTTTTTCAGTCACAAAATGCTGTGAGAATGTTCAGGAAAAAATCAACACAATAATATGCACTGGTTTTGAGTTTACCAACTTGTCTGTAAAGGCTATTATGGCTCATGTCTTACTTCCCCTTTTTTCAGCAGATCTTTCCACTGATATTAGTAGAGCAATAGAATTGCGCAGAGATTCCCACACCATGTCCGCTGAAAATCTTCTCCCTGAAATGTTAACTTCTAAGACTAATATTTTTCTAATCAAAAATGAACATGAATTACCCAATATATCTCAAGTTAAAGTGAATGCGTTTAAAGGCAAGATACCCCACCAAAGACTTGTTGATTCATACCACCTGGCCCATGCTCAACGCAAGTGTTTTGATTGTGACTCAACCAAACAAATGTTCTTAGACTGCCCCTATAATCAATGCTCTCCTTTTTACAATGCCTCATTAAAACTCTATTATGATTTACAGCAGAAAAACTCAAGTTTAAGTTGCTCATCTAAATTTTCTAATGAATCTAAAGGCAAAATATATTCTAAATTCACAGAGGCAGGCAATGATATTAATGAGGTAGACTCTGGTGCCATGGAAGTCTTAGCAACAGCAATCAATCACATTGACTTAAAAAGTGTTGAATGGTGTGCTTAATATACGTCATCTGGCTCCAAAGCAATTCTTGATAGTGGTGCTACTCACCATGTCACAGGGGACATAAGTATGCTTTTCAACTACAAACTAATTTCTCCACACATCCCAGTCAAGGTTTCCACTAACAGTGTTCCTTCTTAAATCATTGGTACCAGTGATTTAAAAGTAATGGGATTGGATTGTTTTATTATCATTAAGAATGTTTTTGTCTTTCCCCAAGCTAGGAAAAATTTAATGTTTTTTTGATTTAGTTAAAGTGGGCATGAATTTCTCTATGTCTCAAGAAAAAGAATTCATACTTTCTATAAAAATATTTTAATGGCTAACATTGATGTTAGTGGGTGTAGATGGCTTGTAAATACCATTATATATTTTGACATTAAATCTCCCCCGTCAATGAATATTATTTCCTCTTACAATGCTGCTTTGGAAAGCCCCATCTATTTCTCAAAATTTTTTATTGACAATGTCAACTCTGCTACCGTTTATTGTCTGTATGCTGCCCTGGGATCCTCACTGGACTGGCATTATTGATTGGGTTAAACAAGTGATCAAGTTCTTCAAAATCTTATTAAAAATAATTTAGGTGTTGGAATTCCCCCAAAATGTCCTAAGGGTAAGGTATACTGTTCTGATTGTGCCATTGAAAAAAGCACAAGAAAACTACGGCCTGACATGAATTAGTGCCTGAATCAATTCTATCTTTAGTGGTAGGTGATCTCATTAGTCCAAGTAAAGATGAGGCTACTGGGGGATATAAATATGCTTCTCTTTTCTGGGAATCTACTCAACCTACGGCAAAGTTTTCATGCTAAAAATAAGAGTAATGCAATGGTTGCTTTTAAAACGTTCCTCAATAAACTGACTACTGCCACTGGCAAACATCTTCAGGCTTTATGTAATGATGGCGGTGAACTCCATAGCAATACCATGAAAACTTTCCTCTTGTCTATTGGAGCTGTTCATGAGGTCACTATTCCCTATCATGCTGAAAAAAATTGAACAGCCAAACAATTCAACTGCACAATCAGGGACATTTCTTGTACATCATTATTGGAAAGTGGATTACCAAAATTTTTCTGGGGTATGTCTTACAAGTGGGCCTCATTTGTTCACAAAAGACTTCCAAATAGTAAAGTAACTAATTCTACACCACTTAAAATGATTTTTGGCACCAAAAACAACATTAACAACATGCACATTTTTGGTGAAAATGCATATGTTCATGTTCACAAGGAAGTAAGGAAAAAATCAGACAATTGTGCTATTGAATGCAGAGCCATAGGGTATTCACAAAATAACTGTGGTTGGATTTTTGGCACAAAGAGTCTGGTAGATTATTTGAATCTGCAATGGCCAAATTTCATGGTGGCCAACAAGATTTTCATAAACTTGCTCATTCTTCACCTCCTCCTGTTTCAAAACATTCTTTAAGTTCTATTTTAAACTCCTTATTTTTTGGATATTTCACTGTGGAAAAACTTATTGATGAACAAAATCAATGTATTGAATTGATGCAACTGGCTTACTGTTGATCACCCATTGCAATTCTATCTACCTATACTCAAGCCATGAAGTCAACCAATGCAGACAACTGGAAAAAAAAATGTGGTGCTGAGGTGGAAAATATGTCTCGACTGAATGTGTGGTCTGAATTTTCTCCTCCATCAAACATTGTTCCACTCAAGGATAAGTGGGTATTTGCAATAAAAAATTCATGTGAAAGTTCCCCTATAAAATTTAAGGCCATACTTGTGGCCAAAATTTTTCGACAATGTGAAGGCATTGACTGTAAAGATAAATATGTGCCAATGGCTACCTTTGAATCTCAACAAATCCTCTTAACCTTAGCCGCAATGAATGGTTGGAAGGTCAGATCTTTCAATGTCACTGCTGCTTATTTAAAAGGTGCCATGGAAGAGGACTTATGGATTGAGCCTCCACAGGGGATGACTCTTTCTAAACCCGGTAATGTTTTAAAGTTACACAAAGCATTATATTGTACCAAGCAAGCTGCCCACTGCTGGTGGCTTCACATAGCTGACAAGATTAAATCACTTTGCTTTTCTGCTAGTAAATATGATACAAGCCTATACATTCTTAAAGAAAAAAGCTCTACAGGAATTTTATGGCTGCATGTTGATGATGGGGTGGTTAAAAGTAGTGATGATGCAGTGCTACAGAAGTTGGAAACTTGTTTGAATGGGGGGCTTGAGGTAAGGTGGTCTGATGTATTAGATGGTATTTTAGGAATGAAGGTACAGAGAGTAGGAAAAGTTTTTGAATTAGATTGTTATTGTCTAATTGATAAGTTACTTTCTGAACATAATCCAGGAAATCTCAAGTGTAATACACCCCTACCAATGGATCTACCTCTTGAATCAGCTAAAGCCAACAAAATTGGGATCAAGACAAATGAATATCTTTCAATTATTGGTAGTCTAAGTTACATTACTATTTCCACTATACCTGACTTATCCTACGCTTTTAATATACTAGCACACTCTTCTTCTAAAACTTTAGATAATCACTGGGAAGCTCTATGCCATTTGTTGCAATATCTTTAGGCAAATAGGGATTTGAAGCTCAAAATCTACCGAAATTCATTCTCAACACCTACTATCATTACTTACTCAGATGCATCCTGTGGAGGCAATTGGTCTAGATAAACAAGTGGTCACATCTTATATATTAATGGTTTTCCAATCCTATGGTCTTCAAAATGTCAAGCCACAGTTGAAGACCCAACTTGTTTTTCTGAATGTATAGCAATGTGCCTTGCAACTAAAGACAGAATTTTTAGTAAAAATCTACTCTCAGACATTTGTGGTCCCATCAAAAGTGCTGTGTCCTCAGCTAAACAAAATCCATGAAACAAACATACTCAACATTCTGATTGCTATTTTTTCTTAGTAAATGAGTAACTGTACAAACAGTACTTAACTCTGGAATGGGTAGCTGGTGGTGAATGATATGCTTACCTTTTAAACAAAAGATGTTGAGCCTTTACTTACTGCTCAAAAAAGACATCACTTACACCACGCAATATCAAGGGCAGACTTGCTAGAAAGTCCGTAACCTTGAACCCAAATTCATATTTAATTGAGAACATAATGAGGCAGTGATGAAACAACCAACAATCAAGCTTGGAACCTCTCTGAAATAAACTCAAAGACAAGTTGAATACTTATTGAAGCACAGTTGATAATTATTGCAAAAAGTCTTGTAATCTGACTTACTCTAATTATAAAAGGAATATTAATATGAGTGAAGTCCATAACATTAACATACTGGAAAATGTGTAAGATTTTAAAAATAATGTGCTTCTGCTTTATGAATTCATATCTAATAGTAAATATCTCATGTAAATCAAATCAAAAGTTTTTTTACATCTTCACATAAGTTTGTGGAGCTATCAATATATAGAGAAATTACTTAATATCATAAGAAGTTTTTGAAGAGAAAATATGTAGTTTACTGATATTTTTCAATGGATTTAATCATTAAAAGTTTTATAAATATATATATTTATTCTAATATTATGATCAGGAATTATCAATTTTTTCAAGCTTTAAAATATTTTTGAAAGTTAAAAATTTCTTTCAAATATAATTAAAATAAATTAATTTAGAGGTATCATTTATATAATTAGTACATATCATTTTATTAATAAAGTGAAAAAATGATATGGTCACTATTATTTTTAAATAATAAATTTCCTTCTTCTTCAATAAATCAAAATATTAAGGGTGGAATTTTATGATGATGAACCATATGTCTAATAATTAGTACACTAGAATTTGGGTTTTATTTTTTTTGATTTTAGGATATAACCCATTCCCGTTCCTTGTTATGATATATATATATATATATATATTATTTACTTTATTTTGAAATTCTCCTTCCATATTTTTTCCTTCAATTTCTGGACCATATCATGTTCTTCCCCTGTTAAATATTCCCCCTTATGCTCATTTTAATTCTCTCTTACATGTTATATTTCATCTTCACACTTTGTGTTTGCCTTTCCACACCTCTCCATCCTGCATCCCTTGAACTCACTCCTTTCACTCCCTTGTCCACCCACTTTTACTCCCTTTAGAGTGAAAGAGGTAAGTTAGAAAGTAAAAGGGAGGAGTTTGAGAGTGTGAGAGGTGGATTGTATTGAAGAGCAATAGAGTTAGGGTGAGAAGAAAAGAGGTGGGGAGGATAAAAAATGTTAGAGAGGGGGTGGAAGTGGTAGTGAGTGGGGTATGGTGGCGTGGACTGGGAACCCAAAGGGTGTGGTGGGGTAATGTGGAAATAAGAAGGGGTGGGGTGGGTTAGAAAGAGGAAAAAGAAAGTGTTAGAAGGGTCATGATTGGAGATAAAGGGGTGAAATTGGCTGAAAAGTGAAAGGGAAGAGAATGGAGTGTGAGAAAAAAAGGTGAGGAAGGGTGAGAAGAGTAAGATTTCAGGTTTGAAGGCATCAAAAGCAAAACAAAGTTAAAAGGATGATGAGAAAAAAGAAAGGGTAGGGAATAGAAATGAAACAGGTGAAGAGTCAGAAAAGTATGTACAAAGGGGTTGAGTGAGTATCAAAAAAGGTGGTGAAAAACAGAAGATGAACTCTATTTTTCAGCCAAAGGATAGAGTCCACCCTGCAATAATATGATGTTTTGCTTCTACTTATAAAAAAATATTTAAACCTGTTGTATGGCTACTTTACATCCTTAATAAATTCAAAATACACATATATTGTCAGTTTGTAATAAATACTTTTTTTCGAAGTAGAAGAATTTTAAAAGTATAAAAACTAGCCATAAAGACCTAGCAAATTTTATAAAAAATCATTTCATGGAATAATTGTGATAGTTATACATAAGATTAAAAAATGAATTTTAGAGGTAAATTTTAGAAAAAAATTGAAAAATGGAAAAAAGTGCCTATGATATTAAAAATAAAAATCTCTTTTCTATATTATTAGGTGAAATTATTTATCCTTTAATTTAAAATTAAATGCTGGTGGTGAGATGAAAAATAGCTATGGCTTTCCTTATAGAGTGCAGATGAGACTTGAAAAAAAAATTAATTGCTATATTTTACCTTTTATATTTTTTTTGCTTTTTCTATCATTAATATAAATATATGAATAATTATAATTAATAAATAAAAATTTAACAAAATTAAATAATAAAGATGTTCTAATATATTTAATTATATTGATTTAGTAAAATAATAAGCCCCTTGAGCCATTTTCATTGCTTAAATTTTTTCACACAAAGAATTATATACAATTTTATAAACATAAAAATCTTAGTTGAGATGGGACTTAGATTGAGCTCCCAATGAGATGCTGTTCCTGACCACTGTTCAAGATAAGTTAATCTGTGTGAATTTTATTTAAATTTTGATTGTAAATTCCTTAATGCATGCCCAGGTTTATCTTTTTATTGAAAAGATTTAGACCAAATACTAGGAAATGCTGAACATAAATAAATTTTTGAATTATTCTGATTTTTATTTTATTAATAAAATCTTTTAGTCTCTTCTTAATTATTATAATGTGAGTTTTCTCATATGATAGATTAAAAAAGCTTCTAAATTTCATTGTTTTTATCTACAATGCACACAAAAAGACAGAACTTTTTCCTTTTTTATTTAAACTAAATTTGAGGAATTTTACTTTTGTATTTTTTAAACATTATCTAGCTCCTTTTGATGATCAAAATCTTTTTTCTTAGATTTTTACTTCAAATTTTATACAAAACCTGAAGTTATGAATTCAGATAGTTTAAAAATGTGAAAAAAATATTTTTCATCAATTTGAGCTTGAAGATGATTTCAACTTACATCCATAAATTTTTCTTTTGAAGTTAAATGAGAATTTAAAAACCTTTCCATTAAAATTCATTTTTATAAAAATGAATTTATTTAAGTATATATTCTTAAGAAGGAAGATAACTTAGAAGATGCACAAATTTTTACTGTTCAATATAATTTCAAATTATTTTTATTTTTTATATTGCTAATAAAGAACATATTTTTCTTTTTTTGAATATTTGTCGGTCAGTCGTCTAGAAGAGATAAGAAAAGAGGGAAGAAAAGAGAGGAAGACAAGAAGGTAAAAGTGATTGAGAAATAAAAGAAATAAAATCAAATGAAATTATTTAATCTATTGAAGAGAAAGAATCGACGAGTGATTTGAGAGGTGACACAAAATTGGTTTTATTAATATTAATATTATTTCAAGTAAGGGTTCTGCGCGGCAAACACTTTAATTACTATCAGACTTAAGGCAACCTTTTAATTTTTATATAGAATTTTTAATTAGATTGTAATACTAATAAAAATAATAATAAATTTAATAAAATTATATTTAAATTGTTGAGTGTATAGTAAGTGATGAGCTACAGGGGATTATCCAAGGCCTTTTTATAGGCAATGGGTCCTCTGAAGCGCTACTATATTTGTAAATACAAGAATTATAATAGAATGAAACAAGAATATAAAAGAATAAGTGAAACATAACAATGTAGAAAAAAATATGAAACAAATAATTAAAAACCCCAATTAAGAATCCAATTTTCCCACAATTAATTCCCAAATCAGTAAGTAAAAATAGTGAATAACTAAACAAGCCTGGGACATAGGGACTATGAGAAAAATAATTCAAAACAGATTGTACAGTCTGATTTAAGGATTTTTAAGTGAAACAAAGAATATTGTTACACAACAAAATATGTAATTAATCTCAATTTAGTATAAATTAATTACTTGTTTTTCCTGACACACTTAAGGGTCAAAAGAAGCGTCATTAATTATTTTTTAATATTATATGAAAGGTGTTATTTAATATATAAATTTAAATAATTAATTTAATTATATTATAAGTCAATTTTACACTTATAATTATAATATATGTTTTTAATTAATTAAATATAAATTTATAATTATTAAATACATAAAAATGCGCCATTATTTGTAGAATCTAAAATATATCATGTTTAATTTAAATGTATAAAAATTTATATAAACAATAAAATTAATATAACACTTATATGTAATAAGATACTTATATAATTTTATTATGCAATAAAATATTAATTTATATACATTAAATACAATTCTTACACCCTCTTTCAGGTCTTATAAGCTAACATATCATTTACTGGACTCCTGGAATAGCCTGGCTGACACTCCCTCACTCTAAAAAAACAATAAAAAAAATGCTAAGATTTTTTCTTTTTGTACTTTTTCAACAGAGTAGGCAGATTTGAAATCTCCTTTCCAGGTATCCATTCATCATGTTCAGATGACTTGTTCTTATATCTCAATAAATATTCAGTACCTCTTTCAGAAGTGATAATTCTATCATTGAGAGTTTTATCAATTTCTGCTGTTTCTGTGACTTCCTGAGGGTTTTTCTTAGGTCTTCCCCTTCTTTTGGGAAATAAGTCACTGTTGGAAGTATAAGGCTTAAGCAAAGAAATGGGAAAAACAGGATGTTTCATATCATATGGAGAATACAATACAACTTCTACTGCATTATCACCAACCATTCTTTTAACAACAAATGGTCCTACAAAAGGATCTTTTAATTTGTGGTTACCTTGTAAATTGAAATGGACAGTAGAGATCAACACTTCATCACCCTTGTTAAATGTGTATTCTTTATGGGATTTATCCCATCTTTTCTTTTCATATTCAAATGCTTCATCAATACAGCTCTGAGCATGTTTTCTGCATAGCTGTTGCATTTGCATGAAAGATTTTACACCAGGGTGTAGTTCCAACTTAGGTAATTTATTATTGAGAATCTGAGCAGGAGTATGTGGGACATAACCTAACCAAAGCTCAAAAGGCTTTTTTTCAGTGACAGAGTGAACAGTGCTATTATATGCAAATTCAAGACCAGGCAATAGAGTGACCCAATCATGAGTAAATCTGTCATTGTCTTTATATTCTAAACCAAAGGCACAATACCTTCTAATCATATCTTCCAGAGTTTGAATCATTCTCTCAGCTAGTCCATCAGTCTGAGGATGGTGAGCTGTAGACAATTTTAACTCACAGCCACAAATATCCATCAAAGAGGTCCAAAACTCAGAAGTGAATTTTGGATCCCTATCAGAGATAATGGCTTTTGGAAAACCAATAATATTAAACATGTAAGACCACCATAAGAAAGCCAATTCTTTGGTGGATACATCTTTGTGGGTTGGAATAAATTTGCACATTTTTGTGAATTTATCTACTATTACCCAACAGGAGTTAAAGCTGTCTTTACCTGCAACAGGAAGACCAGTGACAAAATCCATATTAATGATTTGCCAGGGAGCATTAGGTGCTTCAATATGTTGTAATAACCCTACTCTCTTATCTGTTAACCTTTTAGATTTTTGGCAGGAATCACAAGATTCAACATATAATTTTGTGTCTTCAGACATATTAGCCCACCATGCAGTGTTTTTGATTCTAATCAATGTTTTTTCAAGATCAAAATGACCAGCTAATATGTCATCATGACAAAGTTTGAGGATAGTTCTTTTCATAGAAGGAGGAATTACAATTACATTAGTAAGCTTTCTTCTATAATATATATAACCATCTTCAATAGAAAACTTTCCTTTATTCAAAGCATTTTGATACTTTTCAGGAAGAGTTTTTATTAATGCTTGAATTGAAGCATTCTTAGGATCATTTAAGATAGTAACCAATTTATTTAAATCAGAATCCTTATCATATGAATCCAGCATTAATTGTAATAACTCCTCTTCCATATCAACTATAAATATACCATGGATATGAACAGTATCCTCTTCAGGTACATAAGCAGGATTTGAGTCATTATTTGGAAGAGGCAATCTGGAGAGCATATCAACATTGGAGTGAAAATTTCCAGCTCTATGGATAATTGTCATCCGTCCTCTGTATTCTTGAACAGAAAGTTGCCACCTGAACATATGTCTGTTAGGTGTCTTCAGGTTTAAGAGGGACTTCACAGCACTACAGTCTGTTACCAACTCAAATTTTTGGTCATACATATAGTAATGAAGCTTCTCAAGAGCCCAAACAACTGCTAAGCACTCCAATTGAGTGGCACCATATTTCAATTCACTATTTCTTAAGGTTCTTGAAATATAACAAATTACAACCTCTGAGGATTTATCATTAATAATTTGTTTCTGGTGAAGGGCAGCACCCAGACCAATAAAGCTAGCATCTGTATATAGGACAAATGGCTTGTTAAAATCTGGAAGAGCCAATATAGGGGCTGTCATTAAGAAACTTTTTAATGTATTAAAAGCTTTTTGACAGTCATTATTCCAGAGAAAGGCAACATCTTTTCTGGTCAGTTTTGTAAGAGGTAAGGCTATGACCTGAAAATTCTTAATATATTGTCTATAATAGCCACACATCCCCAAAAAACTTTGGATTTCTCTTACAGAAGTTGGTGCTTTCACATTTTGGATGGCAGCAACTTTGTTGTGGTCTACACAAATTTGTAAGCCTGACACAACATGGCCAAGGACTTTTAAAGATTGGAAACCAAATTTACACTTTTTTAAGGATAAGGTCATATTGATTTCATCCATCTTTTGGAAAAATCTATTCAAGTGAATCATATTTTTATCAAAAGTTTTAGAAAAAACAATAATATCATCAATATAAACCATGAGCCAACCTTCAATAATTTCTTGATGGAAAGTGTTATCCATGACTTTCTGGAAAACTGAAGGAGCATTTTTAAGGCCAAATGGCATCCTAACATACTTATATATTCCCATATGAGTAGCAATAAGCAAAAATTTTTGAGAATTTTTCTCAACTGGAACTTGATGATAACCTTTATTACCATCCAGACAACTAATAAATTTTGCACCTTGCAAGGTAGCATGTATTGAATTAATTCTGCGTAAAGGATAAATATCATCAACAGTATAAGTGTTTAAAGCTCTGTAATCTCCACATAATCTAGCTTTATCTTTTTCATAAGAAATCAAGACTGGGGAGATGACACAATATTTGGGGGTGACATCCACTTTCTCAATGATATTCATTTTTAATAATGTTTCAATATTATCTTCAATATCCTTTCTTTTTGTTGGAGAAGCAAGATATGGTTTTTTCTTAAGACTAGGAGGAATATCACTCAAGTTACAGGATAAGGTAATTTTCATCTCTTCCTGAACAATTCCCAAGACATGAGAACCATGAGCAAAAGCCATAGGGAAAGAGGTAATAGAGGCAACAATAGAATCTTTTTGTTCACTAGTCAACTGATCACCAAAAGAAGCAGTATTTATTTCATTTAATAAATCATCCATTTTAGTTGTTGTTCTACCTTTACACTGGATAAGTGAGTTACAAGATTTCAACAAATTCCCAGAAGTTCTAGGAGAGGAAATTTTGAATTTCCTTTTCCCATTCATTCCTAAGGTAAATCAATTATTTGCTGGGTCCAGTCTCACACCAAACATGGTTAAAATATCATTTCCCATAATAAACCAATTGCTCAAATTATCATTTTTCATGACAACAAACTCACAAATAGCTCTGAAAAAACCACCATTATATTTGAAGAATACAGAGGTTTTGTATTTGCCAATAGGAAATAAGGTAGAACCATACCCTCTCCATTTTTCAGAAGTTATAGGTAATAATTTACTCAAATATTCCTTATCCACTGAAGCCAAAGCTTTTTCAGACACTACACTTCCTCCAGCACCAGAATCAAGAACTACATCAACATTTTTACCATTAATGATAACAGGTGCCTTCAAAGGGGATATAGGTATAGAATTGTCAGTAATATCTTTAATTATCTCAGCATTTTCAACTGAAGATAAATCCAATACACATTCTTCAGATATATTATTTAAACAATGGACATCTTGTTCCAACATTAAAAAATCTTTAACAGAATCATTGTCATAGGAGATATTACTTTCACAGTCACTGGAAGAATTATTGACATCAAGTTCAACTTCATCAGTGTCTTCATTTTGTTCAACAAGATGAATTTTCTTGTCACAAACATGACCCTTCTGCCACGGTTTGTTACATTTATAACAAGTATTTGTTGCATATTTTTTAGGTGCAACTGGGGCAGAGGGTTTACCAGATTTTTATGGGAGTTTTGTAGAAGGTTTATTCTGATCATTATAAGATTTACCAAGGTAATTCTTTGGTTCATATCTATGGTTGAGTAGTACCTCATTACAGATATCAATGAAAGAAGAATTTTCCCTAACATGCTCAGTTCTAGCCACAATCAAATCTCTAAGAGAATTTGGTAATTTATACAAGATTTTATCTCTCCAAATATCATAATCCATCTTTGGATCAATTGCCCTTAGGATTTTTGTCACTTTCATAGGAAAAACAATGGGCTTTTCAACAGAGGAGGATACATATCTAGTATTCTCATACAGTCTTTGCTGAGCTAACCTGAATTTTGAACCACCAAACTGATTCTCAATCAAGGATTTCCAATAATTCCATGTATAATGATTGTTATCTAAAAGAACAGATTCATACCACATCAAGGCTACATTGGAAAATAAAGAAATTAGCTTAGAAACAATTTCCTCATCAGGTAGTTTATAAGATCTCTTTAAATTATCAATTCTTTGGATAAAGTGTTGCCAATCAGAGGAAGAATCACCATCAAAGGTAGGATATTGGTCTAACTTAGGCCAATTCTTCTGACTACTGGGATGGTCCACTTTTTGGTTTGAATTATTCATCATTAATAATTCCTGAAGTTTAGCCAGGTGTTCAGAAATTTCATTATTTACAGAAACAGCTGGTGCATGACCATCACAAGATTTTTTGCTAGTAGCAAAAGATTTTACAGACTCATTGTCAGTTTGTTTAAATGTTGAAATATGAGGAAGAAAGGATGAACTTTGCTCAGGTTTTTTTCCTTTATTTTTATGCAGCTTATTGACAGCATTCTCATTCAATTCATTATTGATGGTTAAGGTTGAGAATTTATTCTGCAGGTCAGACACACAGTTTCTTATTCTTGGAATTTCAGACATCTGTTTATTTACTTTTGCAAGAGATAGAACATTTCTGTCCTCAGAAGCTGAGTGTTTGGCACTTAGTGAATGGAAATCATTTCTTAGTTTTTTAAACTCATTTTGCAGAGATTTTATTTCATTTTTTAATGAATAATTTTCTTCAATAAGGGGTTTTAATTCACTCAAGGTCTTATGTAGACTGATATTTCTATCTGAGATAGCTCTATAGTCACTTCTTATTTGTTTTTGTTGACTAAGAATAATATTCAAGGTTTCTTTGATTTTTAAATAATCTGTATCTTGTACAGAAGAACTCACTTTACATTGCAAGTGTAAATTATTTAATCTATCATTTTCATGGATTAACACATCTCTCAAATGTTTGTCTTTCACAACATTAAAATCAAGGGTATCTTTCAATATTTCCTCAGAAGTTCTTTCAATTAAGGTATAGATTTCAGGGGGAACAGAATCATTTTTAATTGCAAGAGAAGTATTAATTAAAGAAGTAGAAGTTAAATGTAAAGGTTCATCAAATGACAATTTTCTAATTACATCAATAGGGCTACTAGTTACAGGAAGCTGTCTTTTAACAGGTTTAACTGTTCTTTCACCATTTTCAATAATATTACCTGCAGAAGAAGATTTATTAGAAAACATACCCAAGTGACTATCAACCAAATTACTTACCATGGCAGAGGAGGAAACTTCCCCTGAGACTGGGTTTGGGATTGTGCTTGGGCCTTCTTTCTCCTGCCTTGTTGGTAGGGATGAGGAGGTGGATGGAAATTGGGTGTTCTGGATGGGCCAGGCTGATGATGAGGAGGGTTTTGCACATTCTGTTGGTAGTGACTCATTAGATAATCCCATTTCCATTGCTCTACTTCCATAGTATTTGGATTTTGGATGGTTGAGCTGGGTGGCTGTGAAGGTTGAGCCTGAAACTGAGGCTGATTGATAGGCAACTGAGGAGGGGCCTGAGCCTGATTCTGGTTCCTGAGTTCTTGAACCTGATCCCACAAGGTGTCTACTTTTGCTTTGTACCTCATATTTTCTGTCTTCAACTCTTTTATATGACTGGACAGGTTGCTGATTTGTTGTGGCAGAGGAAGCTTTTTTATTTTGAATCCTTTTGGAAGACCTTCTTGAGGTACTAGAGGCTTTACTTCCTTCTGTTGTGCTGGGGGAAGGGGGTTTAGTTTGTTTACATCTCCTGTCATTTCCACATCCTGAATTATGTGAATTTTTCGTGTTAGCATAAGATTTTTTATGTCCAACTTTAGAAGAACTCTCAGTATCAGCATCATAGTCAATTTCAATTTCATCCACTTGCATGTTATCCATTTTTTCAGCCAAATTGTTGGACATAATAGTGGGAAGATTAATTAACTTTTTTTTTTAAAAAAAATAATAAAAGTTAGTTAATAATTTCTCCAAAAAAAATTTTTTTTTATTAATTAAATTATAAAAAAAAATTTTTTTTAATATAAAGTAATAATTATAAAAAATTAATTAATAAAATGGATTGCAAGGTTAAATTGGGAATAAACAATCAAGTTAATTCAACCAATTAATAACCAATATTAAATGTGGCAATATATTTGGGACTAAGCACAAAGTACTTTTAAGTCAACCAAAATTAACAATAATTAATAATAATAAAAAATTAATTTAATAATTCAATTTGTATTAATAATAATGTCAATTCTTCTAGGACTAAGAGGATTTAACACTCTATAATGGTCAACTAGGAAAAAAAATTTTTAATTGAACACTTACACTCAGTGAATCAGCAGTTAAGCCACAATCACTGTTATTGCAGTAAAAATATAGTAATATGAGTGAGAGGTGCAAAGGAGAACTTACTATAGTGATCGAAAAATCACTTCAAAATAATATAAGAATTAAAATAATATAAACCTAAGAAATTGAACCCAAGTTCGAAACACGGTCGCAGCAAAAGTTTCTTTTTTGCTAGGCGGTCCGTGCATTTGTTGTTCGTTGCCAGGCTCGATCGTTGTCGTCGTTTGGAAAGGCCCTCAGTTGTCGGTCAGTCGTCTAGAAGAGATAAGAAAAGAGGGAAGAAAAGAGAGGAAGACAAGAAGGTAATAGTGATTGAAAAATAAAAAAAATAAAATCAAATGAAATTATTTAATCTATTGAAGAGAAAGCAACAATGAGTGATTTGAGAGGTGACACAAAATTGGTTTTATTAATATTAATATTATTTCAAGTAAGGGTTCTGCACGACAAACACTTTAATTACTATCAGACTTAAGGAAACCTTTTAATTGTTATATAGAATTTTTAATTAGATTGTAATACTAATAAAAAATAATAATAAATGTAATAAAATTATATTTAAATTGTTGAGTGTATAGTAAGTGATGAGCTACAGGGGATTATCCAAGGCCTTTTTATAGGCAATGGGTCCTCTGAAGCGCTACTATATTTGTAAATACAAGAATTATAATAGAATGAAACAAGAATATAAAAGAATAAGTGAAACATAACAATGTAGAGAAAAATATGAAACAAATAATTAAAAACCCCAATTAAGAATCCAATTTTCCCAAAATTAATTCCCAAATCAGTAAGTAAAAATAGTGAATAACTAAACAAGCCTGGGACATAGGGACTATGAGAAAAATAATTCAAAACAGATTGTACAGTCTGATTTAAGGATTTTTAAGTGAAACAAAGAATATTGTTACACAACAAAATATGTAATTAATCTCAATTTAGTATAAATTAATTACTTGTTTTTCCTGACACACTTAAGGGTCAAAAGAAGCGTCATTAATTATTTTTTAATATTATATGAAAGGTGTTATTTAATATATAAATTTAAATAATTAATTTAATTATATTATAAGTCAATTTTACACTTATAATTATAATATATGTTTTTAATTAATTAAATATAAATTTATAATTATTAAATACATAAAAATGCGCCATTATTTGTAGAATATAAAATATATCATGTTTAATTTAAATGTATAAAAATTTATATAAACAATAAAATTAATATAACACTTATATGTAATAAGATACTTATATAATTTTATTATGCAATAAAATATTAATTTATATACATTAAATACAATTCTTACGCCCTCTTTCAGGTCTTATAAGTTAACATATCATTTACTGGACTCCTGGAATAGCCTGGCTGACAATATTGGTGTTAAAATCATATTACTAACAAAGCATCAATAAATTATTCATCTGTATTTTTTCACTTGACTATTATGTTTGCATTTTGTATTGTAAATTAACATGTTCAATACTCTTGTTCTTGAAAAAAAAAAGATATTTCTACACTACTATACTCAATTTAAAGGACAAAAAGAAAAAATTGAAATATTTCATGCTTCTATTTAAAATATTTTCTTAACTTTCAATTAATAAAAATTCAATTATCCTAATATTAGCCTTTTCTATGAGTATTACTATAAATATATAATTTTTCTCATTTCAAACTATACTCTCATATATTGATTCTTCTATAAATATAATCATGCATTGATAAATAAAAATTCACTTTAATACATAATATAGAGTCTGTGAAAAATAGTAGAACTTGATATTTAAATTCAAAAACTCTCAGAGTGCATGATAGAAATCTGTCTAGTTTGTGCTGTGTATTCCCAGGTGAAAAATATTGATATCTTCAATTATTGAATTTAAGAAAAGTAAAGCATTAAGCTTACATTTCTAAAGAATATTTGGTGATTTATATTAATTTTCCCATTGATATTTTGTATTCCTTTTAATTAAATGATTTTAAGATCAAAATTTCACTGAGTAAAAGTTAATTTTTGTGACTTGATCAAATTAATTTAAAGAATGAAAATTGACCTAAAGAATATTTATGGATTTGATGAAAATTGCTTCATAATTATAAAAAGTATTGGATTTACTAAAAATCTAACATAAAATTCTTTTGAATTTGAGCACATTTTATCCTTAAAAAGACCAAAATTACTTTACTTACTGTTTGTATCATTTTCTTGCATTTTTGAATTTTATAAGAAAATATTAGACTTTACCACTTGAAGATTTTTTTGTTTTTTTAAAAAATATAATCTCATTCTTCAATTTTTATTTATTTGGAGAAAGGAGAAATGAGGGGGCTTCATCATGTCCATCTTTTGAAAATAAAATCTTACTGCATTTAATTTTTATAAATTTGTGTCTTTTATACAGAACTTTAGATTATAATATGGGATAGGAACTATGGCTTAATTTGTTAGTTATATAATTAATTTACATAAAAAAAATGTATTTCATAAGCTTGAAATTCTGAAAAAAATGAGAATAATTCAGTTTACATGGTCTCTATAAAAAATAAAAGATTTGTATTATGAAAAAATGGATTTTTTCTACATTAAGAAGTCATGAAATATTTTTTAAATTTTTTCAAAAATATGTAGTATATTTCTTAGAATGATTATAATTTATACTTAAGAAAAAAGAATGTAATTTCATGTATTTTTATTCTTAAATTTTCATTCAAAAAGATCATCTGATTACATTTCATCAAAAAGTATTGTTTATTGGGAAGATTTAAAAAGCTTTGATATTTTTATTCCCATTCAGATTTGAATAGTTTTATATAGTGCTTTCAATAAAAAATCACCCATGTTTTGTGAATATTTCAAGCTTATTTCACGAAGATTTCAGTCTGAGTTCAGTATGAGTTTAATCTGAGTTCAATCTGAATTCAAGTTGAGGACTTGCTAGCAAGTCCCCACCAAATATTTTGTGGTATTAGGGTTACTTGATTGTTTCAATGAATTTATTTTTTTCTTTCTCTTTTCTCTCTTTCTCATCTCATACAATATTTGTTTTAATCACGTTGGCAGCAAAGTGGGGGGCTGTTATGTACATAGACATAAGATTACTTAGCTACCATATAAATTCTGTATGTAAACTGTTTATTGGGTGTCTTACTAACTCTGATTCTTCTCAGAGTTTGTTATTGATGCACAACTACAGGTAAAGTAATGCAAATAATAGTTTCTTCACAGAGTTTGTTACTGACACACAACTACAATTCCTTTTATATTTTATTCAACTTTTTGATCTGTCTCTTTATTTTTCCCGTCATATTTTATTCTATGTGATATTTTAATTATTTAGTTCTGATCTTGTGAATACTTCCTAATCGCCATCCATAGGCACCAGATCATCTCAAGGGTACTCTTCATTCCCTGAATAAATTAGAGCTTTTTCAGAGACTTATATGACCAACCAACACAAAATCTACTCATTTATTGATAGCCTCAAAAAAATTTTGAAATTATGAAGGCAGCTAAGACTAATATTGTCAAAAAAAATTATCAAAATCAAAATCATCCCACACTTCTGAGTTAATCAATTAATTATTTTTTTCTTGGGATAACTAGCCTTTATGGCATGAAACCATTTATGGAAAACAGATAAAGTGGAATATGTGAATGATTGAGAGTGGCCATAGGCAGTCAGAAAACTTGTGAGTTTAAGGGATTTAGTGTTCAAGGGTCTGGTTTCATTGAAATATTTGGATAGCATTTTTGGGTGCAGCCTGAAAAGATTTAAGGATCTTGAAAATATGCTGCTAAAATGTATAAACTTGTGGTTTTCTTACTACTTATTCTCTTCAAAAAGTGAAATAAACTCAGGCTTTAGGTGGGAGATTGAAGATGGGAAGCTTTCAAGGTTTTCCAGTTTAGAAGTAATAATGGACAGCACAACATTTCACTAAGCTGTTTACATCAAATACATGGAGCCATCATATAAGAAATGTGATGAGTGCTATCAAATTATGAAGAAAAATCTGCATATGATGTTAAATCTTTCATAAGGTCAATACATACCCAAGAAGTTACTTTCTACTTTAGGTGGCAAATATATCTTGCTATCACTAAATTCTGAAATACTTAGGGAATCCAATTCTGAGACTTAAGAAAATTTTTCAGAGTTGCTGGTAGTCTCCTCAGAAGAAGTTTCCATACTTAAATTCAAGTTGATCCAATCACTTCCCTGTTGGCATGTTGGATGACTCCATGCTTATCAATATAAATTTTTTTGAACACTTAAAAGAAATACACAAGTGCATTTACAAGTTATTTTGGGCTTTAATGAGAAAAAATAAGTACTATCAGGTATAAAAAACAATTCAAAAAAAATATCAATCATAATATTCCTCTCTCATTAGTACTATTCAATTTCTATTATATTGCCTGTTTCTCCTCCCTGCCATGTTTCTCAGTATAGTTTGAGTTAAGTCTACCATTGTCTCCTCTTTCTTCATGCCCTGAGTTGGGTGAGATTGCATGAAATAAATATAAAATAAATATCAAGACAGAGAAAGAGAAAAATTGATGGGCTGTAGGTGAGCTAAGTTCAAACTGATGTGTAGGGTCCATGCTGACGTTCCAGAAATTTGTGGTGTTTGCAATTGCATATTGCATTTATTGTAGCATTCATGAGTTTTTATGCATGAAAGTGCCAAAGCCATGATGGAACTCCTGGTGGTAGCATTGGCAAATCTTTGGTAGTGAAATGATTTCAACTTTTGTAAATTTTCACTATCCCTGTTTTCTCCATCTCCATCACCAGGTAATGTCTAATTTCTCATAATTCTTATACATTCATGAGCAGGTATCAAAGTTAGAAATTTGTAATAATTTAAAAGTTGTTTCACAACACAAAAAGAAAGCCATAAACTTGATATTAATTCTCAGTAAAAAGGTGTTTTGGGACACAATTTAGCATATTTCAAAAAATAATAATGGTTAATTTGGTGAAAAAAGAGGTATTTTGAAATGAAATAATTCTAACTTTGGTACCCCCTATTATTATTTAAATTGAAATTCAACCAATCCTTTTTTGATCCATCTCTGTTTCCAGATTGTTAGCACCTTATTTTCTTTTGTGCTGTTGTCTGTGTCATGTGTTAAGTTGGGCCTTTGTCCCTGTTCACCCTTGTGTTGAAACATTTTCTTCCAGTGTGAGAAACAAGCCAAACTTTTGTCTCTGAGTTTCATTGTTCTGGGCTGTCATCCCTGTCTAACCTTTCATTGGCATTGGGTATTTTTCCCCTCTAGTTTTTTCATCTTATATGGGCTGTTGTCCCCATTCTTAATTATTAATTTCTTATACTAATTTAATTCATTTTTATTCTATTGGCTCTTTGTCACCTACCTTTTTTACTAATAATAAGTAATAAAATAACCCTAAATTCTAACATATTAAAAGTCTGAATTGGCTTACTCATCATAAATCAACAAAACTATCAGCCAGGCTATACTAAGAGTCAAGTAAAATATTATTTTATGATAAAATAAGAGACAAATTGAATTTAAATATATACAATCTAAATATTATATTAAAATAAAATTTAATAACAATATTTTTTAAAAAATTAATTGTTATATAAATTTTATTAATATTTATACTGTATATAAACTTAACTAAAATATAAAATTATATTCTATTAAAAGGTTGGCATATTTATTTGATGTAATTAAATGATTATAAATTAATAATTAATTAATTAAAAATTATTATAAGTAATAACATCAACATATAATGTAATTAGTTAATTATTTAATTATATACATTAAATCATAAAATGAAAATAATTTAAAATCAAAAGTTATTGAGCACCTTTTTTACTCAAAATGGGGTCAATAAATAAATGAATTAAAACAAGTAAACATTAACTTAATTATTTTAATAACATAGTGACTTTATTAAAATACTTACTTGTTTAAGTTTCAATAATTATTATTGTCAGCCTGGATATCTCCAGGACTGAGTAAAAAGTACTTAAACATTATTTTGAACACATGGACTACACATGGGAGCAATAAATTAGAGTACAAAAATAGTATCCATAAGTAAATTTATGATAATATAAGAAATATGCCATTATAAAACCTTATGTACATGCATATATCCACCTTTTATAAGTCTTATGTACTTAATATTAAGTTGGAATATGTTAGGGTAATTTTAAGAACCTTAAATATAAGGCTGAATAATTTTTAAGTAGACTTAAAGCCGTTGTTTTCATTGTTTTATGTAAAAAATAAGAAATGCGCTTTAAATCACTTAAAAGTTGATTATATGCACTATAAATTTAATAATATTAAAAATGCGCTTTGACAGATCAATTTGTCTTAATTAGAACTATTGATTTGGCTACTCAAATGCATAAAAATATCACTTTTCAAATTTGGTGGTTTTTATGCCAGAAATGGCTTCTGTGTACTGGCCACATACTGCCTGCATTTTTCCCGTGTGAATAGCTTCATTTTTAGCAAAGTTAGCTTTTTCAAACTATAATTACCCCACATTCTACTCCCACTGTGGGGAAACACGCTAAAATAGGCAACAGGCACTTATTTAGTGTCCTAGCTTAATTACAAATGCATTGACCCTCTTTATATGCACTAATTTCATTAATAACCTGAATCTTGGCGCTTTAACTCACTGCCATGCTTAAATTTGTCTAAATTAGTAAAGGATTTACCCGTACAAGCACCTGCAAAGGAATGCATGTAGCTACCCCACATCTCACACCCTTTTTTGGGTTTCTAAGTGGTTTCTCAGTCAATATTGGGTATTTTTGAATGGGGATTTCACATAGTATAATGTCAGGATTAGCCCCAACATTTCTACTGTTAATCCTCCTTATTATTGAGTAATTTTTAGTCTTAATTTTTCCTTTTTAGTCTTTTATTTTAATGTATAACACACATATACTCTCTTTTCTGTTTATTCTTTAATTTTGATGGATTATCCATATTACTACAGGATTTTGGCAGGTGATATCATTCTAATTATGTTATTAGTCAATCTGTATTTTTTTGGGTATGTCTATTAGCTGGAATGTGGCATCATTAATTGTGTATAGAGCTGGTAAATCAAGGGGTTCACTGGAGAAGTTATTGTGTATAAAAGGAGGGGGTTTTTGGTCTTGTTTTCAACATTCTTTATCATTAAAATTAAACATATAACCAATAAAATTACAATACATATCAATAGTACCTATAAAGTCTTTGAATAGTATCTGAATTTATTAAATCTATTTTTCTGCCAACTATAAGATTGTAAGCCATATATAATTAGTGAGATTAAAATTACTGAGACCCTTATATTTTAACACATATTGGATTTGTACTTCAGTATTCATATAGGACCATTAAAATCTTCTAGACACTGACCATTCAAGCTAGTTCACATCTTTGTACTTGACCTCAGTCTGAAAATTATACTATTACTAGTAGTTAATTTAATTAATCAATATTGTTTTAAACTATATCACTACGCAATATAGGGGGTGGACTTACTAGCAAGTCCTCAACCTGAACTCAGATGGAACTCAGATGGAACTCAGACTTAACTCATACTGAACCCATACTGAACTCTACCTGAAAACCCACCTAAACCTGTTCTGCTGAATGGTGTTCATACCTGATTGTATGGTTCATTTATCAATAGCTCAATGTGTGTTCAATATGTGGTGAGTTTGGGTCCAAGGCTGTGGACTCGCTAGCAAGTCTGCCCCCCCATATTGTGTGGTGTATTAATTAAGTATAAAAAAAATTGTATTTCCCAAATAGTATTTTATTATTTTGTTTCACTAAAATTGGATTTATTACAATATAACAAAAATGTAATGTGTTTTTTAATTACTATAGTTAAATTTTCCTGTTGTTTAACAAACTAGTATCCTATTTAGCCTATTATATTATTACAGGGTTTAAAGGGTGGATATATTTGGTTTATTTTATTCTGTTTTATTAAATATTTACTTAGCAACCCTTTATTCCTTGTTACACTTCATTTCAATTGTTTCCTTTTTTTATTTTGTATATACGCATATTGACATTCTAGAGAGTTCTAAAGTACTAAGCAGTAGACACAATGCGAGATGGGTTGTTTCTTCTTTTCAATTTCTAAAAAGAAGCGCCTGCCACTCTTATTTTAAAGACAGCACAATAATGTGTAATACTAGTATCTGAATAGATTTTTTTATGAGTTGAGAGATGAGTTAAAAGATAAGGAAAAACAAATATTACTATCTGGATATTTCTATTCTTAATCAGCACTAATATCCATAGCTACTCCCTCTTGAAGTGCTCTTTTTGAATATGCCTTATTATAGCAATAAAATAACTTTAATAATAGTTTATCCTACTGAATCTTTATATATTCCCTCTATGTTGCGCTTTTTCACTAAACTATATAAAATACACACACAGAAGCATGAACTTGTTATCAGAGTAACCACAAAATAGACAAAATTTCTATATATCACAATATATTTTGAAATTATATAATATGAAGCTTTAATGTTTTTAATAAAATGACTGATCTCAATAATAATCTTTCTACCTCCCTACTAATCACAACTCCTACAAGATAGCCATTCCTTCTTATATTTTACAGGGCTCCAGACACAGTTCCCTAGTGGATCTCCAGTGCTGTTTCTAGCACCACATTATTAAAACACTAACTAATTCATTAGTAAACTAAATAAACCACTTGTAAAAACTACAGCGCCTAAACATACCCTAAGCCTACTAAAACTAGTATTTACTTGTTTCACTCATGTTCCACATGCACGCTTATGACTGTACCTTTGCATTGTTTCAGCGCTACTTCCTGTGTTGTCACCTTTCAGCGCTGATCCTAGTCTCTTCCACTCTTGGGTAATTTTGTCATTGAGTCCCCATTCTCCTTGTTTCATTACTAAGTCCTTAGTTCTGAAAATTGACTTAAATAGTTAGCCTCTGCAACTTACATTACTTATTTCCGTAAGTTACCACACTAGCCATGGTGCAGTATACTATGTACTTGAGGCCTTCCTTGAGCCATAATTCCTTCCTTAAAGAATAACACACAATTATTGGAAAATCCAAATCCATAATGTTCAGCGCTTTCACTCCTAAGTTGGTAATTCCTTATGCGGCACATCCCACTGCAAAATCTGAGTGCACAAACCCTAACTCCTCTTCCATGCTTCTCTTTCCCTTTGTTCTTTTAAAACCATAATTACATATTTATAATAGCGCTATCTTCTGCACTAGGATTCCCCTTTGTTCTTTCTGGGATACACAAGCTGATTGGTCCAAAAGATAAGATACCTGCAATGCGTGTACCACAACGTCTCAGAGGGCCTCATTTTCCTATATAAAGGCTTTGGTTCCTCACTTTGTAGTCCACATTACTTACATTACTTTTCAAATTACAATTTACTTCTTTGTGGCAATTATAATTGGTTTTCTAAAAAAAATTTAACTGTGTTTTACATACTAAAATTTAGAAATATAACTATATTCAAAGGTTTCTTTAGGAGTGGTTCAAGTGTTTTATTTTTTTGTATTTGTAGAGAGAATAAACTTACTTACTTTTTTAAAAAAACATCCTCACATCCAGTAGTTTTTTTTAATTTGGATTTTCCTAATAAGTTCTTGTGTCTTCTTTTTCTTCCTTCTTGTTATTGTTTTCTTCTTCTTCTTCTTCTTTCTTTGCCATACTTTTCCTTCTTCTTCTAGAAAACCTGCTGACAATTGGGAGCCTTTCCTAATAACAAAAATTTCCAATTTTTTGGACAAACGACATGAAACACGCACCACCCTTGCGCGAAAAACAAACTTTTGCCATGGCTGTGATTTGAACCTGGGTTTTAGACAAAAAGTTTATACATACTTAATATATATATATTTCAGTGTGGTTTTTTAATCACTATAGTAATTTATCCTTTAATCTTACAAATTTGACTTTGAGCTTTTATTTCAATAATATTGTTATTGGCTATTTTGCTGAGTCACAGAGTAGATTCAGTTTCATAATTCAAAGAAATATCAGTCAATCTTGAAGTTTGGGGTCAATGAAAGTTAAATGAAGTTGTTAAGAATTGCATGAAAAGTGCATCTCTCTCCATGAAAACCCTTTAAATCTTTATTAAAACATATGCATGGAAGACTTCAGCTTCAAAACTCTATTCCAAGATGCAATGATAAATTGAAGACTTAGGGTTGGGTGTCTCTCAAACATGTGGTCAAATACTCCCTACTTTATTACCAAGATATGGGCATGTATGTTTCAGGTGCTGAATAATAATGATAAGGGGATGTAGTGTGAAAATGGTGTAGATGTACCTATAGAAGGGAATGTTGAGGTACAAAAACATTGTTCAAGTACACATGTCTTGGGAAAGTGTACTTCAAATAAAAATGACTTGCTTGAGGTAAAGAATTTGTGGCATGCTATAATGGCATATATTCTAATGCTTGAGACTTCTAATTACTTCCTCTGGCTTTTTATAATGGAAATACCAAAGCTTACCAAAATATATTCCCATCTCCAACTCTCAACTGCAATCTTCTGTAGAATGGGTTGCAATAGCCTATTTGATAATAATAGAATATTAATCTCAGAGGCTTTCTCAACTGTAATACAGAAGGATATGTGTATATCAAGAGAAATTTATTATTATCACCTTTCCCCTTTTAGCTATTTAATAAAAAAAACTCAAAAGGGATAAATTATCATACAGAGATAGAAGCTCAACTATAGATTTGGAATTTAATACCAAAAATTCAAATTGAGCAACAGATATTTTGTAAACTGGATTATTTTTAAGAAACCCCATTTTTGAGCTTCAAATTTGAAAATGTTTATGAAAATGGAAGTAAATTACACTTTTAAGAAGTGGTAGTTCAGTAATATTTAAAGACAACATGTTTAAATAACTTAAATTATGAAGAAAAGTAAATAAACAGTAAATTAGAGTGATTATAGCATCATTAAGGGGTATCAAAGTTAGAAATATTTTATTTCAAAATACCTCTTTTTTCCACCAAATCAACCATGATGATTATTTAAAATATGCCATATTGTACCCCAAAAACACCTTCTTACTGAGAAATCATGTCAACTCTGTAGCTTTATTTTTGTGTTGTGAAATACCTTTTAAATAATTTAGAATTTCTAACTTTGATACCTCCTAGTATTTACTTTTATTTTCAATAGCATAAATTGGATGAAATTTGGTAAATATTTATTAGGAATGTCATTCTAAACAAGTATTCAAATTACATCTAATTTATTGCATTTTTGAGCTGATATTCTACTTTTTTTTTTACAAAATGGTGATTCATATTGTCAGCCTGTATATCTCCAGGACTGAGTAAAAAGTGATTATAAGTTATTTTAAACACATGAACTATACATGGGAACAATAAATAAGAGTACACAAATAGTATACATAAGTAAAATTATGATAATACACAAAAAATGCCATTATAACACCTTATATACATGCATATATCCACCTTTTATAGGTCTTATGTACTTAATATTAAGTTGGAATATGCTAGGGTAATCTTAAGAACCTTAAGTATAAGGCTACATAATTTTTAAGTACACTTAAAGCTGTTATATTCATTGTTTTATGCAAAAAACAAGAAATGCGCTTTATTTCACTTAAAAGTTGACTATATGCGCTATAAAATTGAGAATATCAAAATTGCGCTTTGACAGATCAATTGGGCTCATTTAGAACTATTGATTTGGCAATTTAAATGCATAAAAATAACACTTTTCAAATTTGGTGTTTTTTATGCCAGAAATGGCTTCTGTGTACTGGCCACATACTGCCTGCTTTTTTCCCGTGTGAATAGCTTCATTTTTAGCAAAGTTAGCTTTTTCACACTATAATTACCCCACATTCTACGCCCACTGTGGGGAAACACACTAAAATAGGCGACAGGCGCTTATTTAGTGTCCTAGCTTAATTAATAATGCATTGACCTTGTTTATATGCACTAATTTCATTAATAACCTCACTCTTAGCACTTTATTTCACCACCATGCTTAAATTCGCCTAATTTTAGTCAAGGATTTACCCGTGCAAGCGCCTGCCAAGAACTGCATGTAGTTACCCCACATCTCACGCTCTTTTTTAAGTTTTTGGGTGGTTTCTCAGTCAATTTTGGTTATTTTTGAATGGGAATTTCACGTAGTATAATGTCAGGATTAGCCCCATTATTTCTACAGTAAATCCCCCTTATTATTAAGCTATTATTAACCTTAAAAAGTCTCCTTTAAGTCTTTTATATTATTGTTTTATACGCATATACTCTCTTTTTGTCTTTTTCTTTAATTTTTGATGGATTTCCCTTATTATTACAGTATTTTGGCGGTTTTTATTTGTCTACTTATGTCATGGGTCACTAGGGATGTTGAGGGGAAGATCTATTAGTTGTTTTGAGGCGTCATTAACTGTGTATTGGATGTTATATCAAGGGATTTATTGGGGAACTCAGTGTGTATAAAAGGAGGAGGTTTTTTGGTCTTGTTTCTACATTCTTTATCATTACAATTTAACCAATATAACCAAATCAATTACAATACATATCAATTAGTACTTTTATAAGACTTTTGAATAGTATTTGAATTTATATAATCTATTTTTCTACCAACTACAAAGATTGTAAGCCATATATAAGAATAGTGAGAATTATATTACTGAGACCTTTATATTTGATTTTATTTTACAAATTAGTGGATTAATACTACAGTATTCATATAGGACCATTAAAATCTTCTAGAAAACTGACTATTCAAGCTAGTTCACGTCCTTGTACTTGACCTTAGCCTGACAATTGGGGACCTTTCCTCAAGAATTCTGTTATAATCCAGTAAGTGAAATTTTCAAAGAAGGTACACGTAAATAATATCCCTATAGAAATATTTGGATAATTACAACAGGTTGGGGTCACTTATATAGTGATTTCAGAAAAAGAAGCCCTTTTATATAATAAAATTGTGATATTGAATCATCAATTTTACCACTAATTTAACATATAATTGTTCTTAGTGGGAGTCTGTCAATAGACCAATTAAATTTGTGATCTTTGCAGATGATAACCAATTAAACTTATTAATTGTTTTCTTTTTACAGGACTCTTAATCCCTTTTTATTGGTTTGTAAAATTCATTTAATATTTGGAAAGAATCTTACTAACAAATTTTCTTTTTTAAATATAAATACACGGCTACATATTGTAGACCAGTTAAATCATGTGACCACATAAAAGCATATTTGACTTTTGGCACTTAAAGATTCACTTCATACCAATAAGTAAGCAATAAAATTGTCTTCAGTGGTATTAGTAAATACTGATTAAACTCCTTTTTGAAGTTTTTCATATCTAAACTTTCAATTCTCTAAAATTCCACATAAAAATGTGTGACAACAATGACATTGTAAGTAATAAGGCAAAACCTTATAACTTAAGAACTAGAGCTGAAAGATCTGTTACAAGACATCCAAATGGAGGGTCAAGAATCACCAGTAACAATAAACAACACCCCACCAATGTCCATGGAGGAAAAGGAAAAGCTCTTAAAACAAATGTCAATAAAGAAGTCCAAAAACACCTTACAAGAGCAAATTCACTCCCTCTCAACCCTACTGAATACACTAACAATAAGAGTAAACAATATGTTAGACCAGATCAACAATCTGGAGAAAAGGGCAGCACAGGGCTTTATAGAAGTCAACCAGGGTCTAGTGGATATAAGGTCTCATCAACAACCAGTGGCACCAAATACCACAGCAACACCTCCAGTCCCAGAAGAGGACCAAAAGATAACTGTAAGCAAATGGAAGTGGGATTGGTATGCCCAAAACTACAACAGTCCTCCTCAACAGGGATCCAGCAGTCACCCTTACAGGGGAAAGCCAAGGAGAGGAAGGGGAAATGGAATAAGACCGTGGTAAGTCATCCATCTTCTGAGGATCAATTATATAATCCTAACAATGAATTACTTATAGGTAATGAAATTGATAGAGAGTTATTGGATATAATTGATAAGGATTTAAAAAATTATTCATTTGAAAATAACATATTAGACTTGTCATTAAATGAGGACAATGTACATAGTTTTATTGATCACCAGGAAAATACTATTAATATAAAAATGGAATCAAATGAATTAAAAATTGACCCTGATGATGAATCTTCTGAATTGGAAACAGACAAATTGAATATTTTCTAAAAAAAAAATCCAATGGAATCAAAAATAATTAGTAAATTATTATTAAGAATTGAAAAATTGGAAGAATTCTCTAGAGAGTCCAACAATAATACGGAAAGTGTATTATTAAACATCACACAATCATTGAGTACAACAGCCAATAAGTTAAAAGTTATTGAAAATTCAAATAATGAATTGATCAATGAAAACAAAAGATTAAATTCTGAGATTAAAAATTTAGAAATTAAATTAGAACATTCTCAGAATATTATGGCCACCATAGAGGGACGTATAAAATTGTCTTTTTCAAATTTAAATGATACCTTAACTCATGTACCTGTGATAAAAGATAGGTTACAAAGAGTAGAAATTGAAGTAGCTAACATTTTGAAAAATACTGAAACAATAAAGGATAATACCTCTTATGTAGGAAGAGTACCAGTTTTTATGAAACACTCTGATGATAAACCAATGATGGAACATGAACATAGTGTCATGGGATCTGAGAATATAAAATCAGTAAAAGATGAAATAAATGATCATCTTTCTAAAGTAAGTGAATTACTCAATATTCTTCAGGTTAGGGAAGCAAAAACTAGCCAAAAGAACTGGCCTAAGTTAGATCAGTACCCTTATTTTGACGGGGATTCAAAATCTGATTGGCAACAATTCATACAAAGAATTGATAACTTAAAATTTTCATACAAACTACCTGATGAAGAAATTACTTCAAAGTTAATATCTTTATTTACAGATGTGGCCTTATTATGGTTTTAATCTGTATTGAGTGAGGGAATTAATTACTCCTGGAATGAATGGAAGGCACTAATTGAAAGGCAATTTGGTGGCCCAAAATTTAGAATCACTCAACAAAGATTGTATGAAAAGGCCAGATATAATCCAAATGCTGGAGATAAACCCATGGTCTTCTTAATGAATTTAATAACAATCATGAAAGCTATGGATCCAAAAATGGATTATGAAGAGTGGAAAGAAAAAATAATATACAAGTTGCCTATATCAGTTAGAGACATTATTGTAGCTAGAACTAAAACTATCAGAGATACCTCTGTATTCATTAATATATGCAATGAGATATTATTAAACCACAAGTATGAAACCAAATATAGTAATTACAGGCAAAGTGTTGACGTGGTAAAACCTACTACAAGTAAGTTACCAGTGGAAAAGAAAAAACCTTCAGCTCCCCTTGTCCCTAAGAGACAAGAAAATAACAATTGTTACAAATGTAATGAACCTTGGGTTAAGGGTCACACGTGTAGGAAGAGAATAAATGTTATTGAAACCTCACAGAATTCTGAACCTAGTAATCATGAAGATGAGAATGTGGAATCTAGTGAGGATTGAAAAAGTAACATATCTTACAGTGATGATGAAAATGAGATATTTGTATTAGAACAGGATATAATGTTCCTGAATGATGCTATACCTCATACAGACACATCTTTAACTTCCATAGAGGAAGCTGAAATAATTAAAGATGTATCTCATGATACTTACAAAATAACACCTATCAGAGCACCTATTATCATATGTGGAAAAGAAATGAATGCCATTCTTGACACTGGGGCTGCAGGTAGTGTAGTTTCAATTAATACATTAATGAAACTTGATAGTAAGTACCAGGAAAAATTAGAACCTGTTCAGACAAAGAACTGGAGGGGTTTTGGTTCAGTATTAAATCCAATTGGAAAATACAAAACTGCTGTATTCTTTAAATATAATAATGGATATGTTAGAGCAGTTTGTGAATTTGTAGTAATGGATAATAATAATTGTAGTGATTGGTTTATTATTGGCAATGATTTATTGACAAAATTTGGCATTAAACTAGATCCTGCAAACAGTTGTTTCACCATAGGCGTGAATGGTAAAAGAAAATTCAAAATATGTTCTGAAAATTCAGTATATTCCATTTCTCCTAGAGAGGAACAACTACAAGGTGGAAGAACCACCAATGAAGTGGCTGAATTGGAAAATGAAATCCAAAAGGCCTCTTTCAGTCCTCAACTCTCAAAAATTGAAGAAGAAGATATTTTGAGATTGATTAAATCATATCCTATGGCATTTGCTCATGGTTCAAATGAACTAGGATTGGTAAAAGACCATGAGATGAAAATCTCTCTAAGCTGTGATTTGGATAATATTCCTGGCAGCTTAAAAAAGAAACCTTACCCAGCATCTCCTGCAAAAAGGAAAGATATTGAAGGCAATATAAAATTGTTGTTGGAAATGGGTATTGTTGAAAAAGTGGACACAACACCTAAGTATTGTGTCATTTCACCAGTATTAATCTCTTATGAAAAAGATAAGGCAAGTTTATGTAGTGATTATAGAGCTCTGAATACATACACAGTAGATGATATTTACCCTCTACCAAGGATAGCTTCTATCCATACTACCTTACAAGGAGCAAAATATATTTCCTGTCTGGATGGGAACAAGGGTTACCACCAGATTCCTGTGGAAAGAAATTCTCAAAATTACTTATTAATAACCACACATATGGGTATATATAAGTATGTGAGAATGCCATTTGGCCCAAAGAATGCGCCTTCAGTCTTCCAAAAATTGATGGATAGTGTCTTTCATCAGGAAATGGTTGAAGGATGGCTATTGGTCTATATTGATGACATAATAGTGTTTTCAAAAACATATGATGAACATTTAAATCACCTGAAAAGAGTCTTTCAAAAAATGGATGAAATTAATATGACTATTGCATTAAAGAAATGTAAATTTGGATTTCAATCCTTGAAAGTACTTGGACATGTTGTATCTGGATTACAAATTTGTGTTGACCAGAATAAGGTGGCAGAAATTAAAAACATTGGGATACCTAAAAATGTAAAAGAGGTTCAAAGTTTTTTGGGTATGTGTGGATATTATAGACAATATATTAAAAATTACCAATCCATTGCAGCCCCTTTAACAACATTAATCAGGAAGAATGAGGCTTTCATTTGGAATAATGAAAGACAACACGCCTTTAATAAATTAAAGGAATGTTTAATGTCAGCTCCAATATTGGGACTGCCAGATTTCACCCTACCTTTTATCTTGTACACTGATGCAAGTTTCATAGGTTTAGGTGCTGCTTTACAGCAGAAACAGATAATAAATGGAAAATTATCTGAAGTAGTTATCTGTTATATATCCAGAACCTTATGAAAAACAGAATTAAGGTATGGTGCCACACAGCTAGAATGTTTAGCCGTGGTGTGGGATTTGGTGAAACTTCATTACTATCTGGAAGACCAGAAGTTTGAACTTATAACAGATTGCAGTGCAGTAAAATCATTACTAAACATGAAAACACCTAATAGGCACATGTTTAGATGGCAACTAGCTGTAAAAGAGTACAGAGGAAGAATGACAATCACTCACAGAGCAGGAACATTGCATTCAAATGTGGATTTATTATCCAGAAGTCCTTTGCCAAATGATGCTGACAACCCAGCTTATGTACCTGAAAATGAGGTTATACATATATTTGGGATTTATATAGTGGATTTAGAAGAAGAGTTTATGCAAACTATATTGGAAAATTATTCATCTGATAAAGATTTGTCTAAACTATCTACTATTCTTAATGATCCAACAAATGGCTCCATGAGTGCATTAATTAAAACCTTGCCTCCAAAGTATAAAAATGCGTTGAAAAAGGTAAACTATCAATTGAAGATGGATATATATATTACAGGAAAAAGTTAAGCAATGTAATAGTAATACCACCTTCTATGAAAGAGTTAATGTTGAGTACCTGTCATGATGACATCTTAGCTGGTCATTTTGACTTTAACAAAACATTAACCAGAGTTAAAAATACAGCCTGGTGGATAAAAATGAAAGAGGATGTACAAAAATACATTGAAACATGTGACTCTTGTCAGAAATCTAAAAGATTAACTGGGAAGAGAGCTGGGTTGTTACAACAAATAGAGCAGCCAAAAGCTCCATGGGAAATTATAAACATGGATTTTGTAACTGGCTTGCCATTAGCAGGAAAGGAAAGTTTCAATTCTTGCTGGGTAATAGTGGATAGATTAACAAAAATGTGTAAGTTTATCCCTACCCATAAAGAGGTATCTGCAAAAGACTTGGCATTACTATGGTGGACTCAGATGATGAATACTGCTGGGTTCCCCAAAGCCATAATCTCTGACAGAGATCCTAAATTTACTTCAGAGTTCTGGACATCTTTGATGGAAGTATCAGGTTGTCAATTAAAATTGTCTACAGCACACCATCCACAAACTGATGGGCTGGCTGAGAGGATGATACAAACTCTAGAAGACATGATCAGAAGATATTGTGCCTTTGGATTAGAATACAAAGACAATGAGAAATTCACACATGACTGGGTAACATTAATTCCTGGCCTTGAATTTGCTTATAACAGCACAACTCATTCTGTAACAGAGAAGAAACTATTTGAACTCTGGCTGGGATACGTACCAAATACCCCAGTAAATCATTTAAATAAATTACCAAGGTTGGATATACACCCTGGCACTAAATCCTTTATTCATATGCAACAAATGTGTAGAAAGCATGAAGAAGAATGCATCCAAAAAGCATTTGAATATGAAAAGAAAAGGTGGGACAAATCTCTTAAAGAATTTTAATTCAAAAAGGGAGATGAAGTCCTCATATCAACACTACATTTTAACTTACAAGGTAATGTTAAATTAAAGGATCCCTTTGTAGGACCTTTTGTAGTAAGTAAAATGGTTGGGAATAATGCAGTGGAAGTCATATTATATGCTCCATATGATAGGAAACATCCAGTTTTCCCTATCTCATTATTGAAACCTTACCATGCAAATGATCCTGACTTATTTCCAAAAAGAAGGGGAAGGCCTAAAAAGCAACCTGAAGAAATTGTGGAAAAAGCAGAGATTGAAAAAATACTCAAGAAAAGAATCCTTACTAAAGAAAAAGGAACTGAGTATTTACTAAGATTTAAAGGGAAATCAAATGAATTTGATAAATGGATACCTGAAAAAGAAATTTCTAATTTATCCACCCTTCTTAAGAAATTTAAACAGAAATAAACTTCTGTTCAACCAGCTGAGGGGTTAAAAAACCAGTACTCATAATATTTTATTATTTTTTATTTCTTTAAAGTATAATATTTAATGCTACAGAATAAATCTGAATACCTGAAAATCACAAATTAATAAATAAAATGTATAACTTATCATTTTTTTTATTGTTTTTTTTGGGTGGGCAAGTGTCAGCCTGTATATCTCCAGGACTGAGTAAAAAGTGATTATAAGTTATGTTCAACACATGAACTATACATGGGAACAATAAATAAGAGTACACAAATAGTATACATAAGTAAAATTATGATAATACACAAAAAATGCCATTATAACAACTTATATACACGCATATATCCACCTTTTATAGGTCTTATGTACTTAATATTAAGTTGGAATATGCTAGGGTAATCTTAAGAACCTTAAGTATAAGGATACATAATTTTTAAGTACACTTAAAGCTGTTATATTCATTGTTTTATGCAAAAAACAAGAAATGCGCTTTATTTCACTTAAAAGTTGACTATATGCGCTATAAAATTGAGAATATCAAAATTGCGCTTTGACAGATCAATTGGGCTCATTTAGAACTATTGATTTGGCAATTTAAATGCATAAAAATAACACTTTTCAAATTTGGTGTTTTTTATGCCAGAAATGGCTTCTGTGTACTGGCCACATACTGCCTGCTTTTTTCCCGTGTGAATAGCTTCATTTTTAGCAAAGTTAGCTTTTTCACACTATAATTACCCCACATTCTACGCCCACTGTGGGGAAACACACTAAAATAGGCGACAGGCGCTTATTTAGTGTCCTAGCTTAATTAATAATGCATTGACCTTGTTTATATGCACTAATTTCATTAATAACCTCACTCTTAGCACTTTATTTCACCACCATTCTTAAATTCGCCTAATTTTAGTCAAGGATTTACCCGTGCAAGCGCCTGCCAAGAACTGCATGTAGTTACCCCACATCTCACGCTCTTTTTTAAGTTTTTGGGTGGTTTCTCAGTCAATTTTGGTTATTTTTGAATGGGAATTTCACGTAGTATAATGTCAGGATTAGCCCCATTATTTCTACAGTAAACCCCCCTTATTATTAAGCTATTATTAACCTTAAAAAGTCTCCTTTAAGTCTTTTATATTATTGTTTTATACGCATATACTCTCTTTTTGTCTTTTTCTTTAATTTTTGATGGATTTCCCTTATTATTACAGTATTTTGGCGGTTGTTATTTGTCTACTTATGTCATGGGTCACTAGGGATGTTGAGGGGAAGATCTATTAGTTGTTTTGAGGCGTCATTAACTGTGTATTGGATGTTATATCAAGGGATTTATTGGGGAACTCAGTGTGTATAAAAGGAGGAGGTTTTTTGGTCTTGTTTCTACATTCTTTATCATTACAATTTAACCAATATAACCAAATCAATTACAATACATATCAATTAGTACTTTTATAAGACTTTTGAATAGTATTTGAATTTATATAATCTATTTTTCTACCAACTACAAAGATTGTAAGCCATATATAAGAATAGTGAGAATTATATTACTGAGACCTTTATATTTGATTTTATTTTACAAATTAGTGGATTAATACTACAGTATTCATATAGGACCATTAAAATCTTCTAGACAACTGACTATTCAAGCTAGTTCACGTCCTTGTACTTGACCTTAGCCTGACATATATGGTGGTGGGATCACCCTAATCTTACATGATTTCTTTACTTTAATATTTGATTTTTTTTCAAAAAGTATTTTTCTAATATTACCGTATCATCACTTCTCTGTTAGATACTACTAGTCTCATGTCATTAGCAATGCTACTTTTATGTGACCCAAAATTGGTGTCTTTTTTAAAAAAAATAAAAATCAGTCATTGGTTTAAGAGAATTTCTTTTATCATCATATTCTGAATCTATTCTCTTTAAGATTTCTTGTTTAATTGAATGGATCTTTCAATTAATAACTAAAAGACAAAAAGCAATAAAAATATCCCAGATGCATCCACCTAAGGCAAGGCAAGGATAAAACCATAGCTTTTTTCAACATCAATATAAAGGTAGACATGTAAATATTGAGACAAAATTGTAAAATTTAGAATTTTTTTTTGACAGGTGAAAGTTGAGCTTCAAAATTTTCAAGACAACCTCAGTTTCTTCTGATACTCTCTGGATCAAATTTCTCCCTCATTTTGACTCATTTCTCCAGTTTTCTCATAAGAGTTTGGACAGAAAACACCCCAATCCCAAAGAAATTAACTAAAGAATTCTAAAAAAAATTACTTCTCAACTCTTGACTTGTCAAAGAAAATTGAAAATTTTGGCTCAACTTTTGACTGGCGTAAAAAAAATTGAAATTTTTTTGACTTTGTCTCAATAGGGGGTATCAAAGTTGACCGATCCGCAATAAGGGATCAGGAATTTTTTTTTCCCAGGATCAGACATTATTAATTGCAGATAATTTTTATCCACTAGCTTTAGTGCTAGTGGATAAGGAATCCACGATAATGCATTATCCCACCTCTTATACCCCAATTTCCATTCCTAATTCCTGGCCCCAAACTCATCACATCCTTGATGGATTTTTAAGAAAGTCACATGACTTATAATTTCTGATGCCATCCTTAAGTATTTCCTCACTCTATGCTACTTAATTTTGGTGGTTAATTCCCACTTCCCTCATCTCATAAGCCTTCCACCAACAACTATGAAACACCTCTCTAATAGGCAGCTACTTCACTCAACTATGAATGCTATTGCTTGACTTTAAGTTCTTTACTATAAAACAGACTCTTATTTGGAAGATGCTTTAGCCTATATGTCTTTTCTTTCCAAAAAGCATTACATAAACTCAAGGGGGCCAAATCGTCATCATGATACCAGATTTGATCTTTGCTTCATTCTCAACATTCCTCAACTAAACTTCACTCAACTATTTCAAACTTCTCCCAATTCTTTCTTCAAAATTTATCAACTCATCTCCAAACATCTTTTATTTCCTAACAAATCTCAAAATAAACAGTGTGATCCTTCTATTCAACTTGCTGTTGCACTATATGTTTTGGCTCAAATGGAAAAGGTGCTGCTGTAAGACATTTGGAAAATCTCTTCACCATATGATATGGGACAGTGATATTATACACCAAGAGCTGTATGATTTATATCCTTTCTATCAAGTCTCAAACACTTGCTTGGCCAACTCCACTACAGCAACTTGAATCCTCTCAAGTAATACATGCTGAAGGTTTCCCTGGATGTGTAGGATTTATTGATGGCACAACTATCCCTTTGGGTCAAAACCCTGCTTATGATGGCAAACATTATTTTGATTGCAAAAAAAGGTTTCTTAAAAAGGTTCTCCAATTTCACATCTATCATAAGCTGACTTTTTATCTTCTTTCTAGATACTCTATTGCCGTTCAACTTGTATGTGATGTCAATAAACAATTTATTGCTTTTCATAGTGGCTGCCCCTGCTAATGTAATGACTATTCTGTCTTCCAAAGAATGAGGATTTCTCAAACTCCTGACTCATACTTTGAAAAATCTCAGTACCTCCTTGCAGACTCATCATATGCAAGTGGAAAGTACATTATACCTGCTTTCCCTGGTGCAAATATAGAAAATGACCCCAAAACCCCCATTAATTATCACCTTGCCCAATCAAGAGTACAGATTGAACATGCTATTGGGATTTTAAAGGGAAGATTTTCTAGTCTCTGGGAACTCACAATCCAATTTCAAAATAAAATGGAAATCAAAACTGCAAATCGTTGGATAATGAATGGCATTATGATCCAAAATATCATAGCTGATTTAAAGGATGAGTGGAATGATCTTTATGAAGAGGATCCTGAACCAGCACCGGCTCTCCCCTCCCTTGAATCACAAAACATTTATTCAACTGGCATATGCTCTGTCATTATGCCTATTACTCTCCAAAATTTCTCTTCACCACCCTTTGTAAAATATTTTTTTACTCTCCCAATTTTCAACTTTCTTGTTCTTTTCCCTTGGGTTATTTTCCTGCTCAATGTTTTATTCACTTTGATAAAGTAAATTTAAAGCTTTAGTATCCTATTTAAAATACTAATGTATGTCTAAAACTACTTTGAAGTTAATTTTTTCACCTTATATATTTCATGTTTCAGCTAATATTTTATGGCGGTGAACTCTGTTCTTTGCCTGAAGAAGAGAGTCCATCCTCCTATTTTCTGAAGTTATTTTTTACACCTTATATATTTCATGTTTCAGCTAATATTTTATTGCAGTGAACTCTGTTCTATTCCCAAAGAACAGACTCCATCCTCCTATTTTCACACTCAGTTTGCACCAATCCCCATCCCTTTCAATTCTATCAACACATGCTTGTCTTTTCTCCCCACCCCTTTTGCTACCCTCCCAGCCCCATTGTATGCCATTCTCTTTTGATCCCCATTTCACCCCTCCCAACCTCTTCCCTAACCTTTTCTTCATTCAAAATGCCTTGGAAATCCTTAATCTTCCCTTCCAACTCTTTCCCTACCTTTTAGCTACCTCATATATCCTTCTTCACCCCTCTCCCCAGCCTCCCCAACCCTTGTAGCCCCATTCCTCCCCTTTACATCGCCTCCACAATCCTTGAAACCAATTTTTGTTAAATCAAGATAGATTACAGTTTTTATATAATGGTGCATCTGGCCTTTGGTCATTCTACTGGCTTTTATATAAAATATGAAAATATGATTGGGACTGGTGAAAATAATTGGTTGAAAAAACTTTCATTTTTAAATTTTTTTTCCATTTGATTTCTTTGATTCAATATATTGCAGGGGGGGGGGTATTTCCAAATTTTCATATAAGACTTTAAAAATAATTTTGAATTATAAATTTGGTGATACCCTTCCCTTCATTCAATAAATTACAGGGGGGGGGTATTGTCAAATTTTCATATGAGACTTGCAAAAAAAAAATTGACTTACTTGAAATTAGGGTAATACCCATCACTTACTTCAAAAAAATGCAGGGGGGAGTATTGCCAAAATTTCATATAAGACTTGCAAAATTCTTTACTTGAAAGAATTTTGGTGATACCCACCCCTTAGTTCAATCAAATGTAGGGGTGGGATTGGAAAATTTTCAAATTTGACATGAAAGTTTTAACTAAAAAAAAACTTTTAACATTAAAATTCTTGAAAATTTTATTTAAAAAAGAATTTATAACATTAAATTATGAAAATTCAACTAATGATGGATAGAGTAAAGAAATACAGGAAATTAAGATAAAATGTTATGTACAATTGATTATGAACAGTTGAAGTGTGAGAGAAATGAAACAAACTAGTCATCAAACAATTTCTTTAAACATTTAATGTCCTCAACAGATTTATTAGCTTTAGCACATTCTATCAAGAAATTTTCGTTTTGGAATTTTCTTCAAGATCAAGCTTATATTTCACCTATTCCATGAGGTTTTGATGCTCAAGTGTGTTCTCCTCTTTCTTTTATTTTTCAATACTAAGAGATAACTTGAATTTCTTCTCCTCCAAGTCTTGTGCCCTATCATCCTTCCATAATGAGAGTTTGTACTTCCTCTCCTCCAAGACTTGTGTCCTATCATCCTTCTGTAAAGAGAGTTCGAACTTCTTCACTTCCAAATTATTTACCCTGTCATCCATCCTTAAAGAGAGCTTGTATTTTTTCTTTTCAAAATTTGGAATCTCTTTAGTAGCTTCCACTTGTTCTAGAGTGATAATAAATATTAACAAAAAGTAGACGAAAAGCAGAGTTAAGTATTAAGAGGTTTGGTATCACTTACCAGCATCACATTTCTCCAAAAAATCTTTGATAGAAGAAAAAGGGGTTTGAGATGAAGTATCACATTTTATTCTTTTTTGAGAGTGGAGATTTAGACTACTTGAAACCCTTTGCTTTTTGTTCAAGGTAACATTTTCCTCCTCATAATTGTCGCTGGCTTCTGACTCAGTTGATTGTAGCTCATGCATTTTTTCTTCAGCCTTTTTAGAAATAAGAAAATGTAAATAAAAAATAGAATTGGTAAGATAAAAGAAAAAAGAACATACCTGAGTTAGATCATGTTGGTTTATATTGCCATAAGGATCTATTGAAAAGATATCTTCATTTGTGGAAGTTAAATGAGGGGAGGCTTGAGTAGAAGAAGAAGGAAAAAGATTTCTTTCAAGATCATGTTTGGAGATAGCATCTTCACCATCCAACATGTTTTCAGGATTAACATCAGCTTGCTCTCCAAAAATAGCATTCATCTCTTTAAAGTAAGGACATAAAGAATCAAGTTTATTATCTATGGATTTGATGCCCTTACTGATATCAAGGTCAGTAATACCAAAACCAGTAGAAGATGAAAGAGTCTTTGACTTCTTGTATTTGGCTGGATAATGCTTGAAATGTTCAGACATCTGTTTAGGAAAAAGATCAATCCTTCCCTTTGTATTATTTTGTAATTCATTGGCCATTAGAAGATAGCCATTGACTTTTGATGCAGGGGGCCATCCTAATTTAGTAACATTCTCAGTACCAAAACAAGAATCAAAATTAGTTTTTTTTATTAGCCAGTTGATAAGTATGAGATGATCATCTTTTTTTAGTTGAACATTCTTTGATTTCTCAGCTGAGCAGGGGAAAGAGGGAGTAATGGGATTTGAAGAACAACTGGGTGAAGGCTGCCTTAGAGAAGATCTATGATGACAGGGCATGTTGAGATATTTGAAGATGAAAAGGAGAAGAAAAAAAATAGATGAGATGGGGAGGGGTTTTGAATGGAAATGATTAGACAGGATGGGAGTGCGCAGAAATTTAGGGAGGCTGTCACATCCAGAAATTTGTCCAAGATGTGGTTATGAAAAATTATGGATAAAAATGTCAGATAGAGGTCAACTTTGACAGGTAAAATGTCTAATAACCCAATTATTAGCAAAAATAATTGCAGAAGATAATTGGGGTATAAGGATTTCTATCTGCAATTAATTTAATTGCAGATTGGTGAACTTTGATACCCCCTAATATCAGGGGGTATCAATGTTAAGGGATCGGCAAATAGGGATCAGGAATTTTTTTTGCTGGGATCAGACATTATTAATTGCAGACGATTCTTATCCACTGGCCCCAGGGCTAATGGATAAGTTGCATATTTCTTTGGTGCAACTGGGGCAGAAGGTCTTGTTAGAAATCTTCCATTTCAAAATACCTCTTTTTTTCACCAAATCAACCATGATCATTTTTTAAAATATGTCATATTGTGCCCCATAAACACCTTTTTACTGTGAAGTAATGTCAAGTTTTAGGCTTTCTTTTTGTGTTGTGAAATACCTTTTAAATAATTACGAATTTCTAACTTTGATACCCCCTAATTCATTATCCCACCTCTTATACCCCAATTTCCATTCCTAATTCCTGATCCCAAACTCATCACATCCATGATTGATTTGTCAGCAAGTCACATGACATATAATGGCAGATGCCATCCTTATGTCTCTCTTCAATCTATGCAAGATGTGGTTAAGACAGAAAGTTGTCAAAGACATGGTTATGAAAAATTCAGTAGAGAAATGTTGGATAGAGGTGAACATTGACACATAAAATGTCTAATAACCCAATTATTAACAAAAATAATTGCGGAAGATAATTGGGGTATAATGATTTTTATCCACAATTAATTTAATTGGGGATCCCTTAACATTGATACCCCCTATTTTGGGATCTAGCTGTAATTGCGGATCTCACAAATGAAAATTTTATAGGCATATCACAGCAACAAAATATACTCTTTCATCCAAAATGAAAATTGATAATTTCCAAGATATTGTCCACTAGGCTTCCATCAGTTATTTACTCTACGTAACTATAAATAGCCAAGAAATAGCTCTAGTTTAGTTTTCATATAAACCTATAATAAACCATTGGGCCACATTCCAGTGCTTGAAATTTTAGCAATTAAGCCATTTCAATACCTATGAACGTGCTGGTGGATTGGGAGTAGCAGAACTCTGCTTTAAAGGGCAAGAGCACACTGCACGCAGAGGCGCGAATTTTATAATATAATGTTTCAGAAAGAGCTAGATGATCACTTCTTATGGTGTGAGCGAAAATCAACTTACTTGACTTATATAATACGCCATTGATTGTAGCTGGCTGTTTAAAACACTGACAGTTATCGCAATTCCCCCAGCCTGTTTGATTGTTTAAAGGTGTGAGACACCTATCACTTGGTTTTGCAACTTTGTCAATCAAGAAAAAATGCTTTGAGGTATTGTCTCCAAAAATTAAGTTATTAGTCAGAAAAAAAACTTACCACAATTAATGCAAGCATGGAACATCCAACGATATCGGGTTATGTCGTTTTCCGAATCACAAATGATGGAAGTGCTGTTTTCTTTGAAACAAACAGTTGAGATGGTAGTGCTTCCATTTTTGGTCTTGCATTCAAAAACTTCTGTAATCCATCATTTCAGGAACATGTACTGGATATCATGATTGGCGAATTTAGATTTTACTCACCTTGGACAGTAGGATTGACCATATTGTCACATCGAGGAGTTGGGTTGAATTGCGCAAATACGGTTAACTCGGAAATGCACATAATAGTGAAAATGATTATCAGTGACAAACAAAGCTTCATTTTTTAGTGATTCTATATGCTAGACACGAGTATTCCAGTAAAGTGTGAAATCAGATGAGACTGTGTTTGAATACTCTAGTTTTCGAAATTTATTAACCTTTCGGAATATAACTCTGTTAAATGAGGTCGTGAATCAAAAGCCGATATGATCAGAGCGAATAAGTGGAAGAAATAGCTATGAAGGAAGCTAGTTGTGGAAGGAAAACCTGCTATTTATCTGAAGACCTGAAAATTCCTCAAGTCCATTGACCACCATGCTGATGAAAGTACCAAATCTTCGGCAAGCATCTTAAAATAAACAAATCTAATAGAGTTATGCCAGTTTGCCATGCTATACTGATTGAATGTCTTGGAATATTTTACAAAACCATTGAAGGTGCCACGTGACAATGAAATCCGTATGTACAATCTTCTTTTCAAAATTTGATGTTAGGGCTTAAAAAACGTAAGCTAGACTTGGACACGTTTCTTATTTTTTATTTATTTCATACAATCTCGTTCAGCAAGGGACATGAAGAAAAGGAATAAACATGAAAGGATAAATACAAAAAAGGAAGAGAACATATAGTGGGGGGAAGAGCGAGAAATTACAGCTAAACCGGAAAAGCTTGCGGTTTTTCCGCCACTTATTCCCTGCCAAAAGCGACCTAAACTCATGTTTATGGCGGGGATCGGGGACAAGAAACTCGCAAGCTTTTCAAGTTTTACTGAAACAGGAAGCTGGTATTTGATTATTTAGTAAGAGGAAGAGCGACAAGTCAACAAGAAAATGATATTAGATTATTTAGTAAGAGGTCAATTATTAGTTAATCTACGCGTATTAATTAAGAGTGGCAATATGTGCAATGATGAGCGTGGGGTAGAGAAGAGCGGAGCAGGCAGGTGAGAGATTGTGTTGGGCGGTCTCTTTAAAGAGCATCAAGCGGTCAGCTGAGTGAGCCGGGGAAATGAGTAGTACATGTTCTGAGGTTTCTTTCGCGGATCGAAAATCACTACACCCAAAGGCACCGCGGGCAAAATGTTATCACGTTTGCACTTCGGGTGTCAATGTCCTGCATCAAAAACGAGACCTAAAGTGTGGTTTTAAAACGTGACAACTGTTCTCGCACATGACACGCACCAGCCACGCATCATGTCAGCACATTGCTTGTATGGGGGCATAATTGAGTTGGGCAGTGTGTGCATGATGTATTTTCACTGCGGGACAATTGCGTGATTTCATGTCACGTAATATGTGCGGGACATGGGGTCCTGCACATGTCACGTTTCATTGCGGGACATTGCCACCTAAAATGCAAACGTGACACAGTTTTGCCTGCAGTGAGGGAAATAAGGTATATTCTTGGTTGGGTTGGGTATATTTTTTATTTTTATTTCCATATAAAAAGATCTTAAGTAAAACCCAAGCTGCTGAAACTATGTCCCTTGCCTTAAAATTTAGAATCCTCATCTTCCACTCAATAACACTACACACCAGGCAAGATATCCTTGATGGAGATATTCATGCTTTGCTTAGAGATATTTTAGGAAGGGACATAAAGGCAGAAAAAAAAGTAAGAAAAATAAGGAAGAGAAAAATAAGTGTGATGAAAAAACAAGTGTAAGAAAAGTATGTGTAAAAAATAATTTTAAAACATGAATGGTTTTGTTTTATTATTTTATTTTTTATTATTTTATTTTGTTTTCTTTCTTTATTTTTTACATTTTTACATAATTTGACACTTTTAAATTTTTACAAATTTTTGTTTTTGTTTTTGTTTCTTTAGTTTTTTTTAGTTTTTTTTAGTTTTTTATAGTTTTTTTTTTAGTTTTTTTTTAGTTTTTTTTAGTTTTTTTTAGTTTTTTTTAGTTTTTTTTAGTTTTTTTAGTTTTTTTAGTTTTTTTTAGTTTTTCTAGTTTTTTTTAGTTTTTTTAGTTTTAGTTTTAGTTTTATTTTTTGTTTTTTATTTTTATTTTGTTTTACTTTATTTTTTTTATTTTTTTTTGTTTTTTGTTTTTTATTTTTTATTTTTTATTTTTTATTTATTTTTTATTTTTTATTTTTTATTTTTTATTTTTTATTTTTTATTTTTTATTTTTTATTTTTTATTTTTTATTTTTTATTTTTTATTTTTTATTTTTTATTTTTTATTTTTTATTTTTTATTTTTTATTTTTTATTTTTTATTTTTTATTTTTTATTTTTTATTTTTTATTTTTTATTTTTTATTTTTTATTTTTTATTTTTAATTTTTAATTTTTAATTTTTTATTTTTTATTTTTTATTTTTTATTTTTTATTTTTTATTTTTTATTTTTTATTTTTTATTTTTTATTTTTTATTTTTTATTTTTTATTTTTTATTTTTTATTTTTTATTTTTTATTTTTTATTTTTTATTTTTTATTTTTTATTTTTTATTTTTTATTTTTTATTTTTTATTTTTTATTTTTTATTTTTTATTTTTTATTTTTTATTTTTTATTTTTTATTTTTTATTTTTTATTTTTTATTTTTTATTTTTTATTTTTTATTTTTTATTTTTTATTTTTTATTTTTTATTTTTTATTTTTTATTTTTTATTTTTTTATTTTTTATTTTTGTTTGGTTTGTTTGTTTGTTTTGTTTGTTTGTTTGTTTGTGTCAGGCTAAGGTCAAGTACAAGGATGTGAACTAGCTTGAATGGTCAGTTGTCTAGAAGATTTTAATGGTCCTATATGAATACTGTAGTTTTAATCCACTAAGTTGTAAAATATAATCAAATATAAAGGTCTCAGTAATATAATTCTCACTATTCTTATATATGGCTTACAATCTTTGTAGTTGGTAGAAAAATAGATTATTTAATTCAGATACTATTCAAAAGTCTTATAAAAGTACTAATTGATATGTATTGTAATGTATTTGGTTATATTGGTTGAATTGTAATGATAAAGAATGAAGAAATACAACCCAAAAACCTCCTCCTTTTATACACACTGAGTTCCCCAATGATTCCCTTGATGTACCACCCAATACACAGTTAATAACGCCTCTAAACAACTAATAGACATTCCCATCAACATTCCCAGTAACCCATGACATAATTAGAAGAGTAACAACCGCCAAAATCCTGTAATAATAAGGGAAATCCATCAAAATTAAAGAAAAAGACAAAAAGAGAGTATATGTGTATAAAACAATAATATTAAAGACTAAAGGAGACTTTTTAAGGTTAATAATAGCTTAATAATAAGGGGGATTGACTGTAGAAATAATGGGGCTAATCCTGACATTATACTACGTGAAATTCCCATTCAAAAATAACCAAAATTGACTGAGAAACCACCCAAAAACTTAAAAAAGAGCGTGAGATGTGGGGTAACTACATGCAGTTCTTGGCAGGCTCTTGCACGGGTAAATCCTTGACTAAAATAGGCGAATTTAAGCGTGGTGATGAAATAAAGTGCCAAGAGTGAGGTTATTAATGAAATTAGTGCATATAAACAAGGTCAATGCATTATTAATTAAGCTAGGACACTAAATAAGTGCCTGTCGCCTATTTTAGTGTGTTTCCCCACAGTGGGCGTAGAATGTGGGGTAATTATAGTGTGAAAAAGCTAACTTTGCTAAAAATGAAGCTATTCACACGGGAAAAAAGCAGGCAGTATGTGGCCAGTACACAGAAGCCATTTCTGGCATAAAAAACACCAAATTTGAAAAGTGTTATTTTTATGCATTTAAATAGCCAAATCAATAGTTCTAAATGAGCCCAATTGATCTGTCAAAGCGCAATTTTGATATTCTCAATTTTATAGCGCATATAGTCAACTTTTAAGTGAAATAAAGCGCATTTCTTGTTTTTTGCATAAAACAATGAATATAACAGCTTTAAGTGTACTTAAAAATTATGTAGACTTATACTTAAGGTTCTTAAGATTACCCTAACATATTCCAACTTAATATTAAGTACATAAGACCTATAAAAGGTGGATATATGCATGTATATAAGGTGTTATAATGGCATTTTTTGTGTATTATCATAATTTTACTTATGTATACTATTTGTGTACTCTTATTTATTATTCCCATGTATAGTTCATGTGTTTAACATAACTTATAATTAATTTTTACTCAGTCCTGGAGATATACAGGCTGACAGTTTGTTTGTTTTTTTGTTTGTTTTTTTTTTTTTTTTTTTTTTTTTTTTTTTTTTTTTGTTTTTGTTTTTTGTTTTTTTTTTGTTTTTTTTATTTTTTTTGTTTTTTTTGTTTTTTGTTTTTTTTTTTTGTTTTTTTTGTTTTTTTTGTTTTTTTTTGTTTTATTCTTTTATTCTTTTATTCTTTTCTCTTTTTATTCTTTTTTATTAGTTTTCTTTTTTTTTCTTTATCATTCCTTTTCTTTTCTTTTCTTTTTCTTTTTCTTTTTTTAATTTTTTTGTTTTGTTTTATTTCTTTTTTACATCTTTTTATTTCTGTCAGCCAGGCTATCTCAGGAGCCCAGTAAATTGTATAATAAATTACTGAAATCATTTAAGGGAATAATACTATACATTTTATGTAATTACAATAAAATATCTTATTGAATAATATAATTATAAATATTTTATTAGTAAAATATTTATTACATAAAAAGATATTATATTCTATAACATCATGGGGCATATTTATTATGTATTTAATTTTATAAATTAATAAATTAATTATTTAAATGTATATTATAAGTGTAATAATAATTTTAACTTATAATGTAATTAAAAATTAAATAATAAAATTTATATATACTAAATACAACTTATCATATAATATTATCCATAAATATTGGGTGCTTCCTTGACCCTTAAATGTGTCACTAAAATTAATAAATAAATTAAAATATTTATTTAATGTAATAAAATTTAATTCTCATTCTAAATAAGTTATATTATTAAATTAATTAATTGTTTCAATTAAAGGGATAATTAAATTACTCAAAATAGTCAAAACAATTAATTAAATTCCCTTTATACTGAATTAGAAATTATTATATACATTAAGGTGTGAAAATAATACTTTTGTTTTAATTAAACCCTTTAGATCTGTTTGTAATACCTGTTTTGAATTTTCTTTCTCACAGTGATCAGGTTTCACACTCACATACTTATTCATTATTTTAAATTGTTTTATTTTGGGATTCTATGGTGGGAAAATGGTTCCTTATTCATGGGTTTAATTTATCTTTTCATTTTTTCCCTTATTTTTGTGTGTTTCAAATTAATTTAATTACTTGTTTTGTTTCATATAAATATATTCTTTGTAATTACTATTGAGATTCCTCAGAGGTCTTCTTGCCTATAAAAGGGCTTTGGAATTCCCCTCTGAGGATCATCACTTACATTACTCGCATTTTAAATAATTACAATGCATTATTTTTAATTTTTATTAGTATTACAAAGTCTAATATAAATACTCAATAATCAATCTAAGGTTGCTTTAAGTTTATTAATAATAAAATTTGTTCGCCACATAGAGAAGTCTTTACTTACCTAATTAAATAATTACAATTAAACCATTCTTCACCATTAGATTGTTGTTGCATTTCTCTCTTCTTTAACTTAGTTATTTTATAAATTATATTCTTTTTACTTTCTTACCACCTTTAGTTCTTCCTTTTCCTCCTATACATTTTCTTCTTCTTCTTCTCCTTCTTCTAGACAACCCGCCGACAATTGGAGGCCTTTCTGAACAACAATGACACTTTTTGACAAATGACATAACGCACAGACCACCTAACACAAAACAGAAAATTTTTGCTGTCACCGTTGTAGAGAATCCTATAGTACTAGCTATAGGCCTTGACCAAGGGAGTTGGAGAAAAACCAGAGAGATAATCCCCTGTCCCTTTAGAAAAATAGAGTGAGATTTACCTGCTACAGTAAATTTGGGTCCTGTTTGCTAAAGCCCCTTTTTCCACACACTTGACTGCTTGATCAGCCAAGAAAGTAGTCCCCAGACAGACTACCAGACCAAAGAACTGAAATGTAGACCAATGTCCACACCAGAGAAAGCAAAGATACTTGATGTAGGCTGCAAATCCACACCAGAGACTGCAATAATACTTGATATAGCTTGCAAGACTATACCAGAGAACCTGTTGCTAAAGTTGAGTTAAATGAAGAACTAACCTTGCAACCAACACAGCCAATTGTGGCAAAAAAAAAGTGAAAACTGAGTGAGAAACAGTATATAATTACCAGATGGTTGTATGATAATTAAAGTTGCCCCAAACTGTCTTCTGCAGTATATACACACAGACCACCCATCTAAGATCCATGCACAGCAACTCATTTGGCACCTGTACCAGCCAAATTGAATAAAAACCCTCCAGAAGCGCTCCCCAACCTTCTAAAACAGAGGTGGTGGGCCACCCGAAGCGGCCCCGCCTCCCTGAAGCCAGAAAACCAATAAAAACATCTAATCTACTTAGAAAAATTCACTACAACTACTAAAACCCTTAAAACACAAAATTAAGCTATGACAACATTGAGACATAAAACGTAGAGCCAAATTAGCCCTATCTAATGGTACTAAGCACTTAACACTAAGACTTAAGGTTAGCCCGTAAAATGCAAAAAACAAAATTAAACAGCTATCTTTTATAATGAAAAATGAGGAAATGACCCCTTAAAACTTAGAATATGAAATATTTACTCAAGACATGAAATATAGAGAAACACCGGGGCTATCCAATGGTAGTACCCACATACCTGCAGTCCAAATATTCACGGAATAAATACAGAAAAACGCCTTATTCTTCAACCAATGTCAATTAAGACATGCACAAACAGCACCAAACCGCACAACAAAGGCCCATGCCAATGTTGGAAGACCACACTGTGAGAAGTCCTTTAGAATTCTTGAAATTTAAAAGTAGATATTATAATTTAAATTTAATTATATTTTATTTATCAAAAATATTTTTATTATATGATATGGAGAAATGGGAATAAATAGAAAAATTTGTAAAGTCTTTTTCAAAAAAAATTCAATAGATGTCATTTTATCTTCAACTATTGTAGTATGATTTTTCTTCCAAATGATAGACTGAAAAAAATCCTACAGTTATGTATATACTCATATAAAATATATAAACAGGTTCCAGAGTTTCTATTTACTTTCAATATTTTTTAATGAAAGAAAATATCTCTTTTAAATATAAATTATTCAGGTACTTCTTGGTAACAAATTCTTTTATATATATTTATATGTTTGAGCTCAAATAACACCAATGCATAGAAATTAAAATATTTAAAATAGAAAGAAAAAATATTTTTCAAAAATTTCAATTTCAATTAAAATTTAACTTATGAAGTTGTTTTTCTTGTTAATTATTCACTGGAAATTCATAATATTATCAGTTTAAATTAATTTAAATAAAAAAATTCTTTATTCATGTAATGAATTTTGATACTTGGAATATATAAGAGGATAAATATAGTATTTCTTTTTTAGAAAAATAAGAAATATATTAACTCATTTAATTTCTAAAATTATTGATTTTTACCCATATTTTTTATTATTGTATTTCAAATAAAGTATTGAAAAACCATTAACCTATATTTCTAAATTGAGAAGAATGATCAAACTTAGAGCTTTAAATTTATCTTGTGAATTTTTCATCTCACAAACCAAGAGTATGAACCTCTGAAATTTTATATTATCAAACTTGAATACAAAAAATAAACTATTTGCCACATATTTTAAATTATATTAGTAAAACTATACTAATCAAAAATTGATTAAGATAATGGTAAGGTTTTATGATTTCATGAACAAATTATCTATTGTATCCTTCTTAAAAAATACTATATATAAGTTATTCTATAAAAAAATGATAGAATGATGAAAAATATCAGTTACACCTCTTTGATAGAGTAATTGAATGTTAAAAAACACCTAAAACTTCATCTTGAGCCCCTATTTTAACATGGGAACAAAGTTAAAATTTTGAAGTGAATCTCCAGGGAAACAGTATTTTTATCTCAAATATCAACATTAAATACAACATACTATTAAAATTAAAGTTTCCATATATATCCATTTATTTACTTAAAAATTATTTTCATAACTTGAGGCACATTTTATCTGTATTTTTTACAAAAAAATTTCACTGAGTGGTAATTTTTCTTGAGTTCTCTAGATCACTTCACCAACTGAAAGTATGCCAAAAGAATATTTATGAAACCAATAAAAAAGGTAGTATAGAATCTAGATAGATATTTTATTTATTCATGATAAATTATATATATTGTCTTAGTAGCTGAGGAGTTAGTATAATTTTGAAAAGAGAAAAATATTTCCTTGATTTTTTTCCTTTTCTTGCATTCAATTTTCCCAGAAAATGCATTGAAGTCTAAAACCTAAAGAAATATGCCATTTTAAATATATATTCAAATATTTTTCAATTGCAAGTAATTAGTGTAACAAAGTTGTAAAAGTGCTTCATTTAGATAAAAATCTTAAAAAATAATTACTATACTTTAAATTTAAGTGTTCCATGTTTTTCACTGTATGCTGTACTAAATAAATTTAAGGTTTTTGTTGATTATATGTTTTAATTTAAATAAATCAATAGATTGTGATATATCATTGAGTAATCTGGGAATTAAAGAATTACAGAGAAGAAGAGTTCAGCTTATATTGTATAAATTAAAAAATTACAGTTTTTCAATTCTGGAATAATTGTTTTATGTAATACAAAAAGTCATTGATTTTTTTTGAATGTTACCTGAAAGTTTTAACAAAATTACTATATTTAACAAATGTGATACTGTAGAAGGAAATAATATAATTTTATGTCTTTTCATTGATCAACTTAAATTAATAAAGTATTATTCAAATAAGATTCATCAACAAATACAGTGAATTGGGTAGATTCTTGGAATGAGTTTTTCTGGTTTCCATTCATTTATCATGACAGTTTCTGTCAGGCTGAGGTCAAGTACAGAGACATAAACTAGCTTGAATGGTCAGTTGTCTATAATATTTAATGGTCCTATATGAATACTGTGGTAAAAATACAATAAGTAATCAAATATAACTCAAAATAAGGATCTCAGTAATTCAAAATCTCACTAATTATATATGGCTTACAATCTTATAGTTGGTAGAAAAATAGAGAATAAAATTCAAACAATATTAAAAGACTTTAACAGTATTAATGAAATTTATTGTAATTGTAATGGTTATATGTTTTAATGGTAATGATAAAGAATGTAGAAAATAAGACAAAACCCCCTCCTTTTAATCCCAGTAATCCCTCAATTTTTCCCCTTGATTTACCAGTTCAGTCCATAGAAAATGACACCTCATTCTAGCTAATAAAACTGCCCACCAACCTAATAGATGACCCATAACATAATTTGATTAATATTTCTAGCCAAAATCATGAAATAATTAGGGACAATCCATTAAAACCAAAGGAATAACTAAAAAGAGAATATATGTGTGTAATATCTTAAAATAAAAGACTAAAAAGGAAATAATAACACTAAATATGACACAATATTGCAGGGGATTAACAGTAGAAATTATGGGGCTAATTTCTCCATTATACTACGTGAAATCCCCACTCAAAAATGACCAATATTGGCTGAGAAACCACTGAGAAACCTCAAAAAAGGATGTGGGATGTGGGGTAACTACATGCAGTCCTTGGCAGGTGCTAACAAGGGTAAATCCTTGACTAATTTAGACAAATTTAAGCGTGGTAGTGAGTTAAAGTGCCAAGATTGAGGTTTTTTAATGAAATTAGTTCATATAACAAGGTCTATGCACTTTATAATTAAATTAGGACACTAAATAAGTGCCTGTTGCCTATTTTAGTGTGTTTCCCCACAGTGGGAATATAATGTGGGGTAGTTATAGTGTGAAAAGGCTAAATTTTCTAAAAATGAAGCTATTGACATGTGAAAAATGCAGCCAATATGTGGCCAGTACATGGAGGCCATTTCTGGCATAAAAAACACCAAATTTGAAAAGTGTTATTTTTATACATTTGAATAACCAAACCAATAGTTGTAATTAAGCCCAATTGATATTTCAAAGCAAATCTTTGATTATATTAATTTTAGAGCACATATATCCAGCTTTTAAGTGATTTAAAGCGCATTTCTTGTTTTTTCCATAAAATAATGAAAATAACAGCTTTAAGTTTACTTAAAAATTATGTAGCCATATGTTAAATGCTCTTAAGACTGCCCTGACATATTAAAACTTAATATTAAGTACATAAGACTTATAAAAGGTGGATATATGCATGTATATAATGTGTAATACTGGCATATATTGTATTTTATCATTAATTTTACCTATGTTTACAACATGTATGCTTCCAATTATTGTTCCCATGAATATTCCATGTGTTTAAAATAACTTATAAGTACTTTTTACTCAGTCCTGAAAATATTCAGGCTGACAGTTTCACTATTTTTTCAATAAAGATTCATTCTTATTTGTTTGAGGTCTCAAGCTTATTTCAAGTGAAAGTTCAGTATCACTTCAGTCTGAGTTCCATCTGACTTCAAGTTGAGGACTTGCTATAAAGTCCCACCAAATATTTAATGGTGAGATAGGTATGAATTTGCATAAAACCTTGTCCACAGGTATCTATCACTTCTTGTCTAGAATCTCACAAGGATGATTAAAAAAAGTTCTAGGAAAATAATTGAATTATCAAACAAGAAAAATATGCAGTTCTCAATGATAAAAAACAAGGTAAGACCCTAAATAGGGAGGGTACTTACTTAGAGCTGAGGGCTTCATGACTAGTGGATACTCACATGGAAAGCACATGTTTTTCCCATAGTAAGTATGGAAGGCTGTACTGTACTTATTATGCAGTCAGGGATCTCAGGAAGTGTAGAGTATGTAAAGATAGGGGTGGTGTAAGGTGCTAATAGTTTATTTTGTATATAAATTTCAGAAACTATTAGAAAAAACTTATGCTAATGCTGTACTTAGACTACTGAGGTAACTAGTTTACCATTTGATATACTTAGACTAGTGCTGAAATTTTGAGGTAAAACCAATAGGGGAAGGGCACTGGTCATATAGGGTATATACAAAAGAGAACACACTCTTTGAAAAAAAGAGGAGAGAACAGAAGAAGGAAAGAAAAACTGATAGAGATAGAATAATTATATTGGAGATAAAAGAAACATGTATATATTATTTTTTTTTTGTGCATAACAGGTGTAAATACAGAAGTAGCACTGTAGAGTTATTTTATTACTACAGCAAGAATAGTATTAGAGAGTGCACTCCAAATTGGGAGTGACTGGGAATATTAGTGCTTACTGAGAATAGATCTAGTCATCAGCAGGATTACTTATATTAAAATATATTAATTCTATAGTCCCTTATTTAAAATTCTTTTCTACTCTTCTTTTCCCCCACCACACTTACATACTTGTTACCACTGTCTTTATAAATTAAAGTGGAAGGTACTTCTTTTAAAATTACTTTTATAAAGGAGAACCAACCCATCTGGGATTGTGTCTATAGCATAGTATTATTGAACTGTCTATCAACACCAGATTATTAAGATGTTGAGAAAGCTGACTATTAATGAAAGGAATTTCAGATTGTGTTTCTTGAGTGATATAATTGAGCCTTCCAACTGCTTTTCAATAATTTATGTTAAGATTTAATAAAATTTTAGCTTCTTCTTCAGTTGCTGGTAAAACTTGAGTGCTCATTTGCATTGGGGTATTTGATGGTTTACAGTTTAACATGTCATATGAGGAAAGAAGATATCTAATTTCTTGATTTTAACACAATGATAGAGTTCCTTCATTGAAATTTCTTGTTACTCTCATTCCTTAAATAAAATTTGCATCTCCAAGGTTTCCATATAAAATTTTGATTGGATTCTATTCTTGAACCAGGAGTTATTTTTACCAAAAATGAAAAGATCATTGAAATGTGCATGAACATAAAAAGGATGTGTTTCACTCTCATGTATGAAGACGAAAGGAGCCATAGCTGAAGGAAAAGAATTAAAGAATTAAATAAATTCAATAGTTCAGCATAAAAACACCTTGAAGCTTGCTTTCAGCCATAGAGTGAACACTTTAACAGTGAAACAGGTTTATGAGAATGAGAAGGTCTCTCCATTCCCAAAAGAATATTCTTGTAGACTTCTTCATCCGTTTTTCTATAGAGAAAAGCCCCTTTGACATCCATTTGAATAAAATCCCAATTTTCACAAGTGGAAAGACTGATCAGAACTCATAGCATTGATAAACACCCAGTTGGAGCAAATTTTTTAAAGTAATTGATCCTATATTTTTGAAAAAAAAAATTGAGCACAGAGATGTGCCTTGCATTTTTGAACAATACCATCTGCATCTTTCTTGATTTTTAAAACCCACACAGAACCTATGTCAGAAGCATTAGGGGGTTTTTCAAAAATCTCATTGGCACCTTGATTCTTAATCATATTCAAATCCTGATTTATTGCATTGTTCCAAGAATCACCATCTCTACTATTGATTTCTTCAAAATACATGAGAGGATCAGATAAATAAAGTTCAGGCACACTTTCATTCAACAAATGTGAATTGATAGAGCTTTTAATTGATAAATAGGTTTTGATTTTGACTGCTGAAATCAGCTATCTTAGAATTCTTCTTTGACTAGATTCTGTAGTGTTTCTTGTATCAATTAAAGAGCTAATGTCTTTTTGTGCTTTATTAGGAGTCAAAAAATAATCTCAGTATTTGTTGATGGGTAAACTTTTTTCATTTTTATCTTTTTGATTTTTTTGTGAAGAAGATTATTCCAAATTATTTGACATGGAATCTTCACATTTCATTGAAATTAAATCATCAACAAATATTTAAGAAAGGGAATTTCAAGTAGAGAGATCTTGAATGGGAAAGGAGTATTTGTCAAACATCATGTTGTGTGAATAAATGATTGACTGGTTGTAAAGTAAAAGTAATTGATATGAAGTGGTATCTTCAGTGTAGCCAAGAAAACAACACTTCAATACATTTGGATAAAATTTTCCTCCCCTCTTTGATTTATCAATTAGCACTTATGAAACGCAATTAAAAACCCTCAAATGATTAAGGTGAGGATTTCTGTTGTACCTCATATTATATGGTGTTTCAAAATTAATTCAAAAATAGGCAATCTATTTTCTAGATAAACTAAAGTTTTAGCTGCCTCACCCAAAAGTTCTTTCAGCATTTTTGCATGGAAGAGGAGTGTTTTAGTCATTTTAGCAGTTGTTTTATTACCTCTATCCAAAATTTAATTCTGTTGAGATGTATAAGGTGAGGTTATGATCATTTTGAATCCATCTTCAGTGCTTAGCCATTTGAAATATTTATTTATAAACTCAATACCCCCATCACACACAAATTTTGAAACTTTACAATTTGATTTTTGAATTGCAGAAAGATTTTGAATGTATTGTATTTATGAGATAGAAGGAAAACAAAATGGAAAGAAGTAAAATAATCTGTATTTTTAAAAAAATATGATGCATCTCCATATGAAGGTGGAGAAATTTTTCTGCTGAGATCACAATGAAGAAATTCTAAAAACCAAGTACCTCTAGGTAAAACTTCAGTAAATGGACTATGAAAATGTTTTGCATTAACACATGGCTTTCAAAAATCAAGAATCCCAAAGAAATTACAACCAAGTTTTAATTTAATTCTGTCAAGATATTGTGAATTCTAGTTTCCTAATCTGTAATGCCGTAGATTTTTTGAGCTTTACACAAAGAATGATTTTAGGTAGGTAACATGTTGCTTATAAAAATCTGAATTCAAAACAATAAGACCTTCAGACTTGTCCTAATTACTATCTAAAATGATTTCATTTGAATTTATAATTTTCATTTAAATATTACAATTATTTTTTTGATTAAAACTGTGAGAAATAAATGTTCCAATGCCTATTAGATTTTGACTAATCTGAGGTACATGTAGACAGTTGGTTAAGGTGATAACTTTTCTTGGAGTTACTAGATTTACTGATCCTTTTCCTGTACTATAAATAATTGCACTGTTTCCTAGTTTAATCAGGTGTCAAAAAATCATAAGTTTTGAAATTTGAACACTTCTTAATCATGTGAAAAGTAGCACCACTATCAAATATAAGTTGTTATGAAAAAATATTAGCTAGGCTACAGCTAATTTTGGCACGTATTTTATCATCAGGCTTTGATGAACTGGCTGCATTTTGGTTCTTTATCTTTTCTGGATGGAATTGAGAACCATCAAATTTGGAGTTTTTGGCCTTTGGATTACGCTTTCCATCATAGTAAAAACTCCCATTTTTCTTTTTGATTTGATTTGGGTTTATTTAATAATTCAGAATGAGAACTTGATGAGTTTTAAGATTCAATTTCTGCAGATAAATGAGCCAAATGGGAGAGCAAAGTTGAAACAGATAGATGAGTTTGAGTAACTTCAAAAGCATGTAAAATTAATTCTTTGTGAGTCAAATTCGATTCAGGTAATTGCCTTAATAATTGGTGAGCTTTATTTTCACTCTTCACTGAAATACCTACAGATCCTAGTTTGTTGATTTGGGTTCTAAATTCATTAACAAATCTTTTGAGATTACCTTCTTTGCATTTTACATCATGATATTGTGAAAAAATTGAAGAACAATTGGATGCATCAGCAGCAGCATACTGATTTTTCAGCTTTTCCCATATTTTCCATGGCTTGTCCATGTCATCATCCATAACAAAAGCAGCAATTAAGGCTGCATCAAGTTTTGAAATGAGAATATTTGTGGCTTCATCAGCCCTTCTTTGAGATTCCAACTTGACAATTTGAGAAGCATCTTGCAGTGGTAGTGATTCAAGACCCTAAACAAGATTCTTAAGATGTTAAATAGTGAGAAGGACTCTCATCCTGATCATCCATTAATTAAATTTATTGAAACTAAGAACTGGAATTTTTCTTAGAGTATTTTCAGAAGTTTTATTATTGGTATCCATTCTGGACAGTGAAGAGGGTCTAGCAGTGTAAAAGCTTGCTGAGGAATGATTAGAGTTATTTGAAGGAGATGAAAATGGGATAGTAAATGGATTGTTTGATGACATTCACTGAGGCACTGGGTACATAACCTAAAGAAAACTTTAACTTTAATAAGTAAAAATAAAACAGTCATCAATATACAAACTTCCCTTAAAGGTGGTCTCTGCCACTGTTACCTAATGGATAAAATAAATGATAATATTGAGCAAGAAAGAAAATACTGGAAAATAAAGAAAAATGGCCCAGTATTTAAATTAGCATTCTACTCAATGTACATATAAATATATATGATTGAATAGAAAAAATTATAACACCACAAAGGATGTCACATGTGCGCATTTCTAATGATTGTATATATATATATATGTATATAGGGATAACAAAAATAGAAAATGAAAACAACTATTTATTCTTACAAAAACAGATGTATAATATGAATAAGCATGTGGGTATACATTTCTTTAAAATAAAGTAGGATAAGACATTCAAAGAGTGATGAGTAACTGTGTAAATAGAAATATACGTAGGTGAGCAGTAAGAATGCAGGTTAATTATTAATATTTTGGTTTGGACACTGAATTTCTCACCACTATCAATTCAATTTTTTTTGAAATGCAATGTCTGTAATACCTTCTGGATTTCCATCAAATTCTGTTAACTAGGTGATCAAATTTGCAGTGGAGCTTCAAATCTTCAAATTCAAATGGCAATGCCATTTTCTGTCCTTACACAGGCTTATTAGCAAAGATCATTCCTTAGGGATTTTGTAAAGGGACCACCTTTTTGGAAGTTTCAGAGACTGTCTTTCATTTTTTTAGTCTCATCTGGGCATTTAATCATAACCAGCTACTAGAGTAATAATATTAACTTCAAAGATAATTAAAAAAAATTGAAGCCTAACTCTAACAACTAAGGAATGAGATAGTGAAAGAAATTCAACACTAACTGAAGCCTCACTGCAAAAATTGACCACTTGGTTATCCAATTTTGATGGGAATTCTGGAGGTACACAGAAAAAAAAAGTAGTTTTCCCACAGACATACCAGTTCTCACATACCGGTTACATTTTTTCCCTATGCATAAAATTGTATTCAACTTTGAGTTTCATCACAAATTAACACTTTTAATCAGGTTATTTGGCTACTTAATAGATTGCAATAAGTCCATATTCTGACAAAAGTGATTTAATTAGGGCAGTTATCCAGAAACAAACTAAACTTCTAATTAAAGCAATTACCTGCATATTGTTACCTTTTCAACCTAAACTTCTTATTATAGTAAATATCTGCCTATTATAGCCTCAAATAACCTATTAGACATAAATAAAATACATATTTTGTTCAGAAAAAATCTTTATCAGATAATTTGTGCCATAAGAAACCATCTATGTAACCTAACCCTAACCCTAATGCTAACACTAAAACTAAAATTTACAATGAAAATGAAAATGATGGAATTCTAACCCTAATGTTGAGTAATAATGAGAATGAGAAAGTGATACTGCTAACTTGATTGAGAGCATGATACTGCTAAATTTTTTGAGCAAACAATACTGCTAACTTATCTGAGGGAAAGGCACTGCTTGTGGTGGTAGACAGAAAGAGGAAGCAATAATACTTAATTATATTCCGCTAACAGCTAAAGATATATATACATATTGTTATGTAGTTGAGCCCTTAAGTTAAGTATCTTAGTTATGTCTCTACACCCCCCTCCTCAACTACATTCTGCCATCCTATCTCATCCTCATATGCTCCTAATTCAAATCTCCCTTTTTCAATCAAATTAGGGCCATTATTTTTTTTTAGAATATCCACCTGTTTTTCATTAGTGCTCATCCAAAGGATGGATGATTTCTTTTCATATAGTAGAAAGTTGATAAAGTAGTGGTCTCTTTCCATGTGGTGTATTCTTTTGTTTGATGGTTGATTAGTTGCAGTTTTTATTGATGACTTTTTATCACAGAGTAGGGTAGCAATTATGTCTGTTTTTATTATATCTTGTAGGATTCTTTGGATCCACATACAATACTTTTCCCTAGAGCCTAGGGATACATACTCAACTTTACATGTAAATCTCAACACTATTTGTTACATTTTTGATGACCACAGGACTGAAAAATTGTGGTAATATATAAAAACATACCATTCATTTATCTTATGAGCTCACCTCCCATGAAGCGCCTGAAAAGGCTTGTAATCCTACCGACAAATCTAGCTTTATATAAAAAAATGATTTTTAGTAGTGATTACATACTGTGCTAAGTGTCCTAAAGCTAGCCAATGTGATTCATTTGGATGATTTTCAAATCTAGCCAAGTAATTGATGGTGTACATGATATCTGGATGAGTACCTATTTACAGATAGTTGAGGCAACCTATCAAGCTCAAGTATTCCTTAAATTTGATTTTTCCATCCATGTCTGTCCTCAGCACACAGTCTTTTGGTAATGTTGTAGTTTTCTTAAATGTTGACTCAATATCAAATTTGCTATGTATATTCTCTATCAATTTTGGTTGTGACATTATAAATCCATATTCATTCCATTCCACTTGTAAACCAACTATCTTTGTTATTCCCTCTTGCAAGTTTATGTCTACCAGTTGTCCAAGTTGCCATTCAAAATTGTCTAGTGTTTGAATCATATCCCTGGTTAAAACACCATCATCAACATGTATCCACAAAAAACCTTGTTCACCTACATTTAATATATAAAGAGAACTGTTGTATATACTAGCTCTGTAGCCCATTGACATCAATTTGTTTTCTAAGTATTTCAACCAGAATCTGGCAGCTTTTTTAGTACCATATAGAGCTTTGTGAAGAAACTTTACTTTAATTTCCTCCCTTCCGATTCCTTCAGGAGCACACACCCAAATCTTTTCTAGTAGCAGAGAATTGAGTAGGCATCCACAAAATCAAAACTGTGTACTTGCCAGTTGTTACTAGCCGCCAATGTAATTAATTTTCATAAGGATGTAAAAGTATCAGTTGGTGTGAATGTCTCTGCATAGTCAATTCCCTCTGCTTGTGAAAATTATTTAGCAACATACCTTGCCTTTCTTTTCAGTAGATTACCCCCTTGGTCCTTTTTCTCTAAAAACACCCATTTAGCATCAGTAATTGGTGTGCCGGGAGGAGGTTGATCCTCCATCCATACTTTCAACTTTATGAAATTTTTCATCTCCTCTTTACAGGCTTTCAGCTATTCATGTTTGTTTTCACTCTTCATAACTTATTTGAAAGTTTTTAGTACATTGTTTGCAATGGCTTGTGAAATTACTGATATTTCATCTACAAGTTGTTCCTGCTCAAAAAAAGTATTTTCAGCACTGAAATCTCCTAGAATAAGATTTCTAGTAATAAATTCTATTGTCATCTTTTTATTTTCTTCTGGGACATATTTTCTTTTATCAACTGGAGGAGCTACTTTTTCAAAAGAAGCCCATGCCGATGTAAATATCTTAAAAGCAGCTTTTTCTAGGAACAAGCACCCTCTGGAGTGTTCCCAAAAACCAATTACCTGAAATTTTATTACCCTGTTTTCTAGTTTCCCCCTATTTTCTTTTGGTAAATGAAAATAGGCAATAATGCCAAAGATTCTTAAATTTTCAAGTTTTGATTTAGTTTTCAAAAGCTTTTCAAAAGGCATCATGTCTGTAGCACATGTATTGGGTAGTCTATTGTGTAAGTAGGCTGCCCATCTGAAGGCATGTCCCTAGAATTTCTTAGGTAACTTTCTGTCTAGTAGAATAGTTCACCCCATGTTGTAATTTTTTTTATTGAAGTGTTCTATTTTTCCATTTTGTTCATGGTAGTATGGTAAAGAGCATTCGTGTGAAATACCTTGTTCTGAAAGAAACTGATTTAGCCTGTGGTTCATAAATATACAACCATTGTCACTTTTTTTAAATTTTTATCTTAAGATCAGCATGCTTCTCTATCCAATTAATATACATCATTATCAGATTACTGGCCTGTGATTTTCTTTTTATCACCTCTACATTATCATAGCAGGATCCTATCTCCAGAATAGTCAACAGGTACAGGCCACTGTCAACTGTAGGCTATTTGAAGTGACCCATAAGGTCAACTACCAACATATCTCCAGCATCATTGTGTCTGTTACTTACCTCAAGTGAGTCTGTTCTTCTTAATTTGGATATTTTGCATTATTCACAATCAATCAAGCCACCTGGGAGATGACTGGGTAAAACTTCACTCAAACGACTGTTCATCAGTTTCCTAATACTTCTCAGGCTTTGATGACCAAAGGCTCTATGGTAGTATCTCACGATATCTTTGGTGCTTATTTCAAGTTTCAAAACTCTGCCTTTGCAAAACAAGATTGGTCTGGTATTGAGATTAATATATGGCAAAGGGAATTTATTGCATGAAGATATGTTAATAATAGGTACTACACTACAATCATCTATAAGAGCAGATAACAGATGTGAAGGAAAAGGTTGTTGTATATTCCAGCTTCAATTTGTAAATTTGGCAAGGAATAAGAGATTCAAGTCTTTTCATTCTATTATCATGTTGTGGTTAATAAAAGGCAGCTTACATCCTGATATAATTAAAGCTGCTTGCAAAATGAGAATGTTTGACACATGTTCACAATAATAGACATTGTTCAGACGGACATTAATCCCATTCAGGCCTGGGAAATTCAAGGAGCCCTTTCCTGTAATGTTGTTCAATTCACCGTAAGTAGTCACTTTCAGAGGGATAGGATTTTTGAGCGTAAAATACAAAGAATAATTGTTCAAATTACCAGTTACATGATGGGTAGCTCTGCTGTCAATCATTAGCATGTCACCATGGTTTTTAATTTGAAGTCAATAAATTCTCACTTCATTTGGATCTGTTGTCTCCTCCATTTCCATAATTCTCCCCTTAATAGGTGCTTGAGACTTATGATCTTTATCATAATTAGGTCAATAAAAGTCAGCTTTACAATAGGTTTGTTGAAATGCAGGGGATCTGGTATATTTTGAAGAGGATGTTGATGGTTGTTGAGGAGGGAACACTGGAGGGTTTAAGGCCAGCTAGTGGGCTGTGTAGCAAGGAGAGAAGTATTGTTCTGGAGGTAGTTTGATCTGGGAGGTTGGAACCTTACAGTCTTGAGCAAAGTGACCTATCTTGTTGCATTTATAGCATCAAGCACTTCCCTGCCAACAAACCATGCCAGCCTCTTATTCCTAAGGATCTCCAGTAGATTTTCGATATTTCTTTCTAATTATGATCTGTTTTTTGTTTCATTTATTCTCTTTAAGTTTTTCTTGAGTCTGGCTGTTGCATATGATACTGATTATTTCTTTGGAATTAGGTACTTCATTGATTGTTCTATTAACATTCAATATGTGATTCATTATATCATTGGTAAGTCATTCATACCCATCAGCTTATGTTTGTAGCATAAGATCAGTTATGTTTTTGATTGTAAGAAGAAGACCAGCTGAATTCAGAGCTTGGAATTTCTTTTTGACTTTTCTAGAAAATTTGAGACCATATTTAAATTTGCTGAGTCTAAGTGCCAAGATTTCTTTCCAGTTATTAACATGGTGAACTCTTGTTTCCTGGTTGAATTGGACAACTAGCATGACAAATAAATCATGTGAAGTTCTTTATTGTCCTTCGGAAATAAGTTGTTGAAGATCATCATCAACCAATTCTATCAAGAGTACCCAATGTGGCATTCCAAATCTGGGTAGGCCACTTAGGTGAAAATTTGATTGGAACTTTGTTGGAAGAAAATCATGTTGTTACCAGGTGTTAATTTGGTTGAAGGGAGTTAACTGGATTTGTTTGGGTTGATTTTTGGTTTTTTGGAATGGTTATATGTGGTATTTCTTTTGTGATTTGATGGTTTTATGGATTTGTATTTTTGGTGAATGAAGTGTGCTCTTGGAATGGCCAATTTTTTTCTGGTGCGCTCTGGTTCGCTCTGGTGATTTTCCAGAGCAAAAGCAAAGTGTACTGGAAAAATTCTGTCATAGTGGCCAAGTTTGGTCATGGTGGCAAATTTAGCTCACTCTGGCCAAATTAGCTGATTATGGCAAAATTAGCTCATTATGGCAAAAAGAGCTCATTGTGGCAGAATTTGCTCACAATGGGAAAGTCTGATCACCGGTGCAAAGTTTGGTCACTGTAAAAAAGGCTGATCACCAGTGCAAAGTTTGGTCACTGTAGAAAAGTCTGGGCACTGTGGCAAAGTTTGGTCACTGTAGAAAAGTCTGATCACCAGTGAAAAGTTTGGTCACTGCAGAAAAGTTTGGCTATTGTGGAAAAATTTGGTTAGAATTTATTATGCTTGTTAGATCAATAGTTTATTGTAGATCCTATGCATGTAGGGTATTGTTGAAAAGATCTGGAGTAGGAGAATCAGATAGAAAAGGGAGAATCTTAGTCTTCTACATGTTTTTGTCTTTTTAGTTTTGATAATAAGGGTCTTTTTAATAATTAACAATATTTAAAACATATAACAACAATTTAAATAAAAATATCAACATTTTGGGTTCCATTGGATAGCTCTCATCCTGGGTGACTCATAATTATTACTTTTCTTATAAAGTTCATAAAGTAAAAATAAAATAAAGTACACTCTTTAAATTTGGTGGAAAACTGGATAAACCTGGGGCAGTCCTTTAATAAGGCACCTTTGAACAGGTCATTCAAAGGGTAGTTTCTGGAGTACTTTATTATACTTTTCAGTCTCTGGGGCAAGTGTTGCAGCTTTTTCTAAGTATTTTCTGTGACTGGTATCAGTGTAATCTGGTACTAGGTATTTTGTTGGCTAGTGTAACAGTTGGTTGCACTTAGATTTGTCTTTATTATAGGTTTCCAACCCATTTAAAGTCCAACTCACAGAATTTCAACTCATCCAACTCTTCAAGTAGATCTTCAAGCTTAGTTAATTGAATCTTATGTTTACTTAGAGGGACAGGGATTTATTTTTGTCATTCCAACTCCTTTGGATTCTGCTTACAGCAAGGCGACTGTAAGAGTCTTTCTACACCAAATGACATGATCTTTATGAATATCAAGTTGCCAATGTCTTTTATGGGTGTAATGTTCATTTTGGATAACACAACAAAGAAGTTGCTGGAATTTTCTCAGCCAAAGCTGATAGTTATCACCCACTGAAGAAATCTTTGGAAAAGAATCAACCCAGGGCTTTGCTTTTGTAAGTTTTGAAAAAGCCAAGTCTTTTTCCCAACCCACTCCAGGGATATCTGTCAGATTGACATCCTGTTGACTAGTGTTGTTTTGGCTGTTCAAAGTTTCTGCAGGAGGAGTATATTTATGAACAGGGAAATTTCATGAGTTAGATCTTTAAGGCATTGTCTACAAAAAAACTACTCTAAAACCATATATATATATTTGGTTTTTTTTTTGATTTGTTTATTTGTTTTTATTTTATGTTTCTTTTGAGAGAACACAATGAAGAAAATAAAAGAAAGAAAAAATAGAGAGGAGAAAAAAAATTGAATTAAAGGAAAGCTAAGAATTAGATAAAAATAAACTATATAATGAAAAACATCAGTTTTTGGTAACAAGGTGCACAACTTGTTAAGTAGTTACTTCCAACTTTCAGCTAAGAAATGTGGCCTAATCACTTTGGTGGTGCTGTTGTATAAAACAGATGTAAGTATATTTAAATTAATATCTATTATGATTTTTTATTTTTGATGGTCAGTAAAAAGGAACCTGACAAAATTGAAAAGAGAGAGAAAAGAAGATAGAGAGAAGGGAAAAGAAAGAAGTGAAAAAAATGAAAAAAATGTATGGAAATTAATGTGAAAAGTGGAATAGAATAGAAACAACAGAGAAAAAAAGGATAGAGTGAAAAGATGAAAATAAGTAGATGATAGAGTGAAAAGATGATGATAGGTGATTTGATTGAGAGAAAGAAAAAATATATTTGATTTAAGAGACAGGATAAGCTCATAACCTGTGGTGGTAGACAGAAAGAGGAAGCAAAAATACTTAATTATATTTGTCAGCCAGGCTACTAGACTTTAATTATCTTACTGAGATGAAGCCACGCCTTTTAAATCCTTATTAATGATTAATTATCTATTGTTTACTTATTTATTACTTACAATTAAATAGCTAAGTACATTAAGTAATTTTAATAATGAATAAAAAATTAATAAGTGTCCTATATATTTTTACTCCCTAACACTGTGCTCAATAATACAGTTGAGAAGGGAATAAAAATATTATTGAAAATATAAAAAATCTAAAAAATTCAAATTTCCTTATTAAGAAATTTAAAACTCCATTAAAACAACATTTTAAATCAAATGTTCTATACTAAGTGTGACAATTTAAGGGAACTCAAAATTTATTTCAAATAAAAATGATACCTTTTATTGACGCATCATTTTAGTATATCTTTTATATTAACATACTCTCTTTATACTTAGTTTTTTTTCTCACACTCTTTTATTGGGTGGTGTGAACTCCATGTTTTTATCTCTCACCTTTTGCCTATAAAAGGCCCTCCCTTTTTGTACTTTTCAGATCACTCCTTACTTACTTACCATTTTTATAACACATCAGTTAACTTAAATCTTTATTACTATTTTTTATAACATTAGTATTTAAAATACCATAATTCTAAGATATAAATCATAATAATATTTGAAGCTCCACCTCTTCATAACTTGAGTAAAAATAATCAAAAGATATAGAAATATGTACCTTGCCTTTGAAAGTCCAATAAACCACTTAGAATCCTTGTAGAACCTTCAGATAAACCTTCTAGACCAAAAGACCCATTGACTGTTGGGATCCTTTCTGAATCTTTGACGGCGTATTGTTATCTTGAGGCCAGAGACCAAGGGAGCATTTACTTTGAGGTACCTATAAGAACAAGTAGACGACAAAAAGCACAAAAGTCATCAGTCACGTGACTTATTTTTTTGCTGCAAACGGGAATCAAACCGTGCTCCAAAACTTAAGTTTATATATTGACTATAGTCATATATATTCGTGGTAATTATATTGATTACTATTTGTGGGTCACTTTGCACTCTTCATAGTCTACATATTTCTTTTTACTCAGCACTCTGTAAGTGGAAATAATTTGCTCATTTAACAGGGGGAGGTGTCTTGTAAATTGGAATTTTTATTTTTTCCTAGTTGAAAAAGATAGAACTATAGTGTTCTTAGTCCTAGAAGTAATATAAAATTCTTTTAATTATTATATTATATTATTTTTTTTAGTTGACTTTGTCCTGATAAATTAAAATAATATTATTGTTCTAGTTGACAAATTGTCCTGACAATAAAATATTGAAAATTAATAAAAATAAATTATATTAAAATTATTTCAGTTGACATTAAGTCCTGGCAATTAAATATCCTTCAGTTGATTTTAATCCTGAAAATTATCAAAATTTAATTTTTTAATTAAAATTTAATTTTATTTCTTCAGTTGATTTCTTTTACTCCTGGTTATAAAATTATTTTGAATTAATAAAAATTGTGATTATTATTGCAGTTGATTTTTTGTCCTGAAGATTTTTTTAAATTTTTATTATTATTATTTTTCTTTTCATAAAGCAAAAATAAAACTAATATATCTTAATATTTCCTTCCCTCAGTTCAGGTTAACATTAAAATATGACTGATCAAGATGTTTCTGCTGGCCGTGATGAGGAATTGGATCTAATTGACTATCACCACACAATATGGGGGGCGGACTTGCTAGCAAGTCCGCAACCTTGGACCCAAACTCACCATAGATTGAACACACATTGAGCTATTGATAAAGGAGCCATACAATCAGGAATGAACACCACTCAGAAGAACAGTTTTAGGTGGGTGTTCAAGTAGAGTTCAGTATGGGTTCAGTATGAGTTCAGTCTGAGTTCCATCTGAGTTCCATCTGAGTTCAGGTTGAGGACTTGCTAGCAAGTCCACCCCCTATATTGCGTAGTGTATGATGAAGCTACTTCTGTAAGTTCTCCCTTGACTACAAAAATGGCTCAAATTAATCAATCATTGGACCAATCAGGATGTGGAAATGGAGGAAGTGGAAATACTGGCGGAGACAAATTTTCAGGAACAAAATTCTTCCATCAACCCCCCAGAAGGACTTCCAGAAGGCTTCAAAACAAAAAAGATGCCTCTACCTCAGCAAATAAAGAATCTCTCCACCCACATAAAGGAACTGAGGACAGAGAACTTAAGACTGAGAGCAAGAACAGACTCATTAGAAGAGAAGGTAAGAAAAATAGATGCCTTTCTTCAAGAGAAGAGGAGACCTCCTCCCCCCAGGGATCTTCCACAATTGGCTCCCCAGCCACCCAAAAAGGTGGAAGTATCAAAGTGGAAGTGTGATTTGTTAAATACCCAGTGTGATTATCTGTCCCAGCATCAGCAGCCTCAAATGCCTCAGGCAGGTCTGTCAAGACACAGTCAATTCAACCCCACGCCTCCTCACCCTTATCAAGGAGGGATAAAAAGAAAAAACAACATTCAGTTCTTTCCCTAGCCTTGGTTAGCCCCTCTATTGAGTCTCAATTACCATTTCTTGTTTCTGATTCAGTTCCTTCAAGTAATTCTGGAAGGAGAAATGAAACTGTGAGACCAGTAGAGGCTGATAGGAGTAGACAAATTACTCAATATTCTAATGTATCTAATCCTTTTGGTTTTAATTGCTACTTCAATGATAAATCCTGATATGGCTGTTATTGATGAAACACTTGATCCTGAGTTTTATTAGAATCTGAAAAGTTACTCTGTTTCCATATTGAGAAACACTCCAGATGTTGCAAAAATTAATGATGAATATTTGAGAGATATTATTGAAAAAAAATCATATAATGAAAAATATGCAATTGACTCAAAAGTTTAATAGTTTGTTAACTGAACAGGGTTATCAATAATTGAGGAGTGAATTACAGAGAGTTTCTGATGATTTGTTTAATTATAAAGTAACTCATGAAAAGAAAGTTTCTTTATGGCAAAATATCAAAAATGATTTGTCTAAACTACAAGACCCTGTGTCCATCTGTTGCCAGGAGCTAGAGGTACATAAGATGAACCTGAAAATATTGAGTGATCATTATTCATCTTTTCAAAATAAAAACCACTTATCTTTTGCAACCATCAATGAGAGTTTATCTAGTCTTCCAAGAGTGAAAACCAGATTAACAACCATTGAAGAGAAATTGAATTCATTGTGTAATGAGAAAAAATATTCTGAAATTTCTTTGAAGGAAAATATGGTACAGGATACTCCAAGTTTACCTGTTGCTAGTTCATCTAAAGTAAAATTAGGTCCAGAAATGCCTGTTGATATCACTGAGTTTCCATCAAAAATTGATGATGCACCAGGATCTTCCACAGAAGGATTAAACAATGAAATTACTGCAAAATTGGAGAAGTTACAGCTTATTCTTACTCAGAAACAAGCTAGAACTAAGGAGACTACTTCAAATCAAAAGACTTGGGCAAAACTTGACCAATATCCAAAATTTGATGGTGATTCTTCTTCTGATAGGCAGCAATTCATTTGCAGAATTGATAACTTAAAAAACTCTTACAAACTCCCAGATGAGGAAATTGTGTCTATATTAATTTCTTTGTTTAGCAATGTAGCCCTAATGTGGTATGAATCTGTTCTCTTGGATAGGAATGACTACTCATGGGAAGATTGGAAGAAGTTAATTAAAGCACAATTTGGTGGCTCCAAGTTTAGGATAGCTCAACAAAGGCAGTATGAAGAAACTAGATATAGCTCTTCTATTGATAAACCTATTGAGTTTCTAATGAAACTTGTAAAAATCCTGAGGGAAATGGACCCAAATATGGAGTTTGAATTATGGAAGGACAGGATCCTTTATAAATTATCAATGTCTTTGAGAGAGTTGATAGTGGCTTGGAATGAGTTCTCCAGAGAACTTTCTTCTTTCATTAATACTTGTAATGAGATCCTTCTAAACAACAAGTATGATGCCAGAAGATTCATTCCTAGAACTCCTTTGGAGAAACCCTCCAATTACCAACAGAAACCTGTGGAAAAGGTTGGTAAACCTTCTGCCCCTGTTGCACCTAAAAAGTATGCAACAAACACTTGCTTAAAGCGCAAAAATCCTTTGCAGAAAGGCCATATTTGTGAAAAGAGGATAAATCTTGTTGAACAAACTAAGGAGAAGGCTGATGACACAATAGCACTGGATGATACTTCAAGTGATTGTGCCAGCAATATTTCATATGAATCTCAACAATAAATCTTGATGCTGGAAGAAGATATTCATTATTTAAATACTATTGATATTGATAATAATGACTTATCTACAGTTGAGTATGCTGAGATCATAAAGAACATTGAGGATAGCTCAATTTTTATTGCCCCTCTCAAGGCACTAGTCTTGATCAATGGAACCAGAATTGAAGTTGTTTTGGATTCTGGAGCTGGAGGAAGTGTAGTATCTGAAAAAGCACTTGTTTCAGTGAATCAAGATGATAAATAAAAACTTATGCCTATCATTTCTGAAAATTGGAGAGGTTATGGCACTGTTTTTTCCCCCAGTGGTAAATACATAGCCACAGTGTTTTTTAAATATAACCATGGTTTTTTAAGAGCTATTTGTGATTTTGTTGTCATGAAAAATGATAAATTAAGCAGTTGGTTTATTATAGGAAATGATATTTTAACCAAGTATGGCATAAAATTGGATTCTTCACACCAATGCTTCACAATAGGGATGAATGGGAAGAGAAAATTTAAGATTTACTCCCCCAAAAGATTATTAAAAGCAGAATTGAACACAAGTAATTCTGTGGTTCAATAAAAAGGAAGATCTACTAAAGAAACACACGCCCTTGTGTCTGAAATTGACAATGCTTCTTTTGGAGAGCAACTTTCTGGTGAAGATAAAGATTCCATCATTAAAATGATAAAATCTTTTCTTATGGCCTTTGCTCATGGGTCACATGAACTAGGATTAGTTAAAGAAGAAATGAAACTTTCATTATCTTGTCCATTAACTGACATACCACCTAGTTTAAAGAAGAAGCCTTATCTTGCTTCTCCCACAAAGAGAAAAGATATTGAAGAGAATATCTCTACCCTTTTAGAAATGAATACCATTGAAAAGGTAGTTGAAACACCTAAATATTGTGTTATCTCACCTGTACTACTTTCTTATCAGAGAGATAAAGCCAGGTTATGTGGTTATTATAGAGCATTGAATACTTATACTGTTGATGATATCTATCCTTTACCTAGAATTAGCTCTATACATGCTACCTTACAAGGTGATAAATATATCAGCTGTTTGATTGGTAACAATGGATATCACCAGGTACCTGTTGAGAAGAATTCCCAGAATTTTCTGATGATTGCTACTCATATGGGTATTTATAAGTATGTTAGGATGCCATTTGGCCCTAAAAATTCCCCTTCAGTTTCCCAAAAAGTTATGGATAACACATTCCATCAAGAGATAATTGAAGGAGGGCTGATGGTTTATATTGATGATATCATTATATTCTCAAAAACATTTGAGGACCATCTTAACCACCTGTGTAAAGTGTTCCAAAAAATGGATGAAATAAATATGACACTTGCTCTGAAGAAGTGTAAATTTGGTTTTCATTCTTTGAAGGTACTTGATCATGTTTTTTCAGGGTTACAATATGTGTTGACCAAAACAAAGTGGCAGCCATACAACAGGTGAAGACTTCTACCACAGTTAGAGAGCTACAGAGTTTTTTGGGAATTTTTGGATACTATAGACAGTATATTAAAAATTATCAAGTCATAGCTTTATCCCTTACCCAATTGACTAGAAATTATGTTGCTTATGTCTGGAATAGTGAAAGACAGAGAGCTTTTGACACTATGAAATGCTGTTTGATGTCAGCACCAATTCTTGCTTTACCTGACTTTAATCAACCATTTGTTTTGTACACTGATGCCAGTTTTATTGGTCTTGGTGCTGCCCTCCATCAAAAACAAGTGATAAATGATAAAGTATCAGAAGTAGTAATTTGTTATATTTCAAGAACCTTGAGAAATAGTTAATTGAAATATGGTGCCACTCAGCTTGAATGTTTAGCTGTACTGTGGGCTCTAGAGAAGCTACATTATTACCTAGATGACCAGAAATTTGAACTTGTCACTGACTGCAGTGCAGTTAAATCCCTTTTAAACTTGAAAACACCTAACAGACATATGTTTAGATGGCATTTAGCTGTTCAAGAATACAGAGGAAGAATGACAATTATTTATAGGGCTGGTATTGTTCACTCAAATGTGGATATGTTATCAAGGTTACCTTTACCAAATGATGACTCTAATCCTGCTTATGATCCTGAGGATGAAATCATTCATATTCATGGGATATATGTGGTTGATATGGAGGAAGAGCTATTACAGCTTATTCTGCATTTATATGATAAGTACACTGACTTAAAAAATTTATGCACCATATTAAATGATCCAAAGAATGCTTCAATGCAAGCATTAATTAAAACCCTTCCACCAAAGTACCAGAAGGGTTTGGAAAAAGGTAAATTTTTAAATGATGAAGGATATCTATATTATAGATGAAAGCTGAGTAATGTTATTGTTATTCCTCCTTCTATGAAAGAAATCATCTTGAAAATTTTTCATGATGACATATTAGCTTGACATTTTGATCTTGAAAAAACAATGATCATAATTAAAAACACTTCTTGGTGGGTTAATATGTCTGAGGACACCAAGTTATATGTTGAATCTTGTGATTCTTGCCAAAAATCAAAAATATTTACTGGTAAGAGGGCTGGATTAATGCAACATATTTAACCTCCTGATGCACCATGGCAGATAATAAACATGGATTTTGTAACAGGATTACCTATTGCTGTAAAAGACAGTTATAACTCTTGTTGGGTTATTATGGACAGATTCAATAAAATGTGTAAATTTATCGCTACTCACAAAAATGTTTCCACTAAAGAATTAGCTTTCTTATGGTGGTCTCATATTTTTAATACTGCTGGTTTTCCTAAAACCATAATCTCTGACAGAGACCCTAAATTTACTTCTGAATTTTGGATGTCTCTGATGGAAGTTTGTGGTTGTGATCTGAAACTTTCTACTGCCCATCACCCTCAGACTGATGGATTAGCTGAAAGAATGATTCAGACTTTAAAGGACATGATAAGAAGGTATTGTGCCTTTGGCCTTGAGTATAAAGAAAATGACAGATTCACTCATGTTTGGGTTACCTTACTTCCTGGGTTGGAATTTTCTTATAATATCACTGTTCATTTTGTTACTCAATGAAAGACTTGTGAGCTCCGGCTTGGATATGCTCCAAATACTCCTTCCCAAATTCTCAATAATAAAATACCTAGATTGGATTTACATCCTGGTGTAAAATTATATCTTCAAATGCAACAACTTTGCAGAAGTGATGCTCAAAAATGTATTTAAAAATCTTTTGAATATGAGAAGAAGAGGTGGGATAAATCCCATAAAGAATAAACTTTTAAGAAGGGTGATGAAGCACTGATTTATACAGTCCACTTTAATTTACAAGGTAATAACAAATTAAAAGACCAATCTTCAGTTCCATTTGTTGTCAGAAGAATGGTTGGTGAGAATTCAGTTGAAGTTATCCTGTACTCTCCATATGACAGAAAACATCCAGTTTTTCCAATATCTCTTCTGAAACCTTTCACATCCAATAGTGATTTATTTCCCAAAAGGAGGGGAAGACCAAAGAAGACCCCTATTGAAATCACTGAAACAGCAGAATTTGATAAGATTCACAATGAGAGAATAATTACTGCTGAAAAAGGTACTGAATACTTATTGAGATTGAAGAATAAATCTTCTGAATATGATTCTTGGATACCTGTGAAGGAAATATCTAATCTTCCTACTCTACTAAAGAAGTATAAAAAGAAAAAATCATAGCATTTTTCTTATTATTTTTTTTAGAGTGAGGGAGTGTCAGCCAGGCTACTAGACTTATCTAGTAAAATAATTAATTATCTTACTGAGATGAAGCCATGCCTTTTAAATCCTTATTAATAATTAATTATCTATTGTTTACTTATGTATTACTTACAATTAAATAGCTAAGTACATTAAGTAATTTTAATAATGAATAAAAAATTAATAAGTGTCCTATATATTTTTACTCCCTAACACTGTGCTCAATAATACAGTTGAGAAGGGAATAAAAATATTATTGAAAATATAAAAAATCTAAAAAATTCAAATTTCCTTATTAAGAAATTTAAAACTCCATTAAAACAACATTTTAAATCAAATGTTCTATACTAAGTGTGACAATTTAAGGGAACTCAAAATTTATTTCAAATAAAAATGATACCTTTTATTGACGCATCATTTTAGTATATCTTTTATATTAACATACTCTCTTTATACTTAGTTTTTTTTCTCACACTCTTTTATTGGGTGGTGTGAACTCCATGTTTTTATCTCTCACCTTTTGCCTATAAAAGGCCCTCCCTTTTTGTACTTTTCAGATCATTCCTTACTTACTTACCATTTTTATAACACATCAGTTAACTTAAATCTTTATTACTATTTTTTATAACATTAGTATTTACAATACCATAATTCTAAGATATAAATCATAATAATATTTGAAGCTCCACCTCTTCATAACTTGAGTAAAAATAATCAAAGGATATTGAAATACATACCTTGCCTTTGAAAGTCCAATAAACCACTTAGTATCCTTGTAGAACCTTCAGATAAACCTTCTAGACTAAAAGACCCATTGACAATATTCCACTAACAGCTAAAGATATACATACATATTGTTATGTATTTGAGCCCTTAATTTAAGTATCTTAGTTATGTCTCTACACTGCTAATGTTGTTGGTTGTACACTATGCATGGCTAAGAGCATCCAAAATCATTTGGTTGTGTAACTCCCACTTACATGCATATTTATTTTGAGTTACACAAATTTATGAGATCAATCCACACTCATTTTTCAAAAAATTCACTATTTGCAAGTTACACAAAATTTTTATCAACTGTGTTTCTCAGTTTATTCAATAACATCACTGCTTCCATGGCACTGATTTCTTCTATCCCTCCTTCTACCTTACTCATTTTTCTTCACTCAACTGTTGCATTTCCCATGCTATTAAATTTCCTTGATGATTCATTAGACATGGGAGAAGATGATCTTCTTCTTACATATTTTTTAACTACCTATTACAATAATCAAACATCTAATTCAACTAGACCAAGACCAAAAAAAAGGATTATAGAACAAGATTGTTACACTGGTAATGCATGCTTAATGAAAGACTGCTTTGGGCAAAACCCCATTTACAAAAATATTCTTTTTGAGCACCGATTTAGAATAAATAAAGATCTATTTACAAAAATTGTTGAGGATCTAAAGATGCACAAAATCCAAGATATAGCAAGTTGTTCCTGCTCATGTTGAGACCAATTGTGTGACCATTTTCTCTTATTTTCAAATTTTCTGGAGCTTTGAGGTGTAGAGATAGTTTAGAAAGTACTATAATATAAAAAAAGCATTAATTTTGGTGTGATGTGATGATGAGAGGTGAGAAAAGTTATGTTTTCTATGAAGATAGCAAGTAATGAAGTGTTCAGTAAGAGTGAAGATTTAATGAATCAGAGGTAGTGAGGTGTTGTAAGGTTGACCAAGTGAGATGAATTACTGAAAAAATGGCGGGGCAGAAAATGAGTTCCACTAATGATTCAATAATTTGTGGAAGATCCATGATCTTCTGAAAAAATTACTGATTTGAACCTTTACCAAAAGACTGAAAATAGATGAGTGTGGAATTTTAGCGGCTATTTTCTGTAAAATATGCATACCAAACAGGTTTACCAAAATGAGTGGAGATGCTCTAAATACATAGTAGGCTGTGCCTTGTCAAAGGTTGTATAATTTTTATAGAATTTCTTTAATTATAAATCTAGGCTGTTGCAAGATAAAATCCAAGTTGTTGCTGGATAACTTCCCTTTAATTAATCAAAGTTGAATACAATTTTATGCATGGAGAAAAAATTTAGTGAGTATGTCTGGTGATGGTATTGTTCCATAACCCCAGACCTGTGAGTCAGTGTCTGTCTTCTCTTATGCCAAAAGGTATATCATTGCTTAAGTGTAAACTACTTACCAATTGTTCCATAATCCCAGACCTGTGAGTCAGTGTCTGTCTTCTCTTATACCAAAAGGTATATCATTGCTTAAGTGTAAACTACTGACCTATTTTTCCATAATCCCAGACCTTTGAGTCAGTTTCTGTCTTCTCTTATGCCAAAAGGTATATCATTGCTTAAGTGTAAACTACTGACCTATTGTTCCATAACCCCAGACCTGTGAGTCAGTGTCTGTCTTCTCTTATGCCAAAAGGTATAAGGGTAGAGAGGGTTACGGTACAATACTATATACATGTGGCCAAGTTGTGACCTAAAATAACTTTTCTATATCACCACAACAATAGATGTAACCAGTAGGTCTGTGGGCAAACTAATTTTTTTTGCCATGGTAGTACAGAGGTTTCAGTCCAAAAAAAAATTGAATTCATAGTGGTGAACAATTTTGTGCCCAAACCAAAATACTACTAATTAACCTGTGTCCTTACTGCTCACCTATAAATATACTTATGTTTTCAAATGAGTGCAATGCAAAAATAATCATAATATTATCAACTGAGAAAGTGACCAAAGGAGTCTAACAGCCTCCAGATTCTGACAGAATCCACTACTTTGAAGCAGAACAGGTAGTTTTTCAGAGGAGGATTTCCAGAGCAAGACTTTCAGCCTGTATATCCCCAGGACTAAGTAAAAGGTACTTATAAGTTATATTAAACATATGAGCTATACATGGGAACAATAAATGAGAGTACACAAACAGTATACATAAGTAAAATTATGATAATACACAAAAAATGCCATTATAACACCTTATATACATGCATATATCCAGCTTTTACAAGTCTTATGTACTTAATATTAAGTTGGAATATGTTGAGGTAGCCTTAAGAACTTGAATTATAAGGCTACATAATTTTTAAGTACACTTAAAGCTGTTATTTTCATTGTTTTTTTCAAAAAACAAGAAATGCGCTTTAAATCACTTAAAAGTTGATTATATGCACTACAAATTTGAGAATATTAAAAATGCGCTTTGACAGTTCAATTTGTCTCATTTAGGAATATTGAATTGGCTACTTGAATGCATAAAAATAACACTTTTCAAATTTGGTGTTTTTTATGCCAGAAATGGCTTCTGTGTACTGGTGTCACCAGACAACCTACGCACAAGGTCAAGGGTGTTCCTAGAAAGTGAGATGGAGGAAGGAGTTTAGAGACTTATTTGAAGTACAGAGGAAATATTAGAGGAAGTGATTAGAAGATGAGTTGAAGGAAGAGCTGCTTCTTCGAGATATGTTTGATAAGAATCTCAATATAATTTAAAGGTAATATTAATATTCTTAGGATCTCACAATGGGTTGTAAACTCAATAATCAAAGATTTAAGTTTTAGAAATGATTACTGAGAAAATTAGGAAATTTAAAATAATAATGATTTAACCTGAAGCTTTACCACTATTAACTATATATATGTTTTATAATTTAATTCTAAAGAATGTCAAACCAAAATCCAATCCCTTTTATATCCACTACCCCTCCTCGCATTTACCTCATGCCCATCCATCATTCCGCACACCACAGACCTCCAAAAGAAAAACCTGTTACACCTGGACCCTCCTCACTAACATCCGTTAACCCTTTGACCCTCCACTAACCATCCCATACATGCTCACTACCCCTGTTAATAACCCACAGAAACATAATAAACCTTTAGCGGAATATTACATTGGCCGTTGCGCTGTGCTTTGCCTATCGAAGAAAAGACTGAACACACTATTGATAGATTAACTAAATTAGATTTAAAGTTTTAGATTAGACTGGTTGAATAGTGAGTACACAAAGGAAAGTTGAAGTTGCAATGTAGAATCGCTTCTGCACTTTGAATAAGGATTTAGACCTCTTTATTATTGATTTAATGAGCTGCTTTTGCCTCGAGTGTCACGTGGTGTGTGACAGATGCCCGGGTATAAGACAGGAGCTCCGTTGAGCGTGAGACACATTCTTCCCACATTATTCATTTTTTCATTTACTACTTCTTTTAAAATTTTTATTATGTCTAACTGCCCCACTCCCATTCCCACGCCTCCACACCCCAAAGCTGATTGTGGTATTGTTACTCGCCAATATACCCACGCTTGAAAGGCTTGTGCATTGATGGAGTATTTCTGCGTCAAAAGCACAGCTTCACAAGGACCTCTCCAGAAATGCAAATTTTGTCGCTGGAGACGGGTGACTTGTGATGCCCTTATGAAAAACGGGGATATCGAGAGAAGGTTTACAGGGACTAAGTACTGGGTGATCCCTAAGACCAAAGAGGTGGTCAAAGATATTTGGGACGTATCGGTTGGGGATGAGGAGGTATTTGAAAAACAAAGAAAGGAAATAAGGGTGGTGTTGGATAAAATGAAGAAATTGGTTTGGGAGAAAATGTAGGAGAAGATTTGAAATGGGTAGGGAAAAAAAAAGTAGAAAGCAAATGTAATTTGTGTATTTATCTATTCTCTTGATTTTGTTGTTTTAATTGAAATTTTACTATATGTTTTATAAGATTTTGAAAGGCAAAGAAAAAAAAAAGAAAGAAGAAAAATATTTGAATAAAATTTTGTTTTAAATTTTGAAAGAAGAAAAGAAATAATATTTAACTGAGGAAATTTTAGTTTAAGTTTTGAAAAGAAAAAAAATAGTTGATTAAAAATTTTGGTTTTTATGTTTTTAAATGAAAATTTAATGAGAAAAAAGAAAAAAATTTATTTGTGAAAATTTACTCAAGGTTATTTTTGAAGTTTTTGAGGAATTTTGGTTATTTGAAGAGAAAGGAAAAAAAATAGTTTTGAAAAAAAAGAATTTGAAAGAAAAGAGTAATTTGTTCAAAGAATTTTAAGAGAGAGATTTAAAGTTTGAAGTGAAGTTTGAGAAAGGTTGTCGTGTTGAGTTTGTGAAAAATTTTGATAGTTCGAAGAAAAAGAAATAAGGAAATGAAAATTGTATTTTGAAAAAAAAGAAAAAAGTTTGAAAGGAGAAAAGAAAGAAAATTAAAGGAATTATTGATTTTTAAGATTTTATTTTGATGAAATTTTTAAGACTTTGTTTTTGTTTTTTCTAATTTTAATTTATTTTTAATTTAATTTAATTTAATTTAATTTTATTTATTTTTTTAAAGAAGGTTGAAAAAACTTTTTGAAAAAGAAGAAGAAAAAAGAAAACAAAGTAAGGATTTTTTAGAAGAGAAGAAGTTTTAGAATTTTAAGAAAAGAAAAGAAAAGAAAAGAGAAGAGAAGAAAAAAAATAAAATAAAAGAGAGTTTTAAGGTTTTGGTTTTAAAGGATATTTAAGATGAAAAGATTTTAAGAGTTCAGGGGTGTTAGAAACATTGATGGCTGGTTCCCAGGATGTTTTGTCTGAGTCATTGAGGAAGCCTTCCCATTCCACAAGGTATTGAAGTTTCAATTTGTGCATTCTTGAATAAAGGATAAGACTTAATTTCCACTCTAGATGGTCTTCTACTTTGACTGGTTCCAGAGAAGGTTGGTTGCTGCCCAGGTATGTTTCTTGAGCCATTTCCAGGAGAGATATGTGGAAAACAAGGTGAATAGCCTGCCATTTAGGAGGTAGCTTGAGTCGAAATGCAGTTTTAGAGACTTCAGAGTCAATTTAAAATGGTCCCAAGCGCTTTTTGGCCAGTTTCTTAGATGGTCGTGTCGTTCAAATGTTTTGTGCATTGAACCATACTTTGTTGCCTGGTTTAAAGAAGGAGCAGATTGTCAATTTTTGTCGGCCTGTTCCTTGTACCTTTGAATTGCTAATTCCAAGTTTGATTTAAGTTCTTCTTAGAGTTGTGATATGGTTCGAAGATAATGCTCCACAGGATGACTAGTTCCTACATGGATTGAGTTGAGTTGAGGATGTCTTCCATAAACAGTTTCAAAAGGAGATTGTGGTGTGGTAGAATGAGTTGAGTTATTATACGAAAATTCAGACAATGGTAACCATGTGGTCCAATTGTCTTGTTGATAACTGACATACATTTGGAGGTATTGCTTGAGGATTTGATGGACCCTTTCTGTTTGACCATTGGTTTCAGGATGATAAGCCTTGGAGAGATTCCTCGTGATATTGAGTTGTTGACACAATTGAGTCCAGAATTTGGATACAAATAATGAGCCTCTATCTGAAATAATATCATTAGGTAAGCCATTTTTGGAAAATATGTATTCTAGAAACAATTTTGAAAAATATTCTGCTGAAGCAGTAGTATTTGTTTTTATGAATATAGACATTTTTGAAAATCTATCTACTATTACTAATATAGCATCAAAATTATTAGAAAGAGGAAGTTGAGACATAAAATCCATTGATAAAGATTCCCAAGGTTTAGAGGGAATAGGAAGTGGTTGAAGCAACCCATTCTTTTAGTGACAGGGAGCCTTATTCCTATTACATTTTCAACAAGATCTTATGTAGGCCTTGATTTCTCTGTTCATTCCTGGCCAAAAAAAATCCATTGCTATCAACTGGTAGGTTTTATCAACACCAAAATGACCAGCTAATGAAGAATAATGTTGACTATTGAAAATCCATAATTTTATTTCATTGTTGTCAGGTATGACTACTCTACCTTTGAAAACTAATAGACCTGATGTAATACTAATTTTTTTGGCCCCTTTCCTTGAGAGTATTTTGTCTTTTAACCCTAAACAATAATTGTCCTTGGACTGAGCTTCGAAGATGTTGGATAGTGGATTTTGAAAAGATTGAATTGTCATCAAATTAAGTTGATGAGTTGTTAACATTGATTTGTTGACAATTGATTTCACATTTGCTGGGTTCTTGTCAGAAAATGTGTCCCTCTGCTGTGGGTAAACGTTGTCCCGACGTGACAGGATATATGAGACAATACAGTTCTTACCTGGGAGATAGGAAATAGAAAAAGGAAATTCAGACAGAAATTCAGCCCACCTGGCCTGACGCCTGGTTAACACTTTAGAAGACATAAATTATTTCAAAGCATTTTGGTCAGTCAGGATCTGAAAAGGACTATCTAGGCTGAGAAGAAAAGAGCGCCATTTTTAAGACAATGAATGATAGCTAAAAGCTCTTTGTCATGAATTTCATAATTTAATTCTTCCACAATGAGTTTGCGTGACTCAAAAGCAACAGGATGAAACAATTTTGTTTCAGGATTGAATTGAGAGATGACCCCTGCAATAGCATAATTGCTAGCGTCTGTCTCAACTATTGTCAAAGCAGAAGGATAAAAGTGATGAAGAATTGGAGCTGTGGTGAAAGCAGTCTTCAATACTTCAAATTCCTTGTGTGCCGTAGAAGTAAAAATAAAAGGAATATCTTTTCTAAGATGGGAAGTAAGATTGGAAATAGTTTTAGAGTAATCTTTAATAAATCTTCTATAGAAATTGGCAAAACCCAAAAATCCTTGTAGGGATTTAACGGTTTTGGGCTCAGGCCATTCCAGGACCTTTTGGACCTTTTTGTAGTCCATGACTAAACCATCAGTGGACAACGTAAACCCCAAAAAATCAATAGATTTAAGATGGAATTTGCATTTATTGTGCTTGGCGTAGAGACCCTTATCCCAAAGGAAATTTAGAACCTGTCAAACATGATGATTATGTTCATCAAGTGTCTTTGAGAAAATTAAAATATCATCTAAATAGACAACAACAAATTGTTTGCAAACATCTTGAAAGATGTCATTTAAAAAGTTTGAAAAGTAGATGGTGCTTTACACAATCCAAAAGGCATGACTAAATATTCAAAACTATAACATCTAGTGTGCATTGCAGTCAGTGGTTCATGACCTTCCGTAATACAAATAAGATTATAAGCACCTCTAAGATCAATTTTAGAAAAGAAATTAGCACCATTGAAAAGGGTAAGAAGCAATGACATAGGGGGAACAGGATATGCATTCTTCTTAGTGACTGTGTTGAGCTTTCTATAGTCAACACACAACATAAGGCTACCATCCTTTTTCTTTATAAAAAGAACATGGGAGCCGGTTAGAGATTTACTGGCTCTGATGAAACCTTTGGCTACATTTTCTGCAATGTAGTCTTGAAGAACTTGAGATTCTTCCTTTGACAAAGAATAGACAGGACCTGCCGGAGGTACTGGACCTATTAACTCTATTTGATGGTCATAGGGTTGATGAGGTGGTAACTTATTGGCCTTGTGGATTGAGAAAAAATCAAGGAAATTGTGATAGATTTCCGGTAGAGTTGATTTGGTCGTCCTCATCTTCTTCAAGAGAATCTGTTGAGGGAAGACCAGAATTGAGAGAGCATAATTTGACTACTTCCAGGCAATTTAAATCCTCTTTGAGTGAAGTGATTGAGCTAGAAGGGTTAGCCAATTGCTCATTTAGAGAAAGATCAGATGCTTGCAAGTTGTCTGGAAGAGATTTGTCCTCTAGCAGGACATTGTCAGGCGGGTTGTTTAACTCCCCATTGACCTGCATTGAAGAATCAGAAATATACTTAGCGCGTGGGGTAATCAATCCCCATGACCAATCAATTTCAGGATTATAATGCATTAAAAAGTCATGGCCAAGAATGGTATCGTCCATTCTTGGGGCGTCCAAGACTGATAATTCCCACTTGAAGGGGGGAAAATCCGGAAAGTTGAAAACCCATAAAACTTTCTTACTTACCCAATATTTGGGTTCTTCTGATTCGACCAAATAAATAAGATTTTGGTTGATATCTGTGAATGTCAGCTTTAACTTCTCGGCAAAAGATAAACTGACAAAAGAAATTGAAGCTCCAGAGTCTATGAGACAACTGAAGGGGGTATTTTCCTTAAAAAGAATGAATCTCAAGCGGTTTAAGGCAACTCCAGTCCTTAAGACATGGAGGTTATGTGCACTGGGAGAGATAAAATAGTTTTCTTTGCACACAAGTAAACTATATACTAGTTTTTTGACCATGAACTAGTACCTTCTCTTTCCTTCAACTTCACACAATCTTCTAGCTTGTGCTTACCCCCATAATACATACATAGCCCATTATCTTCTCGTCTCTCCCTCTCAGCTTCTTTAAGTTCCCCTTTTGGGTCCAATACCTTACTGATATTGCCTGGGGTAGAGACTTTTGGTTGAGGTTTGTCCTTTCCCTTATTGGGTTTAGATTGAGTTGGCCATGGGTGTGAAGAAGGTCCCAATTCAAAATTTAGGCCTTGAGATTTGTTGGCGTAGCGAAGATGTTGTAGTCGTCCTTTGTAAACGCCATCGAGTTCGAGGGTTCAATCCATTAAATCCATTAAGGTAGTCATCTTCTGACCATGAAGATTTAATTGATCCAGAATCCTCAAAGGAAGTCCCTTTTTGAAATGATATTTGAGGGCAGCATCATTCCAACCTACTCAAGTTTGAAGTGCTCTGAAGTTTGAGATATATTCAGAGGCTTTACTATTATCACTCATGCGGAGGAAATCAAGTTCAATTTCTGCCTTTTCAGTTTCATTAGGGTCACCATACAACGTAAAAAGTTGGTCTTCAAAATTTTCCCAGTTATTGATAAGTAAGTGGGTTTCTGTTGAAGAGAGCATGAGAAGATAAGGTTTGAACCATCTGGCTGCTTTTCTGGCTAGGAATGAAGAAGCATAAACAACCTTTGATTGGTGCTTATGGAACAAGAGCTTGCAGGTTTGAAAGAAGGGGCACAATCTGTCTGGGTGTTCTCCATCAAATTTGTCAGGAGTTTTGAATTTTGATCCCTCTGAAGACATTGGATTTGAGAGTGTTTTCATGAAAAGTCTCATGAAGTCTTCTAGAGAATTAGATGATCCAGGTTCTGAAGGTTGACCAGAAGGGTGAGTAGCAGGGGCAGATGGTTCCTCATGCATTGTATCCTCTCCTTCTGCTTCATCGCTAGAGTCATCAAAATCCTGGGGGATGTCTTCCACAGATTGGACTGAGTGTTCCCATTCCCTAATGTTGAGAGGCTCCAGAGAGTGAGTGCGGGAAACAGGCCATGTGTCTGTTGGCCTGCCACTTGCGCAAGCCCTAGTAGTAGAGCCCATAGGAGGAGTGCGTTGAGCAGGTGCCATTTTTAAAGAGTTTAAAAACACCTGAAAAAGAACGTAGTAGTGCAAAAGAATGAGAACTACGGAGAATTAAATTATACTGTCACCGGACAAGCTACGCACAAGGTCGAGGGTGTTCCTAGAAAGTGATATGGAGGTAGGAGTTCCTTCGACTCATCTTTGAATCACTTCCTCGAATATTTCTTCTGTACTTCAAAGAAGTCTCTAAACTCCTCCCTCCATCTCACTTTCTAGGAACACCCTTGACCTTGTGCATAGGTTGTCCGGTGAAAACTGGCCACATACTGCCTGCATTTTTCCTGTGTGAATAGCTTCATTTTTAGCAAAGTTAGCTTTTTCACACTATAATTACCCCACATTCTATTCCCACTGTGGGGAAACACGCTAAAATAGGTGAGAGGCACTTATTTAGTGTCCTAGCTTAATTAATAAAGCATTGACCCTCTTTATATGCACTAATTTCATTAATAAACTCATTCTTGGCATCTTATTTCATCACCACACTTAAATTTGCCTAAAATTAGTCAAGGATTTACCTGTGCAAGCGCCTGCCAAGGACTGCATGTAGTTACACCACATCTCACACTCTTTTTTGGGTTTCTAGGTGGTTTCTCAGTCAATTTTGGTCATTTTTGAATGGGAATTTCACATAGTATAATTTCAGTATTAGCCCCATCATTTCTACAGTGAATCCCTCTTATTATCAAACTATTATTAAACTTAATATTCCCTCTTTAGTCTTTTACATTGATGTATAATACACATATACTCTCTTTTTTATTTATTCTTTAATTTTGATGGATTTTCCTTATTATTACAGGATTTTGGCGGTTGTAACTCTTCTAATTATGTTATGGGTCACTGGGGATGTTGATGTACATGTCTATTAGTTTGATGGAAGTGTCATTAGCTGTGTATTGGACTGGTAAATCAAGGGATTCATTGGGGAACTCATTGTGTATAAAAGGAGGAGGTTTTGGGTCTTGTTTTCTACATTCTTTATCATTACAATTTAAAACATATAACCCAACCAATTACAATACATATCAATTTTCACTTATAGAGTCTGTTGAATAGTATTTGAATAATTAAAATCTATTTTACTACCAACTAAAAAGATTGTAAGCCATATATAAAATTAGTGAGAATTATATTAGGGGGTATCAATGTTCAGGGATCCGCAATTAAATTAATTGCGGATAAAAATCCTTATACCCCAATTATCTTCCGCAATTATTTTTGCTAATAATTGGGTTATTAGACACTTTACGTGTCAATGTTCACCTCTTATACGACATTTTTTTACTTAATTTTTCATAACCACATCTTGGCCATCTATTCTTCGTTATCTTGTCCAGTCTGTTTGCTCATCTGCGCTCACCCCAACTCTCAACAGCATTGTACTGGTCAGTTGTATTTTTGGCCGAGTTTCCTGTTTTGTCTTGATTGGTCCTTAATCACTTCCTTCTCTTTCTGTATTTTATAGGCCCATTCTTTATAATCATTCCGCACTGTATCTCCAAAGCATTTACAAATTGTTGACAGCATCTATTTGTTTAGGTTATTATCATCATCATTGTAATTTGGGCTCCTTTCTTGTCTCAGTTAATCAATGTGTTTTTCAAGAACAAAGAAGAAAAACCATGAACAAAATACAGTTATGACATGAATGATTGAGGTAGCCTATGATTGTATAATTTCATGTGTAAATAACATTAAGATATACTATTTACATAAAATCATGGAAATCAAGCTCGATTTAAAATTTACATGGAACAATATCTTCACCAAGCTCATAAGAACCATACGATTATGTTTTATATAATCAATTTTTGTAACTTTTACTTAAACGTACATACATACATAATTCATTAGTAGTAGATTAATTACAAAATCAGTGGGCTTATTCAATTTTTCAAGTGGTAAAAGTGACTTATGCAAATTTTTAAGTGTTTCAATCAACTTGGACAAATTTACGAGTGGTGAGAGTGAATCAGACAAATGTTTGAATGTTGCGAGTGACTTAGACACATTTCCGAGTGGTGAGAGTGAATCAGACAAATTTTTGAGTGTTGCAAGTGACTTAGACACATTTATGAGTGGTGAGGGTGACTCAGACAAATGTTTGAGTGTTGTGAGTGACTTTGACAAATTTACGAGTGGTGAGGGTGACTTGGACCAATCTTTGAGTGAGGTGTGCAGACAAAATTTTTATTTTAGGGCTTAAGAACAGAAATGTAGGTGTGTTATGCTCCAGAATGACATAAGGTCAGGATATGTGATTTGAAACCATGTGAATTGCTCATGGATGTGATGAGTTTGGGATCAGTAATTAGGAATGGAAATTGGGGTATAAGAAGTGGGATAATGCATTATCGTGGATTCCTTATCCACTAGCCCCGGGGCTAGTGGATAAGAATCTTCCGCAATTAATAATGTCTGATCCCGGAAAAAAAAATTCCTGATCCCTAATTGCGGATCCCTGAACATTGATACCCCCTATTACTGAGACCTTTATTTTTGGATTATATTTTACTATTTGTTGGATTTATACTACAGTATTCATATAGGACCATTTAAATCTTCTAGACACAGACTTTTCAAGCTAGTTAATGTCCTTTTAGTTGATCTTAGCTTGACAGACACTGCCAAAGGCAGTGGCATGGGTTCTGGGAAGGTTGGACAGCACCTTGAAAATAAAAGGATGATTAGATTAAATTTTTCCTCTTAGTTTTTGTAGTGTATCACTATTGGGAGGGGAGAGGAGGAGGTTTTTTAAGTGCGTTTAAATGTAAAATTTCAGAGAGGAGAAAGATGGAAGTGGTGGATGAAAGGTGATGAAAGACTCAGCTGATGAAGCCAGGGGATGTGTTCCATTAGTCAATTTATCCGCCACTTCATTTCCTGGGATCCCCGTATGACCAGGGTTACATGTAGGTTGTGAAAATGCACATGAACCTACTTGACTATGGTTTTTTTTACACATCATATTTTTGCACGCTGTGTCAATCTCTTTGTGATTCGAGAATAACTCAGATTTGATATCACTCAAGCTGACATACTCAGTGTTCAGTGTGCAGTCTTCTCAGAAGAATGACAGCGGTGCTAAAACAGAATAAAATCAAAGATAGGGATTGGCACCTGCTATCAGGCACCCACATTTTTTTTCTGGTAAAAAAGGATTACCAATAAACTTTTCTCTTTATAACCAACTTCTTTCCTGAGCTTTATATCATTTCCTCGCATGCTATCTTCCCATCCTTAACTTTCACAGTGGAAATGTAAATAATATGATTGTAAACAGCATTAATACTGAATTGAGTTACATGAGCAGGCCAACATATCCAGAGAGGACATTTTGCCACATACCTGCTCAATACAAGTGTTCATTTTAGTTTAAAAAAATAATTTATATTCGTCCAAATATTTCTACTAGGTTTCCATCAATGATTCCCCATTCACAATTCTGAGTAATCAGGAGGTAACTCTCTAGCTTTGCTTTAAACTAAACCTGCACTAAACTATTGGTCACATTCAAGTACTTAATATTATAGCTATCAAGCTCTTTCAATACTTATGAGCTTATTAACTTTGATCCCTAGGGCAAATACACACTGAAAGGAGAGTCCCAGTTTGGTGATATTATATTTCAGCAGAAGCTAAAAAAAAGTTCCTCATGATGTGAAGGAGGATTGGCTTACTTGACTGGTAAATTGTGCCATTGACTTTAGCTGGTTTGTCAAAACACTGACAATCAGTGCAATTTTTCCAGCCTTCCTTATTTCGAAGTGTGAAACATTTGTCACTTGGTTTCGCAACTTTTTCATAATAATAATGATACATATTATTATTATTATTAAATTAAAGGTGCTTTCTCTGAGACATGAAACATTTGTCAGAAGAAAATGACTTACCGCAATCAGTGCAGGCACGGAACTTCCAAAAACCTCGTGCAAAATCGACATCAGAATCACAATTGATGCTAGTGCTGTTCTTTATGAAGCAAAGTTTTGAGGTAGTGGTGGTCCCATTTTTGGTAATACATTCAAAAACCCCTACAAAATGTTATCTTAAGAACAAAAACTGGATATCATTTTTGACGACCTAAGATAATAATCACCTAGAGCAGTTGTATTGATCCTCGTTTCACATCGAGGAGATGGATTTAATTGCGCAAAAACAGTTATCTCGGAGAGCCATATAGTAGAGAAAATAAATATAACTGGGGAATAAAGCTTCATTTTTCGATGACTCGGTAAGTTGGACACGAATTTTCTGGTAGTGTTAAATCAAATGAATTGGCAGGGGGAACCGCTAATAGAGAGCCTAAACATAGGAGGAATACTTCCTATTTATCCGGAGAATCATACACCCAGCAAGTCAGTGAAGCGTCATGGTGATGGCAGTACCAAATCTTCTGCTAATATCTTAAAATGAAAAATTATCAGTCATTCAAGCCATCTTGCGATGCTCTATTTACTTGATGTTTTATCATTTTCTACAAACCGTCGAGTTTTCACATTAAACTACTGCAGAATATTATTTTCACAACATAATTATACTACCAACGATGTGAACCATAGCCACTGGGTATATTCAGCAGGATTCTTGTGGCTCTACGGTTTATGTTTTAATGAAAAAAGACACCACAAACACAACCGGCACTTTTTGAATGTGAACGTCACTGGGGGTTCACGAAGGGGTTGCATAAAATTCGCCAACGGCACTGCAAAGGCACCATGCATTGGCGAAAACTATCAATCCTTGAAACGTCAGTGCAAACCCTTTTTACCTTGAATCAGGAGCCTCCCGTTCATCTTTCTTTTTTTACCCTTGTTTAGTGCTAGGTTTACTTTTCATTTACCTTCGATTATAGGTATTTATGCTCACTAAAGCTTAAGATTAATCCAATATGCCTTTATGCTTTCGCTTTAAGTGTTCCAAATATTCTTGGGCTGATTATCATATATCTTGACTAAAATTGGCATTGTACATCTTTTTATTAGCTACTCAGAGCATCTATCCCCGTTCCAATAAATTTTCAGTATCTACGAGCATACGTGACCCATGCACAGCATGGGTTTTTGTGGAATCAGAATATCTGTGATTTTTATCTGGAATCAGAATTTTCGTGTCATTGTATTGAGAAAGAGATGAGAGGGAGAAGGCTGTGAAATTCTGAACACAAATTTTTTTATATTCATCCATCAACTTTGCTCATCCAGTACACAAATTAGACATTACCCTCAAGAACCTCAGTATATACAATATTTGTTGGCCTTTTCTTTAGCCTTATCAGCTAACAGTACAAGGACATTTTCAGTGTATATTGATTTTTAAAAGAAAACTTTATACATATGAAAAGAAAGCATTATATTTGGTTGTTTAATTTGATTTGAAGATGAAAATGATAATCATTAAATTAGGGGGTATCAATGTTAAGGGATCCGCAATTAAATTAATTACAGATAAAAATCATTATACCCCAATTATCTTCCGCAATCATTTTTGCTAATAATTGGGTTATTAGACCTTTTACATGTCAATGTTCACCTCTTATCTGACATTTTTATCGTCAATTTTTCATAACCACATCATGGACAACTTTCTTGATGTGCCAGCCTCCCTACCTTGCTGCCCACTCCCATCCATTCAGATCCCTCCCCATCTCATCTGCTCATTTCTGCTCCTTTTTGCCATCATCATCAAATATCTTAACATGCTTCATTGTCATAGATCTTCCCAAAGAAGCCTTCCCCCAGTTGTTTTTCAGATCCCACTACTCCCTCTTTCCCCTGATCAGCTAAGAAATCAATGACCGTTCAATTAAAAAAAGATGATCATCTCATTCTTATCAACTGACTGAAAACTAAATCTAATTATGATTGTTGTTTTGGTACTGAGATTTCAGCTTAAGTATGATGGCCACCTGCATCAAAAGTCAATGGATATCTTCTAATGGCCAATGAATTTAAAAAAAATAAGACAAAAGGAAGGATTGATCTTTTGCCTAAGCAGATGTCTGAATGCTTCAAGCACTATTGAGCCAAATACAAGAAGACTAAGACTCTTTAATCTTCTACTGGTTTTGGTATTACTGACCTTGATATAAGTAAGGGCATCAAATCTATAGACAATAAACTTAATTCTTTATTTACTTAATATAAAGAGATGGAATGTATATTTGGAGAGCAAGCTGATGTTAATCCTGAAAAAATGTTGAATGGAGAAGATGCTATCTCTGAACATGATGTCAAAAGAAATCTTTTTCCTTCCTCTTCCTTCACTCAAGCCTCTCCTCATTTGACTTTCACCAATCAAGATATATTTTCAATAGATCCTTATGGCAATATAAACCTACCTACTCTCACTCAAGTGATAATTTGTTTCTTGTCTAGTTGTTTTACTTTTTTTATTTCTAAAAAGTCTAATGAATGAACCCAGGATCCTCAAGTAAGTGAGTCTGAAGCTAGCATTGATGACAAAGAGGAAGATTCTACCTCCAAAAAAAACAAAGACCATCAACTGCTCTAAATTTCAACAGTTAAAAAAAAAAACAGAGATAGTTTTTCCCAAACCCCTTTTTCTTCCATTGATGATTTTTGGGAGAAACATGACGCTGGTAAGTGATTGCATACCTCTTAATAATTTAGTCAGATTTTTTTTTCTTTTATTAATATTACTTTTCACTCTAGGTAAAGTTGAAGTTTCAAGAGGTACTCTTAACTTTCAAAAGCAACAATGCAAGCTCTCTTTACACAGGGATGATAGGACAAAAGACTTGAAGGAGAAGAAATTTGAGCTCTCCTTGCAGAGGAAAGAGAGGGCACAAGACTTGGAGGAGAAGAAAGTCAAGCTTTCTTTACATAGGGATGAGAGGGCACATGACTTGGAGGAGAAGATATTTGAGATAAATAATGAGGAGAAGGCTCTTGAGAACAATTTCCTATTGTATCAGATGATACTCAAGTATCAACTTGAACATGGTTCAAAAAAGAATGTTTTCTTGATAGAATACATTAAAGCTAATAAATCTGTTGAGGAAATTGAATGCTTAATGAAAATGTTTGATGACTAGTTTTTTTTATTTTTTTCATAAGTATTTGTACATGAAACTTTTTCATAAATTCATCCATTTTGTTACTCTATCCATAATTAGTTGAATATGTCAGTACAGTCTAGTATATAAGTATGATATAATAGTGTTATTTTATGGTCCTACTACTTATTAATAAATGATTTAGTGATTAAACCTCAGGGGAAGACTAATAGAATAGTTATACTCAAATAAAACTCACAATACTTGGATTTAAATGCGTGCTAGTGGTGGAAAATAGAAGAATAAAATATAGTTATAGCTTTTATAAAGATAATATCAATTTATAAGGGCTTTATAATATATTTCTGAATGTTAATAATTGTAGTGTAATGTTTGTTTGAAGTGTAGTAATTGAATGATGATAATAAACCGTCAAAATCCCTTCTTACTTATACCCAAATCCACTGGAGTGCACAGACCTTCAATCCAGATGATGTCACTGCTATCCCCGGCAATTACAGCACTGTGAGGGCCCATCACCTCCCCATGGCGTCCACTTCAAGCAGTTTCAACACCCAGACCTCCAGTAAGGACCCTTCATCACTATTAATAATAACACAGAGTCATACCATAAATAGAAAACCCAGATAAAAGCGGATACCATAAAGAAACAGGTAAAATAAATGATCAAAAAGAGATTTAATGAAACTAAAAGCATATAAAGGAAACAAATAAAATGTCGAAGCCCCCAATAACATCCCCAAGCATCCACATTAACCCAAAAACATCTTTCCAACCCATAAATCCGTGAATAACCATCCAAGGAAGTAATTTTAGTTGTCCAAACTGGGTGTATGTGCCTGATATAGGTGTCTATGCTTCTGTAGGCGTTGTGAATCCACTGATTTCGTCCATATGACCTAAAATAAGCAGAAAAACAAAGGTTATAGGCTATAAAGGGGCTAAAACCCACTTATATACCTAAATATACATAATATACTGCATATTTCACTGAATATGAGATTTATGTATACATATAAGCTTATGTATGTCAATAATTACTTCATATCACTTAAGATAAGTATATTATGACTCCATTAACACCTTAATAAGTATTATTAGGCCATGGATAAGCTATTTAAACTATTATAAATTATATAATAGAATAATAATTATATATATATATAATAAAATAATATATATTATTATTTTAACCTTATTTTTAAGATATAAGCTTAATCTAATTAAGGTTATCTTATTTTAAGCATAATAAATACTCAGTCCTAAGGATATTTAGGCTGACACTCCCTCACCCCAAAAAAACAATAAAAAAAATGTTAAGACATTTTAATTAATCTTAAGGAATGAAATAATAAAATAAAAAATTTTTTATAATACATATACTGATGAACAGTATTATTTAGATTTAAATTTTGTCAAGAGATTTCTAAGATCAGAGATTTCATTTTCTGGAATCCACTGGTCATATTCACTTGATTTATTTTTAAATCTTAATAGATACTCAACTCCCTTTTCTTTAGTAAGGTGTCTCTTTTTAAGTATCTTTTCAATTTCTGCTTTTTCCACTATTTCTTCAGGTTGCTGTTTATGCCTTCCTGATCTTCTTGGAAAGAGAGCAGTATCATTAGAATGGTATGGTTTTATAAGAGAAATAGGAAATACTGGATGTTTTCTATCATAAGGTGCATATAGAATAACCTCAACAGCATTATTACCAACCATCTTTTTAACTACAAATGGTCCAATGAATGGATCCTTCAATTTAACATTACCATTTAAATTGAAATGTAGCGTTGAAATAAGGACTTCATCACCCTCTTTGAACATTTGTTCTTTATGGGCTTTATCCCATCTTTTCTTTTCATACTCAAAAGCCTTATTTATACATTCTTGAGCATGTTTTCTGCATAATTCTTGCATCTGAAGAAAAGATTTAGTACCTGGATGAATATCCAATCTAGGTAACTTATTAAGAGTTTTAGCAGGGGTATTAGGTACATAACCCAACCATAACTCAAATGGCTTTTTGCCAGTGACAGAATGTACTGTACTATTATATGCAAATTCTAAACCTGGGATAAGGGTTACCCAATCATGCGTGAATTTGTCATTTGTCTTTAAAATTAAGACCAAAAGCACAGTATCTTCTTATATATCCTTAATGATTTTAACATCCTCAAAATTCATTAAAGATTCATTTGAGTCTATATTTAATATTGGATTGTAAAAGATGGACAAATCATCTTCCAACATACAGACTTCATTTTCATCACTATATGAGATATTACTGTCATAATCACTTGAATCATTACTCTTTTCTACTTCATTTTCAGATTCATGTTGATTTTCAACAATATTTATGTTTTCCTCACATTTGTGACCTTTAACCCAAGGTTTGTTACACTTATAACAAGTATTTGTTTCATACTTTTTAGGTACTACAGGTGCAGTAGGTTTTTTCTGCTTCTCCTGAAGTGTTTTTGAATTCTGAGTTTTTACAGGTTCAACATTTTGCTTATAAGTGGAATACCTTGATTCATACTTATGGTTTAATAATATTTCATTGCAAATATTAATAAAGTCAGAATATTCAGTAACATTTAATGTTCTAGCTACAACAATGTCTCTGACAGATATAGGTAATTTGTATATTATCTTATCTTTCCATAAGTTAAAATCCATATGAGGCTCAATGGCTTTTAATATTTTGTTTAAATTCATTAAAAATACCATAGGTTTGTCACCATTCAACGGATTATACCTAGTCTTCTCATACAGTCTTTGCTGAGTAAGCCTGAATTTAGAACCTCCAAATTGTTTTTCAATAAGTTGTTTCCATTCAGCCCAAGAGTAGTCTCTACCCTCACTTAAGACAGCTTCAAACCATAATAAAGCAACATCCTTAAATAAAGAAATTAATTTTGATGTTATCTCTTCATCTGGTAACTTATATGAGAATTTCAAGTTGTCAATTCTTTGAATAAAATGTTGCCAATCAGAGCTGGCTTCCCCATCATAAGTTGGGTACTGATCTATCTTAGGCCAGTTCTTCTGATTGGATTTTATCTCACTAATCTTAGGTAAATTCAACAACTCATTTACTTTTGATAAATGGTCTTGTATTTCTTCCTGCACGGATTTGTGACTTACATTTTCAGATTTGACACTACCACCAGATGGTTTCAATTGTGGTGGTATAGGGAAGGAATGAGATTCACTTTTGCCAATGAAAGGATTATTATTATATTGATTATACTTATGATTATCCTGGTTCATTAGTAGATTGGCAGTTTCAATCTCAACTTTAGTTAATCTTTGTAGCAACTCAGAGACACTTTGATTTGTCTGTGCAAAAGATAACTTTGTTCTTGATTCAGTTTTTAATAAGTGTGTTTCATATAATTTTTCTAACTCACAAAATTTGTTTGAAAGGTCATTATATTTATTACTCAATGAATCATATTTAAGAGTTAGAGACAAATGTTCTTTCTCTAATTCTTTATTACGTGTTGCTAATTGAGAAATGTTCAATGTTAAGGATGAAATTGTATCACTAGTGAGCTTAACTGTCTGTTCCTCACAATCAGTCATTCTATTCCACAATGCTGAAACAATTCTATGGACAGTTGGATTATTGTTAAAATATTCCATGTCCTCCTTTTCAATTCTCTCACTCTCCTGTGAACTTCTCATCTCACTAGTAGGTGGTTGCAACTGAGGATTAACTGTATTATCATTGTATATAGTACTGTTATTATGGACAAAAGACAAGTCAGGTGTATCTACTCTAAAACCTAAATTTCTTAAATCCTCCTCTATTTGTTGTACAGATTTAACATCAATAGAATTACCTATATTGTAATTATCAGTATTATGTCTAATCTGAGAGGGTAAGTTACTTACCAAGGGATGGTTGCCAGTCCTGATTTTTGGCGCTTTTTTCCCTTGTAAGGGTGAGCTGAGGAAGTCAGATGAGGGGGTGGATCCCTGTTGCAACTGTGGCTTGTCCACTGTTGGTGAAACCAGTCCCATTTCCATTTGTCTACCAGGATTTTCTCCTGGGAGTGAGTGGACCCTCCTTGGGTAGGGGGTTGCTGATTTGATTGACTGGGCTGGCCTCCCTTTAATTCTGCCATTGCCTGATTCATCTGCTGAAATCCTACCTTGCAATTGTTTTGCAACTGCTCTACCTCTTTGAACATGAGAGATTTTGATTCCTCTAGCTTCAGAACCTGTTTGGCCAGGTGGGACAGTTGATCCTGAAGAGGAGGAGACGTCTTTTTGATAGTTATCTTTTTTAAGAGGGCGTCCTTTTCCTCTATACTCATGCTTTCTGGCTGGGGGTACTGTTGTCCCTCCATGGTGATGTCCTGGAAAGTTTTTATTAGCTTTAGACCTGGTATTATAAGCAGGCTGTTCACTTACACTATCCTGGGGAGCACTCATATTGTTCAGAATAACAATATTTTACGTCTACAAAAGGAAAAACTCTGTGGAATTAGTAGACAAAAGATATTAGTAATTGTATTACTAATAAAAAAGCAATGGAGCTTACCCTGAATTTATATCTTTATTTATTTAAATAAAATGTAAGAAAAATTCGAAAAAATCTGTTAAAAATATAATAATAAGTTTAACTAGACCTCTATAAGGGTGGATAATTAGCTTACCAAGCTTTAGCCAAATACCAATTTAATTGGGTGTTATATTGGTGTCCAAATACCAAGTGAAATTGGGTTTATATTGGGTACAGTTACTACTGTAAATATCTAATTTTTATAATAAAAAATTAGTACAATTATTATAAGGGTTCTTTTCCGCAATCAATGAGTTATGATGACCCACTAATATGCCGCAGACCCAAATATTTGGTTAATTTTGAGTTGTACTAAGGTAAAAATCACGTCCCAAGGCTTATACTAAATAATAAGTAAAATATAAGGAAAGACCCCCAATTGTCAGTATAGTCTAGTATATAAGTATGATATAATAGTGTTATTTTATGGTCCTACTACTTATTAATAAATGATTTAGTGATTAAACCTCAGGGGAAGACTAATAGAATAGTTATACTCAAATAAAACTCACAATACTTGGATTTAAATGCGTGCTAGTGGTGGAAAATAGAAGAATAAAATATAGTTATAGCTTTTATAAAGATAATATCAATTTATAAGGGCTTTATAATATATTTCTGAATGTTAATAATTGTAGTGTAATGTTTGTTTGAAGTGTAGTAATTGAATGATGATAATAAACCGTCAAAATCCCTTCTTACTTATACCCAAATCCACTGGAGTGCACAGACCTTCAATCCAGATGATGTCACTGCTATCCCCGGCAATTACAGCACTGTGAGGGCCCATCACCTCCCCATGGCGTCCACTTCAAGCAGTTTCAACACCCAGACCTCCAGTAAGGACCCTTCATCACTATTAATAATAACACAGAGTCATACCATAAATAGAAAACCCAGATAAAAGCGGATACCATAAAGAAACAGGTAAAATAAATGATCAAAAAGAGATTTAATGAAACTAAAAGCATATAAAGGAAACAAATAAAATGTCGAAGCCCCCAATAACATCCCCAAGCATCCACATTAACCCAAAAACATCTTTCCAACCCATAAATCCGTGAATAACCATCCAAGGAAGTAATTTTAGTTGTCCAAACTGGGTGTATGCGCCTGATATAGGTGTCTATGCTTCTGTAGGCGTTGTGAATCCACTGATTTCGTCCATATGACCTAAAATAAGCAGAAAAACAAAGGTTATAGGCTATAAAGGGGCTAAAACCCACTTATATACCTAAATATACATAATATACTGCATATTTCACTGAATATGAGATTTATGTATACATATAAGCTTATGTATGTCAATAATTACTTCATATCACTTAAGATAAGTATATTATGACTCCATTAACACCTTAATAAGTATTATTAGGCCATGGATAAGCTATTTAAACTATTATAAATTATATAATAGAATAATAATTATATATATATATAATAAAATAATATATATTATTATTTTAACCTTATTTTTAAGATATAAGCTTAATCTAATTAAGGTTATCTTATTTTAAGCATAAGAAATACTCAGTCCTAAGGATATTTAGGCTGACAGAATATTTGTATTTTAATTTAGAAAATTTATTTTTAAATAAAATTCTCCACTTGAAAAAATTTTGCAATACCCCACCCCTGCATTTTATTGAATAAAGGGGTGGGTATCACCAAAAAATTTTTAAGTCAAAAATTTTACACATCTTATTTGAAAATTTGGCAATACCTCACCTTCAAATTACTCTGAGACAGGGTGAGGATAAATAAATTTTCATTTTAATTTCATAAATAATTAAGTAAATAAATCAAAAGAGATAATCAACCAAGTAAAAGTAATGGAATCTCAAATACTACCTGGCAATGATTTCAGATGTGACCAAAGTAAAAGAAAAAATAAGACAAGAATAGTATTATGAAATCATTCATACCATTAAATTATATGTTTGAATGAACACCTTTATACAACACAAGGCCTGATGGAACATTACTTACAGTTTATTGATTATCTTTAATAACTGATAAATTACAAATTTAAGAAATAAAAATAAAAATTTGGAAAATCCTTTAGTTATCATATTTAGAGCCCCTCCCTAATGTTTTACTAGCCTTTGACCCTTCACCACTTACTTTACTTACCCAGTTTATCAAGCTTTGATTGATCTTGAAAGAACATCTAGAATGGGTAAATTTTTAAAAGAATCTAATCCAGAAGGCACCTTAGTAGTTTCATGATTATCTCTTGAAGAATTCAAAATAACTTTGATAATCCCATTTCCTAACCAAAGTCCATGATAAATTTATGATCTGGAAAGTTAACTCCATGTTCTTTAATTTGATCTGGTGAAGGGATTGGTCTTCCAGTAATAGGATCAATATAACAGAACAGCCCAAAATCAAGCATATTAGAATCAGTTTTTTCCACATGGATCTGGTTATTAAATCCTCAATAGGTGATGATAAAATTAGAAGAAAATATTTAATTATTACTGGGCTAAACCTATTCCATATCTATCCAATTGGGAGGTCCAGATTTCTTGGCCAGTTTATTATTAGATTTAAATTCCCAAATACATAATTATTTCAAGTGATTGGCCAAGAAAGAATTGAATGATCCTAAGCTTTTCCATATTTCTAAATATTCCTTTATTTATTGATCACTGAGATTTTGGAGTAAAGAATAAATTCCTGGAGAGAGAAATAAGAAAATAGGTTTCTTAAAAATTTATGAATATAAAGACTTACTTTCAGCCAGGCTGCTAGACTTACCCAGTAAAGTAATTAATTATTTACTGGGATAAAGCCACACCTTTTTATTTCTTATTTTACTATTAATTATATTATATTTAATTTAAAATTACTTGTAATAAATTAACTAATTACAATAAGTAAATTTAGTAAATATTTAAATTAATATTAACGTCCCTTATATTTTTATCCCCTAACACTGTGCTCAATGAAAGGTTAAAAGAGATAAAAATATACTAATACTAAAATTGAAAAAATTCAAATTAGTTTATTTAAAATACTAAAAATTGACAATCAAATTGTTTTGTACTAAGTGTGAAATTTAAAGTGAACTTTGAAATATATCAAATAAATTGATATGAACATTAAAATATAATTTATTGGTGCATCTTTTTAGTACTCTCTGTTATTTTTAATTTCTTATTTTGGAAGGATCTTGTCTCTCACACTCTTGTATGTAGGCTTCTTAACTCTGTGTAGTCTCTCCCCTTTTTGCCTATAAAAGGTCTCCTATCTTGAGCTGCTTTATTCATTCCATTACTTACTTTTTATTACATACAACCAAAAAAATATTCTATTACTACCCATACTGATTTATTATTTAGATTTTTGTAAGTTTAGTCTTTATAAAAAATAATAAAAATTTCCCTTACCTTTTTATTGAGTAATAAATCATATAAGATAAAATCTATGTACCTTGATTGAAATCCTTGAATAATACACCTTCACTGCAGTTTGGACTGCCATAAAATTTTCTAGACCATTAGGGCCCCTTGACAGTTGGGAGACTTTCCTATTTGTTTTAAACACATTGTTATCTTGATTCCAGCTACTGAGGGACTTTCAACTACGAGGACCAATAAGCTCTGGAGAACAACTGAAAACAATGAACAACATCAGGCACATGACTTACCTTTTTTTCCACAACTGGCACTCGAACATTTCCCTGAGTCTAAGGTTTATATAGGTTTATTTGTCCAATATATTTGTAGTGACTATACCAGTTACTATCTGTAGGTCTAACTCTGCTTATTTCATCTTTCACATATATCTTTTTACTCAGCACTCTGTAGTGGCATTAATTTGTTCATATTACAGGGGGAGGTTCCTGGTAAATAATAAAGAATTTTTTATTTAAAATTTTTTTTTCTGTAGTTGACCAAGATAGAGAAATACTGTTCTTAGTCCTAGAAGTAATAAATTTATTTAAATAATGATATTATTTTTTAAATTATTTAATTTGACAATTTTTTGGATAATTAAAATCTTATTTTATTGTTTAAGTTGACAATTGTCCTTTCAGTAAAATAATAAATATATAAATTACTTGAAATAATTATATTAAATTACTTCAGTTGACATTAAATTCCTGGTAATAAAAATTTCAGTTGACTCATAGTCCTGATAATTATACATCAATATATATATTAGTAATTAATTGAGACTTGTATTAATTATTCCAGTTGACTTTTTGTCCTAATAATTAATAAATTGTTTTATTATTTCAGTTGATTTATTTTAAATCCTGGTAATAAAATATAATTATCTTAATTAATTTAATTAATTTAAAATTGTGATAATTATTTCAGTTGATTTTTTCTCCTGATAAGTATTATATTTTAATTATTCCAGTTGATTGAATAATCCTGATAATTGACTATATACTTGAAATATTTTTTATTTTTTCTCTTATTTTTCTTTTAAAAAAGTTAAATAACAACTGATTAAATTTTAATATTTCTTTCTCTCAGTTCAGTTATATACAAAAATGACTGATCAAAGTGCTTCTGCTGGCTGTGATGAGGAACTACACTTGATTTATTATTATGAGACTTCTGTAAGTTCTCTTTTGACTACAAAACTTGCTCAAATTAATCAATTGCTGGATCAATCAGGATGTGGAGATGCAAGAAGTTGAAATAAAAGTGGAAAAAACTGCTCTGGATCAAAAGCCTCCATTGAACCCCCCAGAAGAGCTTCCAAGAGGATTCAAGATAAAAAAGATGCCCTTGCAGTAGCAGGTCAGAAGCCTCTCGACTCACCTCAGGGAGTTGAGGGCAGAGAGCCTCAAACTAAGATCAAAAGTAGAAATTCTATAAGAAAAGGTAAGAAATTTAGAGTCTTTTCCTCAAGAGAAGAGGAAACCTCATCCAACAACAAAAGCCCTTCCACAATTGGCTCCTCAACAACAGGAAAAGGTGGAATTTTTAAAATGGCAATGGGACTGGATAAACACCCAGTGGGACTACCTTCAGGCCCAACAACAGCAAGCACCTCTGGCAGGTCCTTCCAGGCCCCATCAATTCATCCCAGCCCCTCCTCATCCCTACCAAGGAGGAAGAAGGAAAAAGAACCCTCAATTTCAAATTTTTTCAAAGCCATGGTAAGCCCCTCCATTTAATCTCAAGTTCCCTTTATTGTCACTGATCCAGTTCCTTCAGGTAATTCTGGAAGAGGTGATGATACCTTGAGACCAGTAGAGGCTGGCTCTAGTAGGCTTATCAATCAATACTCTGATGTATCTACTCCTTTAGTTCTAATTTATACTTCAATGATTAACCCTGGTATGGCTATTATTGATGAAACAATTGATCATGAAGTTTATGAGAGGCTGTAAAATTATTCTGTTACTTTATTGAGTAATACCCCTGATGTAGCTACCATTAATGATGAATATTTGAGAGATATTATTACTAAAAAAAATCACATAATGAACAACCTCCAATTAACTCAAAAATTTAATAGTTTGGTAACTGAAAAAGGTTACAAAGCAGTGATAAATGAATTGCACAGGGTTTCTAATGATTTGTATAATTACAAAGTAACTCATGAGAAGAAAGTTTCTTTGTGGAAAAATATCAAGAATGATTTGTACAAGTTACAAGAAAATGTGTCTATCTGTTACCAGGAACTAGAGGGACATAATTTAGACTTGAAGAGACTAAATGACCATTATTCATCTCTGCAAAACAAGAATCAATTATCTTTTGCAAATATCAATGAGACATTATCCAGTATTCCAAGAGTAAAAACTAGGCTAACAAATATTGAAGAGCAATTGAACTCTTTGTTACATGACAAAAAGTATTCTGACATTTCTTTGAAAGAACCTTTTGCACTGGATACTCCAATGGTACCTGTCCCTAGTTCATCTAAAGTAAAATTAGTGCCAGGAATGCCTGTAGATATTCCTGAGTTTCCATCAAAAATTGATGATGCACCTTGTTCATCTACAGAAGGGTTAAAAAATGAGATTACTTCCCAGTTAGAGAATTTATAGCTTCTTATCACTCAGAAACAAGCTTTTAATAAGGATCCTGCTTCAAATCAAAAGAATTGGCCAAAATGTGACCAATATCCAACATTTGATTGTGATTCTTCCTCTTATTGGCAGAAATTTATATGCAGATTTGATAATCTGAAGAATTCTTACCAACTTCCAGATGAAGAAATTGTGTCTAAATAAATTTATTTCTTTACCAATGTAGCCCTAATGTGGTATGAATCTGTCCTTTTAGATAAAAATGACTACTCATGGGAAGATTGGAAGAAATTAATTAAAACACAGTTTGGTGGTTCCAAGTTTAGGCTAGCTCAACAAAGGCAGTATGAGGAAGCTAAATATAGCTCTTTATATACTGAAAAACCTATTGAGTTCCTAATGAAACTTGTGAAGATCCTGAGGGCAATTGACGCAGATATGAATTCTGAATTATGGAATGACAGGATCCTCTATAAATTGCCTATGTCTCTGAGAGACTTGATAGTTTCTAGGTCTGAGTTCTCAAGAGAACCTTCTTTTTTTATTAATACTTGTAATGAGATCCTTTTAAATAACAAGTATGATTCTATAAGATTCATTCCTATATTTTTATTAAAGAAAACCTCCAATTACCAATAGACACCTCCTGAAAATGTTGGTAAACCTTCTGCCCCTATTGCACCTAAAAATTATGCAGAAAGCCTTGTCAGAAAGGCCATTTTTGAGACAGAAAGATAAATATTGTTGAAAAAACAGAGGAACATGCTGATGACACAGTTTCACTTGATGATACTTCAAGTCATTGTTCCAGAAATATTTCATATGAATCTCACCAGGAAATTTTAATTCTGGAAGAAGATATTCATTTTTTGAATAATATTGACATTAGGAATAATTATTTATCTACAGTGGAAGATTCTTAGATCATAAGAAATCTTGAGGACAGCTCAATTATTATTGCACCTCTCAAGGCACCATTCTTGATTTATGGAAATAAAATTGAGGTTGTTGTGGATTCTCAAGCTGGAGGAAGTGTAGTATCTGAAAAATTACTTTCTTCAGTGGATCTGGATTATCAATAAAAACTCATGCCTATCACTTCTGAGAATTGGAGAGGCTATGGCTCTGTTTTGTCCCCCATTGGTAAATACAAAGCTACAGTATTTTTCAAATATAACCATGGCATTGTAAGAGCTATGAGTGACTTTGTAGTTATGAAAAATGATAACCTAAGTAGTTGGTTCATTGTGGGAAATGACATTTTAACCAAATATGGCATTAAATTGGGTCCCTCAAACCAATTCTTTACAATGTGGTTGAATGGGAAGAGAAAATTTAAAATTTTCTCCCCAAAAAAGTTATTAAAACCAGGATTGAACACATGAAATGTAATTCTGTGATTCAATATAAAGGAAGATCTACAAAATAAATTTCTGCCTTATTGTCTGAAATTGAAACAGCTTCTTTTGGAGAACAAATTTCTGGTGAGGAAAATGATTCCATCATTCAGTTGATATAATCTTTTCCTATGGCCTTTGTTCATGGGTCACATGAATTAGGATTGGTAAAAAAAGAAATGAAGCTCTCATTATCTTTCCAATTAACTGAAATACCATCTAGTTGAAAGAAGAAGCCTTATCCTGCTTCTCCCACAAAGAGAAAAGATATTTAAGACAATATCTCTACCCTTTTAAAATGAATATTATTGAAAAGATAGTTGAAACACCTAAATATTGTTTTATCTCACCTGTCCTAATTTCTATAGAGAAAGATAAAGCCAGATTATGCAGTGATTATAGAGAATTAAATACTTATACTGTTGATAATATCTATCCTTTACCCAGAATTAAATCTATACATGCTACCTTACAGGGTGCTAAATAATCAGCTGTTTCGATGGTAATAAGGGATATCACCAGGTACCTTTTGAGAAGAATTCACAGAATTTTCTGATGATTGCTACTCATATGGATATTTATAAGTATGTTAGGATGCCATTTGGCCCTAATAATTCCCCTTCAGTTTTTCAAAAGGCTACGGAAAACACATTCCATCAATAAATAATTGAAGGATGGCTGATGGTTTATATTGATGATATCATCATATTCTCTAAAATATTTGAGGACCATCTTAACCACCTGTGTAAAGTATTCCATTAAATGGATGAGGTAATTATGACACTTTCCTTGAAGAAATGCAAATTTTGTTTTCATTCATTGAAAGTGCTTGATCATAATTTCTCAGGGTTACAGATATGTGTTGACCAGAACAAATTGACAGCCATACCACAGGTAAAAGCTCCTACTACAGTCACAGAGCTCCAGAGTTTTTTGGGAATGTGTGGATACTATAGACAGTATATTTAAAATTATCAGGTAATAGCATTATCTCTAACCTAATTCACTATGAAAAATGTTGCTTTTTTCTGGAACAGTGAAAGACAAAGAGCCTTTGACACTATGAAACAATGTTTAATGTCAGCACTAATTCTTGCTTTACCTGAATTTAATCAACCATTTTTTTATACACTGATGACATTTTAATTGGCCTTGGTGCTGCTCTCCATCAAAAACAAGTTATGAATGAAAAAGTATCAGAAGTAGTAATTTGTTATATTTCAAGAACCTTTAGAAATAGTGAATTGAAATATGTAGCCACTCAACTGGAGTGTTTAGAAGTAGTGTTGGCTCTAGAGAAGCTACATTATTATCTGGATGACTAGAAATTTGAACTTTTCACTGACTTCAGTGCAGTTAAATCCCTCTTGAACTTGAAAACACCTAACAGACATATGTACAGATGGAATCTAGCTGTTCAAGAATACAGAGGAAGGATTAAAATAAATCATAGGGCTGGTATTGTTCACTCAAATGTGGATATGTTATCAAGGTCACCTTTACCAAATGATGACTCTAATCCTGCTTATGATCCTGAGGATGAAATCATTCATATTCATGGGATATATGTGGTTGATATGGAGGAAGAGCTATTACAGCTTATTCTGGATTCATATGATAAGGAAACTGACTTAATAAAGTTATGCAACATATTAAATGATCCAAAGAATGCTTCAATATAAGCATTAATTAAAACCCTCACACCAAAGTACCAGACTGCTTTGAAAAAAGTAAAATTTTCAATTGATTATGGCTACCTGTATTATAGAAGAAAGTTGAGTAATGTTATTTTTATTCCTCCTTCTATGAAAGAGATCATCTTGAAGATTTTTCATGATAAAATACTGGCTGGAAATTTTGATTTTGAAAAAAAAAAGATCAGAATTAAGAACACTTCTTGGTGGGTTAATATTTCTGAAGATACCAAAATATATGTTGAATCCTGTGATTATTTCCAGAAATTAAAAAGATTAACTGTAAAAAGAGCTGGATTAATGCAACATATTGAAGCTCCTGATTCACCATGGCAAATAATAAACATGGACTTTGTAACAGGATTTCCCATTTCTGGGAAAGACAGTTATAACTCTTGTTGGGTTATAGTGTACAGTTTTACAAAAATGTGTAAATTTATCCCTGCCCACAAGGATGTTTCCACTAAAGAATTAGCCTTCTTGTGGTGGTCTCATATGTTTAATACTTCTGGCTCTCCAAAGGCCATAATCTCTGAAAGAGACCCTAAATTTACTTCTGAATTTTGGATGTCTCTGATGGATGTTTGTGGTTGTGATCTGAAGATTTCTACTGCCCATCACCCCCAGACTGATGGATTAGATGAAAGAATTATTCAGAATTTAGAGGTCATGATAAGAAGGTATTGTGCCTTTGGCCTTGAGTACAAAGACAATTACAGATTCATTCATGATTGCTTTACCTAACTTCCTGATTTGGAATTTGCTTATAATAGCACTGTTCACTCTGTTACTCAGAGAAAGGCTTTTGAGCTCTGGCTTGGATATGTTCCAAATACTCCTGCCCAAATTCTCAATAAGAAAATACCTAAATTGGATTTACATCCTGGTGTAAAATTGTTTCTTCAAATGCAACAAGTTTGCAGAAGTAATTCTCAAACATGTATTGAAAAATCTTTTGAATATGAGAAGAAGAGGTGGAATAAATCCCATAAAGAATAAACTTTTAAAATGGGTGATGAAGTACAGATTTCTACAGTCCACTTCAATTTACAAGGTAACAACAAATTAAAAGACCAATTTTCAGGTCCATTTGTTTTCAGAAGAATTGTTGGTGAGAATGCAGTTGAAGTTATCTTGTACTCTCCATATGACAGAAAACATCCTGTTTTTCCAATATCTCTTCTGTAACCTTACACATCCAATAGTGATTTATTTCCTAAAAGGAGGGGAAGACCAAAGAAGACCCCTATTGAAATCACTGAAACAGAAGAATTTGATAAGATTCTCAATGAGAGAATAATTTCTGCTGAAAAAGGTACTGAATACTTATTGAGATTCAAGAATAAATCTTCTGAATATGATTCTTGGATACCTGTGAAAGAGATATATAATCATCCTGCTCTACTAAAGACATATAAAAAAAATCATAGCATTTTTTTATTGTTTTTTTAGAGTGAGGGATTGTCAGCCAGGCTGATAGACTTACCCAGTAAAATAATTAATTATTTACTGGGATGAAGCCACACCTTTTTATTTCTTATTTCATTATTAATTATTTTCTGTTTACTTTAAAATTACTTGTAGTAAATTAACCAATTACAATAGGGGGTATCAAAGTTGGAAATTTTTAATTATTTAAAAGATATCTCACAACACAAAAAGAAAGCCATAAAATTGACATTAATTATCAGTAAAAAGGTATTTTGGGGCACAATAGGGCATAATTTAAAAAAATTATCATGTTTGATTTGGTGGAGAAAAGAGGTATTTCAAAATGGAATATTTTTAACTTTGATAAACCCTAATAAGTAAATTTAGTAAATATTTAAATTAATATTAATATCCCTTATATTTTTATTCCCTAACATTGTTCTCAATGAGAGGTTAAAAGAGATAAAAATATACTAATACTTAAATTGAAAAAATTCAAATTATTTTATTTAAAATACTAAAAATTGAAAATCAGATTGTTTTGTACTAAGTGCGACATTTAAAGTGAAATTTAAAATATATCAAATAAATTGATATATACATTAAAATATATTTTATTGGCACATCTTTTTAGTACTCTCTGTTATTTTTAATTTCTTATTTTGGAAGGATCTTTTCTCTCACACTCTTGTATGTAGGATTCTTAACTCCGTGTACTCTTTCCCCTTTTTTTCCTATAAAAGGTCATCTATCTTGTGCTGCTTTATTCATTCCATTACTTACTTTTTATTATATACAACCAAAAAAATATTCTATTGCTACCCATACTGATTTATTAACTACATTTTTGTAAATTAAGTCCTTATAAGTAATAATAAAATTTTCCCTTACCTTTTTATTGATTAATAAATCATATAAGATAAAATCTATGTACCTTGATTGAAATTCTTGAGTTATCCACCTTCACTGCCTTTTGGACCACTGTAAAATCTTCTAGACAATTAGGACCCCTTGAAACTTACCAAATCACACACCCTTTTCATAGCCAGGTCTTCAACCAAGTTCTATCATGATTCCTCCAATCTTCTTTTTATTATGTAATTTTTGTAAAAATAATTCCATCTGATATACAGTAGCAATGGCATCTGATAATTTATTAAACACTTCATCTTGAACACTGTTGAAAAAATGAACATGTGAAATAATTTGAGGTTGGTATCCTTTACTAATAACCCCAAACACAATGTCCTTACCACTAGCATTTAAGTACTTTTTTTTCTGGTAATGAATCAAGATAATCATCTTTTTTAAATATGCTAGTTTTGTACTAAGTCAGATTTTTCAAAGAGCCAAAGAAGGCTTTAAAAAAAATTTCCTTCTAATTAAATTATTTTTTTTGATAAGATTTTCCCTTCTCATTCAGAATTGTAGGTTTCACCTCTGAAAAAGGTTTGGAAGATTATGAGATTTATGAGAGTGATAAGAGTGATAAGAGTGATTAGAGTGATTAGAATGATGAGAGTGATGAGAGCAATGAGAGTGATGAGGACTTTGAAATTATTTTAGATATTTTGATGATATTTTTGAATCTTTTTTTTTTGAAATATGAAAAAAGATTTAAAAAAAGAAACAACAAAAAATTAAGAAAAAAAATTAATAATTATTTTTCATTTCTTTCTACCTTAATCCCTCAATTTCCCATTTTTGATGTCCTCAATATCCCCCCTATTATCCCATTTTTGGTGTCCTCAACCCCCCTGTTGCTCAATTTGGTGTCCTCAAAACCCCCCCTTTCCCCCTTTGGTGTCCTCAACATCCCCCATTTTACCCCCTTTGGTGTCTGTAATACACCTCTTTTTCCCCCTTAAGTGTCCTCAGGAACACCCCTTTTCAACCCTTTGGTCTCCTGAACCCCCCCCTCCCCATTACTCCTCATTGCTCCTATCTCTCCCCCCTCACCTCTCCCCCCTCACCTCTCCCCCCTCACCTCTCCCCCCTCCTCCCTTTGTTTCTTAATGAATTGCTAACAATATTTTACACTAATGAACTATTGTCACCAATTTTTCATCAACTTAAAGAGCTTCTTAGAAAATTATGAAACAATGAAGGGAAGAGGGAGGTGAGGTGAGAGGGGTGGGGGGTGGGGTGGGAGTAATTAGGAGGAAGGGGGGAGTAATGATGGAGGAGGGGGGAAGCTATGATGGGGAGGGATAGGTGGGGAGTGGGGGTTTTCAGGAGACCAAAGGGGGAAAAGGGGGAACCTAAGGGCACCTAAGAGGGGAAAAAGGAAGGGGGGGTGTTGAGGACACCAAAGGGGGAAAAAGGGGGAATAGGAAGGGTGCATCTTGAGGACACCTAAGAGGGGAAACGGGGGAGGTGGAGGACACCAAAGGGTGCAAAAGGGTGGAATGAGGAGGCCAAGGAGGGGGAAAAGGGGGGAAGGTGGCATAATCACTAGGCCAACAAGAGATATAGATAGGATTATAGAGAGAAAAAAAAAGAGAAAAGAGGGAGAGAAAGAACAAAAAAAGAGTTAATTTAACCTTGAAAACCAAAAAAAGATCCACTTACAAAAAAGAAAAAAAATATTCATAATTAGCAAATAAAAAATCAAAAAAAATGAATAAAATGACTTACCTGGAGAGATGAGATGAGAAATCAAATGAAACTAAATTGTTTGAGGAGAGGAGGAAAAGGATATAAGGGATAAATGAAAAAAGAAACTGTGAAAAATTATGTGATTGCAGAAAATATGTGATTTCATGTTGAGCTAGTGAATGAAAACAAATGAGACATCCAGAAAAGAGACATTCACCATAAATTTAAAATAAAATTGAATTTTCAAAAAACAAAATACCAAACCAAGTGAATAAAGCATACAAGTCAAAAATTTGGAGAGTATGAAAAAAAAATTAAAAGGGTTGTGTCTCCAAATTTTGGAGGGTGATTGTCATAATGAAAGAGTGTATGCCAGTGGAAGGATTGTTTTGTGATTCAAAAAGGGGAGAGCTGGTTCAGGTTTGGGATCCTCTTCTTCATAAAGATCATTCCACTCATCATTTAAATCAGCTAGGATATTGTGGAGTATAAAACAACTCATTATCCAATGATTTGCAATTTTTATTTCCATTTTTTTTTGAAATTTGATTCTGAGTTCCCAGAGACTAGAAAATCTTCCCTTTAAAATAACAATAGCATGTTCAATTTGTACTCTTGATTGTGAAAGGTGGTAATTATAGGTGGTTTTAAGGTCACTTTTTAAAGTTGCACCTTGTAAAGCAGGTATAATATACTTTACACTTGCATATGCTGAGTCTGCAAGGAGGTAATGAGATTCATTGAAGTATGAGTCAGGATATTGATAAACTCTCATTCTTTGGAAGACTGAAGAGTCATGAAGAAAAATTTCAAGATAATTAGAAATATTCAACAAAAAAATCTGCAAATAATTATAAAATAAAATAAAATAATTTTTGTGAAGATCAGCAAGATCAAGATTTGTCCCTCCAGCAAGAGGTTATACTCCACAATTTTAGTGGGCCTGATTGTGAAGATCAAGATTCATGAGGTTAAACTGCACAATTTTAGAAGATGTGATTATGTTTATGAATCAAGATTTGAAGATTTATAAGATGTAAGTGAAGATGAAGATTTGTATTTGAGGAAAATCTTTGGAGTGGTTAGATTGGGGTCTAAAAGTAAGTCCTCCCAATTGTGAACTGCTATGGTTTCTTCTACACCTTTCAAAAACATTACTTTTGCCACACAAGTGAGAAATGGGGAAACCCTTGGTTTTTGTTCCAGGTCTGGTGGTGAAGAATTCATGAAGATTCCTCAAGTTGAAGGTGGAGCTGCAAAATATAAGAAGGTAGCTCAGAAGATTAGGCTTGTCAATTAGCCTATACCTGTGGGTTTGAATCCCCCCTTGAAGGGTCCTCTTCTGTCAAGAGTTCTGTACTGTACTCCTCTGGTGAAGAATCCTCCTGATTTTATGGAAACTTCTAGGGTTACTGTGGAAAGGTTGAAAGTTGTTAATTTTGGTCCTGATGGATGGTTGTCTGAGGAGGAAAGAAAGTTGTTGTTGCATTTTATTGTGCTAAGAGAGATGGCTGTGGAGCTTGTTTAGGAGAAAAGGGGGTGTTGAAACATTCTTATGGGGAATCTTGCTTTATTCCTGTGGTTTGTCATGAACATTGGAAAATCAAACCTATTCTATTTCCAGCTGCTATCAGAGATGATTTTGTGGAGATTTTTAGGGAAAGGGTAAGGCCTGGGTTATATGAACAGTCAAAATTTAGTTATTCAAGTCCTGTGTTCTGTGTGAAGAAGCAGAATGTGAAGTTAAGAGTGGTGCATGATCTCAGAGCTTTGAATAGAGTCACCATCAAAGATACTGGTATACCACTATGTACAGAGGATTTCATTGAAGCTTTTACTGAAAGAGTGTGTTATGGTTGGGGTGATATTATTGGTGGTTATGATGAGAGGGAACTTCCTGTGGATTCAAGGTCTCTCAAAACTTTTGAGACTCCTTTGGGAAGATTTCAGCTCACAAGGTTGCCTCAAAGGGTAACAAATTCAGTGGCAGTTTATCAATCACAAATGGCTTAGATTTTTCAGGCTGAGGTTCCTACTCATGCTTTAATTTTTATTGATGATGGTGGAATTAAAGTATCTTCCACTGATTAAGGTAATGAGTTGTTGAAAAAAAATCCTGGTATAAGGAGGTTTGTTTGAGAATATGCAAAAACTCTAGAGAGTGTGTTGTTCAGGATTGAAGATGCTCGTTTTACTATATCTGGGTCAAAAATTTTGTTGTTGTGTTCCTGATTTGGAAATTCTGGAACATGTGGTGTGTAAAGAGGGAAGGATTATGGAAAATAAGAAGATTAATAAAATCCAGTCATGGCCAGGACCTAAAAATACTACTGAAATCAGGGGATTTTTGGGAGTGTGTGTGTATGAAGTCTTTTTATTAAGGATTTTTCTTTTTTTGCTTCACCTTTATGGAAGCTTACCAGAAAAGATGCAGACTGGGAACAGAATGAAGAGTGTGAAGAGGCTTTTCAGAATTTGAAAAAGGTGGTAGGTGAAGATATTATTCTTCACAAGTTTAACTATGGTGTTGGTGCTGGAAGAGTTTATCTGGAAGTGGAATCAAGCTATATTGCTACTGGTGCTGTTTTGTTTTAGAAAGATAAAACTGGGAGGGTCAGGCCAGTAAGTTATGAGTCAGTGGTGTTTAATGAGGTGGAATCTAGGTATTCTCAGCCTAAGTTGGAATTTTGTGGTGTGGCTTAAATCTTGAAGAAGCTACAGGTTGTTTTATGAGGGCAGAATTTTGAACTGCAGGTGGATGAAAAATTGTTGGTTCAGATGATCAAAACACCTAGTCTTCCTAATTCTCCAATGACTAGGTGGGTGGCATTTATTTAACATTTTTCTTTTGAACTTGTGCACAAGCAAGTTAAAACTTTTACTATGCCTGATGGGTTTTCAAGGAGGCCACCTACAGATGGAGATTCTGATTCAGAAGATTTTGATAAAGATGTTCCAGTGGTTAGGGCCAGAAAAAAAGGTGCTGAAGTTCTATCTAACCTCCCCCAAGAGGTTTAACTGGCTGGATCATATCTTGATTCTGGTGATAAGAATTTTGTTGTTGATGAAGAAGGGCTGTTGTTTGGGATGGCTCAAATTTAGAAAATGGAGTTTTTGTTGGTACACTGTATTCTCATAAAGTTCAGTGGAAAGAGAAGGATGTGTTAAAATTTAATGATTGGTGTCCTGGATGGGCTGGTCAATTGGTGCATGTGTATACTGGTGATTTTTATGAAAGTGTTGTGCCCTTGGATGTCATTTTGTTGGATTTTGAAGATAGATCTGAGGTCAGTCTGGGTTTTATTTTTTTATTGTGGAATATATGTTGACCTTGGAGAGGCCAGATAGTTGTGATGATGATACTTGGTTAGCAATCAAGAAGAAGGGTCCTGGCTTTTATGTTTCAGGGAGATGGTTGATGAGGAGGAGGCATCCAAATCCTCAACTTGTGGTGACTCAGAAGAAGGGTCAAGAGGTGGTTTTGAAGTCTTTGCATGAATACCTTGGTCATAGAGGCTTTTGGGAGTCTTATAGAAGAGTAGCATATAGATTTTGGTGGCCTGGTATGAAGTTGGCTGTGCAGGGTTGGGTTCAATTTGTAAAGAATTTAAAAGAAGAAGTCACTTGAAGACAAAAGAAATTGGTCATGCTACTGGGGAATTAACTGTGTTTGGAAGAGTCTGTTTGGATGATGTCCATAGTAAAGAAGGCAGGTACAAATATTTGATTGTTGCCAGGGATTATTTTTCTGGCTGGGTTGAGGCAGTGCCTCTGTTTAATTTGATTGCTAAAAATGTAGCAGAATTTTTGAAAAAAGATTGGGTCTATATATATGGATTGATGAAGTTGGTTACTGCTGATGATGGGCCAGAGTTTGGTGCTGAACTCAAGGAATCTGTTGCTAGCATTGCTTCAGATGTTAGAGTGGCTACACCTTATTATCCTGAAGCTGAAGGCATGGTGGAAAAAGGTCATCAAGTTATCAAGAATGCTTTGGTGAAAATGTGTGGAGATAGTGCTGAAACGTAGAGGAATTATTTACCTTTGGTGTTGTTTGCTGACAGATGAAATGGACCTTACAGAATCAGATCCCATGTATCTGGAGTTTCTTATGTTTTGGAAGAGTTGGATGTTTCAGTCTTAAAGAAAAGAGTGGCTTCAGATCAAGTGAAGAGGCTTTATCCTAGAGGCACATGATGTGAGGAAGACTGACTCTGAAATGAGGATAAACTATGGACCATTCTTTCAATTTTAGATTTTGGTTGTACTGAAGAGCAGCTTTTTGTTTTGGGAACTTTTTGTTAGAGGTACCCATAAGTGGGGCTCTAGATTTGATCTTGGCAAGTGTGGGGGTAACTGATGGGCTGGCTAATCTATCAACACTTACCCCAGATTGTCTGTTTCCAACCCCTTCTCTTAATTTGGTTGAACACTAGTATTGGTTTCTTTTCACAGGTTTTTTAGTCCTCTATGACTTTAAACTGGATTTAATTTGGTCCTAAAGTGCTGGTCTTTACACTGTGTGGATTTTTGTGTTGGATGATTGTTTTTCAAAGAAGGTGCCCAGGGGGGACTTCTAGATTTTATTTTGTCAAGTGTGGGGGTAACTGATGAGCTGGCTGCTTTGTAGAACAGTTACCCCAGAATGTCTGTTTCAAGTCCTTTGTTTGTGCTAGTTGAATTCTAGTTCTGTTTTTTTATTCATGTTTCTAGCCCTCTATGACTTTAAACTGGCATAGACCAGGTCCTTAATCATTGGTTTATTTGGAATGGTGGTGGATCACTGGTGGTCTCCCATCATTTTTACTTATTGGAGGGAGCCCATCCAGTTATCTTTTCTTTGGATTGGAATTGGCTTTTCTTTTTATTGTTTGTTATGAAAGTGGTTTTAGATTATTTTATTTCTTCTCTTTTTTTCTTTTAATTTTATTATGGGGGTTATTTGGAAAAAGGTGGAAAAAAATTACAAAATCAAAATTATGTGGTGTAACCACAACAGGGTCGCCTGGATGTGGGCAAGCATTGGTGTGGAAAATTTCATCAATTGGCAAGGAAATGCTATATTCTTTATTATTATTATTTTTATTAGTATTATTTATCAGTTTATTTATTTTATTTCAGTTCAATTATTTAAAGGTGTATCCACATCAAGGTGCACTTGGATGTGGGTAAGGTATCAGGGGATCAGCTCATCAATTGTCTGGGGGATACCTTTTTTTTGTATTATGTGAGTAGTTATAGGTAGTAATTAGTATTTAAAAAAATGAAATGCTAATTATTAATTTTTTTCTTTACTTAATTATTTTATTTTATTTTCTGTTTTCAATAATTTAATTTCTGGAAGAAGAAGCTTCTGGAGGTTGGTCTGGATTGTGTTGACAATTTTGTTTTTTGTTGGGATTGTGGGATGCACTGTGTTCTTTAAAGTTTATTCTTCTGGAAAAATAGTAGGGATTGTAGTGGTCTGGAACTGGTTTGGAAGGTAGTTCAAGAGAGGAAGCAGAAGAGACTGGGAAGGAATTTTGGAAGGTGTTCTTAATAATTTTGAACATCTACAAGTGGGCATCCAGAAGTTTCTTTCTCAGTGTCTTCTCAAATTCATTCAAGGGTCCATGAAGAGCAAAAGCCTTTAGCATGTTTGAAAACATGATGCTTAGATTTTGTTTCATGTCTGCATAATACAAGGTTATAGTAGGCTCAAGAGGTTGGCCAACTCCAACAGTAGTTTTAGGAGGAGGAGTGTTATCTAAACAAGAAGAATTTTTATCAGAAGTTGTTTTTTTTGAAGAAATTGGATGAAATAATATGTTACTTACAGATGGGAAGCTTTTCAAAGGTTTAAGCCAGGACTTCCAAAAGATTTGGAAGGTGTATGGTTGGTGGATCAGCCAGAGATGAATAAGTGTTTTCTTGATCCTCTTCCATTGGGTGTTGAGAAGTTGAACTAGGGTGGGACTGTTCCTGAGTTCTAGTTGGAGAAGGAGAAGTTTTATTGGTGTTGTTGATACCCTGCTCAGTTGGGTTGGTTTCTGGTGCTGGAGAGCCAGAGTTGTTGTATGATGGAACCTGAGAAGGTGATTGGGGGGCTGATAGTTGTCTTCTGGATGGAGCTCTTGAAGAGAAGGAACTGTCAGAAGAGTAATTAGCAGGAAGAGGAGAGTTTTAGTGTCTTCTTCTAGATGGAGAAGGTATTTTTGAAACTGGTGCAGTTTTGGGAGTTCTGGTTCTGTCTTGCGAAGCTCTGGCAGGTCTTCTGGAAAATTGGCAAGTGTTGGAATTGTTGGACCTTAAAGTTTTTGGTTGCATTTCTCTGGGAGCACTATGAGGTTGTTGGTTAGAATTTTTGTTATTGGTTGAATGAATTTGGTTGTTTTGTTCCTGGTTTTTGCTTCTGAGTAATATGGGAGGGTTGCCTGAAGGCGGGCAGGCCACCTGCATGTGGTCTAGGAGCCTAGGAGCTGATTTTTAGGCATTTGAAGGTGGATTGGAAGAGAGAAAAGAAGAGGTTTGAGAAGATAAAGCTGATCCTTTAGAGAGTACTCTGGGGACTGATCTTCTAGAGTTTTTGAAGGAGCTGAAGAGAGAGAAGAAGAGGCTGGGCCTGATTCTGGTTATCTATTAGGGGATCTAGAAACATGTTTATGAGAAGGTGAAGGTGGAGGAATGTGATATTTGGCATCTGTTTCACATCTCTTCTTCTTGGAGTTTCAGGAGTCACAAGCCATGTTGTATAATTTGGCCTCAGGGGTTGATAAGGCAAAAGTTCAGGGTCTGCACATCTGAATGCACTTCTTGCAGGCATAGTCCTTGGGAGAAGTGAATCAAGGAAGATTGGAAGGGTCAAATTCAGGGGATCCAAGAGCTACCATGATCTGTGGTGAGAGAAGAATGAAAAGAAAGAGATGAAGAGAAAATTTTTTATCAGTGATGGTGGAAGCTGAAGTAAATGTTTAAGTTAACAAGTAGAATTTGGGTGGTATGCATGAGAAAAGTGCAAAATTCTTTTGCAAAAATGGTGCAGTCCATCAAGACTTTAAAATGAAAAATGGTAATGCCCTCAAGACTATAAACTGAGGATTGGTGATGGGCGAGTCCTTAAGGACTTTAAACTGATAATGTGTTGGTTTTAATTGGGAAGAGGGCATCTAAAGGTGGATTATCTGAATTTAGTTAAGGCAAGTGTGGGGGTAACTGATGAGCTGGATGCTCTGTAGAAAAGATACTCCAGAATTTTAGTTTGTTTCTTTGAGTCTTTAATGTTAGATCTCTGGTTCTTTCTTTTTGGATTTAGGCTTTGAGTCCCCCAAGACTATAAACTGAGAGCTGTTAGTCCCCCAATACTTAAAACTGAGGATGAGTCCCCCAAGACTTTAAAATCAGGAGTTTTTTTATGTTGGCTAAATTCAGGAAATCTGGACAGTGGTCTAATTATTTATTTCTAAATCAAAAATTTCAGTCAAGAATCAATTACAGAAGAGAATCAAGAGATGAAACAAAGTGTTCAGAATTAGCCTTGAGCTGATGTATGAGGTGTCTTCTTTTCTCAATGTCCTGTGGATCTTTGGCAGGAGTGGATTGGAAGTAGTTTAGAATGAGATTTTTTTGTTGAGATGAATGTTGTTTGAATTTTTCCTTAATGGTGGGCAATGGATTAGAGGTTGGTGTTTCAATGGTTCTCAAATTTTCATCATCACTTTCTGGATGGGAATGAACTGGAAAGTCATCAGATTAAATTACAGTATAGAGAAATATGGGTTTACTATCAGAAGGACCAGGCATGGTAGAGCTAGTGGTAGTAGTGGTGTTGGAACTATTTTTGGAAGGGTGTAGTTTGTTGATTAATCTAGGTATCAGAATGGAAGGCCTAGATCTTTTGGTTTTGCTGAAAGAGAGACCAGGTTGAGGTGTTGATGAGGATGATGAAGAGGATGAAGGACTAGGTCTGGAACAAGATTTTTCTCTGGAAGAGCAAGTATTACAAGAGGTTTTGTATGGATGAACTGGTGGTGTCATGGTACAGATAAGGTTGTGGTCAATAAAGTATTGGCAGGGACCCAATTCAGAGATTGATTTTGAAAAATGTTTGAGCATGGTGGTTGTTTGAGAAGAAACAATGTAGACATTCTTAATTAAAAAGAGGATGTGGTAATCCAACATTGGCTAGGGCCTTTGTTGTGTAGTTTGGTACTGTTTGGTGATGTCTTAAATGGCATTGATTTATATTATTATGTTTTTCTGGATTCTCAGGCTGAATATTGGAGCTATGAGGATGAATCTATTACCATTGGATGAGCCTGGTTTTTCTCTATATTTTATGTCTTGATGATTTTTAGCATATTTTAAGTTTAAAGGTGTTTTCTGTTGTTTTTAGTGGTTTAATGGCTTCAGGGGGTCTGGTGGCTTCAAGGCAGCCCACCCGCCTGCCCACTCTCCTTGGTTGTATCATACTGGGGAGCACTTATAGAGGGGTTTTCATGCAATTTGGCTGTCAGAATGGCTAAATTAGTTGGTGGTCTGTGTGTAGATACTGAATAAGACAGTTTGGGGCAACTTTAATTATCAATAAACCATCTGGTAATTAGATAAATTTTTCTCACTCAGTTTTCACTGTTTTTTAGCCACAATTAGATGTGTTTGTTGAAGGTTAGTTCTTCATTTAAATCAACTTTAGAAACTGGTTTCTCTGGTGTAGCTTTGCAACCTGCATAAATTATTATTACTGTTTTCTGTGCAAAAAGTGCACAGTGTTTTTGTTTTCTGGTGTGGATCTTTCTGCATTTTATGTTTTTTTTGTTCTTTTGTCTATCTAGGCTACTGTCTTGACTTGTTAATAAGTCAAGTAGTGTTTTGGAAGGGGTATAGTAAAAGCTTCTAATTTTCTGTAGCAAATAAATCTCACCCGGTATTTCTCAAAGAGACAGGGGATTTTCTCTCTGTTTTTTCTCTAACTCCCTTTGTCAAGGCCTATAGATAGTACTATAGGATTGTCTACAACGGTTGGGTAGCTGGTCTGAATCAGGGGAAAAGACCAATGGCTGCAGGTTCAAGAGTTTGTTGAGGATGGGTTGGATCTAGTAGTGGAGGTTGTTCCTACCACAAAATGATGTTGACTAATTTTCAAGGATGAATATGATGAGGCAGTGGAAGTAGTTGAACCCACCAGGCCCAAATTGTTTATTGAAGCTAATCCTTAGTTTGAAGTAGGTATTTTCAATTCTTTCTTTTGCTTAGTAGATAACTTATTCTTTTTTGTAGAGGGCAGAAAAGAATGAAGAATTTCCCATTGAACCAGAGATAGTGGTTATCAAGCCTCAAGATGAGGATAAACCACCAGTAAAAGCTGGTCCCTTGAGGATTACTCTGACTGAACCCACAGCTGGGGCTTTGAATGGGGAATTTGAATTGGATCAGGTGTGGTTGAAGAAGCCTGGGAAGGCTTTTCAAAAGACTTTTGTCAAACATTTATGCAACAAGATCAACAGGATTTTCCATTCCACTTCTATGATGTTATCAAAAAATTACTTAACATCAGAGAGGTAGTGCCAGTTGGGGAGGAAATTATTTTTGAGAATAATAGAAAGGCAATTTGAAGAGTGGTGGAGAAAATGAAGGAATTGATTCGGAGGAAAATAGAGGATAAGATTTTGAAATAGAAGGAAAAGAAAAAGATTTTAAAAAAAAGAAAAAAAATTGCATATAGTTTTATCTTAAAAATTTATTAATTTTATTTTTTTAGTTTTGGTAAAATTTATTTATTTAAGAAAGTAAAGAAATTGAAATTGAGAGAAAAAAGAAAAAAAAAGAAATTTTAATATTTTGTTTTAATTTTAATTTTGTTATAATTTTAATTTATTTTGTTTTGAAGTTTTAATTTTAATTTTATTAGTTCAACTGAAAATAAAAGGAAAAAAAAATTGTTTTAAAGAAAAAAGTTTTAAAAATAAAGAAGATGTGTTTTTGAAAAAGAAATTTTATAGGATAAGACAAATTGACATAAAAAAGAAAAATAAATTTTAGATTTATCAATAATTAAGAAATAAGATTGTTTTGAGTGGTATTGAGAAGATTTTAATGTTTTAGAATTGTTTAAGTAGGAGCAGAGAAAAAAAAAATATAATAAATTTTGAGTGTTGAAAGAAGAAAATAGAAAAAAATTGAATTGAAGTTTTGTAAATATATAAAAACAATTGATAATAAAGAAAAGAAAAAAAGCCTAATTTTGTGTAATAAGATTTAGAAAAACAGAAATTTTGATTTAGTTTTGGTTTAATTTATTTTACATTTTTTTTTTTTTATTTTATTGATGTTGATTTAATATAAGTATTTAGAATTTTTAGAAAATATATGAAATTTAAAATTTGATTTAGACAAGAAAAGAAAAGAAAAGAAAGAAAAAATTTTTAAGAAAGTTTTAAGGAAAGAAAAAATGAGTTTAAAGTTTAGGTTTTTTAGTAAATTTTATATAAGAATATTTTAAAAGTTCAGGAGAGTTTGAAACATTAATGGCTGGTTTTTAAGATTTTTTATTTGATTCATCAAGGTAGCCTTCCCATTCCACAAGGTATTGAAGTTTCCTCTTCTGCCTTCTTGAATCAATAATCCCAATTACTTCCCACTCTAGATGATATTCTACTTTGACCTGTCCTGGAGGAGGTTGGTTCTTGCCTGGGTATGTATTTGAGCAAGTTCCAGAAGAGATATGTGAGAAAAAGGATTAATTCATTGCCATTTAAAAGGTAACTTGAGTCAAAATGCATTTTTAGAAACTTCTGCATTGATTTCAAATGTAGCCAAGTACTTTTAAGATAGTTTCCTTGAAAGTTGAGTTGTTCAAATATTTTTAGATTCAATCCATAATTTATTACATGTTTTAAAAAGTGGAGCATATTTTTAATGTTTGTCAGCCTGCTTCTTATATCTTTTATTTGCTTCCACCAGGTTAGATTGGATTTCTCCTTGAATTCGTGAAATGGTTCAAAGATAATTTTCAGCAGGCTGATTAATTCCTACATGAATTGGATTGAATCAAGGATTTTATCAATAGATTATTTTTTTGAAGAAAGTGTCAAGTTTTTATAAGCAAATTTGGCCAATGGTAACCATGTGGTCCAATTTTCTTGTTGGTTATTGATATACATTCAAATATATTTTTTGAGGATTTGGTTGATTCTTTTAGTTTTCCTGTCAGTTTCAGGATGATAAGCAGTGATAATATTACGCATAATATTTAGTTGTAGACAAAGTTGAGTCCAGTAAGTAAAAACAAAGAGGGATCCTCTATCTGAGATAATATCAGTGGGTAATTCAGTTTTATAAAATTTAAATTCTATAGATAATTTAGCTAAATCTTCTGTGGTTGCATTAGTATTAGTTTTAATGAAAATAGACATTTTAGAAAATCTATCATCTATGACTAATATAGCATTGAAGTTATCTGATGGAGTTAATTGAGAAATGAAATCCATCAAAATTAAATCCCATGGTTTAGAGGGAATTGGAAGTGGTTGAAGCAACTCATACTTCCTGTGTCAAGGCACCTTGTTCCTATTACATTCATAGCAGGCTTTAATATAGGCCTTAATTTCCCTGTTCATTCCTGGCCAGAAAAATCCCTTACTATTAACTGGTTGTTTTTATCAACACCAAAATGACCAGCTAATGGAGAATCATGTCTAATATTAAAAATACATAACTTTATATCCTTATATTTGGGTATGACTATTCTACCTTTTAAGACTAACAGACCTGATTTTATACTGAATCTCTTGGCCCCTTGCTTTGAGAATATTTTATCTTTAATCCCCAAAAAATAATCATTATTTGACTGAGATTCTCAAATGTTGGATAGTGGATTTTGAATTGATTGTGTTTTCATTGAATTATGTTGATGATTTTTTAACATTTATTTTTTGAAAATGGATTTCACATTTTCTGGATTCTTGTCAGAAAATGCCTCCCCCCACTGCAGATAAATGCTCTCCCAATGTGATAAAATATCTGGAACTACACAATTTTTCCCTGGCCTGTAGGTAATAGTAAAATAAAATTCAGATAAAAACGCAGGCCACCTAGCCCGATTTCTAGTTAGTGCTTTGGAAGAAATGAATTCTATCAAAGCATTATGATCAGTTAGTATTTGAAAAGAACTATTTAGACTGAGGATAAAAGAACACCATTTTTAAGACAATGAATAATAGCTAATAACTCTTTATCATTGTGGTCTTCCAACATTGGCAGAGCCCTTTGTTGGTCTGTTTGGCATTGTTTTGGTATGTCTTAATTGGCATTGGTTAAATAATTGGGTGTTTTTCTGGTTTTATTCAGTGAATATTGGGACTACGGGTATGTGAGTACTACCATGGGATAGCCCCAGTTTTTCTCTATACTTTATGTCAGGTTGAAATTTTTCATATTCTAAGTTTTAAGGGGTCATTTCCTCATTTTTCATTTCTAAAAGATAGCTGTTTAATTTTGTTTTTTGGTGTTTTACAGGCTAACCTTAAGTCTTAGGGATAAGTTCTTAGTACCATTAGGTAGAGCTAATTTGGCTCTATATTGTATGTCACAATGTTATAGCTTAATTTTGTGTTTTAAGGGTTTTAGTAGTTGTGGTAGATTTTTCTAAGTATTTTGGCCTTTTTTGGAGGTTTTTGGTGGTTTTCTGGCTTCAGGGTGGTCCGGCTGCCTCTAGGCGGGCCTCCCAACGTTGGGCAGACCACCTGCCTTGGTGTTAAAAGGCTGGGAAGCACTTCTAGAGGGTTTTTTATGCGATTTGGCTGTCCAAAGCGCCAAATTTGTTGGTGTGCATTGGCTTTTTAGATAGTTGTCTTTGTGTACATACTGAATAAGACAGTTTGGAGCAAATTTAATTATCATACAACTATCCAGAGTTGATATCATTGCTCCTCACTCAGTTCTCACTGTTTTTTGGCCACAATTGGCTGTGTTTGTTGCAAGTTTAGTTCTTCATTTAACTCAACTTTGGCAACTGGTTTCTCTGCTGTAGCTTTGCAACCTGCATCAAGTATTATTGCTGTTTTCTGTGCAACAAGTGCACAGTGTTTTGTTTTTCTGGTGTGGATCTTTCTCAATTTCTGGTTTCTGGTTTTTGGTTCTCAGTGGTCTGCTATTGGCTACTGTCTTGACTTGTAAACAGTCAAGAAGTGTGTTGGAAAGGGTATAGTAACAGTCTCTAATTTTCTGTAGCAAATAATTCTCACCTGGTATTTCTCAAAGGGACAGGGGTTTTTCTCTCCAGTTTTACTCCAACTCCCTTGTTCAAGGCCTATAGCTAGTACTATAGGATTTTCTACATCATGAATTTCATAATTTAATTCTTCTGCAATTAATTTGCATGAATCAAACGCAACAGGATGAAATAATTTTGTTTCAGGATTTAATTGGGATATTACCCCTGCTATAGTGTAATTGTTAGCATCTTTCTTGACTATTTTCAAGGATGTATGATCAAAGTGTTGAAGAATTGGAGCTGTGGTGAATGCAGTTTTCAATGCTTCAAATTCTTTTTGCACTATTTCTGTGAAGACAAATGGAGTGTCTTATTTAAGAAGAGAAGGAAGATTTGTAAGAGTTTTTCTTCTATAGAAATTTTCAAAACCCAAAAATCCCTGTAAGGATTTTAGATTGGTTGGCTCTGGCCATTCCAAAACCTTTTGAACCTTTTTATCATCCATGACTAAACCATCAGTAGACAATGTAAAAACCAAAATTTGGATAGATTTTATGTGAAATTTGCATTTAGTGTGCTTGTCATAGACTCCTTGTTCTTGAACTTAAGTAAGAACCATTTTGACATGTTGGATACATTCTTCAAGGGTCTTTGAGAAGCTTAAAATTTCATCTAGGTAGACAATAAAAAACTGTTTGAAAATATCTTGGAAGATATCATTGACAAAAGTTTGAAAAATTGATGGTGTGTTACACAATCCAAAGGGCATTACTAAATATTTGAAACTACCAAATATGGTATTCATTTCATTTAAAGTTTAATGACCTTCTGCAATACATATAAGATTTTAAGCACCTCTGATATAAATTTTAGAAAATAAATTAGCACCATTAAAAAAGGTAAGAAGTAATGACATAGGAGGAACTGGATATGTGTTCTTCTTAGTCACTGTATTGAGTTTTTTACTATCAACACATAGCATAAGACTTATTTCTTTTTTCTTAACAAAAAGAGCTGGAGAGCTGGTTGCTGATTTACTTGATAAAATGAATACTTTTTCTACATTCTCTGAAAGATAGTCTTGAAGAACTTTAGATTCATCCTTTGAAAAAGAATATAAAGAACCTGCCAATGGTGCTGGACCTATTAACTATATTTGATTATTAAAATGTCAATGAGGTGGAGCTTTTTGGCCTTAAATATTGAAAAAAACATTTATGAAGTCATTGTAAACTTCAGGTAGAATTTATTTAATGGATTCAATATTGATTTGGTCATCCTCCTCATCTTTGAAGAAGTCTGTTGAAGGTAGACCTGTATTTAGTTAGAAAAAATGACTACTTTGAGGCTACTGAAACCCTCTTCAAGTAAATTATTCAAACTAGAATGGTTAGCAAAATATTCATTTAAAGGAAAATCAGATGCTTGAAATACATCTGGAAGAGAAGTGTCTTCTAGCAGGACTTGGTCAGGCGGGTTGTTTAACTCCCAATTGACCTGCATTTATTAATCAGAAATTTACTTAGAAGGAGGGGTGATCAATCCCTGTGACCAATCAATTTTGGGATTCCAAAGCTGTAAGAATCCATTTCCAAGAATGGTATTGTCCATTCTTGGGGAATCCAAGACTTTTAACTCCCACTTAAAGGAGGGAAAATTTGGAAAGTTAAAACCCCATAAAACGCTCTTACTAACCCAGTATTTGGGCTCTTCTGATTCAACCAGATAAATTTGAATTTGGTAAATGTCCAAAAATGTAAGCTTACATTTTTTAGCAAAAAATAAACTGATAAATGAAATTGAAGCTCCAGAGTAAATAAGACAACTGAAGGGAATATCCTCCTTAAAAGAATTATTCTCAAACAGCTAAGGGAAGCTCCAGTCCTTACAACATGAAGGTTCTGTGTGCTGGGAGATTTAAAATAGTTTGCTTTGCACACAAGTGAACTATTGACTAGTGTTTTAAATTGGAATTGTTACCTTCTCTATCTTTAATTTAGCACATTCATTCAGCTTGTTTTTACTCCCACAATACATAAACAACCCATTATCTGCTATTTTTTCCTCTCAGCTTCCTTTAATTCTCCTCTTTGATCCAATACCTTACTGATATTGCCTGGAGTCAAGCCTTTTCCTTATACTTTTGATTGGGTTTTGTTTTAGATGATGATTGAGTTGGTTGAGTGTGATTTCAAGAAGTTAAAGATTTGAAGCTTGAACCGTGATATTTATTGGAATGACAACTTTATTGAAGACAGCCTTGTTGCAAACCATCAAACTCGAGGGTTCTATCCATTAGTTCTGTTAAGGTTTCCATTTTCTGACCATGAAGATTTAGTTGGTCAAGAATCCTTGAAGGAAGTCCCTTTTTGAAATGATGCTTTAGGGCTGCATCATTCCAACCTACTCAAGCTTTTAGAACCTTGAAATTTGTGATATATTTAACAGATTTACCATTATAATTCATGAAAATGAAATCTAATTCAATTTCCACTTTATTGGTTTCATTAGGGTCCCAAAATAACGTAAAGAGTTTATCTTTGAGTTTTTCCCAATTTTTGATTAGAAAATGTGTTTCCGTCAAAGAAAGCATGAGAAAATATGTCTCAAACTATTGTTATACCTTCACATATACAAGTGATGAGGCATAAATTGTCTTGGAGAAATCTGTATTCAAGGTTTGAGGATCATTGTGGAACAATAATTTGAAGTTTTTCAAAGAAGGTCGCAATCTGTCAGGATTTTCTCCTTCAAATTTTTTTGGGGATTTCATCAAGAGTGTTTTGAATTTAGAGCTCTCCAAAGGAGAAGGATCAGAAATTTATTTCAATAATAATTTCATGAAATCTTCTAATGAAGGAGCTGGACCAGGTTCAAAGGTGTGGCCCAAATGGTTGGTAGCCAGGGCTGATGGTGCCTTGTGCATTGTATCCTGGCCTTCTTTCTCCTCACTAGAATCTTCAAAATCCTGTGGGATTTCTTCCACAGATTGAATTGAATGTTCCCTTTCCCTTAATTTAAGAGGTTCAAGAGAGTGAGTGCAGGAAATTAGTCGCAAAGCTGGTGGCCTATCCCTGGTGCAAGCTCTAGTAGTAGCATCCATAGCAGGAGTTCATTGAACAGGTACCATTTAGACTTAGCCCCTGAAATACGCAGTATTATAAATTAAAAAATGAGAACTACAGGGAATTAAGTTATACTGTAACCTGATGGCCTATGCACAAGGTCAAGGGTGTTCCTGAGTAGGTGAGATTGGCAAATGTGATTGAGGAATACTTTGAAGCACAGAGATATACTTCAAGGAGTCATTCAAAGATATTTCAAAGATAAATTACTTTCTTTGAGGTAAGTTCAAGGTGAATAATAATGTATGGTAGAGTAGAACTAATATTAAAGTAATATTATGATGGGATAGAACTTAATAATGAAATTTAATTTAGCAGTTTAAAAAGTTTGAAATGAAATTGGTAATTAAGAAAGGTAAGAAACAATAATAGATTTATATAATTTTAAATAATATCACAAAAATATTATAATTTAATTCTAAGGAATGTCAAACCAAATCCCCCAATTAAATAGACAACTCCACCTTGCATTGACACCTTTAATGAACTGTCCTTAATTTATCACTTAAACTCAAATATAAACCACAGATCCTTTAAATTTAATCCTATTCCAACCCACAGACCTTTAATTACCCTTAATCACACAATAAACCAACATTAAATTTATACTATTGATCAGAGTACTAATACACTGTGCATTTGCTTAAAGTTGAAAAGTATAAGAATATTATTGACTAATTTATATTTAAGGTTAAGATAGTGCAGTTAATAGTTTATTCAAAATGATACACCACATAATATGGGGGGTGGACTTGCTAGCAAGTCCGCAACCTTGGACCCAAACTCACCACAGATTGAACACCCATTGAGCTATTGACAAAGGAACCATACAATTAAGGATGAACACCACTCAGCAGGAAAGTTTTATGTGGGCCTTCAAGTAGAGTTCAGTATGGGTTTAATGTGAGTTCAGTCTGAGTTCCATCTGAGTTCCATCTGAGTTCAGGTTGGGGACTTGTTAGCAAGTCCACCCCCTATATTGTGTAGTGATACAACAGAGGATAAAAGCAGTTGCTAGGTAGATGTTTCTTTCTGCACTTTTAGTATGGATTTGTGTAATGATTTATGGATTAAAAGATTGACTTTTGCTTGGAGTGTGACATGGGGTGTTACAAAGGATAATGTAAAAAATAAAACCTAAGGTAGGCAACTAAAGTATGGGATATAATGTCAGTGTGTGCTAGTATCTAAGTATTATTTAAAAGTAAATATTAATGGTCCTACTACTTATTGTTAAATGATTTAGTGGTTAGAACTCAGGGGAAGACTAATAAAATAGTTATTCTCAATATAAACTCACAATAATTGGATTTTTACATGTGCTACTGGTGGAAAATAGATAAATAAAATATATTTATAGCTTATATAAAGATAATATCAATTTATAAATGCTTTATAATATATTTAAATATGATAATAATTGTTTTATAGTGCTTATTTGATGTGTGGTAAGTAAGTGATGCCTAATAACCCGTAAAATCCTCCCTTACTTATACCAAATACCACTGGAGTGCACAGACCTTCAATCCAAATGATGTCACTGCTATCCCCAGAAATTATAATAGAGAACGGGAAGCTTTTAATCAAATATAAGTCTTCTACTCTAGTAAAACAGGGATGGAGCTGAAAGTAATGATTACAGTACGCTAACCTAAATGGTGCAGTTGAGTCTTGTCAATGATTCAGAGTAAACACATATAACAGTGATGTGCTGACCTTCTAATCAAATATAGGTCTCCTTCTCTAGTAAAACGGGGATGGAGTTGAAATTAATGATTACAGTGCGCTAACCTGTATGTCAAATGTGGATATGTAAAAAGATGGGACAAAATTATGAGCAGAAAGAAAAGAAGTATATATTGCAGAAATAAGCACATCTAAATGGTGCAGTTTAGTCTCTTCAATGATACAGAGTACACACGTATAACAGTGATGTGCTGACCTACAATAAGTAATAAATGTAAAACTAATAATATAAAGTTGTAATATATAAGTGAATTACACCTTTTAATCAAATATATGTCTCCTCCTTTAGTAACATGGGGATGGAGCTGAAAGTAATGATTATGGTGCCCTAACTTGTATGTCAAATGTGGATACGTAGAAAGATGGGATGAAATTATGAGCAGAAAGAAAAGAAGTATGAGGAACAATACTACTACATAGGAATATATATACTGTTACTATTACTTCTCACACTATGCTCAAGTACGTTGCTTCTTTCTACATACAGATGAAATTATTCTAATTCAGGACAAGTAATGCCGTAGTCATTTGAAATATACTAAATAAAGATAAAAAAATGAATGAAATTTTGTATATACTAACACTCCACCTCATTACTTGACCCAATAGTACGTCGACATTCTTTTAAGCAAAGATCTGTTTTGAATTTTTCAAACTTTGAGCAATCCAGTGACTTGGTCGTGATATCTGTGACCATATCATTGGTAGGACAGTACTTGAGATTCGAATCCCCATCTAATACTTTTTCTCTAACCTAATTGAAGTGAAATTCAATATGTTTGGTTCTCTTATGCGCTATAGGATTTTTTGATAGTGCTATCGCTCCTTGATTGTCTCCATACAGTAGAGTTCCTTGATTGTTTTCATAGCCTAACTCATGCAATAGTTTACACAACCAGACACCTTCTAGACCAGAATCAAGGTAACCTTTGTATTAAGATTTGGTAGCTGAGGTTGACAAAGTATTTTGTTTCTTGCTTTTCTATTATATTGCGCCTACACCAGGTAAAAAGGCATAGCCATTAGTTGATCTTCTAGTCAGATTACAGCCTTCCCAGTCAGCATCAATGAAGCCAGTGGGTGCTTGATTGATTGTGTTTGTTTTTGCGGGTATTAGCATCTTGAAATCCTGTGAGTATATTAGACCTACATTGTTAGTGCCCTTGAGATATTGTAAAATTTGAAGTGCCACTTGCCAGTGATGTTGATTGGGTTTTATAAGGAACTGTGATAAGTAGTTGACTGCATGAGTAATTTCTGGTCGGGTACACTGGGCCAAGTATCTTAGACTACCAATATTACTGCAATAATCATTTCCTTTTTTTGAGAATTGATTGTGTTGTTCATTGTCTGATGGAAGTAGTTGGATGTTTGATTGCATTGGTGTGGGATTACTTTTACAGTCTGTCATACCAAATGCTTCCATTAGATTGGTTATGTATTGACTTTGGTGTAATTAGATTGTGGTGGAGTTTAGACAGTTGATTTGTATTCCAAGTAAGTATGTTGCTTTAGAGAAGTTGTGCACTTTTAAGTCTTTTGACAGTTCATTATGAAATTGGTGCGGCCCATGACCATAATAGCCATATCATCCACCCAGATAAAAACATATAGATAGTTACTGTTAGAATCTTTTCTGATGAATAAACACGGTTTGCTGTTACTGGTTTTGAATTTATGTTTATGAAACCATTTTTACACTTCTTGATACCATGCTCTTGGAGCTTGCTTTAAACAGTATAGTGCTCTCTTAAACTTCAATGTTCAACTTCCATTGTTTAGTTGTTCAATTTTAGTTTTACAGTTCAGGTTTGATCTGTCTAGCCACTCAGTAAATCCTTCCAGCGATTGGATGAATATGTCTTTAACCAGCTTACTGTTCAGAAAAGCGGTTTTTATGTTGAGCTGATGTATTGGCAGTCCTTTCATGGCGGCAATTGCAAAAATGGTGCGTAGTGTGGACATTCTACCATTTGGTGCAAAAGTTTCATTAAAATATATACTGTTTCTTTGAAGATATCCTTTGATAACTAACCAGGCCTTGAATTTATCGATGATACCATTTTCATTGTACTTGGTTTTAAAAATCCAGTGCGTTGGTAGTGTTTTTTTTGATTTTTTGGAACCGTGCACCATACATGATTTTCATGAAGTGAGTCTAATTCTTCTTTAATTGAACCAATCAAATATGACTTTTGAGCTCCATTAATTGCCTTTCTATAATTTTCTGGGTAAGTACTTGGTTGTTTGACAAAATTTATAAGAGCATTATGGGTTCCTTCCAAGTCAGCTATTAAGCCTCGAGTATGAGATTGTAACATAGGTCCTGAATGCTGTGCTTGACTATTTTCTGAGGGTGGTGGCCCAAGTCATAGGATCAGTCATTGAGGAATAGTGTTTTCATTAGAGGTATTTTCTTCTACTTGTTCTTCCAGTGCATCATGAAACTCATTGCCATCCTCATTATTTTGAATAAAAATTGTTTCAGCTGGTTGTTGTATTGGAATTATAGTAAATAGTTGCTTTGGGCTTGATTGATCTTTCATTGGAAAAAATGCTTCTTTAAAGGTGGCATTGTGAGTGTAGAATATTCTTTTTGTTTTTATATCCATGAGCCTATAATTATTTTTTCCTTCAGAATATCCCAGAAGAATGCATTTGGTGCCTGTTGGTACAAACATGCTTTTTCTGAGTTATTTTGTAGTGTTGGAAATCACTAAAAAACCAAAAGGATGAAGGTGAGAGATCTTGTGTTTTTGACTGGTAAGAGATTCATACGGTGAAACCATATTTGCTGCTTTGCTTACTATTAGATTTTCCAGGTATACAGCCGTAGTCACAGCTTCTCCCCAGTGATTGATTTGTAGGCCTGACTGAAATAACATAGTGCATGATTTTTCTGTAGTAATTCTATTGCCTCTTTCACTGATTGTATTTTGTTCTGGTGTATAAGGGGCTTTAATTTGATGCACTATCACATTATCTTTCAGGTAAGCTTTGGATTTATTAGAACAATACTCTCCTCTGCCATCAGTTACAATGAATTTTATTTTTGAGTCACACATGTTTTCATACTTCTACTTGAACTCTATTAAATTATTCAAGGCTTCATCTTTGCTCTTTAATAGATACACAGCTTGGGTTGATGTTAATCCATCCATGATTTTCATGTAATATTTGTAGCCACTGTTGGTTGGTAAATTTATTCTCCCACTTAGATCAGTGTGAATGACTTCCATTGGCTTCTTTGGCGTCGGGAAGTGTTCTTTGAATGTTAACTTTTTTGCTTTAGTCATTTCACATATTTCACAGAAAAACTGACTGTCATCTAAATTCTTGTTGGCAGTTGGCTTTGTGTATTTTGAGTTAGGATGACCCAATCTATCATGCCATGTTTTCACTGAACAAATTAGGGCAGACTCAACAACTTTGAAATTTCCTCACATTTTACACAAATTATTTTCAATGTCAGCATGAAATTTTGAGTTTTTATTGCTGATGATGCATCTTTAAGAATTTTTCAAAAAATTAACTTGATAATTCTTCCTCCAGAACTCAATTGTAGGTACTAGGTCATACAGTAATTTAGGTACATGAAGCGCATCAAGAGCTTCAATATTATCCCCTTCAACTAAATTAACTGTCCCTATACCCATGCATTCAGTGTTTTCATTACCAGTGACAATATCAAATTCTGTACTTCTATAAGTCCAGAAGTGTTTTCGAACTCTGATCATTGTTGAGGTGACTCCTGTTTCAAGTATGGGTTTCAGGTTGGAGTTTTTATCAATAGAGGACATGAGTACATACTGATTGTATGCCATCATAGCTTATTCATCTGGCTTCTTATTCCTTTCAGCTATCTCCTTTTTACACTGGTTTTGTTGTTCCACACAACTTGGCTTTCCAATCTTTTCCCAGCAAACACTTTCAAGATGCCCAATTTTTTTGAAGTTAGTGTACTTCTTTCTGGGTTTTTTCTCTCTAGACTTTGATTCACCAGCTTTGATTGATTCAGCTATCAAGGCTTTATTAGATTTCTCTTCACTCAATTTATTTTTCTAAAGATTGTGAAATTTTTTTGTTTTCTCGAGTATTGCTAGAACGTTGGTCATATTCATTTTTCCCAAGGCAAGTATATTTTGAGCCACAGTTTGGTACTGATTAGGAAGTTTCATGATGATTTGTGTTGCCACAGTATCACGTTCATAGCTGATATTCACATTTCTTAGGTTTCATAGTACGATTTGAATATCAGTAATGAATGTTTTAAGATCCATAGTATAGTTCAGCTCATTTAATGATTTGAAGGCTGCTGCTTTATTAAATTGATTGACATCTGCATGTTTTTCTTTTAGTTTCCTCCAGTTTTTATGCAGATCCCCTTTAAGCTCTGGACAATCGCAGATTAGCATTGTGGTTTGATGATCAAGGTGTTGAATAATCATTGAGTAATATTTCATATTTATCTTTTGACTTTTCTTAATTTCATTTGCACTCAGGGAAGTTATTGTTGGGCCATCTTCCTTCTCAGTAGTTATTATAATAAACTCATTTTCAGTTGCCTCCTATAGGTTGTTTTCAAAAAGAAGTCCTTCCATGTGGGGGGCCCAAGAGAAATAATTCTTGTTTCTGAGTTTAGTATCATTTTTACTTTCAAGTGCTGATATAAATTGATGAATGCTATCATTTTCCATTTTATTATGTTACTAGTTAACGTTCTATGCTTCTGTATTGAGCTTGGTACCAATAATGTAATAGAAAATGGGAAGCTTTTAATCAAATATAAATCTAATCCTCTAGTAACACGGGGATGGAGCTTAAAATAATGATTACAGTGCGCTAACCTAAATGGTGCAGTTGAGTCTTGTCAATGATCCAGAGTACACATGTATAAAAGTGATGTGCTGACCTACAATAAGTAATAAATGTAAAACTAATAATATAGAGTTGTAATATATAAGTGAATCACACCTTATAATCAAATATAAGTCTCCTCCTCTAGTAACACAGGGATAGAGCTTAAAGTAATGATTATGGTGGGCTAACCTGTATGTCAAATGTGGATACATAGAAAGATGGGACGAAATTATGAGCAGAAAGAAAAGAAGTATGAGGAACAACACTACTACATAGGAATATATATACTGTTACTATGACTTCTCACGCTATGCTCAAGTGTGTTGCTTCTTTCTACATACAGATGACATTATTCTACTTCAGGGCAAGTAATGCCGTAGTCATTTGAAATATACTAAATAAAGATAAAAAAAATAAATGAAATTTTATTTATACTAAAAAATTACAGCACTGTGAGGGCCCATCACCTCCCCATGGTGTCCACTTCAAGCAGGTTCAACACTCAGACCTCCAGTAAGGACACTCCATCACAATTAATAATACCACATACCCATACCATAAATAGAATAAACAGGTAAATGTGGATACCATAAAGAAACAGGTAAAATAACTCATCCAAAGAGTATATAATAAAACCCAAAGCATATAAAGGAACCAAATTAACTTTCCAAGCCCCCATTAACATCCCCAAGCCTCAATATTAACCCAGTAATCATATCCCAACCCATAAATCTGTGAAAATCTATCCAAGGAATCAGATTAAGTTGTCTGAACTGGATATATGCACCTGAAAAAGGTGTTTATGCTTTTGTAGTTGTTGTGAGTGTACTGAATACGTCCATATGACCTAAAATAAGCATAAAAATAAAGTTTATAGGCTATTAAGAGGTTAAAACCCACTTATAGACCTAAATATACATAATATAACTATGTATTTCACTGAATATGAGGTTTATGTATACATATAAGCTTATGTATGTCTATAATTACTTAATATCACTTAAAATAAGTATATTGTGACTCCATTAACATCTTAATAGTTACCATTAGGCTATGGATAAGCTATTTTAACTACTATAAGTCATATAATAGTGTAATAACTATATATATATGTATTATAACCATATATATAAGTATTTTAACCTTATTTCTAAGTTATAAGCTTAATTTAATTAAGGTTATCTTATTTTAAACATAAGAATTACTCAGTCCTGGGGATACCTAGGCTGAAATATAATATAGGTTGTCAAATTTTATTTCATGAATTAAAATTGAGCAAGTCATTAATTATACTGTACTTACTTAAAGTAATGAGCTATCTGGCCATGTGTCATATAAAGGTAATAATGGGAAAAAAAATTTCCCTTATGGGTTTTGTGTTTATATTTGTGTTTGATTTCATTGACTTCTTTCACAGATAATTTCCATTCACATTTTACTTGAATTTTCAATAACATAATATTGTTAATTATATCATATGAATTTTTTACATTTTAATTTATGAAATGATTCAAAATTTGGTGATCTAAGGCCCTATATTGCCATTTTTTTAGATTTCATTTTTTTAATTAGAAAAAATTAGGAGAACCTCACCCCTACTATTGTAAATAGCAGGAGAGGGTATTTCAAAAAAAGTTTTTTTGATGTGAATTTTTTTTTTTGACTTGGAAAAACAATTTTGTTCCCAATCCCCTGCTATGGTAACTAGTTGGTGAGGGTATTTCCCTAAAAAAATTTGAACATAAATTTTTTGACTTTCAAAAAAATTGGTGATTGTCACCCAATAATATAATAAATAGCAGGGCACATTATTGCCAAATTAAATATGCATACTGTGTCTCCATAAATTCTATTGGTATATCTAGATCTAATCTGTCTTATGACCAAATTATACATCAAGTTTTGTGTCAGGCTAAGATCAACTAAATGGACGTGAACTAGCTTGAAAAGTCTTTGTCTAGAAGATTTAAATGGTCCTATATGAATACTGTAGTATAAACCCAACAAATAGTAAAATATAATTCAGAATAAAGGTTTCAGTAATATAATTCTCACTATTCTTATATATGGCTTACAATCTTTTTAGTTGGTAGAAAAATAGAATCAATAATTTCAGATACTATTCAGGAGTCTTATAAAAGTACTAATTGAATTGTATTGTAATTTGTTTGGTTATATTGGATAAATTGAAGTGATAAAGAATGTAGAAAACAAGACCCAAAAACCTCCTCCTTTTATACACACTGAGTTCCCCAATAAATCCCTTGATGTACCATCCAATACAATGTTAATGACGCCTCAAACAACTAATAGACCTCTCCATCAACATCCCTAGTGACCCATGACATAATTAAACAAGCAACAACCACCAAAATCCTATAAATAATAAGGGAGATCAATCAAAATTAAAGAAAAGACAAAAAGAGAGTATATGCGTATAAAACAATGATATAAAAGACTAAAGGAGACTTTTTAAGGTTAATAATAGTTAAATAATAAGGGGAATCTACTGTAGAAATGGAGGGGCTAATTCTGAAATTATACTACGTGAAATTCCCATCCAAAAATAACCAATATTGACTGAGAAACCACCCAAAAACTTAAAAAAGAGCGTGAGATGTGGGGTAACTACATGCAGTCCTTGGCAGGCGCTTGCACGGGTAAATCCTTGACTAAATTTAGGCTAATTTAAGAGTGGTGATGAAATAAGGTGCCAAGAGTGAGGTTATTAATGAAATTAGTGCATATAAACAAGGTCAATGCACTATTAATTAAGCTAGGACACTAAATAAGCGCCTGTCGCCTATTTTAGTGTTTTTCCCCACAGTGGGCGTAGAATGTGGGGTAATTATAGTGTGAAAAAGCTAACTTTGCTACAAATGAAGCTATTCACACAGGAAAAAAGCAGGCAGAATGTGGCCAGTACACAGAAGCCATTTCTGGCATAAAAAAAACCAAATTTTAAAAGTGTTATTTTTATGCACTTAAATAGCCAGATCAATAGTCCTAAATGAGCCCAATTGATCTGTCAAAGCGCATTTTTAATATTCTCCATTTTATAGCGCATATAGTCAACTTTTAAGTGAAATAAAGCGCATTTCTTGTTTTTTGCTTAAAACAATGAATATAACAGCTTTAAGTGTACTTAAAAATTATGTAGCCTTATACTTAAGGTTCTTAAAATCACCCTGACATATTCCAACTTAATATTAAGTACATAAGACCTATAAAAGGTGGATATATGCGTGTATATAAGGTGTTATAATGGCATTTTTTGTGTATTTATCATAATTTTACTTATGTATACTATTTGTGTACTCTTATTTATTGTTCCCATGTATAGTTCATGTGTTTAACATAACTTATAAGCACTTTTTACTCAGTCCTGGGTATATACAGGCTGACACTCGCCCACCCAAAAAAAACAATAAAAACAATGATAAGTTATACATTTTAATTATTTATTTGTAATTTTCAGGTATTCAGATTAACTCTGTAGAATTAAAGATTATACTTTAAAGAAATAAAACATAATAGAATATTATGAGTACTGGTTTTTAACCCCTCAGCTGGTTGAACAGAATTTTATTTCTGTTTAAATTTTTTAAGAAGGGTGGATAAATTAGAAATTTCTTTTTCAGGTATCCATTTATCAAATTCATTTGATTTCCCTTTAAATCTTAGTAAATACTGTCAAGGTTCACTCTTGGTCTAGAAGCTTTGGTACGGTGTAATATGAAGATTTTAAGGATTTATCTGACTCTAAATAATTAGGTACGTATTTTCTCAATCAAGGATGATTCTTTTACTCAAATTAAGAGGTAGTTTTTAATAATTTATATAGATTATAGAATTAGAATTACGTATGTTGTAAATACTAAGGATATAAAATATAATAAATAAGTTTTAATTGTTGTAGTTGTAGTAAAATAAATTGGTAAAATAGAATCATCAAAAGACAACAAAAAGAGAGGCCTTTTATAGGCAAAGGAGAGACAAAGCACAGCAATCAAATTCTAAAAACAGTAGGAAGAGAGAGAGAAAAAGAACATTCCAGAAAGAGTATTTCAAATAATAAAGTTATTCTAAAAAGAAGGTGTCAAAAAAGATGTATTTACAGAGTATGTCAGAAATACATCAATATTTTTAATATTTACTGTAAAAGTCAATTCTAAATAAGAAATTTGATTTTTTTGTATATATTTAATATTATTTGAATATTTAAATCTTATTTTATATTTGTATTTATTTTTTAATATAAAATTTTATTTTTTCCCAACCTGTCAAATGGGCACGGTGTTAGAGAAAAATATAAGGGACAAAATTATAATTTTAATTTTACTTATTTATTTAATTAATTAATTTAATTTTAACATTCTGTAATTAGTTAATTTATTATAACTAATTTTAATGCAACTAAATTATAATAAAATAATAATTAAAAATGATAAGGTGCGGCTTCATCCAGTAAATAATTAATTATTTCACTGGGTAAGTCTAGTAGCCTGGCTGACACTCCCTCACTCTAAAAAAAACAATAAAAAAAATGCTATGATTTTTTCTTTTTATACTTTTTTAGTAGAGTAGGAAGATTAGATATCTCCTTCCCAGGTATCCAAGAATCATATTCAGATGATTTATTCTTGAATCTCAATAAGTATTCTGTACCTTTCTCAGCAGTGACTATTCTGTCATTTAAAATTTTTTCAATTTCTGCTGTCTCAGTGATTTCATTTGGGGTTTTCTTTGGTCTACCCCTCCTTTTTGGAAATAAATCACTATTGGATGTGTAAGGTTTCAAAAGAGATATTGGAAAAACAGGATGTTTTCTGTCATATGGGGAATACAGAATAACTTCAACTGCATTATCTCCAATCATTCTTCTGACAACAAAAGGACCAAAGAATGGATCATTTAATTTGTTATTACCTTGTAAGTTGAAGTGGACTGTAGAAATCAACACTTCATCACCCTTTTTAAAAGTGTATTCTTTATGGGATTTGTCCCATCTTTTCTTCTCATATTCAAATGATTTTTCAATACATTTTTGAGCATGATTTCTGCATAGTTGTTGCATTTGAAGAAAAGATTTTACACCAGGATGTATATCCAATTTAGGTATTTTGTTATTGAGAATTTGGGCAGGAGTATTAGGAACATATCTAAGCCAGAGCTCAAAAGGCTTTCTTTGAGTAACAGAATGAACAGTGCTATTATAAGCAAATTCTAACCCAGGAAGTAAGGTAACCCAATCATGAGTGAATCTGTCATTATCTTTATACTCAAGGCCAAAGGCACAATATCTTCTTATCATGTCCTCTAAAGTCTGAATCATTCTTTCAGCTAATCCATCAGTCTGAGGGTGATGGGCAGTAGAAAGTTTCAGATCACAACCACAAACATCCATCAGAGACATCCAAAATTCAGAAGTAAATTTAGGGTCTCTGTCAGAGATTATGGCTTTAGGAAAACCAGCAGTATTAAACATATGAGACCACCATAAGAAAGCTAATTCTTTAGTGGAAACATCCTTGTGGGTAGGGATAAATTTACACATTTTTGTGAATCTGTCCACAATAACCCAACAAGAGTTATAACTGTCTTTACCAGCAATAGGTAATCCTGTTACAAAATCCATGTTTATTATTTGCCATGGAGCATCAGGAGGTTCAATATGTTGCATTAATCCTGCTCTTTTACCAGTTAATCTTTTTGATTTTTGGCATGAATCACAGGATTCAACATATAATTTTGTGTCCTCAGACATATTAGCCCTCCAAGCAGTGTTCTTAATTCTGATCATTGTTTTGTCAAGATCTAAATGTCCAGCTAATATGTCATCATGACAAATTTTCAAGATGATTTCTTTCATAGAAGGAGGAATAACAATAACATGACTCAACTTTCTTCTATAATATAGGTATCCTTCATCAATTGAAAATTTTCCTTTTTCCAAAGCTTTTTGGTACTTTGGTGGAAGGGTTTTAATTAATGCTTGTATTGAAGCATTCTTTGGATCATTTAATATGGTGCATAACTTTTTCAAGTCAGTGTCCTTATCATATGATTCCAGAATAAGCTGTAATAGCTCTTCCTCCATGTCAACCACATATATCCCATGGATATGGATAATTTCATCCTCTGGATCATAAGCAGGATTAGAGTCATCATTTGGTAAGGGTAACCTTAAAAACATATCCACATTTGAGTGACCAATACCAGCTCTTTGAATAATTGTCATTCTCCCTCTGTACTCTTGAACAGCCAGCTGCCATCTAAACATATGTCTATTAGGTGTTTTCAAGTTTAAAAGGGATTTAACTGCACTGCAGTCAGTGACAAGTTCAAATTTCTGGTCATCTAGGTAATAATGAAGCTTTTCTAGAGCTCATACTACAGCTAAACACTCTAATTGAGTAGCACCATATTTCAATTCACTATTTCTCAAGGTTCTTGAAATATAACAAATTACTACTTCTGAAACTTTATCATTTATCACTTGTTTTTGATGGAGGGCAGCACCAAGACCAATGAAACTGGCATCAGTGTACAAAACAAATGGTTGATCAAAGTCAGGTAAAGCAAGAATTGGTGCTGACATCAAACAGTGTTTCATAATGTGAAAGGCTCTTTGTCTTTCACTATTCCAGACAAAAGCAACATCCTTTCTAGTTAATTGGGTAAGGGGTAAAGCTATGACTTGGTAATTTTTAATATACTGTCTATAGTATCCACACATTCCCAAAAAACTTTGGAGCTCTCTCACTGTTGTAGGAGCTTTCACCTGTTGTATGGCTGCCACTTTGTTCTGTTCAACACATATCTGTAAGCCTGAAACAACATGACCAAGAACTTTTAAAGAATGGAAACCAAATTTACATTTCTTTAAAGCAAGTGTCATATTTATTTCATCCATTTTCTGGAATACTTTACACAGGTGTTTAAGATGGTCCTCAAATGTTTTTGAGAATATAATGATATCATCAATATAAACCATCAGCCAACCTTCAATTATCTCTTGATGGAATGTGTTATCCATTACTTTTTGGAAAACAAAAGGGGCATTTTTAGGGCCAAATGGCATCCTAATATACTTATAAATACCCATATGAGTGGCAATCATCAGAAAGTTCTGAGAACTTTTCTCAACAGGTACCTGGTGATATCCCTTATTACCATCCAAACAGCTGATATATTTAGCACCCTGTAAAGTAGCATGTATAGAGCTGATTCTAGGTAAAGGATAGATATCATCAACAGTATAAGTATTTAGTGCTCTATAATCACCACATAACCTGGCTTTATCTTTCTCATAAGAAATTACGACAGGTGAGATAACACAATATTTAGGTGTTTCAACTACCTTTTCAATAATATTCATTTTTAAAAGGGTAGAGATATTATCTTCAATATCTTTTCTCTTTGTGTGAGAAGGAGGATAAGGCTTCTTCTTTAAACTAGGTGGTATATCAGTTAATGGGCAAGACAATGAAAGTTTCATTTCCTCTTTAACTAATCCCAGTTCATGTGACCCATGAGCAAAGGCCATAGGAAAAGATTTTATCAAGTTAATGATGGAATCTTTATCTTCACCAGAAAGTTTTTCTCCAAAAGAGGCATTGTCAATTTCAGACATAAGGGCATGCATTTCCTTTGTAGATCTTCCTTTATATTGAACCGCAGAATTACATGTGTTCAATTCTGGTTTTAATAATTTTTTAGGGGAGGAAATTTTAAATTTTCTCTTCCCATTCATCCCCATTGTGAAACATTGGTTTGAAGTATCCAATTTTATGCCATATTTGGTTAAAATATCATTCCCTACAATATACCAATTGCTCAAGTTATCATTTTTCATGACAACAAAATCACAAATAGCTCTTACAAAACCATGGTTATATTTAAAAAACACTGTGGCTTTGTATTTACCAATGGGGGACAAAACAGAGCCATACCCTTTCCAATTTTCAGAAATGATAGGCAAAAGTTTAGATTTATAGTCTTGATCTACTGAAGCAAGTGCTCTTTCAGATACTACACTTCCTCCAGCTCCAGAATCCAGAACAACTTCAATGCTGGTTCCATTGATCAAGACTGGTGCCTTAATAGGGGCAATAACAATTGAGTTATCCTCAATGTTCTTTATGACCTCAGCATCCTCCACTGTAGATAAATCATTATTATCAATGTCAATAGTATTTAAATAATGAATATCCTCTTCGAGCATCAAGATTTCTTGTTGAGATTCATATGAAATATTGCTGGCACAATCACTTGATGTATCATCCAGTGCCACTGTGTCATCAGCATGCTCCTCTGCTTGTTCTACAAGATTTATCTTCCTGTCACAAACATGGCCTTTCTGCCAAGGTTTGTTGCACTTGAAGCAAGTTTTTGTTGCATACTTCTTTGGTGCAACAGGGGCAGAAGGTTTACCAACCTTTTCCAGAGGTTTTTGTTGGTAAGTGGAGGGTTTCTCCAAAGGGGTCCTAGGAATGAATCTTCTTTCATCATACTTATTGTTTAGAAGTATCTCATTGCAAGTATTAATGAAAGAAGAGGGTTCTTTGGAGAACTCAGTCCTAGCCACAATCAAGTCTCTCAGAGACATTGGTAATTTATAGAGGATCCTGTCCTTCCATAAATCAAACTCCATATTTGGGTCCATTGCCCTTAAGATTTTTACAAGTTTCATTAAAAACTCAATAGGTTTATCAGTAGAAGAGCTATATCTAGTTTCCTCATACTGCCTTTGTTGAGCCATTCTGAACTTGGAGCCACCAAATTGTGCTTTAATTAATTTCTTCCAATCCTCCCATGAGTAGTCATTCCCATCCAGGAGAACAGATTCATACCACATCAGGGCAACATTAGTAAACAAAGAAATTAACTTGGACGCAATTTCCTCATCGGAGAGTTTTTAAGAATTTTTTAAATTATCAATTCTGCAAATAAATTGTTGCCAATCAGAAGAAGAATCACCATCAAATGTTGGGTACTGGTCAAGTTTTGGCCAATTCTTTTGATTTGAAGGAGTCTCCTTAGTACTAGCTTGTTTCTGAGTAAGAAGCAGCTGTAATTTCTCTAATTGTGCTGAAATCTCATTGTTTAATCCTTCTGTTGCAGATCCTGGTGCATCATCAGTTTTTGATGGAAACTCAGTGTTATCAACAGGTATTTCTGGATCAATTTTTATTTTAGATGAATTAGCCACAGGTACTGGTTGAGCATCCTGCACTATATGTTCCTTCACAGAAATGTCTGAATATTTTTGGTCATTTAACAATGAGTTCAATTTTTCTTCAATGGTTGTTAGTCTTGTTTTCATTCTTGGAAGACTAGATAAACTTTCATTGATAGTTGCAAAAGATAATTGATTTTTATGTTGAAAAGATGAAAAATGGTCACTCAATCTTTTCAGATTTATCTTATCTATCTCTACCTCCTGGCAACAGGCAGATACAGTATCTTTTAGTTTAGACAAATCATTTTTTATATTTTGCCATAAAGCAATTTTCTTTTCATGGGTTGCTTTGTAATGAGACAATTCATCAGAGACTCTTTGAGCTTCACTTTTTAATGCTTGATATCCTTGATCAGTTAACAAACTATTATATCTTTGAGTCAATTGCATATTGTTCATTATATGATTTTGTTTGGCAATAATATCTCTCAAGTGCTCATCATTAATTCTTGCTACATCTGGAGTGTTTCTCAATAAGGAAACTGAGTAACTTTCCAGACTCTCATAGAACTCAGGGTCAAGAGTTTCATCAATCACAGCCATATCAGGATTAATCATTGAGGTAGCAATTAAAAGTAATGGATTGGATACATGAGATAACTGTCTACTATTCCCAGCTTCTATAGGTCTCAAGGTTTCATCCTGCCTTCCAGATTTACCTGAAGGAACAGAGTCAGCCACAAGAAAAGGCACTTGAGAATCAATAGAGGGACGTACCAGGGTTTTCTGGGTATCACCATATTGGGCTTCCTTCTTCTTTTGCCTCCTTGATAAGGGTGGGGAGGAGTGGGGTTGACCTGGGTGGGCCTTGATGGACCTACCTGATGTAACTGATGCTGGTTTTGAGCCAAGTAGTCCCACTGTGTGTTGAGCCAGTCCCACTGCCACTTGGACACTTCCACCATCTCTTGGGATTGGGGAGTCAATTGTTGTTGATCCCTGGGAGGAAGAGGTTTCCTTTTCTCTTGGAGAAAAGTATCTGTTCTTTTCACCTTTTCTTCCAAGGCATCTACCCTTACCTTTAGTTTCAAGCTGTCTGTCCTTAACTCCTTTATGTGGGTTGACAGATTCTTTATCTGCTGGGACAACGGCATCTTTTTTATCTTGAAGCCTTTTGGAAGCTCTTCTGGTGGGTTTGTCATGGGCTTCTGATCCTGAGTATTGTCCACTAGGATTTCTACTTCTTCCATTTCTACATCCTGTTTGGGGCAAGGATTTATTAGCTTGAGAAATTCTTCTTGTTAAAGGAAAACTTACAGAAGTAGGCTCATCATAATCAATTAAGTCTAGTTCTTCTTCACGTGCAGCAAAACCACTTTGATCAGTCATTTTAAGATTCCACTGAAATGAAGGAAAGAGACAAAAATTAATTAGTCTTTTATTTTTAATTTTTATTTAACAGAAATAAAATAAAAATAATAAAAAAAATCTTTTTAGGATAAAAATCAACTTAATTAAAATTAATAAAAGAAAAATTTAAAACCAGGATAATACAATCAACTGTAGAAATAAATTAGAATTTCTATTAATTTTTATTTTCAGGATTTAAATCAACTAATTTATTACCAGGATTTATTGTCAACTGAAATAATCAAATATGAATCTTTATTAATAAAAAATTACTTTAACTGATCACTTAACTACCAGTACTTAATGTCAACTGAAGTAATTCAATATGAATTTTATTACTTAAAAAGATTTATTGGATTACCAGGACTCAAAGTCAACTGAAGTAATTAAATGTGAATTATTTATTAAAAAAAATATAATTGTCAGGACAATTTGTCAACTGGAACAATTAAAATTTAAATTAATCAGGACAAATGTCAACTGAAAAAATTATAATAAGTAATTTATTTAATAAAAAATATTATTGTCAGGACAATTTGTCAACTGGAACAATTAAAATTCAAATTAATCAGGACAATTGTCAACTGAAAAATGATAATAATTAATATTAAAATATAATTATTTTATTACTTCTGGGACTAAGAACAGTTATTGCTCTATTATGGTCAACCAGGAAAAATAAAAAAAAATATAATAATAAAAATAAATTCCAAATTACCAGACACCTCCCCCTGCAAAATGAGCAAATTAATGCCACTTACAGAGTGCTGAGTAAAAGGAAATACGTAGCAAATGAATAGTGAAGAGTAACCCACAAATAGTAATAACAATAATTACCACGATATACAGATCTTTAGTCAGTATATGAGCTTAAGTTTTGGAGCGCGGTTTGATTCCCGTTCGCAGCAAAAACTTTTATCACGTGACGTATGACGTTCGTCGTTTTCTCGCCTCCACTCGTCCTTTACAGGTACTTGTACGCCGATGGTCCCCTCGATTACGCCTCAAGTAACGTTGCGCCGTCGATATTTCAGAAGGGATCCCAATTGTAAAGGTTCACTTTTGGTCTAGAAGCTTTGGTACGGTGTAATATGAAGATTTTAAGGATTTATCTGACTCTAAATAATTAGGTACGTATTTTTCTCAATCAAGGATGATTCTTTTACTCAAATTAAGAGGTAGTTTTTAATAATTTATATAGATTATAGAATTAGAATTACGTATGGTGTAAATACTAAGGATATAAAATATAATAAATAAGTTTTAATTGTTGTAGTTGTAGTAAAATGAGTTGGTAAAATAGAATCATCAAAAGACAACAAAAAGAGAGGCCTTTTATAGGCAAAGGAGAGACAAAGCACGGCAATCAAATTCTAAAAACAGTAGGAAGAGAGAGAGAAAAAGAACATTCCAGAAAGAGTATTTCAAATAATAAAGTTATTCTAAAAAGAAGGTGTCAAAAAAGATGTATTTACAGAGTATGTCAGAAATACATCAATATTTTTAATATTGACTGTAAAAGTCAATCCTAAATAAGAAATTTGATTTTTTTGTATATATTTAATATTATTTGAATATTTAAATCTTATTTTATATTTGTATTTATTTTTTAATATAAAATTTTATTTTTTCCCAACCTGTCAAATGGGCACGGTGTTAGAGAAAAATATAAGGGACAAAATTATAATTTTAATTTTACTTATTTATTTAATTAATTAATTTAATTTTAACATTATGTAATTTGTTAATTTATTATAACTAATTTTAATGTAACTAAATTATAATTAAATAATAATTAAAAATGATAAGGTGCGGCTTCATCCAGTAAATAATTAATTATTTCACTGGGTAAGTCTAGTAGCCTGGATGACAAATACTCAGTTCCTTTTTCTTTAGTAAGGATTCTTTTCTTGAGTATTTTTTTAATCTCTGCTTTTTCCAAAATTTCTTCAGGTTGCTTTTTAGGTCTTCCTCTTCTTTTTGGAAACAAGTTAGGATCATTTGCATGGTAAGGTTTTAATAATGAGATAGGGAAAACTGGATGTTTCCTATCATATGGAGCATATAATATGACTTCCAGTGCCATATTACCAACCATTTTACTTACTACAAAAGGTCCTACAAAGGGATCCTTTAATTTAACATTACCTTGTAAGTTAAAATTTAGTGTTGATATTAGGACTTCATCTCCCTTCTTGAATTCAAATTCTTTATGAGATTTGTCCCACCTTTTCTTTTCATATTCAAATGATTTTTGTATGCATTCTTCTGCATGCTTCCTACACATTTTTTTCATATGAATAAAGGATTTAGTACTAGGGTGTATATCCAACCTTGGTAATTTATTTAAATGATTTACTGGGGTATTTGGTACATATCCCAGCCAGAGTTCAAATGGTTTCTTCTCTGTTACAGAATGAGTTGTGCTGTTATATACATATTCAAGGCCAGGAATTAATGTTACCCAGTCATGTGTGAATTTATCATTGTCTTTTATTCTAATCCAAAGGCACAATATCTTCTGATCATGTCTTCTAGAGTTTGTATCATTCTTTCAGCCAGCCCATCAGTTTGTGGATGGTGTGCTGTGGATAATTTCAATTGACAACCTGATACTTCCATCAAGATGTCCAGAACTCTGAAGTAAATTTAGGGTCTCTGTCAGAGATTATGGCTTTGGGGAACCCAGCAGTATTCATCATCTGAGTCCACCATAGTAATGCCAAGTCTTTTGCAGATACCTCTTTATGGGTAGGGATAAATTTACACATTTTTTTTAATCTATTCACAATTACCCAGCAAGAATTGAAACTTTCTTTTCCTGCTAATGGCAAGCCAGTTACAAAATCCATGTTTATAATTTCCCATGGAGCTTTTGGCTGCTCTATTTGTTGTAACAACCCAGCTCTCTTCCCAGTTAATCTTTTAGATTTATGACAAGAGTCACATGTTTCAATGTATTTTTGTACATCTTCTTTCATGTTTATCCACCAGGCTGTATTTTTAACTCTGGTTAAAGTTTTGTTAAAGTCAAAATGACCAGCTAAGATGTCATCATGACAAGTACTCAACATTAACTCTTTCATAGAAGGTGGTATTACTATAACATTACTTAAATTTTTTCTGTAATATATATATCCATCTTCAATTGATAGTTTACCTTTTTCCAACGCATTTTTATACTTTGGAGGCAAGGTTTTAATTAATGCACTCATGGAGGCATTTGTTGGATCATTAAGAATGGTAGATAGTTTAGACAAATATTTATCAGATGAATAATTTTCTAATATAGTCTGCATAAACTCTTCTTCTAAATCCACTATATAAATCCTAAATATATGTATAACCTCATTTTCAGGTACATATGCTGGGTTGTCAGCATCATTTGGCAAAGGGCTTCTGGATAATAAATCCACATTAGAATGCAATGTTCCTGCTCTGTGAGTGATTGTCATTGTTCCTCTGTACTCTTGTACAGCTAGTTGCCATCTAAACATGTGCCTATTAGGTGTTTTCATGTTTAGTAATGATTTTACTGAACTGCAATCTGTTATAAGTTCAAACATCTGGTCTTCCAGATAGTAATGAAGCTTCTCCAAAGCCCACATCATGGCTAAACATTCTAGCTGTGTGGAACCATACCTTAATTCAGTTTTTCTTAAGGTTCTGGATCTATAACAGATAACTACTTTAGATAATTTTCCATTTATTATCTGTTTCTGCTGTAAAGCAGCACCTAAACCTATGAATCTTGCATCAGTGTACAAGATAAAAGGTAGGGTGAAATCTGGCACTCCCGAAATTGGAGCTGTCATTAAACATTCCTTTAATTTATTAAAGGTGTGTTGTCTTTCATTATTCCAAATGAAAGCCTCATTTTTCCTGATTAATGTTGTTAAAGGAGCTGCAATAGATTGGTAATTTTTAATATATTGTCTATAATATCCACAAATACCCAAAAAACTTTGAACTTCTTTTACATTCTTAGGTATACCAATGTTTTTAATTGCTGCCACCTTATTCTGGTCAACACAAATTTGTAATCCAGATACAACATGTCCAAGTACTTTCAAAGATTGAAATCCAAATTTAAAATTCTTTAATGCAATTGTCATATTAATTTCATCCATTCTTTGAAATAATCTTTTCAGGTGATTTAAATGTTCATCATATGTTTTTGAAAACACTATGATGTCATCAATATAGACCAATAGCCATCCTTCAACCATTTCCTGATGAAAAACACTATCCATCAATTTTTGGAAGACTGAAGGCGCATTCTTTGGGCCAAATGGCATTCTCACATACTTATATATACCCATATATGTGGTTATTGATAAGAAATTTTGAGAATTTCTTTCCACAGGAATCTGGTGGTAACCTTTGTTTCCATCCAGACAGGAAATATATTTTGCTCCTTGTAAAGTAGAATGGATAGAAGCTATCCTTGGTAGAGGGTAAATATCATCTACTGTGTATGTATTCAGAGCTCTATAATCACTGCATAATCTTGCCTTATCTTTTTCATAAGAGATCAATACTGGTGAAATGACACAATACTTAGGTGTTGTGTCCACTTTTTCAACAATACCCATTTCCAACAACATTTTTATATTGTCTTCAATATCTTTCCTTTTTGCAGGAGATGCTGGGTAAGGTTTCTTTTTTAAGCTGCCAGGAATATTATCCAAATCACAGCTTAGAGAGATTTTCATCTCATGGTCTTTGACCAATCCTAGTTCATTTGAACCATGAGCAAATGCCATAGGATATGATTTAATCAATCTCAAAATATTTTCTTCTTCAATTTTTGAGAGTTGAGGACTGAAAGAGGCCTTTTGGATTTCATTTTCCAATTCAATCACTTCATTGGTGCTTCTTCCACCTTGCAGTTGTTCTTCTCTAGGAGAAATGGTATACACTGAATTTTCAGAACATATCTTAAATTTTCTCTTACCATTCACTCCTATGGTAAACAACTGTTTGCAGGATCTAGTTTAATGCCAAATTTTGTCAATAAATCATTGCCAATAATAAACCAATCACTACAATTATTATTATCCATTACTACAAATTCACAAACTGCTCTTACATATCCATTATTATATTTAAAGAATACAGCAGTTTTGTATTTGAAAATTGGATTTAATATTGAACCAAAACCTCTCCAGTTCTTTGTTTGAACAGGTTCTAGTTTTTCCTTATACTTACTGTCAAGTTTCATTAATGTATTAATAGAAACTACACTACCTGCAGCCCCAGTGTCAAGAATGGCATTCATTTCTCTTCCACATATAATAACAGGTTCTCTGATAGGTGTTATTTTGTAAGTATCATGAGATACATCTTTAATTATTTCAGCTTCTTAAATGGAAGTTAAAGATGTATCTGTATGAGGTATAGCATCATTCAGGAACATTATATCCTGTTCTAATACAAATATCTCATTTTCATCATCACTGTAAGATATTTTACTTTTACAATCCTCACTGGATTCCATATTTTCAGCTTCATGATTACTTAGTTCAGAATTCTGGGAGGTTTCAATAACATTTATTCTCTTCTCACACATTGTGGTCTTCCAACATTGGCAGGGGCCTTTGTTGTGTGATTTGGCGCTGTTTGTGCACGTCTTAATTGACATCTGTTAAAGAATTGGGTATTTTTCTGGTTTTATTCCCTGGATATTGGGTCTGCGAGTATGTGGTTACTATCATTGGATAGCCCTGGTTTTTCTATATATTTTATGTCTTGTAGGAATTTTTCATATTCTAAGTTTTAAGGGGTCATTTCCTCATTTTTCATTTATAAAAGATTGCTGTTTAATTTTGTTTTTTGTTTTTTACTTGCTAACCTTAAGTCTTAGGGTTAAGTGCTTAGTACCAATGGATAGAGCTAATTGTTCTCTATATTTCATGTCTCAATTTTGTTATAGTGAAATTCCGTGTTTTAAATGTTTTAGTAGTTGTAGCTAATTTTTCTAAGTAGATTAGTGGTTTTTGTTGGTTTTCTGGCTTCAGGGAGGCTGGGCCGCTTCAGGGAGGCTGGGCCGCTTCAGGCAGCATCTCCGACGTCGGGCGGCCCGCCTGCCTCTGTTTTAGGAGGTTGGAGAGCGCTTCAGGAGGGTTTTTTATGCAATTTGGCGGGTACAGGCGCCAGATTGGTGGGTGCGCATGGGCTCTTAGTTAGTGGTCTGTGTGTACATAGTGAATAAGACAGTTTGGGGCAACCTTAATCATCATACAACCATCTGTAGGTGATATCATTGTTCCTCACTCAGTTTTCACTGTTTTCTGGCCACAATTGGCTGTGTTTGTTGCAAGTGAGTTCTTCATTTAACTTAACTTTGGCAACTGTTTTCTCTGTTATAGTCTTGCAAGCTATAGCAAGTATTATTGCTGTATCTGGTGTGGATTTGCAGTCTACATCAAGTATCTTTGCTGTCTCTGGTGTGGACTTTGTTCTACATTTCAGTTCTTTGGTCTGGTAGTCTGTCTGGTGACTACTTTCTTGGCTCATCAAGCAGTCAAGTGTGTTAAACAGGAGCTTTAGCAAAACAGGAACCAACTTACTTTAGAAAGTAAATCTCACTCTTTTTTTCTAAAGGGACAGGGGATTTTCTCTCTGGTTTTTCTCCAACTCCCTTGGTCAAGGCCTATAGCTAGTACTATAGGATTGTCTACATTTCTGGCGCCCAACGTGGGGTAGAACTTGCTAGTTTTTTGGAATATCTGTTTTCTTTGGTTGGTTCTTTTTGGTGTTTTGGACTGGAAGAATGGCTTCTGGTTCTGCTATTCCTGTGGTGACTGTCAGTGGGGGGGATGGTCCTCCTTCTGTGATGGTTAGGGAGTGTTTGAGAATTAAAACTTGGGATGGTACCAAGTTTAATGGGGAGGATGTCAAGTGGTTTCTAGAGAAGTATGAAACTGCTGCTGGAGTGGATGGTGCTTCCTATCTGGACATGGTGAAGCAGATTATCTTCTCAATTGGTGATAGGTCAGTGGAGAAGGAGATTGTGGCCATGTCTGGCTACAAGAAGAGGGATTGGAAATTGTTGTGTAGGGAGATGGTGGATAGATGGGGTGTCAGGTTCACTATGGTGGATCTGAACAAGGTTGTCAGTGAATGGCAATCTTATGGGGGTGTTGGTAACTTACATAGTTACAGGAAGTTTCTGCTACAGTTTGATCCTGTGGTGGAATATTTGGTGGAAGTGGAGGAGCTGGCACATGAAAATGCTGCCAAGGATGTTTTTTGGTCTGCCCTGGCTAGAGATGTCAGGATGTATGTGTTGAAGGAGCTGTCAAGAAAGGAATTGATGAAGACTCTTTCTAATGGGGATCAGAAGTTGCCTGCATTGGATAAGGTGAAGGAGGCTGTTGAGGCCCATTTGAAGTTATTGGCTGTGGACACCTATCAGGAGGGGTGTGCCAAGTATGTCAGCAAGGTCAGTGAGGCTTTGGCTGAAGAGGAAGTTAGGGAGAAGAAGGAGGAGAGAAATTTGGTGCAGGTTCCCAAACAGGAGAGGGACCCAATGGTGGAGCAGTTGGCTGATCTTACAAAGCAGCTGCACATTTTTGTTCAGGAAGCCAAGAACATTAATAAGGCACCTTCTCAGCCTAGAGATTTTGAAAGGAGGGCTGGTAGGAGTGATCCTTGGGTTTGCTCTTATTGCAGTAGGAGGGGGCACAGGTCCAATGATTGTTGGGCACTGAACAGAGATGTGTCTGAAGGAAAAGTGTAGTTTGATGGCAGGGTTTTTAAGTTCCATGACGGTTCTTTTGTGAAGCCTAGTGAGGGGCAGGCTCCTGTGGATTTGGTCAGGAGAAGGGGTGGTCTCAATCAAAGGAGGCCAAGGTTTGAGGAGATTCCTGATCAGGGGAAGTCTTCTGTTAAGGTAGATGAGGACATCAAGGGAAAGGGGGGGAGGTCAATAAGGTCTCTTTTTCTACTTCCTTTGGTGGTTTGGAGTTGTATTATTGTGGTGGACAGTCAAGTGGTGAATGCTTGGCTGGTGTTTATGATGTGGAGGCAGGAAAGGTGGGAAGGCCTAAGAGCAGCTCTCAGGCCCAACCAAAGCCAAATTCTTTAAAGGTTAATCCTAAGTTGAGTGCAGCTAGGAAGAGGTACAACAAAGAGGAGCTGTACAAGATGCAGAAGGTTATGGCTGATATGGGCCTCCCTAGTTTTGGCGCATTGGATATGAATGGTGAGCCAATGCCAATGTAGGTGGATTCTGACTCTGAGGAGGATGTTCCTTTGGCTTCATTTCCAAAGCCTGCTGGAGTCAGAGGTTCTGGTGAGGGATCTGGTTTGGTTCCTGTTAATGGTAAATCTGTTGGTGGTGCTGGTCCTCAAGAAGCTTCTAGGACCAAGGTGGTGAAGCCAAGGGCTCACTTTGAGAGGCCAGTAGTTTCTGGTCAAGTAAATGTTATGGACTCTGTCCTGGAAAGGATGAATCAGGGTCAGGTTTCCCTATCTTATGGGGAATTGTATGCTATCAGTCCAGGGTTGGCTGATAGACAGAAAAAGTTGTTGACCAGGAGAAGAGTTTCTTCTGGTGAGGTAGAATACATTTGTGATTCTGCTGAAAAGTTTGTTGAGGGGTTGGAAACTCATTTTTCTGCTCCTCTGGGATATGTAAATGTCACTCTGAATGGCAGGGAGGCAAGGGCATTGGTGGATTCAGGTTCTCAGATAAACCTGATTTCTTTGTTTGAGGCAACTCATATGGGCCTCCCCATCAAAACTGGTATTGGTCGGAATTTGAGAGGGATCGGTGGTCATGTCACTGAATTGGTTCGAACTTCAGAGTTTGTGAAGTTAGATGTTGGCAGAGGCTCAGGGAAGGTTCATTTTTACATTGCTAAAGGTAATGTAAAAGCAGTTTTGGGTGGGCCATTCTTGATGGATTTTCAGGCAAGAATTGGTTATCAATATGATTTGGGAATTAGTTTGGAGTTGACTGGTGAAGACAAAAGGAGGCTTCACATGAGGTTATCATCCCCTGGAGAGGATGGTTGGGAGACCAGGCCTGGTTTATCTTCAATGTGCCAGTGCATGGACTGCTGCAGGAGAAAGAAGGAAGTGGGTGCTGCCTCTGGTTTTTTGGAGTGCAGCTCAGGCTCTATTGAGAGTCTGTCTTTTTTAGAGTAATAAGGGCTGATCACCCTAGTGCTACAACCTCTCCCCAAGATGAGGAAATCCCAGGTTGTAGTAGGTCAGCTCCCTTGGAGATATACCAAGTGGATTTTCAACTTTCTCTTTTTAATGTTTCTCTTCTCTGCAAGTATTCATCAAGTTTTTTATCAAGTCTCTGTTCTCTCTCAAGATTCTTAATTATTTTTAATTCAAGTTCAAGGAAGAAGATTGGTTATATATCTTTATTGAAAGATATGTGGAAAAGTTTTGGGGTGGTGAGATTGGAGTCTAAAAGTAAGTCCTCCCAATTGTGCACTGCTAGGGTTTCTTCTACACCTTTCAAAAACATTACCTGGGCCACACCTGTGAGCATTGGGGAAACCCTTGGTTATTTTTGTTGGTAAGAAGAAAACTCAAGAAAAGAAGATAAAAATTTCAAAATAATTCATGAAAATCAAGAAAAAAATCTGAAGATAATGAAGAAAGTAGATGCAAAATATTTTTGTGAAGATCATCAAGATCTATTTTTGGGCCTCCAGCATGAGGTTAAACTGCAGAAAATTATGAAGAGAGAAGATCATCAAGATCAATTTTTGGGCCTCCAGCATGAGGATAAAGTGCACAATTTTAGAAGATGTGATTCAGAAGAAGAATCAAGATTTGAAAATTTGGAAGTTGGAAGTGAGGATGAAGATGTGGAATTGCCGAAAAGTTTCGGAGTGGTGAGATTGGGGTGTAAAAGTAAGTCCTCCCAATTGTGCACTACTAGGGTTTCTTCTACACCTTTCAAAAACATTACCTTGGCCACACATGTGAGCGATGGGGAAACCCTTGTTTATTGTTCCAGGTCTGGTGGTGAAGATTTTCTGAAGATCCCTAAAGTTGAAGGTGGAGCAGCAAAGTATAAGAAGGTAGCGCAGAAGATTAGGCCTGTCAATGAGCCTATGCCTGTGGGCTTGAATACGCCCTTGAAGAGACCACCTTTGTCAAGAGATCTGTACTGTACCCCTTTGGTGAAGAATCCTCCAGAATTTGTAGAGACAGCTAGGGTGACCGTGAAAAGGTTGAAAGTTGTTAATTTTGGTCCTTATGGGTGGTTGTCTGAAGAAGAAAAGAAGTTGTTGTTGCACGTTATTGTGCTAAGGGAAAAAGCTGTGGCGTTTGTTGAGGAGGAAAGGGGTGTATTGAAGCACTCTTATGGGGAACCTTACTTGATTCCTGTGGTTTGTCATGAACCTTGGAAAATCAAACCTATTCCGATTCCAGCCGCTATTAGAGAGTATTTTGTAGAGATTGTTAGGGAAAGAGTCAGGACTGGGTTATATGAACAATCGACATCCAGTTACTCAAGTCCGGTGTTCTGTGTAAAGAAGCAGAATGGAAAGTTGCAGGTGGTTCATGATCTTAGAGCATTGAATAGAGTCACTATCAAGGACGCTGGTATGCCGCCAAGTGCAGAGGATTTTGTTGAAGCTTTTGCTGGAAGGGTGTGTTATGGTTTGGGTGATATTATGGGTGGTTATGATGAGAGGGAACTCCATACGGATTCAAGGCCTCTCACAACTTTTGAGACTCCTTTGGGAAGATTTCAGCTCACTAGGTTGCCTCAAGGAGCAACTAATGCAGTGGCGGTTTATCAAGCACAGATGGCTTGGATTTTACAGGATGAGGTTCCTACTCATGCTGGTATTTTTATTGATGATGGTGGAATTAAAGGACCATCCACTGATTATGGTAATGAGGTGTTAGCGGAGACCCCTGGCATAAGGAGGTTTGTGTGGGAATATGCAATAACTCTAGAGAGAGTGTTGTTTAGGATTGAAGAGGCTGGTTTGAACATTTCTGGGTCAAAATTCTGTTGTTGTGTTCCTTCTTTGGAAATTCTGGGTCATGTGGTATGTAAAGAGGGAAGGATTATGGCGAAGAAGAAGATTAATAAAATTCAGTCATGGCCAAGGCCTAAAAATACTACTGAAGTCAGGGAATTTTTGGGTGTATGTGTATATGTCTGGATTTTTATTAAGGATTTTTCTTTGTTGGCTTCACCTTTAAGGAGGTTGACCAGAAAAGATGCAGATTGGGAATAGACTGAACAGTGTGAAGAGGCTTCTCAGAAGTTGAAAAAGGTTGTTGGTGAAGATATTGTTCTTCACAAGTTGGATTATGGTGTTGGTGCTGGAAAAATTTATCTGGCAGTGGACTCAAGTTATATTGCTGCTGGTGCTGTTTTGTCTCAGGAGGATAAGACTGGGAGGGTCAGGCCAGTAAGATATGAGTCTGTGGTGTTTAATGAGGTGGAATCTAGGTATTCTCAACCTAAGTTGGAATTGTGTGGCGTAGATAAAATTTTAAAGAAGCTACAGACGGTTTTGTGGGGGCAGCATTTTGAGCTGCAGGTGGATGAAAAATCTTTGGTTCAGATGATCAATACACCTAGTCTTCCAAATTCTCCAATGACTAGGTGGGTGGCATTTATTTAACATTTTTCTTTTGACCTGGTACACAAACCAGGTAAAACTTTTACTATGCCTGATGGATTATCAAGGAGGCCACCTACAGATGAAGATTCTGAGGCTGAAGAGTTTGATTAGGATGTTCCAGTGGTTAGGGCCAGCACTAAGGGTGCTAAAGATTTTTCTGACCTCCCCCAAGAGGCTAAACTGGCTGGATCTGATCTTGATTCTGGTGATCAGGATGTTTTTGTTGATGAAGATGGAGTTGTTGTTTGGGACAGCTCAAAATTGGAAAAGGGTTTTTTTGTTAGTGAACTGGATTCTCAAAAGGTTCAGTGGAAAGGGAAGGACGTGCCAAAATTTAAAGATTGGTGTCCTGGTTGGGCTGCTCAATTGGCTCATGTTCACACTGGTGATTTTGGTGACAGAATTGTACCCTTGGATGTTGTTTTGTTGGATTTTGAAGATGAGACCTGGGGTCATTCTGGGTTTTATTTTATTTTGGTGGAATATCTGTTGACCTTGGAGAGTCCAGATAGTTGTGATGATGATACTTGGTTGGCAATCAAGAAGAAGAGTCCTGTATTTTATGTGTCAGGAAGGCGGTTGATGAGGAGGAGACATCCAAATCCTCAAGTGGTGGTGACTCAGAAGAAGTGTCAAGAATTGGTTTTGAAGTCTTTGCATGAAGACCTTGGTCATAGAGGCTTTGGGGAGACTTATAGAAGAGTAGCAGACAGATTTTGGTGGCCAGGTATGAAGTTGGCTGTGCAAGGTTGGGGTTCAATCTTGTGAAGAATGTCAAAGAAGAAGTCACTTGAAACCTAAAGAGGTGGGCCGTGCTACTGGTGAATCAACTGTTTTTGGAAGGGTCAGTCTGGATGCTGTCTATATTAAAGAGGGCAGGTATAAATACTTTATTGTTGCTAGGGATGATTTGTCTGGTTGGGTTGAGGCAGTGCCTCTGGTTAATTTGACTGCCAAGAATGTGGCAGAGTTTTTGAAGAAGGAGTGGATTTATAGGTATGGGTTGATGAAGTTGGTCACTGTTGATGGTGGGCCAGAGTTTGGTTCCGAATTTAAAGAAGCTGTGGCTAGTGTTGGTTCTAAAGTTAGAGTGGCTACACCTTATTATCCTGAAGCTGAAGGCATGGTTGAAAGAGGCCATCAAGTTATCAAGAATGCTTTGGTGAAGATGTGTGGAGATAGTGCTGAAAAGTGGAGGCATTATTTACCCTTGGTGTTATTTGCTGATAGAGTCGCTGTGAAGAGGAAAACTGGCTATTCTCCTTATGAGTTAATGTTTGGTCAGAAAGCAATTCTACCAGTGGACTTAGAAGCTGTCTCTTATCTTGGAATTGATTGGGATGACGTGAGCTCAACAGAAGATTTGCTCTGTGCCAGGATGCAACAGTTGGAATGTAGAGAGGAATGTCAAGAGAAGGCATACTCTAGAATGATGAAGATTAGGAATCAATCAGTCAGGTACTGGGACAAGAAGTTGGCTCATAGACTCAGGAATCCTTTGAAACCTGGTTGTTTGGTTTTGGTGTATAATAGAAGTATGGAGAGTCAGTGGGGGGAAATGTTTGCTGACAGATGGAATGGACCTTACAGAGTCAGATCTCAGGCGTCTGGAGGTTCTTATGTTTTGGAGGAGTTGGATGGTGCAGTCTTGAAAAAGAGGGTGGCTGCAGACCAAGTGAAGAGGTTTTATCCCAGAGGCACTAGGCATGAAGAAGATTGACTCCGCAATGAGGATAAACTACGGACCATTCTTTAATTTTGGTTTTTTTTGTGGTGATGCTATGCATCTGTTTGTTGGAAACTTTTGTTAGAGGGTACCCATGGGTGGGGCCTCTAGATTTTGTCTTGGCAAGTGTGGGGGTGACTGATGGGCTGGCTGCCCTATCAACACTTACCCCAGATTGTCCGTTTCCAACCCTTTCTCTTAATTTGGTTGAACCCTAGTATTGGTTTCTTTTCACAGGTTTTAGTCCTCTATGACTTTAAACTGGAATTTCCTCTGGTTTTCAAGTGCTGGACTCTTCACTGTTTATTGATTTTGGTTTTTTTTGTGTTGGACGTTGTGTTTTTGTTAGAAGGTACCCAGGGGGGGCTTCTAGATTTTATTTTGGAAAGTGTGGGGGTAATTGATGAGCTGGCTGCTCTGTAGAACAGTTACCCCAGAATGTCTGTCTCAAGTCTTTTGTTTTTCCTAGTTGAATTCTAGTTCTGCTGTTTATTATCCAGGTTTCAAGTCCACTATGACTTTAAACTGGTTTGGGACTGGCTTCTTTATCTTTGGTTCTTTTAGATTGATGGTGGATCACTGGTGGTCTCCCATCATTTTTACTTATTGGAGGGAGCCCACCCAGTGATCATTTCTATGGATCTGACTTTCCCTTATTGGACCATCTATGGAGCTGTACTGTCTTTAATTTTGCAGTTATGTTTTTGCTAGATAGCAGTTTTAGATTTTTTTCTTTTTTTCTTTTAATTTTTTATGGGGGTTGTTTAAAATTATAAAATCAAAAATATAGGGTGTTACCACATCAGGGTCACCTTGATGTGGGCAAGCATTGGTGGGGAAAGGCTCATCAATTGGCCAGGCAATGCTATTTTCTTTTTTATTTATTATTTATTTCATGTGTTTCTGTGTTTCATTATTTTTATTATCTTCTGAATTTCTAAATTTTTTGAATTTTGTTTTCTGTTAATCATTTAAAATATTTAATTGTGTATCCACATCAAGGTGCACTTGGATGTGGGTAAGGTATCAGGGGATCAGCTCATCAATTGGCTGGGGGATACCATTTGCATTATTTTTTATATTTTATTTTATTTCATTTATGTCATTTCATTTCATTTTATTTATTAATTTTTTTATTAAAGAAAAAAAAGAAAAAAAAGAAAAAAAAAAGAAAAAAGAAAAAAGAAAAAAAATAAAAATAAATAAATAAAAAAATAAAAAAATTCTGAAATTATTTTTATTAATTGTTTTAAATTATTATTATGTTTCTAATCTTTTGCAGGAGCTCATTGTCTGGATGATGAAGCTTCTGGAGGCTGGTCCGGATTGTGATGACTTTTTTGTTTTTTGTTGGGATTGTGGGAAGCACTGTGTTCTTTGAAGTGCATCCTGCTGGAGAGATGATAGTGATTGTAATGGTCAGGAATTGGATTAGAGGGAAGTTCAGAGGAGGAAGAAGAAGAGGCAGGAATGGAGTGCTGGAGGGTGTGCTTAATGATCCTAGACATTTTCCAGTGGTCGTCCAACAGGCTCTTTCTCAGGGATTTTTCAAAGTCATTCAAAGTTCCATGGAGGGCAAAGGCCTTTAGCATGTTGGAACACATGGTGCTTAGGTGTTTCTTCATGTCTCCATAATCCAGGGTCAAAGAAGTTTCAAGAGGTTGGTTAACTCCAATAATAGATTCAGGAGGAGGGGTGCCAACTAGACAAGAAGAATTGGATCAGTAATTATTTTTGTTGAAGAAATGGAATAATTAATTTGATACTTACAGATTGGAAGCTCCTCAAATCTGTAAGCAGCTGGAATTTGGATCTCTGACAATTTTGTAAAGGTCATAGTGGGTGGATCAACTAGGGAAAGATATGGATTCTCATGGTCTTCCTCTGAAGGATCCTGAGATGGTGAACTGGGATGCTGATGTTCCTGGGGCCTAGTTGGAGCAGTGAGATTGTTGTTGTTGTTGTGGTTGTTATTTCTGTTGGATTCAGCTGGAGGAGGTGCTGGTGATGGTGTACCAGGGTTGTTAAAGGATGGAGCAGGATAGGGTGATTTGGAAGCAGATTGATCTCTTCTAAATGGAGATTTTGAAGAGATGGAACTGTCAGAAGAGTAGTTGGCTGACAGAGGAGAGGTGTAGTTTCTTTGTCTTAGTTGGGGACAAATTTGTTGTTGTGGTGCAGTGTGTGGTGTTCTGGTTTCTTCTTGGGGTTCTCTGGAAGGTCTCTTAGAAATCTGGGATATTTTGGTTCTTTTGGACTTTGTAAGGGTGGATTGCATTGCTCTGGGAGAAGTAGGAGGTAGTTGGGTTGAGTTGTTGTTGTTGTCTGGATGAAATTGGCTGTTTTCTGGCCGTTTTTGGAGGTTTTGGCCCTGGTTTTCACTGTTTGGTGAGGCGGCCGGGCCGCCTGGACGCGGTCTAGAAGCCTGGGAGTTGATCTTGAAGCTTTTGGAGCTAATTTAGCGGAGATAAAAGCAGTTTCTTGAGAAGCTAAGGCTGGTCTTTTGGGAAGAGTTCTGGAAGCGGAGCTTCTGGATCTTCTGGAAGGTGCTGAAGATAAAGAGGAAGATGAAGGATCAAGCTCTGGGGATCTGGTAGGGGATCTGGAGATGTATTTGTGAGAAGGAGAAGGCGGAGGAATAGGGTAGTTGGCGTCTCTGTCACATCTTTTCTTTTTGGAATAGCAAGAATCACAAGCCCTGTTGCAGAATTTGGATTCAGGATTTAGAAGAGTGAATGTGCAAGGTCTGCACATGTGGATGCACTGTTTGCAGGCATAGTCCTTGGGAGCAGTAAAGCAAGGGAGAGTAGAAAGGTTAACATCAGGAGATCCAGCCATGATCTGTGGTGAGAAAAGATGATGAAAAGGGATAGGAGGAGATTTTTGTCAGTGATGGGTAGATAATGAAGTGAAGGTGGAAGTTCAGCAGGTTGGCTGTAGAGTTGTTCTGCATGAAATTGGCTGCGTCTATTTTATGCAAAATTCCGTCAGTCCATCAAGACTCTAAACTGAAAAAGCTATGGTATCAGACCAGTCCATCAAGACTTTAAACTGAAATCTGGTTTCTGTTAGTCCTCCAAGACTTAAAACTGGCTGGTTGTTAAAGATTTATTCAAGAATTTAATTTTACTACTGTGGATCTAGTAGTCCTCCAAGACTTAAAACTGGCTGGTTTCAAGATTTTATCAAGACTAGTCCGTCAAGACTTTAAACTGAACACTGTGTTAGTCCCCCAAGACTTTAAACTGAGGTTTGTAAGTCCCCCAAGACTATAAACTGAGGGAAAAGTTTTTGTTTTTGGAGTTGGTTTTGAAAGATTGGTGGAGAGTATCCACAGGGGGAGCCTTCGAATTTAGCAAAGGCAAGTTTGGGGGTAATTGATGGGCTGGCTGCTCTATTTACAATTACCCCAGAATGTTAGTTTTTTCTCTGTGTCTTAATGTGGTTAATCTCTGGTTCTGGGTTTATGATTTAGGTTTTTGAGTCCCCCAAGACTTTAAACTGAGGGTTTTTGAGTCCCCCAAGACTATAAAATGAGGATGGTCCCCCAAGACTTAAAACTGAGGGTTGTTTGTGGTTACATCCTATAGAGGGTGTGGTCAATTTTTCTTTTCTGAATCAAACTCAAGTACTAGTGGAATTACAGAGGGAATCAAGAGTTTAAATGAAGTGTTCAGAATTAGCCTTGAACTGGTGAATGAGGTGTCTTTTGTTCTCAATGTCCTGTGGATCTCTAGCAGGAGTGGATTGGAAGTAGTGAAGCAGAAGTTGTTTCTGTTGAGATTTGTGTTGTTGGAACTTGGCCTTGATAGTGGGCAAGTGCGTTGGTGTTGGTGGTGCAATGGATCCTACATTGTTATCATCACTATCAGAAGAGGGAGGAACTGAGAAGTTATAAGTTTTAAAAGTTGAAGGAAGAAATGAATGTTCTTTACCATCAGATGGACCAGGGATGGTGGAACTAGTTGTTTTATGGGTTGTGGCACTCCTCTGGGAAGGGTGGAGCTTTTTGATTAATCTGGGTATCAGGATGGATGGCCTAGATCTTTTGGTGCTGGAAGAAGAAGGACCAGGTTGAGGTGAAGGTGAATCTTTTGTGGAAGAAAGTGGACCAGGTCTGTGGCAGGTCTTCTTTCTGGATTGGCAGACATTTCAGGACGTTCTGTATGGATGTACAGGTTGTGTCATGGCGCATATTAAATTATTGTCGATGCAGTATTGGCAGGGACCCATTTCAGAGGCAGATTTGGGAAGAAGGTTAAACATGGTGGTTGAATGAAGAAAGAATGCGGACATTCTCAATTGGAGGAAGGGTGTGGTCTTCCAACATTGGCAGGGGCCTTTGTTGTGTGATTTGGCGCTGTTTGTGCATGTCTTAATTGACATCTGTTAAAGAATTGGGTATTTTTCTGGTTTTATTCCATGGATATTGGGTCTGCGAGTATGTGGGTACTATAATTGGATAGCCCTGGTTTTTCTCTATATTTTATGTCTTGAAGACATTTTTCATATTCTAAGTTTTAAGGGGTCATTTCCTCATTTTTCATTTATAAAAGATTGCTGTTAAATTTTGTTTTTCGTTTTTTACGGGCTAACCTTAAGTCTAAGGGTTAAGTGCTTAGTACCATTGGATAGAGCTAATTTTTCTCTATATTTCATGTCACAATGTTGTTATAGTGAAATTCCGTGTTTTAAAGGTTTTAGTAGTTGTAGCTAATTTTTCTAAGTAGATTAGTAGTTTTTGTTGGTTTTCTGGCTTCAGGGAGGTCCGGCTGCTTCAGGCAGCATCTCCGACGTCAGGCAGCCTGCCAGCCTCTTTTTTAGGAGGTTGGGGAGCGCTTCAGGAGGGTTTTTTATGCAATTTGGTGGGTACAGGCGCCAGATTGGTGGGTGCGCATGGGCTCTTAGTTAGTGGTCTGTGTGTACATAGTGAATAAGACAGTTTGGGGAAACCTTAATCATCATACAACCATCCGGAGGTGATATCATTGTTCCTCACTCAGTTTTCACTGTTTTCTAGCCACAATTGGCTGTTTTTGTTGCAAGTGAGTTCTTCATTTAACTTAACTTTGGCAACTGTTTTCTCTGTTATAGTCTTGCAAGCTATAGCAAGTATTATTGCTGTCTCTGGTGTGGATTTGCAGCCTACATCAAGTATCTTTGCTGTCTCTGGTGTGGACTTTGTTCTACATTTCAGTTCTTTGGTCTGGTAGTCTATCTGGGGAGTACTTTCTTGGCTCATCAAGCAGTCAAGTGTGTTAAACAGGAGCTTTAGCAAAACAGGAACCAACTTACTTTAGAAAGTAAATCTCACTCTATTTTTTTAAAGGGAAAGGGGATTTTCTCTCTGGTTTTTCTCCAACTCCCTTGGTCAAGGCCTATAGCTAGTACTATAGGATTGTCTACAATGTGTGAAACTTAACCCAAGGTTCATTACATTTGTAACAAGTGTTATTTTCTTGTCTCTTAGGGACAAGGGGAGCTGAAGGTTTTTTCTTTTCCACTGGTAACTTACTTGTAGTAGGTTTTACCACATCAACACTTTGTCTGTAATTACTATACTTGGTTTCATACTTGTGGTTTAATAATATTTCATTGCATATATTAATGAATCCAGAGGTATCTCTGATGGTTTCAGTTCTAGCTACAATAATGTCTATAACTGATATAGGCAACTTTTATATTATTTTTTCTTTCCACTCTTCATAATCCATTTTTGGATCCATAGCTTTCATGATTCTTATTAAATTCATTAAGAAGACCATGGGTTTATCTCCAGCATTTGGATTATATCTTGTTTTCTCATACAATCTTTGTTGAGTGATTCTAAATTTTGGGCCACCAAATTGCCTTTCAATTAGTGCCTTCCATTCATTCCAGGAGTAATAAATTCCCTCACTCAATACATATTCAAACCATAATAAGGCAACATCTGTAAATAAAGATATTAACTTTGAAGTAATTTCTTCATCAGGTAATTTGTATGAAAATTTTAAGTTATCAATTCTTTGTATGAATTGTTGCCAATCAGATTTTGAATCCCCGTCAAAAGAAGGGTACTGATCTAACTTAGGCCAGTTCTTTTGTTTAGTTTTTGCTTCCTTAACCTGAGAAATATTGAGTAATTCACTTACTTTAGAAAGATGATCATTTATTTCATCTTTTACTGATTTTATATTCTCAGAGCCCATGACACTATGCTCATGTTCAATCATTGGTTTATCATCAGAGTGTTTCATGAAAACTGGTACTCTTTCTACATAAGAGGTATTATCTTTTTTTTTTTTCAGTATTTTTCAAAATATTAGCTACTTCAGTTTCTACTCTTTGTAACCTATCTTTTATTACAGGTACATGAGTCAAGGTATCATTTACATTTGAAAAAGACAATTTTACACGTCCCTCTATGGTAGCCATAATATTCTGAGAATGTTCCAATTTATTTTCTAAATTTTTAATCTCAAATTTTCATCTTTTATTTTCATTGGTTAATTCATTATTTGAATTCTCAATAATTTTTAGCATATTTGCTGTTGTGCTCAATGATTGTGTGAGATTTAATAATACACATTCTGTATTATTTTTGAACTCTCTAGAGAATTCTTCCAATTTTTCAATTCTTAATAATAATTTACTAATTATTTTTGATTCCATTGGATTTTCTTTTATAAAATATTCAATTTCGTCTGTATCCAATTCAGAAGACTCATCATCAGGGTCAAGATTTAAATCATTTGATTCCATTTTTACATTAATAGTATTTTCCTGGTGGTCAATAAAACTATGTACATTGTCCTCATTGAAAGACAAGTCTAGCATGTTATTTTCAAATGAATAATTTTTTAAATACTTCTCAATTATATCTTATACCTCTCTATTAATTTCATTACCTATAAGTAATTCATTGTTAGGATTATATAATTGATCCTGAGAAGATGGATGACTTACCACGGTCTTATTCCATTTCCCCTGCCTCTCCTTGGCTTTCCCCTGTAAGGGTGACTGCTGGAGCCCTGTTGTTGAGGGTTGTTGTAGTTTTGGGAGTACCAATCCCACTTCCATTTGCTTACTGTAATTTTTTGATCCTCCTCTTGGGCTGGAGGTGTTACTATGGATTTTTTGGGTGCCACTGTTGGTAGTTGAGCCTTTATTTCTACTAGAGCTTGATTGACTTCTACGAAACCCTGAGCTGATCTTTTCTCCAGATTGTTTATCTGGTCCACTATATTGTTTACCCTTATTGTTAAGGTGTTCAGTAGGGTGGAGAGGGAGTGAATTTGTTCTTGTAAGGTATTTTTTGTTTTCTTTATTGATACCTGTTTTAAAAGCTTTTCCCTTTCCTCCAGAGACATTGGTGGAGTGATGGTGTTTATGGGGGACTCCTGGCCCTCCATTTGAATTTCCTGTACCAGGTTTCTCAGCTCTAGGTCTTAAGCTATAAGGTTTTGCCTTATTACTTACAATGTCATCGTTATCACACATATTTACGTGGAATTTAAAGAATTGAAAATTTTGTTATGAAAACTTCAAAATGAGTTTTATCAGTATTTATCAATACCACTGAAGACAATTTTATTGCTTACTTATTGGTATTAAGTGAATTGATAAGTGCCAAAAGTCAAATGTGCTTTTATGTGGTCACTTGATATAACTGGTCTACAATATGTAGCCGTGTTTTTATATTTAAAAGAAAACAACTATCAGTAAAATTCCTTCTAAATATTTAATGAATGTTACAAACCAATAAAAAGAAAAGATTAAGAGTCCTGTTAAAAGAAAACAATTAATCAGTTTAATTGGTTTATTATCTGCAAAGATCACAAATTTAATTGGTCTATTGACAGACTCCCACTAATAACAATTTTATGTTAAATTAGTGGTAAAATTTTTGATTCAATATCACAATTTTATTATATAACAGGGCTTCATTTTCTGAAATCACTATATAAGTTACCCCAACCTGTTTTAATTATCCAAATATTTCTATAGGGATATTATTTACGTGTACCTTCTTTGAAAATTTCACTTACTGGATTATAACAGAATTCTTGAGGAAAGGTCCCCAATTGTCAGGCTAAGATCAACTAAATGGACGTGAACTAGCTTGAAAAGTCTTTTTCTAGAAGATTTAAATGGTCCTATATGAATACTGTAGTATAAACCCAACAAATAGTAAAATATAATTCAGAATAAAGGTTTCAGTAATATAATTCTCACTATTCTTATATATGGCTTACAATCTTTTCAGTTGGTAGAAAAATAGATTCAATAATTTCAGATACTATTCAGGAGTCTTATAAAAGTACTAATTGAATTGTATTGTAATTTGTTTGGTTATATTGGATAAATTGAAGTGATAAAGAATGTAGAAAACAAGACCCAAAAACCTCCTCCTTTTATACACACTGAGTTCCCCAATAAATCCCTTGATGTACCATCCAATACAATGTTAATGACGCCTCAAACAACTAATAGACCTCTCCATCAACACCCCTAGTGACCCATGACATAATTAAACAAGCAACAACCACCAAAATCCTATAAATAATAAGGGAGATCAATCAAAATTAAAGAAAAGACAAAAAGAGAGTATATGCGTATAAAACAATGATATAAAAGACTAAAGGAGACTTTTTAAGGTTAATAATAGCTTAATAATAAGGGGAATCTACTGTAGAAATGGAGGGGCTAATCCTGACATTATACTACGTGAAATTCCCATCCAAAAATAACCAATATTGACTGAGAAACCACCCAAAAACTTAAAAAAGAGCGTGAGATGTGGGGTAACTACATGCAGTCTTGGCAGGCGCTTGCAGGGGTAAATCCTTGACTAAATTTAGGCTAATTTAAGCGTGGTGATGAAATAAGGTGCCAAGAGTGAGGTTATTAATGAAATTACTGCATATAAACAAGGTCAATGCACTATTAATTAAGCTAGGACACTAAATATGCGCCTGTTGCCTATTTTAGTGTTTTTCCCCACAGTGGGCGTAGAATGTGGGGTAATTATAGTTTGAAAAAGCTAACTTTGCTAAAAATGAAGCTATTCACATGGGAAAAAAGCAGGCAGAATGTGGCCAGTACACAGAAGCCATTTCTGGCATAAAAACACCAAATTTTAAAAGTGTTATTTTTATGCATTTAAATAGCCAGATCAATAGTCCTAAATGAGCCCAATTGATCTGTCAAAGCGCATTTTTGATATTCTCCATTTTATAGCGCATATAGTCAACTTTTAAGTGAAATAAAGTGCATTTCTTGTTTTTTGCTTAAAACAATGAATATAACAGCTTATAAGTGTACTTAAAAATTATGTAGCCTTATACTTAAGTTTCTTAAGATTACCCTGACATATTCCAACTTAATATTAAGTACATAAGACCTATAAAAGGTGGATATATGCGTGTATATAAGGTGTTATAATGGCATTTTTTGTGTATTTATCATAATTTTACTTATGTATACTATTTGTGTACTCTTATTTATTGTTCCCATGTATAGTTCATGTGTTTAACATAACTTATAAGCAATTTTTACTCAGTCCTGGGTATATACAGGCTGACATTTTGATTCTCAAGAAGTTTTAAAGGAGTATTCATCTAGTATTGAAGACTATTCTATCAAGGGCTATCAGCTAACAAATAAGTTTTTGACTCTTTGGGGTTTTTTTTGAGACTCTTACTTCATGATTTCCATCTGAGCTTGTTCCTTTTCTCCAAAAAGATTAATTTATAAGAATAAGAGAAATAAATTAAAAAAATTCTTTGATGAATACAAAAAAATATAACCTTTTTCACTTTTTTATCAATCTCCCCATAAACAAAGGAAGCAGCCTTTGATGTAGATTTAGTTGTCCCAAAAGAAAAGAAGCTCTTTGATTGAGTCTGTTTCCAGAAGGCATCAACTCTTTAACTCCCAAACTTTCATCATCAGTTACTTCTTTATAATTTTCTATAGCTGATGGGCCTTGGCTTTTTTCAATACATGGGGAGTAAATTAGCAATACAAAAGTAAAAATAATAACAAGTGTAGTTTAATCTTACTGCCATGGGCTCATCTAGCTCAATTTCAGGAAACATAATGGATCATTCAAATGCAGGAGAGTTGAGTAAAGGATCTCAAGAAAATTCATAATTATTTTTATGTGAATCAGATATTTGAATCTGTGAGGATAAAAATTTGAGCAGAAAATGTGAATGAAAAAAGGATTGAAAAGGTAATAAGCTTACTGTGGTGTGATGATTTGAAATTTGATCTGGAAATGTGGGGGGGAGAGAAGAGCTATGATGTGCAGTTAATTGGAGGATATAGGTATTGGTGGGCTGAATTGTGGCTGAGAAAGTGGCCCGAAAAAAGGAAGTATTTCACCACATGTTTGAGACCCCAAGTACCAAATCAGCCAAGTTTCATGGTGAGTTTGTATGGCATTTTTCAAATTAAACCTGCCGGATGTATTTGGTAAGGTTTGAGACCCTCTAATGAATGAAGGCAGACTGGGCATTCTAATTGAGTCAAATTTGTAAGCCAGTAGAACCAGAGAAGATAATTTGTGAAGTATTTGATCAAAACAAATGTGCAATTTTTGTTTAAAAATGACGCTTCTTATTTTTCTAAAAGATTGTCCACTAGTTTCCTTCATTTATTTACCGCATTTACAACTTTTAGTAATCAAAGGATGAGTATCTAGTTCTGTTTTGAAAGGAAGCTACACTAAAAAACTGACTCCACATTCAAATGCTTTTAATTATAGTAATTAAATACAATAAAAAACCCTATGAACGTGCAGGTGGATTTGGAGTGGCATAACTTTGTTTTCTAGGGCAAGAACAAACTACAAGAAGAGGGAAAATTTGATAATAGTTTATTTCAACACAAGCTAAATGCGTTTTTCTCGTGATGCGAGGCAGAAGTGACTTACTTGAATAAAATAGTGTGCCATTGACTTTAGCTGGGTGGCCAAAACACTGGCAATCTTCGCAATTCCCCAAGCCGTTGGCCATATTTAAAACTGTGAGACACTTATCGCTTACCTTCTCGACTTTATTAAACAAACAAAAAAAAAACTTTGAGGTATTGCTTCTTAAAGGTGAATCAGTCACCAGAAAAAAAACAACTTACCACAATTAACGCAGGCTCGAAATCTCCAACCTCCCCAACCTTCACGGCTCAAATCAGTTTCGGAATCACACATGGTGAGAGTGCTGTTTTTCTTGTAGCAAAGTTTGGAAGTGGTGGTAGTTCCATTTTGGGTGATACATTCAAAAACACCTAGAGAATAATACCTTAAAAACAGATGCTAGATACCATGACTAGAGATCAATGATTGCACTCACCTTGAACATTTGTGCTGGCAGTTCTATCACAATGAGTCATACCATTTGATTCTGCCCAAACAGTTTTATCGGAGAGAGATACGACAGTGAAAAGAAATATTAATGACGCAAAAAACTTCATTTTTGAATGATTCTGTAAGTTGGACACGAATATTCAAATAAAGTGTGAAATTAAGTGAGACTGTGTTTGAATATACTAGTTCTTGAAATTTACGTACCTTTCGGAAAATAGCTCTATTAGATAAGGTAAATAATTAACAACTAATGTGATCAGATTCAGTAGATGTAAAGGAGCAGTTATGGGAAATCCTAAATGCGGAAGGAAAGCCTGCTATTTATCTGGAGACTCAAAAATCACTCAAGCCAATGAACTACCATGCTGACAAAACAGAATACTCAAAACACGATTCATTCAAGCCACTTTGCGATTCTCTAACTTACTGAATGTTAAAGAATTTTCACACATAAAAGAAAGAAAACATCGTAACTGCCACATGGCTGTGAAAGCCTCAAAATATATATACGTTTTTCACAGCCTAATTACACTGCAAAAAATAAAAAAAAATCAATACCCACACTACACAAAACGTGACATATACCTAGACTGCACACAAATTATAATATACCCAATAGGGATATTTGAAGTTAAGTTAGGTCTATTATAAGGGTGTTGAGTGGCATGGGGAAGGAGGCTAGAAGCGAGCACAAGGTTGCACATTTATTTCGTCAGAAAGTCTATTGGGGGGAAATTTATTTCAGTTTATTTATTTTAATCTTTATTTTTTGTTGTAATGGGGAAATGAGTTTTTTTTTTTTTTTTTGATGTTTTTCACTGTGAAAAAATTGATAAGAAAAATATAAAAATAAAAATAAAAAATTCCGGAAAGGACTGATTTTTTGTAAAAAAAGACCAAAAAAATATTTTCCGCTAGAATAAACCGTTTTTCTTTTCTCTTTACTTTACTTCACTTTTCTTTTTTTAAAAAAAAAATGAAAAAGATAATTTTCAACAAAAATTTCGCTGCAAAAATTTTCCGAGCTTACGCCTCCGTCCCCGCCTCCACCTGAAATTATAACTAACAAGCACTAATGAGTATATTGAATGGAGATTTGGGTAAAGTTTTTGACGAAGGAAAAACATTACCGAATATAAATTTTCTGATTATCTCTTCGTTACGAAATATCCAACCTCCCCTCTTGTATACCCACTAGGCATCATCATACACTTTGCGTTCACCCTTTTGCATCCTTCGCAGAGTCATGTCTCCACTTCCAGCCTCCCCCTCCCTCCTCGTCCCCTCTCAAAACGATAATCAAGTTACATTCCCACTCTATTCTCCTCAGTCCCCCCAATCATGAAACATTGAGAAAGCTACGCGGCCATTTCAGTCCCACCAAAATATTTGATCAACTCTCCCTCCTCCCCAGAGCTAATGCCACTGCCTTCTCACAAGTGCGCTCGGGCCATTTCCCCCTCAACAATTATCTCTTCAGAGTCAACGCGGTAGATGCACCTTGGTGCACAAGCTGTAGTACCAGGTGCAAAGACACCCCAAGACATCTTCTCCTGTGCCCCTCTCATCAAGACGGGAAAATCCCAAAAAGTGCCATTCACCACCTCATCACTCCTGTCTCCCCCACCTATTATCTCAGAAGTTGCATCGCACTTAGTCAATACGGGTAGATTCAAAAACAATCTCCCATTATATCCAACAGTTACTGTTATTCCTTACCCACCCATCATATCTATTCTACACTTATTGCACTGTCTCTAGTAGTCATGTTCTTCATCATCTGCTACCCTATTGTACTTACTTTTCATTAGTCCCGGGTTTCTTCATGCCCCTCGTTGGGTGAGATTGTAATGAATTTTAAAAAAAAAAATTTGCGAGCAATACCACTGAGTACATTTATGAGGACGACATGGGTACACTATAAGTCATTTATTTATTTATCTTGTTTTTTTTCCTTGCACAGCCTGTATCCTAAGTCCTCCAATCTTTTTAATATTTTGCGCATCCATACAGCTAAGTTGGAAAAGATTGCGGAATTTTCGAAGAAAAAATAATATTTTCTCGCATCAAAAAACTGATTTACGCATTCAAAAGGGTTGGACATATGTCGGGGATACTCCCTTTTGAACAGACAAATTATTTTTCGGTGAGCCGCACTTTTTTTTGCCAAGAATTCGGCAACATTTTCCAACTTAGCTGTATCATTTTCAGAATGAAATTAAAATCGTAGGCTTGGTTAAATGGTCATATTATCTTTCACGAGGGGTTTCTTAACCAAATACAGGTGGTCTATCAGAATATCGCTTATTTAACACTATCCACAAATGGCTGGCGCTCCCTGTAAGGGAATTATTGAGTAGTATCGAGAAGTACTGAGGAGGATATAGAATAGACTAGAAGCTACTAGAACATTAGGGGGTATCAAAGTTAGAAATTTGTAAATATTTAAAAGGAATTTCACATCACAAAAAGAAAGCCACAGACTTGACATTAACTCAGTAAAAAGGTGTTTTTGGGGCACAATATGGCAAATTTTAAAAAATAACCATGGTTGATTGGTGGAAAAAAGAGGTATTTTGAAATGGAAGATTTCTAACTTTGATACCCCCAATTATGTATATAGTTTTGCGAGAGTATATAAAGACTTCATGATCAGTAATGTATAGTCGGTCAGTTTCCCAATACTCCCGATGCTAACGTCACCAGGGCGCTCGCATTGGATTTGCATAAAACTTGTGAACGCTAATGCAAGCGCAACATGCACTGCGACAAATTTTTGTTTCACCATGAGGCACAACCACTACAATAAATGTTTATTTCTTCTTGGGGCGCAAAAATGGCGCAACAATTACGCAACAATTGAATAACAATTGTTTTTAGCACTTAAAGGCCTTAAATGGCTTTTAAGTACAAAAAAAAATTAGCTCATAACTGTTGCGTAACTGTTGCGCCCCATGGCAAAACAAAAATGTGTCGTAGTGAACAATCATACAACAGTTGTGCAACAGTTGGAGAATGTACATTTGGAGATAGTAAATTTTCGGAAATTTTTACTCACTTTTTTAACCTCAAAAATATAACTCAAAACACAAATCCTTTTGCATTCCTACAGATTGAGCCTTGGAGAATCAGAATCTAGAGTTTTAAATACATAATATGAAATATTTTTGAAAAATTCCAAATTTTTGGGTTTGATATGAATAGTCCAATCAAGATAAAACATGCACCATTGGTGACAGTGTATGCTAATATCACTGGGGGCAAAACCATGTCATGCTTGCTTTTCGGCTGTCAAAGTCCCACAAGAAAAGCATGGCAGTCAAAAGTTTAGTATGGCACTTACAGCTATTTGGGATAAGCTTGCTGTATTTTTGCCTTCCACTCCCCACCAAAAACATGAGTTTAAGCTGCTTTTGGCAGGGGATGAGGGGCGAAAAAAGAGCAAGGTTTTCCCAAATAGCTGTAAGTTTATTTAAAAGGAGTTATTGGTGATGATTATTGGGATTGGAAAGGCCAATCTAATTTTTAAAATGGTTATATTTAAAAGTTTGAGTATTAAAAAGTGATTAAAAGGGGTTAATTTTACAAGTCAAGATTTTGGCCACAATTGGCTGTGTTTGTTGCATGGTTAGTTCTTCATTTGATTTAACTTTGGCAAGTAGTTTCTCTGGTGTAGCTTTGCAACCTGCATCAAGAATTATTTCTGTTTTCTGTGCAACAATTGCACAGTGTTTTTTGGTTTTCTGGTGTGGATCTTTCTGCATTTCTTGTGTGTTTTGTTCTGTGATCTATCTAGGCTACTGTCTTGACTTGTTAAGCATTCAAGAAGTGTGTTGGAAGGAGTATTGTAACAGTCTCTTATTTGCTGTAGCAAATTAATTTCACCTGGTATTTCTCAAAGGGACAGGAATTTTTCTCTCAAGTTTTTTCTTCAATTCCCTTGGTCAAGGCCTATAGCTAGTACTATAGGATTTTCTACAATGTTTTTGAGATGTACAATCTGTGTTTTTTGTAATGAGGAAAAGAAATACAACAATGAAGCTGTACTCAGAAAATATAAATAAATGTTTGAATAATATAAGTTTTTATAAAGCTTTTTATTTATGTGAACAGCTTTTATATTTGAGTCCCTGAAGTTGAGACCTTAATAATGATACCCTATAAGTATATATTTATGAGTTGTTATACAAAATTTATAAAGTGTTATGAAAAAGTGTTATATTTATAAGGGTATTACCATTTTATAAAATGATATGTTAAAAAATGATGGTAGTTGTTTATATGCATAATTATTGTTAATGGTTATGTTGTATGATGTCTCCCTTTGCTCCAATTTTGAGTCTACAGGATTTATATGTATAGTATGTCACATGCCCTACTTTCCCTAGCCAGAGCATTCCAGAGCTCATCCAGAGATCACCAAAGGTTGTACAGATGGTGTATGGAATTCCAGACTCAATTAGAACCTTAAAACCCTAATAAAAATGTAAAAAAATTAAGGATGATAGGGCTATATATGGGGAGCCTTATATTAAATTTTGGTAGCCTGTCCAACCCTATTCACTGAGTTAAATATCATTAAATTTAATTAAATTATCAGAAATCCAAAATAATCAGTAATATTTTATAAATTTTTTAAAAATATAAGAAAAATAGATAAAATTCTAAGAAAAATTTTAAAGGTTCTTGAGACTCCTAGCTTTCATTTCCATACAAATTTAGACCTATACTTGCATTTCTTGACCATAAAATAATTATTTCTTCCTGTACTTGTATAATTAACCATTTTTGCAATAAACCATCCTTTCTTTTATATTAAAAATAAATATAAAATATATAAACTTAGATTAGCTTTTCCAATTTTAAATATAACCATTCCAAATTTATCTTAAAATACTTTAAGTGCCATACTAATCTTTAGACTTCCACAGTTGAAACTCTTTTTTTCCCTATACATCTCTTCTCCAACCATCATTATGCCCTTTCTATCTTACCACACCCCTTGCCACCCCTTTCGAACCATTTGCACCTCTCCCCAGCCCTTGAAAAACTATTTTCTACCCTCCTTACCCCTCACTATCCATCTGGATACCTCCCCAACCACTCAATTCACCTTTTTCTACCATTCCCAGCCTTTTTTAACCCTTTAGCTACCCTCCCCACCCCTCCTAAACATTTCACTTCATTCCCCACCCCTCCCCACTCCCACACCACTTAACCACTTCACCACTTCACCCCTTCACCTTTTCATTCCACCCATCTCCCTTTGATTTCCACCCTTGCCTCTTATTATGAACTACCCACCCTTTTTTCTTGCTATGGAGTAAAAGGGGTAGAGAGTGGTGTGAAGTTGAGTAAAAGGGGTGTAGAGGGGTTCTGAGAGATGAAGAATTGTGTGGAGGGGAAAGAAAAGGGTGGGGATAGGGATGGGAATGGGAATGGGAGAGGTAATTGATTCTAAAACTGGATGGTAATCTTAGAGGGGATATGTTTTAAATTCATAAGAGGGTAGAAGATAGGAGCAGAGAGGAAAGGACTTTTTGTAATTAAAGTGATATGATAGAAGCATAGAAGATATATGTTCAAGGGAATGGAAAGAATAATTAGCTGAAATTAAAAATACATTAGACTCCTAATGAACCATTAATTTTCAATGTGCTCTTATATTCAGAAAATTTCCCCCCTTCATATTTAGATACTCTGAAGATGGATGAAAGTTTATTTTAAAGAGTAATAGTACCAGTGTATTGCTTATAATTAATTGTAAAAGAAATATCTATACTTCATATAAAAATTATATATTTAGCTATATTATTCTTTTATCAATTTTATAAATTCTTTTACCTTCTACAGATACTTTGAAGGTTTGTGGAAGTGTCTGCTATGTAACCATACAAAATGATCCCATAATATTTTTTTAAAAAATTTTCACTTAAAATAATAGGGGGTATCAAAGTTAGAAATTATAAATTATTTAAAAGTTATTTCACAACACAAAAATAAAGCTACAGAGTTGACATGATTTCTCAGTAAAAAGGTGTTTTTGGGGCACAATATGTCATATTTTATATAATCATAATGGTTGATTTGGTGGAAAAAAGAGGAATTTTGAAATGGAAGATTTCTAACTTTGATACCCCCTAATGTGATTATTAATATCAATAAACTATATAGTCTTTCATGAATAATTTCTTATTATTATATTTAATAATTTAAATATGTAGCTGAGCTTAAAAATATAAATTCTTATGTAAAATGAAGTTTGATTAAATCTACAATGAGGATTATTTTGTTTTAAAAGAATGAAAAAAGCACCAAATCAATTTTTAGATTATGTGTTTACCAGCATGGTTTAGTTATGGGGTGCACTAATTTCAATCTTATATCAAAAAATCATATTTTTCAGATTTAAAAATGTTTTTAAGTAATGATATGCTTTGCTTCAATTTAAATTAAACTATGATTCAGCATGAGTTCAAAAAATTTCACCCTTGTTTCTTGGATGGTTCATGAGAAGCTTAATTAATATTCAATTGGCAATAAATTAGGGTTCAAGAATGGTGACTTACTAGCAAGTCTGCCCCCCCATATTGCATGGTGATATGATATGAGATAGAGTGAACCCAATCCTAGATAGAAGAGATGAAGATAAAAAATTGTGAAATAAATGAATTATATATGAATTATACTGGTAGAGACATTTAGAATGATAAATGGAGAGCAAAACAGGCTTATAGATACACCCAAAGGCAGATTAATGAAGAAAAAATTTATATGTATTTTATATTGATTTAGCTAAACTAATGCTTCTGAATCACAAAAACATCTTAAAATTCATGAGATTTATTTCTTATTAGGGGGTATCAATGTTGACAGAACCACAATTAAAATAATTGTGGATAAAAATCATTATACCACAATTATCTTCCACAATTATTTTGGCTAATAATTGGGTTATTAGACATTTTACATGTCAATTTTCACCTCTATCAAACATTTTATCCTCAATTTTTCATAACCACATCTTGGACAGCTTTCTGGATGTGCCAGCCTCCCTACCTTACTGTGCACTCCCATCCTGTCTATTCATTTCCATTCAAAACACCTCTTCATCTCATCTATTTTTTCTTCTTATTTTCTTCTTCAAATATTTCATCATGCCCCATCATCATAGATCTTCTCAAAATCAGCCTTCCCCCAGTTATTCTTCAAATCCCATTATTCCCTCTTTCCTCTGCTCAGCTGAGAAATCAAAGACTGTTCAACTAAAAAAAGATGATCATCTCATACTTATCAACTGGCTGAAAATAAAAACTAATCATGGTTCTTTTTTTGGTACTGATAATGCAACTAAAGTAAGACTTCCCCCTGCATCAAAGGTCAATGGCTATCTTCTAATGGACAATGAATTACAAAATAAGAAAAAGGGAAGGTGACAGCCTGCATTTACCCAGGAATGAGTAAAAAGTACCTATAAACTATGTTAAACACATGGACTATACATTGGAGCAATAAATTAGAGTACACAAATAGTATACATAAGTAAATTTATGATAAAATACAAAATATGCCATTATAACACCTCATATACATGCATATATCCACCTTATATAAGTCTTATTAACTTAATATTAGGTTTTATTATGTTAGGGTAATCTTAAGAACCTTAAATATAAGGCTACATAATTTTTTAGTAGACTTAAAGCTGTTGTTTTCATTGTTTTATGTGAAAAACAAGAAATGCGCTTCAAATCACTAAAAGTTGACTATATGCACTATAAATTTAATAATATTGAAAATAAGCTTTAACAGATCAATTTTTCTTAATTAGGGCTATTGATTTGGCTACTCAAATGTATAAAAACAACACTTTTCAAATTTGGTGTTTTTTATGCCAGAAATTGCTTCTGTGTACTGGCCACATACTGCCTGAATTTTTCCTGTGTGAATAGCTTCATTTTTAGCAAATTTAGCTTTTTCACATGATAATTACCCCACATTCTATTCCCACTGTTGGGAAACATGCTGAAATAGGTGACAGGAACTTATTTAGTGTCCTAGTTTAATTACAAATGCATTGACTCTTATTATATGCACTAATTTCATTAATAACCTCAAGCATAGCACTTTAATTAAATACCACACTTGAATTCACCTAAATTAGTTAAGGATTCACCTGTGAAAGCACCTTCCAAGGACTGAATGTAGTTACCCAACTTCTCATGCCCTTTATTGGGTTTTTAAGTGGTTTCTCAGTCAATTTTGGTTATTTTTGAATGAGAATTTCACATAGTATAATGTCATGATTAGCCCCAAATTATACTTTTAATACCCCTTATTATTGAGTAATAATTAGTCTTAATTCTCCCTTTTTATTCTTTTATTTTAATGTATAACATGCATATACTCTCTTTTTTGCTTATTCTTTATTTTTGATGGATTATCCCTATTACTACAGGATTTTGGCAGGTGATATCATTCAAATTATGTTACTGGTCACTATTTATGTTTTTGGAAATGTCTATCAGCTGGAATGGGGTGTCATCAACTGTTTATAGAGCTGGTAAATCAAAGGGGACATTGGGGAAGTTATTGGGTATAAAAGGAGGGGGTTTTGTTCTTGTTTTCTACATTCTTTATCATTACAATTCAAATATATAGCCAATACAATTACAATACATACCAATAGCACTTATAAAGTCTTTGAATAGTATCTGAACTATTACATCTTTTTTTCTATTAACTATAAGATTGTATCACATTTATATTTAGTGAGATTAAAATTACTGAGACCCTTATATTGAGTTATATTTTAATACTTACTGGATTTGTACTACAGTATTCATATAGGACCATTAACATCTTCTAGACAAATGACCATTCAAGCTAGTTCATGTCTCTGTACTTGACCTCAGCCTGACAGAAGGATTGATCATTTGCCTAAACAGATTTCTAATCATTTCAAGCATTACTCAGCCAAATACAAGAAGGCAAAGACACTTTCATTTTCTACTGGTTTTGGTATTAGTGAAATAAATTTCATTAAGGGCATAAAATCCATAGATGATTCACTTGAATCTCAATTTCCATACTTCAAAGAGATGGATTCTATTTTTGGAGAGTGAGCTGATTTTAATCCTGCCAACATGTTGGATGGTGAAGATGCTATCTACCAACATGATGTCAAAACATGTCTTTTCCCATCCTCTTCCACCACTCAATCCTCCACAGCTCTAAGATCAACAAATCTAGATAGCTTTCCGATTGATCTTTATGGTTATATAAACCAACATTATCCCACTCCAGTAAGTTTTTATTTCTTGTCTAGTTGTTTTAATTCTTTTATTTCTAAAAAGGCTAATGAAAAAACCAAGGATCCTCAAGCAAGTGATTCTCAAGCTAGGATCAATGATGAAGAGGAAATTTTTACCTCCAAAAAAAGAAATAACCATCAACTACTTTGAATTTCAACAGTCATAGAAAGAAAAACAGAGATAGTTTTTCCCAAACCCCTTTTTCTTCCATTTATGATTTTCTGGAGAAAAATGAATCTGGTAAGTGATAACATACCTCTTAACAATTAAGTGAGATTTTCTTTTCTTTTTTTAATATTCCTTTTCACTAAAGGTAAAGTTGAATTTGAAAGAGATACTCTCAACATTCAAAAGAAGCAGTACAAGATCTCTTTACAAAGGGATGATAGGGCACAATTCTTGGAGGAGGAGAGATTTGAGCTTTCTTTACAGATGGTAGGAAGGTACAAGACTTGGAGGAGAATAAATTCAAGCTTTCATTAAAGAGGGATGAGAGGGCACATGACTTGGAGGTGAAGAAATTTGAGATAAAGAAAGGGGAGAAGGCTCTAGAGTACAATTTCCTATTGGATAAAATGAAAATAAAGTATCAACTTGAAGATGTTTCAAAAATAAAATATTTATTGAGAGAATGTGTTAAAGCTAAAAAATCTATTGAGGAAATTGAATGCTTAATGAAAATGTTTGATAACTAGTGTTTTTTATTTTGTTTATAAAGTTTTCTTGATAGAATGAATTAAAGCTAATAATAGATCCTCAGCACACACTCACTGAGATTTGAGACATTTTATTGCAACAGTTAAGATTATTTGTTTGTTTGGTTAAATTAATTTTGTTTTATTTCTTTTTTGGTGACAATTTCATATGTGCTGACTTTTTAAAGGTCTTGATCCTGGAAGTTTTTTTTTTGCAAAAATTTGAAAAACTCATACATTTTTACTTTACATTTAAATCATTAAATTAAATTTTCTAAATACAGCTAAGTCAAAAAAAATCTATATCTTTTTTAAAAAATTGGCAATACCCTCCACTGCATTTTATTGAAGCAAGGGGTGGGTATCACCAAAAAATTTTCAAGTCATCAATTTCACATGTCAGATTTGAAAATTTGGCAATACCCTCCCCTGAATTTTATTGAATTAAGGGGTGAAAATCACCAAAATTTAATATAATTACATAAATTAATATATAATAAACTAATATATATCAATTTCCCTAGTTTTTAAGTAATGAAAATTCCTCTAGCCAAAATGTGGATACATCTAGAAAAAAATGTTTAGGACTTTACATAAGTGTAGGCCAAGGAACCACATGAAACAAATAAACACCACAGAAAATTTGGGAGGGTATTGCTAGAAATACCCCTCATTTAAAAATGTTGGGAAGCTGTTGAGAATTCATTGTGAAAACAGATTTAAATCAATTTGACAAATATTTGGTAATTGGTTAGACCTAGATTCAACCCAACTCAATCACAGGTCTCTTGGAGCTTGGTGATTATTTTGATCTTCAGCTGAGCACAGATTGAGCGAAGCTTGAACATATCACTTAACATATCATAATATTCACTTTCCCATATTTTGGAAAGCAAAATTTGATATTTCGTCTAAAAAAATCTACAGATATTTTCTTGCCAAGTTGGTAACAGAAGGTTAAACTGTAGTATCTCAATTATTACATTAGACCACATAGATATTTGATAAAACATACAATTCAAATCAATTTTAATATTATTTAAATCACCATAAGTGTCTGTCCAGAGACTAACAAAAAGTATGTTAGTATCAAGACATTGTTCTAAGTAGTAGTGTCGGCCATGCGTCTAGAAGATGGTGAGGAAAAGAAGAAAGGTAAAGAAGAAGAGGGGGAAGTATAATAAAAAATAAAGAAATAAAAATAATAAAAAAATATAATGATTCTGAGATAGAGAGAGGCGACAAGTTTCCTTGGGAGTTAACACAATGGTGAGGCTTATTAAATGATAATATATTTTGTTTAAAGTAAGTATTATTTTCTTTGCGCGGCCAACACTATTATTACTATTAGACTTAATGCAACCTGTAGTTAGTTATATAAAATTTAAATTAGAATTGTAATACTAATAAAAATAATAATAAACCGGTTATATTAAAATATGTTCAAGTTTGGAGTGTATAGTAAGTGATGAGGCTACAGGGGATTATCCAAGGCCCTTTTATAGGCAATGGGTCCTCTGAAGCGCTACTATATTTTTAAATACAAGAATAATAATAAGATGAAACAAGAATATAAAAGAATAAGTGAAACATAACAATGTAGAGAAAAATATGAAACAAATAATTAAAACCCCAAATAAGAATCAAATTTTCCCACAATTAATTCCCAAATCATTAAGTAAAAATAGTGAATAGCTAAACAAGCCTGGGACATAGGAACTATGAGAAAAATAATTCAAAACAGATGGTACAGTCTGATTTAAGGATTTTTAAGTGAAACAAGAAAAAATATTTTGACACAACAAAATATGTAATCAATTTCAATTTAGTATAAAGAAATTAATTAATTTTTCCAACTATATAATTAAATAATTAATTTAAATGAAACAAGTAATTAATTTATTACTAAATTAAGTTGAGAAATTTAATACTATTTTTTAAAATAAGTATTATAATTTAATTTTTTTTATTGACACAATTAAGGGTCCAAAAAACAGCGGCAATAATTATGGATAATAGTATATGAAAAAGGTATATTTTAATAATTAAATTTAATTAATTAAAGTAATTAAAATATAAGATAAACACTTGAATATAATTATCTTATAAGTTTTTAATTAATTAATTTATAATTATTAAATAAACAATGTGCCCTTTGTTATGGAATTAAATGCTTTTAAATTATTTTATAATAAAATCAAAATAATATTTACCTTATTTATATAAATAAAATATTAATATAAATTTATTATGTAATATAATATTAATTTTAAATGCATACTCTGTAATTATTATGTCTTTATTTAACTCTAATAAATTGTATGTTTATTTACTAGGCTCCTGGGACAGCCTGACTGACAAGTAGTTTCAATTTGGATTTTGAACTGCCATCTAAAGCATTTTAATATTAGACAGAAACATAAATAAGTGTAATAAGAGTGAAATTATTCTCTTTTGTGATTATAATGTAACAATAAGGCACATTTTTATTAAGAAAATTTTTCTTCTTCCACAAACCCAAATTTACTCTATAGGCTCAAGATTTATTTTTAAGCCATATTATTTATTTCAGTTATCATTCATTTACTTCCAATAATTTTTAAAAAGATAATAATAATAATACATGTGAAAGAATTATGATCTTAGTGTAGCATATGCTAAAGAGTTATTTTGTTGTTTTATTCAAAACTGAATATTCATTTTTTGCTTCAATTCATCTTTTAACAACCACTATCTTCAGATGCTATTCTTACTTAATATGTCAAGTCTCAGATGTGTTGGAGAGTTCTCAATAACAATTGATCAAATTTATATGAATGTAATTTCAAGATTTTAAAACTCACCAACCCCCACGATTTTACAGTGAGGCCATTTGAATGTCCATATTTTTGGACTATTTGAGGAAAGAAAACCAACCCTTGTCGGTAATCTTTCTCAAATGCAGAGTCAGCACATCGGACCACTAATGGGTGAAATTGGGTCTGGATCTCACCATTTAAACCAAAGAAGTGCTTTGAATCCTATGAAGCCATTCTATTTTCATGCTTACTTGGTTCCAGTTTTTGGTAATCAGTATCAACTTTGGGGATGACTCTTTTCTTCAAGTACACTAATCAGTCTTGCTAAAGAAGCATTTTCTTCTGCTCAAATTGATTTATTTCTGATCCTGAACTACGACTCCACTATCTTTTTTAATATCCCGCATGTAATTTTTGAAGGCTCTTTACAAATATCTCAGCGTACACAAGATTGGAAAGCTGATCAACTTATCCGAGGAATCAAAACAGTTCTCAAAACACATCAACTTCAAGCAATAAATTTTATGATTGAAAATGAAAAAATGTTAAAGGAAAAGTTGGATATCATGTGGAGGCACCAGGACAACCATTGGCTTAGAACTGGATTTGATGACTATAAAGATCAGTTTCCTAACAATCAATTAACCCCTGAAGGAAAGGGGTCAATACTTGCTGATGATAGGGGTTTGGGAAAGACTCTGTCAACTATTTCTCTTATAAGTGCAACTCAAAGTGAAGCAAGACAATTCCAGGTATCAGAAAATCAAGAAGGTATTAATCGGAGTTCAGCCACACTGATTATATGCCCACTGGCAACACTATCAAATTGGATCAATGAAATAAGTGTGAACTTTGAAGATAATGCGCTTTCTTTCAAGGTTCTTTATGGAAAGGATTTTCAAAATACTAATGTCAATGAGCTACAGGACACTGCTATTGTTTTAACAACCTATGAAACAGCTAGCTCAACTATGTCAAAAAATCAAAGCCAAAAAAAGATACCAGTGACTCAAAAGATTTTTTGGTATAGAGTTGTTTTTGATGAAGCTCAGTTAGTGCCCATTTCTATATCTAAAACTTAAAACTTAATTTTTATAATCAATTTTTATAAATATTCTTTTAGTTACATTAAAAATACTTACTTGCAGAGGGCTCAAACAATATTTGACTTGGAATCCCAACACTGACTATGCTTGACTGGAACTCCACTTCAGAACAGGCCCACTGACCTTCAAAGTCTTAAATTTTTTCTTAGAATCAAAAAGTGGCAAGAAGACTGGTTATGGAAGAATTTCCTTTTTCCAGGTTTGCGAAAAGGAAAGGCTAATTCTATAAAATCAATCAATCACTTAATGAAATTCATAAGCCTGCGTAGAACAAAAGATGCAATTTTGTCTCTTCAAAAAAGATTCAAAGGGGGATATTGCTTCAATTAGCAGATCCATGGAGGTCCAAACTTGATGTTCTTCAAGAAGGATTCACTGAGCAATATGGGCCTTCCAGAAGCACTGACTTCCCTTGGGACTCATATGAGTTTCTTAGAGAGCTGATGATTTTAAGAAAATTCTGCAACCATCCAATCTACAAAAATCTGGATGAAACTTCAACTTTTGATTTCACTTGGCAGCATTCTGCAAAGATTTGTCATCTTATGTCCCACTTGAAAAACTTTTTGTCTGGTGAAAGGGGTATAAATTTTCCTAAAGCTGTTATATTCTCCAACTTTTCAGACTTTTTGCAGATGTTAGTGATTCTATAATGAATTTTTTTACAAAATTATGTTGGCTTATTAAAAACAATTTTCTAATATTTCAGAATAGAATAAAAATGGCTCTAGATGACCACAATATTAGGTATACCCAGCTTATGGGTGAACTCAGCAGGACAAAGCAAGACAAAAATATGCATGAATTCCATTTTAATAAAAATTTCCAAGTTTTGGTTGGAACGATTCAGGCTTCAGGAGTGGGTATAGATCTCAAGTGTGCTCAAAATTTATATATAATGGTGAGCTCAATGTCTTTTATTTCATATTAAGAACAAAAATATTAAATTTTTTATATGTTCAATGTTGAAATAGGAGCTGAATTGGAATCCAGCAGTTGAGCAGCAGGCTTTTGATTGGCTGTATAGAATGGGGCAGCAAAATGAAGTAAATTTTTTGAATTATTTTGTGCATGGAAGTATAGAATTCAGCATGTATAAGATTCAAAGGAAAAAAATTAAGCTAACAATGTGAGCCGAATTAAAATTCTATAAATTTTAATGATAATAGTAATTATTAAAATTATGTTTTTGTTTTCAAGGCTAAGTGTCCCAAACAGTGGGAATGAGGAGTATGAGTGTGCAAACCTATTATTAAGGGAGTTTGTCAATCACTCACATTAGAGGAAGCAAGAATTTCAAGGAGAGCAGATAAATTTATGGGATTTTGAGGATTTAAAAGTCTGAGTTGTTGAGGATTTAGAGATGCAAGATATAAGGAAGAATAACAGTCATTCAGCAAACCCTGGGGGACATGAGAAGGATTAAGGTTAGGTGATAATGTTGAAACTAAACTGATTCTTTTGTACAAGGCCAAGTCCTTTAGCACACTTCCAGAGTATGTCAAAGCATCTTGAATATCAAATTGTTGTTGGTCAAGATATTGTGCAACTTTAGAAAAATCTTCAGACCTCCATTGCATTAAGATACTTCTTAAATATCCATCATTATCAATTTGGGTGTCTGAACAACACTTGATGTTTGTGAAAAGGTTGTAATAAGTTTCACAATGTGGAAGTTTTTTAAGAAGTTATTTTGGTTAACTGAATTCTAAGAATCTTTGTTATTTGAAATAAAGGTCATAAATAAAAATGGTTGAAAAAATAGGGCTTTTCATACTTTTTTTTCATTCTATATTTATGCTTTCCCACTTTGATTATTTCTTGAGGGCTATCAGACTCTTCCCAAGTCTTAATTTATCAGAATGACCTAAAAACCAACAGTGAAGAACTCCCATTTGATTTGAGAAGCTAATTTGAGTTGAGTCAATTGGATATGCAATCAAATTATTGGTTTTAAAGCATTGTCCCAGTGTTTAATGAGAATATTTGCCAAAACCTGGTTCCATTTGTCAAACCAATCTAGTTTCCAAGCGAAAGTTGACCCTGGGAAACCGCACATGCAAAGGCGGTCAATAAAAGATTTACGGAAAATTGGTGGAAACTTTTCCGAAACAGCTGAATTTGATTCTGGATGAGGTAGTTCAAAGGCAATTTTGCAAGAATTCATGTCAAATGATGAAAATCTGTCTAATTGCTCTTCAGTATGGTTTTGTTTCCATCAATTTGATTCCAGTGACATATCCAAAAGTGAATGACGAAAATTGTGTATAGATCTACAAAAGTGAGAATTGAATGTAGGAAAAGTCCCATTAAAAATTCTATTAAGTGTTTGTGTGTTTTTGGGCAAGTTTCCATGAGGAAAGTAAGAGCTACTAGGGCTCATAAACAATTAGATTAATAAAGTTTTCAATAAAATTAAACAAAGAGGAAGGATAAATTGTGGAGCTTCAAAACTTTATGATCAAAGTTGATTTAAGGAGAAGTATCACAAAAATTAAAAATAAGAAATATTTCAACTTTATGGCATTATAATATGCATAAATTATACTTTTATATGCAATTTGAACTCAAAAGGAATGGTACAAATGGAAGAGAATGATTATGTGATAACAGCGGACTCATTTGAGAAAAGGATTTTTTTTCTTTTCAAAAAATGTTTCCACAAAAGTAATTTGATAAATGTGAGGCTATGTTCATTTTTTGATTACCAAAAAATTATTTTTGGTCCAATATGATAGTAATACATATTCCATTGAGTAATTTTTTTTAACCTGAATAAATAGACTAGAGTTATCACTTCTTCACATTTATGTATGAAAATTTATACAATGTTTGAGATTTTTTGTAATGCTTTAAGGTTTACACTTTTGTAGCATCTATTATTTGAGTATTTTTGATTATTTCTTTATGGAAAATTCTACCTAGTACAGACCAATTTTCAAAGTGAAGGAAATATGTTTGTGATTGTTTTTTACAAAATATTAACCTTATTTTTGGGTTTAATTTGTTTTTTGGAGTAATTTTTTAAATAATTATGTTAAAAATATGGATTACTTTTCTTATAGTCCATAACTAAGAATTTTTACTAAAATCAAATAATTATAGGGTAGTTAGATATAACTCAGAAGGCATTTGATAGAAAAATAATCAAGATACTTGTGTGTACAATAGAATTTTTTCTATGATAGAAAATATTCTGATAAACATGTATACATTGTTGTACAAATGCAGAGAGTATACAGAATACAAATAAAGTAGACTGCATGGCTTTTAATTAATATATAATTTATCTGATTAAAAAGTGAACTATTAAACTTAAATAATTTCAACACATATTCCATCATATTCTTTTGATAAAAAATATAGCTTATATTAGCTAGTGCCTTGCAAAAAAAGGAATACCTTCAATCGGTAACTTCCAACAGCTAACTTATTCCTACATTTATCACAATTACATTGCCTCCATTTTTTCATGTATGTCAATGTCAAGAGCTTGGATGTGTCAATAGAAAGTATAAAACTTCTGCTGAGTCCATTGAAGTTGGTATGGCTTTCAAAAGCTCTAAATCTTATGCAAAAAATCAAGAGGAAAGAAATAGGAAGGCCCAGATGGTTATTTCTTCTAACAATCCACTTAACATTGGAAGTTCCAGCTCCACAAAAACAGTAAGCTGTATATCTATAGTTCAAATTTAGAATAAAAGTCTTTATGATGTTTTGATGATTTATTTTATAGGGGCAGCCGCTATTGGGGGAAGAAGTATCTTCAACAGTCTCTAGAAACTCAAATCTTGGGGAACGGTATAGCCAAATAATTATGTGGAAGGCAGGAAAGCTTTCTCTGATTCATCATTTGAGCAAAGAAGGTTGTACTCAATTTTTGGATGAAGAAATTAAGAATCTCAAACTTCTAGGTGATAGTGGAATACTGGATTCTGATAGCATTGTCCGCCTGATCCCACGCTCGATAGATACAGTTTTTAGTCGATTAAAGCTCAATTAATCATTTTTCACTAAAACATGCTGTCCTAAATGCTTTTCTCTTTATGAGTATAACTCTGAATCTCAACCATCTATACTATGTTGCAATCAACCGTTTTTTTTGTCATCAAAGCGCTATTTAAAAATGTTTGAAGCAGGACAAATTGTAGTTAAATGTGATGCAAGGCTGTACCTGATGAAGGAACATCAAAAAAATGTAAAATACTTATCTCTTAAAACATTTCATCACCATTCTTTTATTGACTGGCTTAAGGAAAAGATCAAACTGTTCAAATTTGAGCTTCTGATTGAGAAAAAAACCCCGTGGAAGACAATGTAGAGTGTGATTTGACGAAGGATGTTTGTGATAGTTGAATTTGGAAAAACATTCCCATTACCACTCCAACTCTAGTTGGAAATGATGATGAATATACAATAACTTCAGGAAACTTAATTTTTATTTTATATGTTGACTGGTTTAGGCCTGGTGGTAATAGGATTGGAGGTAATCAGAAGTCTGTAGGAAATATTATGATGGTGTGTATGAACCTACCTCAAGAAGATAGATACAAAATGGAAAATCTTTTTTTGTATGCTATTATACCTGGACCAACAGAACCCACAAGTTAACAGCTTAATCAACTTCTAAAACCGCTGGTTAATGATCTAAAAACTCTATGGGATGGTATATTGATTGAAAAGACGCATCTTTATCCACTACGCCAGAAATTAAGAGTTGCATTGTTCTCTTTGATAGGTGACATTCCTGCAATACGAAAATTGGCTAACTTTTCAAGTCACTCTGCAAGAATGTTCTGCTCTTTCTGTAATATCTCTAAAGATGAAATTAGTGAAAAGAATGTGGAAAATTTTTCATTACGGAATCATGAGGATAATATGTTCTGGGAAACCAAGTGGAAAAATTCTAAGTCACATTGGGAGCGTGTATCAATTGTTCAGAATCATGGGGTATGATGGAGTGAGCTGAATAACCTTGAATATTGGCATCCAACTGAATATTGCTCAATTGATGTTATGCATTCACATATGCTTGGCAACCTAAAAGATCACAGTCTAAGCTATTTTTAAATCAAAAATGCAGCAAAAGATCTAGAAAGAAAGCTGGAAAAGGATAAAAATTGGCATGTAAGAGAAGAAGATGACAATATCTTTTCTGATACTTCACTGCACAAACATTCTAAAAAACATAGAATTAGCTTAAGCACCACGAATAATGATGATGATAATACAGGGCACACAAGACAGCAGAAGCGGCAAAGACTTACGAGTTCAAGACAGTCATCAAGTCATCATGGACTAGATAGTGAAGGATTGGGAGCAAATCAATCAAGAAGCCAGAGTAGGTCATCCAGCTCCAAATTGATTCCTCCATATAGCAATTTGGCCTCATTACAGTCTCACAGCAGTGGAAGTAGGAATTCATTGTATAACTTAAGGCAAAGAAGAATTAGCATATCACAGAGTGAAGGATCTCACTCATCAAATGAGACATCTAGAGATGAAGAAAATAAAAGGAAAGGTAAGGAGAAAGAAAATGAAGGTAGTAGTAATCCACAAATCACAGCAGCAGAGCTACAGGTTGTATGGAAGATGATTGATCAAGTAAGAAGGCCTTCCTGGCTAACACAAGTTCCAAAATCAGTAGTATCTAAAAAGGCAGGATCCCAAAAGGCAGAAGAATGGCACATGCTGTATAATCTTTACTTCCTTTTGTCGCTTATACCCCTTTGTTTTGAAAAATTTAAAGAATCTGAATCTTCAGCTTCCTCAGCTGAAAAACCAAGAGAATAATATCTTCTCAAGTCACTTGTAGCATTATGCTTGATCACCACTTTTTGACATTAAAAAATATATAGACTAATGAGCTTAAAGATCTAGATCAATTTCTGTTAGAGTATCGTGAGTTCCTGGAAGAGGGTTGGAAGAATATTAACCCAAAGCCAAATCTGCATATAACTCAACATTATCCTGAAATGATAAAGCATCTTGGTCCACCATCAGGTACAGCTACTTGGTCTGGAGATCAGGTGAATCATATATTATCTGAAATTCCAACCAATCACCATCCACGTATGTAATGTTTGTAAGCAATGATTTAAAAACTCAGCTGTGCTAATTTATTAATATTGACCACAGGAGAGATACCGCTAAAAATTCTCAAACATTGGTATCGGAAGTCTAGGGTATTAGATCTTGGTGAAGCTGAAGATAATGATCAATGTGAGACTAAAAAAATCCATATTGATCTCGATAAACAAAACAAATGGAAACATCTAAGTATGGCATTATTTACTAAATGGGTAAGGGCACGAATGGGAAAAGAAACTTCAAGACGGGCTTTTACACCATCGGAGAAAAGTGGGGATAAGGTAGTTTAAAACGTAGCAAGCATATTGATACATGGAAAGAGGTTTACTAGTTACCATTGACACATTTCTAATTCAACAATTGAATTCTACTATGGAAAAGATATCCAGTTTGGGAAAATTTATGATCTTTTCAGGTCAAAGGAAGAGAATGATCAAATCTATTTAATAGTAAGTCATTTCAAGGAGCTCTGTCCAGAAGAAACATCAAAGGATCCCTATTTACTTTTTGCACAAGTGCGTTGTCAGTTAGTAAGAGTAGCCAAAGCAACCCAAATTGTAATTAAGAAAGATGCAATAATTGGACATGCAGCTACTGTCAAGCACAAAAAAGGAATGTTTGGAATCAAAGAAAAGGTTGTCACTGCCATTGGACTGCAGACAGTAGTGAGTGAAAAAATTAATCAAATTTATTTTCTGTTGACTAACATCTTTGTGTTAATTTGGGATTGCTGAAATTTGTAGGATTGGTGATATTTGTAAATTGTAAAATAAATATTTCAATGCTCGATTAAAAATGCAATGCATCCAACTTACCTTATCTTAAATCAGTGAAAAATTACATTGGTTGCTTTTAATGCGAGAGAACCTATGCTTTCAATAAGTCATTTTTATCTTAAATGTAAGAATGAAAGAAATAAAATCATGATAATGAGAAATATGATTAACTTGTTACTTAATGAATAATCTTCTTGCTCATTCATCTACTATAAATAGTTTGACCTTCGCACTTTAGCTGATAGCTATATATTATTCACTTTATTTATCCCCAAGATAACATACACATTAACAAGACTATAAACATAGTATCCTTTTTTACTTTAACTTTGATAGGTATAAATTTTAAAGACTGATTATTTTTATTTTATTTTCTTTTATTACAGTTCATTATAGATGATAATTTTGAAGGGATGTCTGTTGAACCAACTGATTCGGATTTTTTTCCACCTCAACATACTAATACTGGAAATACTCCACCACCAACCACTGCTGATCTACCTCCGGATGCATCTCAATCTGTACCGCCTAATTCTAACCCACCACCTGATCCCAATCCAGGCCAAGAGTCTCATGCAGAACTGAGAAATTTTAATCCCAATCATCCTTCTGCTCCTGAAAGTGCTGATCAGCATGCGGATCAGCTAGGAAAAGATTGGGCTAGTGAAGTATTGAGGGAATTTTTTGGAGACCAATCATCATCTGCTCAGCCTAACCAAGGAGAAAGCACAAGTGGAGCTGGTAAGTCAAATTTGTAGTGTATTCTTTTATTTAAAAATAACCAATTTAATTAACTTATTTGAATTGTTAGAGAATCCCTCAATCATTATGGGTATCAGTGATTACCACAGACTCAATTCAGCAGAGTCTCATGAACGAGAATGGGGGTTAAGGGCTGTAAGAGGCTTAGCTAGAAGGAATGATGTTCCCAGGAGCTCAGACAGTCTAAATAGAAATATTTACCACTTTCTGAAGTATTGTCTTGGGGGACCAACACAAATAGCAAAATATCCTGCGAGCCCAACACCTTTGGAGATTGAAAATTGGAAAGCTTGGAACCAATTCAAACTGTCCTAACCCAAGTCCAATCCTCTAACCGTGCTAATTCTGCAGCTGATCGACAATTTCTGATAACCAATTCTATAGCTTTCTTGCAATCCAAAATTTGACTACCCAAATTTTTTACAGCACCTGAGCCTCGAGGACTAAAAGGAGGAGCACCTATCCCACTTTCTGTCAAAAGAAACTTACAGTGTGAAGTGCAAGAAAAAGGTTTTTGGAAATTTGCCTTTGATTGGAATTGCCGTGATTTTTTGGAATCAACTTGGAATCAAGTCATGGGAAGCATAGTATGCAACCACTCTACCAGGTGGCTCACCACCTTGAATACAATCAATCAGTCAAAGATTCAGTTCACTCAATGTGTTATTGAGAAATGGGTAATTAATAAGGGGAAGGAGATGATAAGGTTGTTTGGGCAAGAAGAGGAAAGGGTGGAAAGAGAAAAGATGGAAAAGAGGGAAAGGGCACAAGTAAAACATCATCAGACCAAGGTAAGTTTTTTATTTTACTTTGCTTTTTGTTATTATGAATCTAATTTAGTTGGAATTCAGATTGCTAGTGCACGCTACAAGTTAGCAAGAGATCTCTGCAGTGATGTTCCAGGTTTTGTTGTGCTTTTTCATGATACTAGGTGCATCTCTGATATCGAGGAAGGCCCACCACCAGCCCCAACTGCACCCATTCGAGCTATTCCTGGATGGGGAAGTCATGAACTCAATGATTTGTTTAAAAAATGGATAAGATGACAAAGGACTTAGCCCATACACCAGCTCAAAGAAAATTGGCATCAAAAACATATTCACGGTCATCAGAAAGGACAGTTGCACAAGATGGTATATTCAATGTTCCCAAATACCTCCCCAAGAATTGCTATTCAGCAACATTTTTGGCAGGATTATCTGTGAATGAATGTGAGTCACTTGGGGTTGGAGCTGATATTGATCTGGTAAAGCTTCAGGAATCAATAAATACAGCATCAACATCATCATAACTTGCATATAACAATGATCTTCTGTGAAATATAGCTATCTTATATTGAATTTTATGTATTCTTTTATTTTTCAAAGCAACTTGGTAAATTTTGTAAGGTGTTGAGAAAGAGTAACATTTTATTTAAGAAAAACAAATAATTTATGAGATATAAAAATGTCTTTTCAACAAATTGATGGTCCATATCTCTTTATGTCACATTTATGTATCCATATTTATTTCATTAGAAATTAATGTTGACCAATACATAGTGAATACAGGCTATGCCACTTACACTTGCCAGTCATAGCTACCATTAAATAAGAAAGTATCAAAATTAATTTTGATCAAAATCAATGAGCATTTTAATCATGAATTTCTGGATTCAACTGCATATTTATATGCATGGTGCCTTTCCAAAATTAATTTCGATACTAGCATATTGAATGGTGGCTATTCCTGGAAAGTGTAAGTGGCATAGTGTGTATTCATTATGTATTGGTCAACATTAATTTTGATCAAAATTAATATTGACATTTGCATATTGAATCCAAACCAGCAAACAACCTAAAAAATTCTTCATAAAACTGCTTATTAATTGCAATCAAAATTATGGTTGACCATATACATATTTAATGGTAGTTATATCTGGTGTGTGTAAGTTGTAAAGCTTGTTTTCAATGTGTATTGGTCAACATTAATTTTTATTGAAATTAATATTAATGTGTAAATGATATATACATGCTCAATATGCATTGTAACATGTTTACTTAAGAATAGAGGGCCCTACTTTTCATCTTACAGAAATATGCTTGGGGGCATGTCAAATTCAACTTTAATTAAAATTAATGTTGACATGTTACCATACATAACAGTAAGAAACTGGCTGCATAAATTGATGATAATCATGAACCTTAATTTCAATCAAGATTAATGTTGCAAAATTCAGATTGAATTAAAGCTATGCCACTTACACTAGCCAGGCATATTTACTATTTATTATGTATTGGTCAACATTAATTTTTATAGAAATTAATATGGATATGTAAATATTATATTTACCCTCAACATGTATAGTAAATTTCAATACTTAAGAATACTTGCTGTCCTTTACATGTCATTCAAAAAAGCATTATATCACTTCAACATTAATTTTGATCAAAATTAATGTTTCCATGCTATTATGCATTGAAACAACTAACTGACTGACACAGTTCATGATCAAAATGCTCATTAATTTTGATCAAAATTAATATTGACCAATACATATTGAATATAAGCTATCTCCATTTACTCAGACCAGATATAACTACCATTCAATATGTATATGGTCAGCCTTAATTTTGATCAAAATTAATGGGCAGTTTTATGAAGAATCTTTTGGGTTGTTTGCTGGTTTGGATTCAATATGCAAATGTCAATATTAATTTTGATCAAAATTAATGTTGACCAATACATAATGAATACACACTATGCCACTTACACTTTCCAGGAATAGCTACATGCAATATGAAAGTATCAAAATTAATTTCAATCAAAATTAATGTTGGAAAGGCACCATGCATAAAAATAAGCAGTTGACACCAGAAATTCATGCTTTCATGCACATTAATTTTGATCAAAATTAATTTTTGATACTGGCATATTTAATAGTAGCTATTCCTGGCAAGTGTAAGTGGCATAGCATGTATTCACTATGTATTAGTCAACATTAATTTCAATCAAAATTAATATGGACTTGGACTATGCATAAAATTCCAATAAGTATAGGTAAGCTAAGTAGTTGGATTAACTGGTTTTATCAAGTACACCATATAAAAATTTATGTTTTAATGCCTTGGTTAATTTCAATCAAAATTAATTTTAAGCCATTCATGTTGAATTTTATATATGTCTGTGTAGTCCATGTGACATGGCTTGTAATCAATATGCAGGGGTCTACATTAATTTTGATCGAAATTATGAGGTTCATTGCCTCATAAATTTTGTGGTTTCTGTCAGGGTTCCATGCATGGTGCCATATGATACTTGTTAATTCCTATCAAAATTAAATTCAACACCAATATATTGAATACAAACTATGGCACTTACAGTATTTGGTCATAGCTAAAATTCAATATGCCAGTCTCAAAATTAATTTCGATAGAGATTAATCAGGATCCATGAAGTTTATCAATAGTGTATGAGTTAAGTTTCAAGTCATATGTTTCATCATTTTCTTGCACCCATTTCTAGGTTATCTCAATAATTTTTTTCAAGTTTTATTATATTAATCATAACTGTGGTAAGTTGTGAAAAATTAGCTAATCCAAATCTCAAATTGAATATTAATGTTTTAATAATTTTGAATGTTGTTTAAGGTATTTGATTGGGTGATTCATAATAATATTTTATCAACTTAGTAGTCCTATAACTTTTGAAAAGTAACATTATTTGTATAGTTAGGGACAACAATGCAATATCTTCTGCAGACTAAGATATATTGTAAAATAAAACTATTCATTTTTTTTCCCTTAGTTGTATCCAAGTTTATCAATGGTTTAGTCACTGGGCCCATACCCTAGCCCGACACTCCTCCTGTCACTTAAAAAACAAATTCTTATCTTAAATTCTAATGTTACCAATTTTAAATTTATAATTCATTTCTTGTTTGGTGAGGCATATCAGTATATTTGTGAATCTCTCATTGTCATCTGAAAGTAAATTTAACAAATAGTTTTAAAGCATTATCCTTTTTTTTCATATAAGATACTAATTAAGTGTATCTCCATTGTTTAGGAGTAAATTCTAATTTAAAAACTTTTGTATTTACCCATGGCAATTTGCATATGGCATATAAATTTGTTATTATTTGTTTTTCACACTAAAAGTCCCCAAAGAATTCCTAGTATTTTCTGTTAGCTGCATCAAATTTTCCTTCAATATAAACAGATTATAATATAGCATGTTACTTAGTTTACCCCACTATGAATAATACATGTTAAAAAAAGATCAAATAATATATAATCCCCCTCTTTATGTTTTCTGTTTCTTTCATCCTCACTTTAATTTTAATCTTATTCAATTCTTTATCCTATTAAAATATCAACTTCAATTTTCTAGAATAGAGTTTCTTATAATTATTCATCATATTACATCATAACTTTTTGATATCAAATACTTTTTTTTAATATTCATTAATCAATATGTCTAGTATTCAAAATCCTACACCTCCACTTTGTATGTGTATCATGTTCCTCTCTCTTAATTTTTATATTTCACTTATGTTCTATATCTTTTTTTTTTCAAAAAATTGATTTTCCAGTGCCCAAATGTTTTCCATCCCACTCTCAGATTGATACTTGCTTTGAAGATTTTGAGCTTGCACCATGTGTGCCACATGGCATGGCACCTAACCCTCCTGTACTTATCAATGAGAGGCAGGAAATAAGGAGAGTTCAGTATCACAATTTACTTGAATTGGCTAGAGACAAAATGGAAGAGCTTGTCAAGATCCTTAACAATAATACTTCTCCTTCATATTTATCTAACCCTTGTAACAACTTACTCCAATATGTGAAAAGCCTTGAAAAATGTATGTTCTTCACTTTTTTTGTCTCCTTTTAAATTAGTAGATAAGATTATTAATATTTTTTTTCTTCATATATATTTGTAGCTTACGAGGAGGGTATGATTCCTCCTGATTAAATCATTGTCATTAGGGATGATGATGAGACAGATGAGCCATCAGCTTCAACTCATGCTCCAACTTCTAAGGAAAATCTTGAAACACCTGTTATCAGCTCCAAGAAAAAAAAATTATCCCAAGGCTCCTCTTTTGTTTGATGTATTAAACCGGCTTCTGCTAAAGATTTTTCTGATGCATCAAATAATAAATCTCAAGAAAAAGCAAAGGCTTTAGTAATGAGTATATTCTTGTTTCTTTTTTTTATTTTTATTCTTTTGTCTTTAAAATTCTATCATATATCTCTTTTATTGCTTAAATATTGTGCTTTTTATCTTTCTTTTGATATTTTGTACCAGAAACTCACCTACTGTATATTTTTCCATCAATAGACGCCCATTCCCTGATGAAGATGATGAAAAGAGCAATGAAAATAGCAATGATGAACTGTCAGAATATGAAGCTATTCTTGCTCATCAAAACAAGAAATCTTTAAAATCTTCTTCAAGACATGACGATATGTTTGATAAATATGATGATTCAAACAGCTCATCACTGAATTCCTTCATTTCTAAGAAGCAATACCCATCACCTCCTAAATTAACTACTTTAACCTCTTTGAAAGCTTCTCCACCAATGAAATCAACTCCAATCAAGATATCAAACAAATCTCTAACTTATTCACCCTCAGTTCTAAAAGACTCTGATTTACAGGAGGAATTCTGTAAAATTAATAAATTTTATAAAGGTAGAATCAGCACAGCAAAGGTCCTTAGGTCGTGGTTGGAAATTGTTACTCTTCTCAAATTAGGCTCTTCTAATTCTTCCCAAGAACCCATGTTAAATATTCCAATGTTTACTTTTCATTGGGAAAAATCTTGTGGAGAACATTGGCTTTCAAAACTTACTGAGTTATGTAAGTTACCATAATTTTTAGTCTTAGATTTTTTCTTTTACTTATTTTTTTTCTTTTGTAGCAAATATTTTTTTAGAGATTGATAGCTCACAGCTATTGGTACTCGATAATTTTGATTTCAAAAAAATGGAAGATTTATGTGATCCTGATGGTTTAAATACTGAAATTCTTTCCTCAACAAAGAAATCGGATCACCCTGAATCCAATCTTATCCAAATGCTCATGAGATTAATGATCCCAAGTGATCACTGCCAATCTTCACGGGTATCTCTTATATCATCTTCACTTTATCTGACTGCACATGAATTCAGCCAGCTTCCATCACATCAAAACATTAACTCAGATTGTCCAATTGAATGTGGTATTCAGCTTCTAGCTCACCTTTCAAATCTGAAGAGGCCAATTCCTGATGGCTTAGAAGTTGGTCCCACTGCACTTCAAACCTGTGATATATCAATGTCAACTCTTCTTCAAATCAGCAACATTATCATTGATATAATTATGTCAATTATCATTCTTAAATCAAAATATTGTGCTGCAACAATATCAAGTGACAAGACTAGCGAAGCTCAAAAATTGAGTCAGAAAAACAAAAATACTCAAATTACTATAATGGAACAGAAACAAAAGGCTGCGCTAAACAAGATAAATTCTGAATACTCCCACCACCGAAATCAATCTTTCACATTCTATATAATTGATAGTGTCTGTGGTTTATTTCTGAGCTCTCAAGATCATAGATTGGCTTCAGCAGCTGATTGCTTGGAGGTGATATCAGAAATTAAGTTTCTTAATTTACATGAAAAAAAAATCATTTGATGGAAGAAATAATTTGGAAAAATTTAAATAACTATATTTTAACATTACTAAAACCTTTTATAGGCAAGTGTTATCCATTTTCTTTAAAATTTGATACCCCAAGTCCTCCAGGAATTGCTAGGGCTATTTCTGCAGATTTTATTAATCTCTGGAGCTCCATTCAGCCAGTATCACCTTTTTTTGCTAAACATAGCCTTTCAATAAATTAATATTCCAACATGTAAATAGATAAAGTTCTGTGTATATGATTTATCTTGTATAATTCAAGTTATTTTCCTTCAAACACGTCAAACATGTGACCATCTTTGAAATTTATTAAGAAACCTTTCACATGATTTTCTAAATTAATTATTAAAAAAAATTTTTTTAAGTCCAGCAATAACAAAGAATTTAAAATCTACTTATATGATTTCAAAACTTGTATTAAATTTATAAATATTTTATTGTTTATATAAAAATATGATAACTGCTCTAGTTTTGTTACTTTACCTTTAATATTGAATAATCTATTAATTTTTACAAATTTTTTCATTGATTGTAACATTTTTAATCAGAAGTAGAACAACTTAAGTAATTAAATGTGTGTATTCTTAAAAAAATCCAATTTAATCTATTTTTGATTCAAAATTCTTTCATCAACTCTTTATTATTAACTTTTTTATTAATAAGCCTGTTTGACCTAAAATACTATACAGTTAATTTGGTAGAATTAAAAGCACATTTTTATGGCTAATATATTTCAAATTCTTTATTATAGTTTTTTTATTTTAGAACCTTTGCTACAAATTTAACAAAAATGAAATTTAAAGATTTCACAACTTATATATTTCTTCAAAAGTAAATCAAGTTTTCTTATAATATTATGAAAAAAAAATTATTCTATTTCACAATTAAAAAAAAGATAATACTATAATCATCACAAATGAAAATGTTACAGCTACTCCCAGTATTTATCATGTTTAATTTCGCATTAAGTTGTGTATATATGATATAAATTTTTAATATTTAAATATAAAATTTTTTTAGATTTGTCTTAACATTAGATAAATAATACTTTGCTGATTTTATTTCTTCATCTATTAAGTCATCTCTTTTAAAAAAAATTTCAAAGCACTAATCAAATATTTATACCTATCTTTTTCTTCTTTCGTTTCCAAGTACTCTGAAATATCAATATCAAAAACATTAAGCCTTTCTATAGCATGAAAAATTCTAGTGCTGATTTGAATAGAAGAACCTATCCGTGTGAAGCCAGGAATTTTGTAAAATCTTGAGGTAAAATGCCTCAGTTGATTGGCAGGCCATAATGTCACTGTTATTCCATTAGTTGCTTCAAAGTTGATTTTACTTCGAATTTCGGGAAACATAAGTTCTCCACCTGTTTGTCGTGGTTTGGTCTTATCGTACTTCATATGAATGGTATTGTTTTTGGTATCTTTAGGAAAAAATATTCCTAAAGTATACTCATTTGCATCCTTATCACGATGAACCTCATTGGAGAACCCATTACCATTTGCTCCAGATGTTCAAGTTAAATTTCTAGCAAACAGTACACCCTCTTCTTCACTATAAACTTTTGAAAATCCAGCAATACCAAGTTTTGCACAAAGATTAGTTGCCTCGTTGTACTTTACATATGATATTTTTTTAAAAAAATATTAAAAGTACATTGCAATCCTCTTCATTAGTTTTTTATATTCATCTATGCGTACAATATTATCAGTGTATTCATCTGCAAGTAAAAGCATTCAAAAATTCAGTATTTAAATTAAAAAAAAAGTGATACTTACAAATATATAAAGATTTCTTCCTATCTAAAATAAAGCCACCACCAAACATTTTTCCAAAACCACCAGCTCTTTGATGATTACCATTATTTTTAACTTCATGTTCTTAGTAAGAAAGATCCTTAATGCATTGCACAGTAGCTTCTAACATATCTATTTCTTTGAGCTCATGAAATTCAAAAGTCTGCACAAGAACATTAGGTATTAAGACACCTTTTGGATTAGAAATACTACAACCAGGAAAAAAATTGTAATAATTATTGCAATCTGTTATCTTATTTGCATAATATCGTGCATAGAAATTTGGCTTCTTCCCGTTTGTATCCATTCCAAGAGCGCTTACAAGTTTTATTCCGGTAGAAATGTCTTTCGCCCATCTATTGTTAGAGTTCTTCCCTGGCCGTTTTTTTTCAAATTATTACTCATTGATGGTTCAATCCTAAGAGAATTCAATTTTGATTTAAAATAGAAAAAAATTAAAAATTAGAAAATAGTTACAGAATTTCAATTATCATTCAATGATACCTTTAACTTTATCATATCTTCAATATTACAAATATAAAATTAGTATATCTACATATTTGTAAATTCATATACTTTATCTTTATTTCAAATATTAAGAAAGTATTTCAAAGGTATACTTTATTAAATTATACATATAAAGAGTATAGCTTTATCCTGTATGCGTTCAGCAAGTATGAGATTTGGCTCTACACTTCATATTATTAATATAATGAAAGTATAACTCCAATACATTAGTAATATTAAAAAATTTACAGATTTATCATATACATATATATAAAATGAAAAATCTTTCTCTGACATATATATTTACTTAGAAAGTTATACTTCAATGAATTATTAATTTTTAAATTGTAGCATTGTCCTGTATGCTTTCAGAAAGTACAAGACTTTGAAACAACTTAAAAATCAATAAATTAAAGGTAAAGTACAATCATTCTAATTATTATTATGAAAAGCAAAACATTATCCTGTATTCTTTTAGCAAGTACAAGATGATGTTTTACTTTTCATATTAATAATATAATGGTTGAGATAGTATTTAAGAAATTTAGAAAAATGATAAGCAAAACATGAACTTACATGTCTATAAAATCCTCTTCCATTTGTAGCTGATTGATCAAAATTAATTATAAATTTTATTTTATAATCACTTTTTAAAAAATAAATAGTTAGATAAAAAAATTGAACATTTTTGATAAGGAATAAAGAAAATTAAATTGACAAACAAATAAAAAAACTTTAAGTTAACTGAAAATGAATTTTTTGATAATGATTGAAAAGGGTACAGTAAAAGATACCTTAAAAATAAATTCTGAATTATAATCATTATATTAACTTGTCAAAAGTGTAATAAAGATTAACAAACCAAAATTATATGAAATGAATTAGCAAGAAAAATTTGCTTACTGGTAATTGGATAAGGTCAATAAAATAGTACCAATAAATCAAAATGATAAAGCAAAAATATGATCGATAATTTTTGAAAAAAGTAAGTGAGACAGAGAAAGGAACATTAAATTTGGTGTCAAACAGATGTGGATATCATGAATTCTCACTGATCTCTTTTTCAAAAAAATGCAGCTCTCCCAGTTGTATGATAAACTTCATCTAAATTCCAAGAATAATGTTTCCAAGGCACTGTACACAGCATGATCATTTTTTCCTATGCATATACTAATTCCAGCTAGAATTTACTTGGCTGCATGTTGTACAGATGAATATTTGTGGAACGCTGAAATTCACATCTAAAAAAAATCAATGCCACATAATTCTAGCTACCATGTTTCATGTAGCTAAAAAACATACACTCATCACATTTAAATTTACATTGTGTCAAAATTAATTCATTTTCAAATTTTTTTAAAGGGAAATATAATGTGCACCACCTATTTCTAAAATATGAACCTCCCCAACATATTAAATTGATAGATTTATAATTGTGCAATTTTTAGCCTTGACCTTTTTCCTGATCTTACTTGGATCGAAATATCAAAACATGACCAATGTTGCTTTCAGCAACATTTGATTTTTTTTCTATGTGTAACAATGGAAGGCCGTTTCTAACCATCTGTTGAGCGTTGTATATCCTATTTGTACACATGTTTATTTATTTATGTATTTTAATTAAAAAAATTACTTTTATTGCAGCCAGATTTCTACTGGCTGCTGTTTGGAAGCCTTAATTTATGGCCCAAGCCTTTGAAATTGGCTTGGGTCCCTTACATTTCAATTTAGTACTTCCAGCCAGGTTTCCCCTGGCTGGAAGTGTCGCTTTCAGGCAACCAAGTCACTAAAAGCGACTTTTGTCAGCCAGGCTACTAGACTTAACCGGTAAAATGATTGATTATTTTACTGAGTTGAAGCCACATCCCCTTCTTCTTACTAATAAATAATTATCTACTTAAGTATTACTTAAAATTAACTAGTTAAGTATTACTTAAAATTAACTAGTTAAGTACAATAAGTAGTATAAATAATTATTATAAATAAAATGTCCCCTAAAATTTTACTCCCTAACACCATGCTCAATAGTATAAGTCAATGGGAATAAAATTTAATAATAAAACTATAATAAAAAAACTTTTAAACAATTATATTACCTCAGCGAGAGATCTGGAATCCCGTGAAAGTAATATAATTAATTAATAATTGTGTAATTAATTGTGACAGTCCAAGGAACTCAAACTTTATTGCTAATAAATTTGATGCCCTTGTTGACGTACCAGTTTATTTATTTCTTATGTCATATATGTACTCCTTTTTGTTGTTATCCTTTTTCTCACACTCTTACAGTAGATGGTGTAAATTCCTTATATTTTATTCCCTCATGTTTTGCCTATAAAATGCCTCTTACTTTGTGCTTTTCAAGACATTCATTGATTACTTTACTTTATTATTACAATTACAATACAACACTTATTTCTATATTTTATAACCTTAGTATTTACAACAGCGTAATTCTAATCTATAATCTATATTAATATTTTAAAACTACCTCTTTTATTTGAGTAAAACAATCATTTTGATTAAAAAATATGTACTATTCTTTGAGAGACCATAAAAACCCTTAAAAACCTTGAAAAAACCTTGAACCAATCTTCTAGACCAAAAGAACCCCTTGACAACTTTAGTTGCTCTTTTTTACATTCCCCACCCTCCCAGCCAATTTATTAGGCTTGGAGGTGGCCAAAACTGTATGCAACGCTCGTTTCTGCTGCAAGAAACGTGTGTTGCACACTCCCTTCCATTATTCACGCAGCTGAGTTGAAATCAGCCACATGAGATATGGGCAGCACATGCAATGCACATTGTGGTCTTCCAACCTTGGCAGGGGCCTTTGTTGTGCGGTTTGGTGCTGTTTGTGCATGTCTTAATTGACATTGGTTGTAGAATTTGGCGTTTTTCTGGATTTATTCCGTGAATATTTGGACTGCGGGTATGTGGGTAGTACCATTGGGTAGCCCCAGATTTTTTCTACTTTTCATGTCTTGGGGAAATTTTTCATATTCTAAGTTTTAATGGGTCATTTCCTCATATTTCATTATAAAAGATAGCTGTTTAATTTTGTTTTTCCTGTTTTACGGGCTAAACTTAAGTCTTAGGGTTAAGTGCTTAGTACCATTAGATAGGGCTAATTTGGCTCTACGTTTTATGTCTCAATGTTGTCATAGCTTAATTTTGTGTTTTAAGGGTTTTAGTAGTGGTAGTGCATTTTTCTAGGTAGATTAGATGTTTTAGTAGTTTTCTGGCTTCAGGGAGGCGGGGCCGCTTCAGGCAGCCCAGCTGCCTCTGTTTTAGGAGGTTGGGGAGCGCTTCTGAAGGGTTTTTTATTCAATTTGGCTGGTACAGGTGCCAAATGCGTTGCTGTGCATTGATCATAGAGGGGTGGTCTGTGTGTATATACTGAATAAGACAGTTTAGGGAATATCTAATAATAAAAACTACCATCTGGTGGTTATATACGGTTTTCTCAGGCAGTTTTCACTGTTGTTGGCCACATTTTGGCTGGGTTTAGTTGCAAGTAAGTTCTTCATTTTAGCTTTAATAGCAACTGTTTTCTCTGTTATAGTCTTGCAAGCTATAGCAAGTATCATTGCTGTCTCTGGTGTGGATATGCAACCTACATCAAGTTTCATTGCTTTCTCTGGTGTGGAAATTGGTCTACATTTCAGTTCTTTGGTCTGGTAGTCTGTCTGGGGACTACTTTCTTGGCTGATCAAGCAGTCAAGTGTTTGAAAAAGGGGCTTTCTGGTAAACAGGAACCAATTTACTGTAGCAGGTAAATCTCACTTGTTTTTCTAAAGGGACAGGGGATTTTCTCTCTGGTTTTTCTCCAACTCCCTTGGTCAAGGCCTATAGCTAGCACTATAGGATTGTCTAAATTTCTGGCACCCAAAGTGGGGTAGAACCTGCTAGTTCTTTGGAATCTCTGTTTTCTTTGGTTGGCTCTCTTTGGTGTTTTGGTCTGGAAGAATGGCTTCTGGTTCTTCTATTCCTGTGGTGAGTGTCAGTGGGGGGGATGATCCTTCTGCTGTGATGGTTAGGGAGTGTGTTAGGATTAAAACTTGGGATGGTACCAAGTTTAATGCTGAAGATGTGAAGTGGTTTCTTGAGAAGTATGAAACTTCTGCTGGTGTGGATGGTGCTTCTTACCTCGACATGGTGAAGTAAATTATCTTCTTCATTGGTGATAGGGCAGTAGAGAAGGAGGTTGTGGCCATGCCTGGCTACAAGAAGAGGGATTGGATGTTGTTGTGTAGGGAGATGGTGGACAGATGGGGTGTCAGGCTCACTATGGTGGATCTGAACAAGGTTGTCATTGAATGGTAATCTTTTGGTGGTGTTGGTAACTTGCATAGTTACAGGAAATTTCTGCTGCAGTTTGATCCTGTGGTGGAATATTTGGTGGAAGTGGAGGAGCTGGCACATGAAAATGCTGCCAAGGATGGTTTTTGGTCTTCCCTGGCTAGAGATGTCAGGATGGATGTGTTGAAGGAACTGTCAAGGAAGTACTTGATGAAGACTCTTTCTAATGGGGATCAGAAGTTTCCTGTCTTGAAAAAGGTTAAGGAGGCTGTGGAGGACCGGTTGAAGTTATTGGCTGTGGACAACTATCAGGAGGGGTGTGCCAAGTATGTCAGCAAAGTCAGTGAGGCTTTGGCTGAAGAGGAGGTTAGAGTGAAGAGGGAAGAGAAGTATTTGGTGCAGGTTCCCAAACAGGAGAGGGACCCAGTGGTGGAAAATTTGGCTGATCTGACAAAACAGCTACATATTTGTGTTCAGGAGGCTAAGAAGGCCTATAATGCTCCTTCTCAGCCTAGAGATTTTGATAGGAGGGCTGGTAGGAGTGATCCTTGGGTCTGATCTTATTGCAGCAGGAGGGGGCACAAGTCCAATGATTGTTGGGCTCTGAACAGGGATGTGTCTGATGGAAAGGTGGAGTTTGATGACAGGGTTTTCAAGCTCCCTGACAGTTCATTTGTGAAGCCCAGTGAGGGGCAGGCTCCTGTTGATTTGGTCAGGAGAAGGGCTGGTCTCATCCAAAGGAGGCCAAGGTTTGAGGAGATTCCTGATCAGGGGAAGTCTTCTGGTAAAGAAGAGGATGATGTCAAGCGAAAGGGGAAGAAGGCCAATAAGGTCTCTTTTTCTACTTTCTTTGGTGGCTTAGAGTTGTATTTATGTGGTGGACAGTCACATGGGGAATTCTTGGCTGGTGTTTATGATGTGGAAGCCGGAAAGGTTGGAAGGCCTAAGAGTAGTTCTCAGGCACAACCAAAGCCAAAGGCTTCAAAGGTGGATCCTAAGCTGAGTGCAGCTAGGAAGAAGTACAGCAAAGAGGAGCTGTACAAGATGCAGAAGGGTATGGCAGACATGGGCCCCCCTAGTTTTTGTGCATTGGACATGAATGGTGAGCCAATGCCCATGGATGTTGATTCTGAATCTGAGGAGGATGTCCCTTTGGCTTCATTGCCAAAGCCTGCTGGAGTTAGAGGGTCTGGTGAGGGATCTGGTTTGGTTCCTGTTGATGGTAAATCTGTTGGTGGTGCTGGTCCTCAAGAATCATCTAGGACCAAGGTGGTGAAGCCAAGGGCTCACTTTGAGAGGCCAGTAGTTTCTGGTCAAGTAAATGTTATGGACTCTGTCCTGGAAAGGATGAATCAGGGTCAGGTTTCCCTTTCTTATGTGGAATTGTATGCTATCAGTCCTGGGTTGGCTGATAGACAAAAAAGGTTGTTGACCAGGAGAACAGTTTCTTCTGGGGAAGTGGAATACATATGTGATTCTGCTGAAAAGTTTAGAGAGGAGTTGGAAACTCATTTTTCTGCTCCTCAGGGATATGTCAACGTCACTCTGAATGGCAGGGAGGCTAGGGCATTGGTAGATTCAGGTTCTCAGATTAACCTGATTTCTTTGTTTGAGGCTACTCATCTGGGCCTCCCCATCAAAACGGGTATTGGTGGTCATGTCACTGAATTGGTTGGAACTTCTGAGTTTCAGAAGTTAGATGTTGGTGGAGCCTCAGGGAAGGTTCATTTTTATATTGCTAAAGGAACAGTTAAAGCTGTTTTGGGTTGGCCATTCTTGATGGATTTTCAGGCAAGAATTGTGTTATCAGTTTGAAATGGGGATCAGTTTGGAGTTGACTGGTGAAGATGAGAGAAGGCTTCACATGAGGTTATCATCTCCTGGAGATGATGGTTGGGAGACTAGGCCTGGTTTGTCTTCCATGTGTCAATGCATTGATTGTTGTAGGAGAAGAAGAGATGTGGGTGCTGCCTCTGGTTTTTTGGAGTGTGGCTCAGGCTCTAGTGAGGGTCTGTCTTTTTTAGAGTGATAAGGGCTGATAACCCTAGTGCTACAACCTCTCCCCAAGATGAGGAAATCCGAGGTTGTAGTAGGTCAGCTCCCTTGGAGATATACCAAGTGGATTTTCAAACTTCTCTTTTTAATGTTTCTCTTCTCTGCAAGTATTCTTCAAGTTTTTTATCAAATCTCTGTTCTCTCTCAAGATTATTAATTATTTTTAACTCAAGTTCAAAAAAGAAGATTGGTTATATATCTTTATTGAAAGATATACGGAAAAGCTTTGGAGTGGTGAGATTGGGGTCTAAAAGTAAGTCCTCCCAATTGTGCACCACTAGGGTTTTTTCTACACCTTTCAAAAACATTACCTGGGCCACACCTGTGAGCATTGGGGAAACCCCTGGTTATTTTTGTAGGTCAGAAGAAAACTCAAGAAAAGAAGAAAAAAATTCCAAGATAATTCAAGAAAATCAAGAAAAAAATCTAAAGATAATGAATAAAGAAGTCCATAAAGATCAATTTTTGGGCCTCCAGAAAGAGGATAAACTGCACTATTTAAGAAGGGTGGATTCTGAAGAAGAATCAAGATTTGAAGATTTTGAAGATGGAAGTGAAGATGGAGATTTGGAATTGCGGAAAAGTTTTGGAGTGGTGAGATTGGGGTCTTAAAGTAAGTCCTCCCAATTGTGCACCGCTAGGGTTTCTTCTACACCTTTCAAAAACATTACCTGGGCCACACATGTGAGCAATGTGGAAATCCTTGGTTTTTGTTCCAGATCTGGTGACAAAGATTTCCTGAAGATCCCTCAAGTTGAAGGTGGCGCAGAAGATTAGGCCTTTCAATGAGCCTATGCCTGTGGGTTTGAATCCCCTGCTGAAGAGACCTCCTTTTTCAAGAGATCCATACTATACTCCTTTGGTGAAGAACCCTCCAGATTTCGTAGAGACGGCTAGGGTGACTGTGGAAAGGTTGAAAGTTGTTAATTTTGGTCCTGATGGGTGGTTGTCTGAAGAAGAAAAGAAGTTGTTGTTGCACATTATTGTCCTGAGGGAAAAAGCTGTGGCATTTTCTGAGGAGGAAAGGGGTGTATTGAGACACTCTTATGGGGAACCATACTTGATTCCTGTGGTTTTTCATGAACCATGGCAAATAAAACCTATTCCAGTTCCAGCTGCTATCAGAGAGGACTTTGTGGAGATCGTTAGGGAAAGAGTCAGGACTGGGTTATACAAACAATAAACATCCAGTTACTCAAGTCCAGTTTTCTGTGTAAAGCAGCAGAATGGAAAGTTGAGGGTGGTTCATTATCTTAGAGCCTTGAATAGAGTCACAATAAAGGATGCTGGTTTGCCACCAAGTGCAGAGGATTTTGTTGAAGCTTTTTCTGGAAGGGTGTGTTATGGATTGGGTGATATTATGGATGGTTATGATGAGAGGGAACTCCATACGGATTCAAGGCCTCTCACAACTTTTGAGACTCCTTTGGGAAGATTTCAGATCACTAGGTTGCCTCAAGGAGCAACTAATTCAGTGGCAGTTTATCAAGCACAGATGGATTGAATTTTGCAGGATGAGGTCCCTACTCATGCTGGTATTTTCATTGATGATGGTGGAATTAAAGGACCATCCACTGATTATGGTAATGTGGTGCTGAAAGAGAATCCTGGTATAAGGAGGCTTGTTTGGGAATATGCAATAACTCTAGAGAGAGTGTTGTTTAGGATTGAAGAGGCTGGTTTGACCATTTCTGGGTCAAAATTCTGTTGTTGTTCTCCTGCTTTATAAATTCTAGGTCATGTGGTATGTAAAGAAGGAAGGATTATGGCAAAGAAAAAGATTAATAAAATTCAGTCATGGCCAAGGCCTAAACATACTACTGAAGTCAGGGGATTTTTGTGTGTGTGTGTTTATGTCAGGATGTATATTAAGGATTTTTCTTTGTTGGCTTCACCTTTAAGGAGGCTGACCAGGAAAGATGCAGATTGGGAATGGACTGAAGAGTGTGAAGAGGCATTTCAGAAGTTGAAGAAGGTGGTTGGTGAAGATATTGTCCTTCACAAATTGGATTATGGTGTTGATGCTGGAAAAATTTATCTGGCAGTGGACTCAAGCTATATTGCTTCTGGTGCTGTTTTGTCCCAGGAAGATAAAACTGGGAGGGTCAGACCAGTAAGGTATGAGTCTGTGGTGTTTAACAAAGAGGAATCTAGGTATTCTCAGCCTAAGTTGGAATTGTGTGGTGTAGCAAAATTTTTGAAGAAGCTACAAACTGTTTTGTAGGGGCAGAATTTTGAGCTGCAGGTGGATGCAAAATCTCTGGTTCAGATGATCAACACACCTAGTCTTCCAAATTCTCCAATGACTAGGTGGGTGGCATTTATTCAACATTTTTCTTTTGGCCTGGTACACAAACCGGGAAAAACTACTACGATGCATGATGGATTATCAAGGAGGCCACCTATGGATGAAGATTCTGATTCAGAAGAGTTTGATGAAGATTTTCCAGTGATTAGGGCCAGCACAAAGGGTGCTGAAGATTTTTCTCTCCTCCCCAATGAGGCTAAACTGGATGATTGTTCTGACCTCCCCCAAGAGGTTAAATTAGCTGTATCTGATCTTGATTCTGGTGATCAGAATGTTTTTGTTGATGAAGATGGAGTTGTTGTTTGGGACAGCTCAAAGTTGGAGAATGGTGTCTTTGTTGGTGAACTGGATTCTCATAAGATTCAGTGGAAGAAGGAGGATGTGCCAAAATTTAAAGATTGGTGTCCTGATTGTGCTGGTCAATTGTCTCATGTTTACACTGGTAATTTTAATGACAGGGTTGTACCGTTGGATGTTGTTTTGTTGAATTTTGAAGATGAGACTAGGGGTCAGTCTGGGTTTTATTTTATTATGGTGAAATATCTGTTGACCTTGGAGAGGCCAGATAGTTGTGATGATGATACTTGGCTGGAAATAAAGAAGAAGAGTCCTGGTTTCTATGTGTCAGGAAGAAGGCTGATGAGAAGGAGACATCCTAATCCTCAAGTTGTGGTGACTCAGAAGAAGGGTCAAGAAGTTGTGTTGAAGTCTTTGCATGAAGACCATGGTCATAGAGGCTTTGTAGAGACTTATCGAAGAGTAGAAGACAGATTTTGTTGGCCAGTTATGAAGCTGGCTGTGCATGGCTGGGTTCAAAATTGTGAAGAATGTCAAAGAAGAAGTCATTTTAAACCTAAAAAGGTTGGCCATGCTACTGGTGAATCAACTGTGTTTGGAAGAGTCAGTCTGGATTCTGTCCATATTAAAAAGGGCAGGTATAAATACTTGATTGTTGCTAGGGATTATTTGTCTGGTTGGGTTGAGGCAGTGCCTTTGGTTAATTTGACTGCCAAGAACGTGGCAGAATTTTTGAACAAAGAGTGGATTTATAGATATGGGTTGATGAAGTTGGTGACTGTTGATGGTGGGCCAGATTTTGGGTCCAAATTTAAAGAAGCTGTGGCAAGTGTTGGCTCTAAAGTTAGAGTAGCAACACCCTATAATCCTGAAGCTGAAGGCATGGTTGAAAGAGGCCATCAAGTTATCAAGAATGCTTTGGTGAAAATGTGTAGAGATAATGCTGAAAAGTGGAGGCATTATTTACCCTTGGTGTTATTTGCTGATAGGGTCACTGTGAAGAGGATAACTGGAATTACTCCTTATGAATTAATGTTTGGTCAGAAAGCGGTTCTTCCAGTGGACTTGGAAGCTGTATCCTATCTTGGAATTGATTGGGATTATTTGTACTCAAAAGAAGATTTGCTCTGTGCCAGGATGCAACAGTTGGAATGTAGAGAGGAATGTCAGGAGAAGGCATACTCTAGAATGATGAAGATAAGAAATCAATCAGTTAGATACTGGGACAAGAAGTTGGCTCATAGACTCAGGAATCCCTTGAAACCTGGTTGTTTGCTTTTGGTTTATAATAGAAGTTTGGAGAGTTAGTGGGGAAAGATGTTTGCTAACAGATGGAATGGACCTTACAGAGTCAGATCTTAGGTGTCTGGAGGTTCTTATGTTTTGGAAGAGTTGGATGGTGCAGTCTTATAGAAGAGAGTGGCTGCAGATCATGTGAAGAGATTTTATCCCAGAGGCACAAGACATGAAGAAGATTGACTCCGCAATGAGGATAAACTATGGAACGTTCTTTAAATTTTGGATTTTGGTGTTGCAGAGCAACTTTTGTGTTGGAAACCTTTTTTAGAGGGTACCCATGGGCGGGGCCTCTAGATTTTGCCTTGGCAGATGTGGGGGTGACTAATGGGCTGGCTGCTCTATCAACAGTTAGCCCAGATTTTCTGTTTCCAACCCCTTCTCTTAATTTAGTTGAACCCTAGTATTGGTTTCTTTTCACAGGTTTTAGTCCTCTACAACTTTAAACTGGAAATTATTTTGGTCTTCAAGTGCCGGAATCTTCACTTTTATTGGTTATGGTTATTGTGTTGGATGTTGTGTTTTGTTGGTTAGAAGGTACCCAGGGGGGGCTTCTAGATTTTATTTTGGCAAGTGTGGGGGTAACTGATGAGCTGGCTGCTCTGTAAAACAGTTAACCCAGAATGTCTGTCTCAAGTCTTTTGTTTGTCCTAGTTGAATTCTAGTTCTGTGTTATTATTCAGGTTTTTAGTCCTCTATGACTTTAAACTGGACTGCCTTGGATGCCTTTTGGTGCTTTTGGATTGGTGGTGGATCACTGGTGCTCTCCCATCATTTTTACTTATTGGAGGGAGCCCACCCAGTGATCATTTCTATGGACAGGACTTTCTCTTACTGGACCTTCTCTGAATCTGGACCATCTATGGAGCTGGACTGTCTTTGATTTTGTAGTTATGTTTTTGCTAGATAGTAGTTTTAGATTATTATTTTTTTAATCTTTTTTTCTTCTAAATATTTTATGGGGGTTGATTAAAATAATAAAATCAAAATATAGGGTGTTACCACATCAGGGTCACCTGGATGTGGGCAAGCATTGGTGGGGAAAGTCTCATCAATTGGCTAGGCAATGCTATTTTTTTATTTTTTTATTTCATGTATTTCTGTGTAATATTATTTTTTATTATTTTCTTTAAATTCTAAATTTTTACTGTTAATCATTTAAAATATTTAATTGTGTGTCCACATCAAGGTGCACTTGGATGTGGGTAAGGTATCAGGGGATCAGCTCATCAATTGGCTGGGGAATACCATTTTTTTATTTTTTTATAATTATTTATTTTATATTATTTTATTTATTTCATTTTAATTTTATTTTCAAAATTTATTGTGATTAATAGTTTAGTAGGATCTTATCAAGTTAAAAAAAAGTTTTCTGAAATTATTTTTTATTATTATTTTATTTTTTTGTTATTGTTTTATTATTATCATTAATTTTTTTTTCTAATTTGTCATTGTGTTGTGGGAGCTCATTGTCTGGATGATAAAGCTCCTGGAGGCTGGTCTGTATTGTGTTAGTGTTTTTTCCTTTTGTTGGGATTGTGGGAAGTGTGGTGATCTTTGAAGTGGATCCTGCTGGAAATATGGTATGGGTTGTAATGGGCAGGAATTGGATTAGAAAGAAGTTCAGAGGAGGAAGAAGAAGAGACAGGAATGGAGTTCTGGAAGGTGTGCTTAATGATCCTAGACATCTTCCAGTGGTTGTCTTACAGTCGCTTTCTCAGGGATTTCTCAAAGTCATTTAAAGGTCCATGGAGGGCAAAGGCTTTCAGCATGTTAGAACACATGGTGCTGAGGTTTTGCTTCATGTCTCCATAATCCAAGGTTAAGGAAGTTTAAAGAGGTTGGCCAACTCCAATAGTAGATTCAGGGGGAGGGGTTCCAACTAGACAAGAAGAAATGGATCAGTAATTAATTTCGGTTGCTGAAGAAATGGGATGAATTAATTTGGTACTTACAGATTGGGAGCTTATCAAATTTGTAAGTGGCCGTGATTAGGACTTCTGAAGATTTTGAAAGGGTGATAGTTTGGGGATCAATCAGGGAAAGATATGGATTCTCTTGGTCTTCCTCTGAAAGTTTTTGAGAAGGTGAACTAGGAGGCTGATGTTTCTGGGGCCTAGTTGGAGCAGCAGGGCTGTTGTTTTTGTTGTTAATATTTTGGTTGGTTTCAGCTGGATGAGGTGCCAGTGGTGGAGTACCAGGGTTGTTATAGGATGGAGCAGGAGATGATGATCTGAAAGCGGATTGATCTCTTCTGCATGGTGCTCTTGAAGGAATGGAACTGTAAGAAGAATAGTTGGCTGGAAGAGGAGAGGTGTAGTTTCTTTGCCTTAACCGGGGGTGAAGATTTTGCTTGGGTGCTGTGTTGGGGGCTCTGGTGCCTCCCTGAAGTCCTCTGGCAGGTCTCTTAGAATTTTGGGAAAATTTGGTATTTTTTGAGCTTGGTAAGGTTGGCTGCATTTCTCTGGGAGCAGTGGGAGGAGGTTTCTTAGAGTTGTTTCTGTTGGTTGGAGGAATTTGGTTGTTTTCTAATTGTTTTTGGAAGTTCTGAGCCGGAGTTTCACTGTCTAGTGAGGCAGCCGGGCCGCCTGGACGTGGTCTAGAAGCCTAGGAGCCGATTTTGAAGCTTTTGAAGCTGGATTAGCAGAGATAATAGCTGCTTCTTGGGAAGCTAAGGCTGGTCTTTTGGGAAGAGTTCTGGAAGCTGAGTTCCCGGATCTTCTGGAAGGTGCTGAGGATAAAGAGGAAGAAGATGGACCAAGTTCTAGGGATCTGGTAGGGGATCTAGAGAGTTATTTATGAGAAGGTGAAGGAGAAGGAATAGGGTAGTTTGCGTCTCTGTCACATTTCTTTTTCTTGGAGTAGCAAGAGTCACAGGTCTTGTTGTAGAATTTGGATTCAGGAGCTGGAAGAGTGAATGTGCAAGGTCTGCACATGTGGATGCACTGCTGGAAGGCATAGTCCTTGGGAGCAGTGAACAAGGAAGGTTAGAAGGGTCAACAATAGGAGATCCGGCCATGATGTGTGGTGAAGAGATAAGATGAAGGTTTGTCAGTGGTTGAGTAGATGATGAAGTGAAAGGTGAAAGTTCAGTGGTCTGGCAGTGGCTGTATTCTGCATGGAATTGACTGGGTCCTTTCTATGCAAATTCAAAGCCCTTCAAGACTTTAAACTGAACACTGTGTTAGTCCCCCAAGACTATAAACTGAGGAATGGGTTTTTTTGTCGGAGTTGGTTTTGAAAGATTGGCAGAGGGTATCCACAGGGAGAGCCTCTGAATATAGCAAAGGCAATTTTGGGGGTAATTGATGGGCTGTCAGCTCTATTCACAATTACCCCAGAATGTTAGTTTTTTCTCTGTGCCTTAATGTGGTTGATCTCTGGTTCTAAGTTTATGATTTTGATTTTGAGTCCCCCAAGACTATAAACTGAGGGTTTTTGAGTCCCCCAAGAATATAAAATGAGGATGGTCCCCCAACACTTAAAACTGAGGGTTGTTTGTGGTTACATCCTATAGAGGGTGTGGTCAAGTTTTCTTTTCTGAATCAAACTCAAGTACTAGTGGAATTACAGAGGGAATCAAGAGATGAAATGATGTGTTCAGAATTAGCCTTGAACTGGTGGATGAGGTGCCTTCTTTTCTCAATGTCCTGTGGATCTCTAGCAGGAGTGGTTTGGAAGTAGTGAAGCAGAAATTTTTTCTGTTGAGATGTGTGTTGTTGCAACTTGGCCTTAATTGTGGGCAGGTGGTTTGGTGTTGGTGGTGCAATGGATCCTACATTGTCATCATCACTGTCAGAAGATGGAGGAACTGAGAAGTCATCAGTTTTTTTAAGTTTTAAGGAAGAAATGAAAGTTCTTTACCATCTGATGGACCAGGGATGGTGGAACTGGTTGTATTATGGGTTGTGGCACTCTTCTGGGATGGGTGTAGCCTTTTGAGGATTCTGGGTATCAGGATGGATGGCCTAGATCTTTTGGTGCTGGTAGAAGATGGACCAGGTTGAGGTGGAGGCAAAGCTGTTGCAAAGGATAAATGACCAGGTCTGTAGCAGGTCTTCTTTCTGCAGTGGCAGACATCACAGGACGTTCTGTATGGATGGGCCAGAGGTGTGATGGTGCAGATTATATTATTGTTGATGCAGTATTTGCAGAGGCCCATGTCAGTAGCAGATTTGGGAAGAAAGCTGAACATGGTGGTTGTGGTATAGGATAATGTGGACATTCTCTATTGGAGGGAGGATGTGGTCTTCCAACATTGGCAGGGGCCTTTGTTGTGCGGTTTGGTGCTGTTTGTGCATGTCTTAATTGACATTGGTTGTAGAATTGGGCATTTTTCTGGATTTATTCCGTGAATATTTGGACTGCGGGTATGTGGGTACTAACATTGGATAGCCCTGGTTTTTCACTACATTTCATGTTTTTATGACATTTTTCATATTCTAAGTTTTAAGGGGTCATTTCCTCATATTTCATTATAAAAGATAGCTGTTTAATTTTGTTTTTCGTGTTTTACGAGCTAAACTTAAGTATTAGGGTTAAGTTCTTAGTACCATTAGATAGGGCTAATTTGGCTCTACGTTTTATGTCTCAATGTTGTCATAGCTTAATTTTGTGTTTTAAGGGTTTTAGTAGTGGTAGTGCATTTTTCTAGGTAGATTAGATGTTTTAGTAGTTTTCTGGCTTCAGGGAGGCGGGGCCGCTTCAGGCAGCCCAGCTGCCTCTGTTTTAGGAGGTTGGGGAGCGCTTCTGAAGGGTTTTTTATTCAATTTGGCTGGTACAGGTGCCAAATGTGTTGCTGTGCATTGATCATAGAGGGGTGGTCTGTGTGTATATACTGAATAAGAGAGTTTAGGGAATATCTAATAATAAAAACTACCATCTGGTGGTTATATACGGTTTTCTCAGGCAGTTTTCACCGTTGTTGGCCACATTTTGGCTGGGTTTAGTTGCAAGTAAGTTCTTCATTTTAGCTTTACTAGCAACTGTTTTCTCTGTTATAGTCTTGCAAGCTATAGCAAGTATCATTGCTGTCTCTGGTGTGGATATGCAACCTACATCAAGTTTCATTGCTTTCTCTGGTGTGGAAATTGGTCTACATTTCAGTTCTTTGGTCTGGTAGTCTGTCTGGGGACTACTTTCTTGGCTGATCAAGCAGTCAAGTGTTTGAAAAAGGGGCTTTCTGGTAAACAGGAACCAATTTACTGTAGCAGGTAAATCTCACTTGTTTTTCTAAAGGGACAGGGGATTTTCTCTCTGGTTTTTCTCCAACTCCCTTGGTCATGGCCTATAGCTAGCACTATAGGATTGTCTACAATGTTGCATGCAGCAGCAATGCGTGCTGCATGCAACAGGCATTGCTTGCAGCAGAGATGTGCTTTGAATGTGCTGCATGCAGTGCATTGCACAGCCAGTTTTTTTCTGGCTGTGCAATGCACACAGAGAAACCAAAGTCCCTGCAAGGGACTTTGATTTCTAAAATGAAAGCAATTTTTCCCACCAGGTGCAATCTGGTGGGGAAGTGAGAGACAAGTTAGACCAAAGTTGTTTGAAAGCAATTTCGGTCTTAAAAACATTAAAAATCATAAAAAAAATGAGAAAAGTAGAAAGTGAAACAAAAAAAATTAAAACGTGAGTATAAGAAAAAAATAAGTGCTAGTGATACCAAAAACCTAAGCCAATTTCACTTGGCTTAGTTATTTAATAATAATTTTTTAATACATTAAATTTAAAATTCAAACACCATAAAATATAAGAAATTTTTTTATATGAATATTATAAATTTTATTTACCCCTTTCTCATAATTATATTTATAATTTTCTTTTTTAAATTTTGACTTTTAAGTTAATTTTTTGGAAATCCATAATTAAATTTTCAACTAAATTTTTTAGTAAGGTAAAATAAATTATAAATTTGACATTTTGTTATTAAATAATGAAAAAAAAAATAGATTTATTTAAAAAATATTTTTGTTAGAGAAATACCAATATTTTAAGGGTAGAAATACTGTGCAAATTGTAAGTAAAAAAAATTATATTTTCTATGAGGGGTTATTACTATTTTTGTAAATATTTTTCAAAAACATTCATTAAATACTGAATTAAATTACTTTGTAACTCAAATTTTTTGTAAAATAATTAAAATTTAAATAATAATATTGTTATATTTGATATAAAATTTGAATTGGTAATATTAATGTCTCTTTAAGTAAATTTGAAAATCATAAAAAAAGACCATGTTAATAAGTACTTCATTTTTGATATTCAATGGTTCTATGTATATCTTATATATATTTCTTGAGTGTTATTTCTATATACACTCAATAAAATTTGTAATATACAATGCCATTTAATCATTAATTATTGGTCAACTTAGTTATAACAACTTCATATTTAATACTAGCCACTATTATTTAGTTTTTAATTTAAAACTCCAATATAATATGGGAGTATCCATATTTTGTCTGGATGTAATTAACAACAATAAAAGAACATAAATGAGTGGGTAATTATTTACAATAAATAGTTGAAAAATAACCTATAAGAAATGATAAGTTTATCAAAAAGAGTACATTAAAAAAATATACTTTTGAATCTTTTTTTGATATAATTTGGGTACTTAAATTAAAATTTAAATAATCAGACTTCAAAATGGATAAAATCTAAAAGTGGTGTTTATATAAAAAGACTCATATAAAAAAAGGATAAAAAATCTACTATGTAACTAAATTATTAAATATTATGGTATTATGTAAATTATTGAAAAACTTATTTTACAATTATAATGAAATCTAAATGTAAAATTAATGGTGGGATAATAGTAAGACTATGTGAAAACACTTTAATTTATACATACTTTCAGCTATGTTCAGATTAAAAAATTGGTAAAATTTTATAATAACATCTACTTAATAGTGATGCAATTTTATTTAGATCAAGAATAAATTTTTCTGAGGAAAAACTATTTAAATTGTGATATGGCCATCTCCTTTCAAGAGATAGAATAATAATAAAAATTTAAAAAAATTATAATAAGTATTCTTAATCACCATTTTTGAAAAGTCTCTAGAAAAAATCATTATAATATATCATTCATTTATTACATCATATGGAGCTTCAACTTGAAGTAGTGATGGGCAGCTTTGAACTTATGTTCTGAAAAACAAAAAAGTTAAAAAATATATAGATATACTAATGAAAAAGCCAAAAATAAAATTAATATTATAAATTAATAAAATAAAACTACATAAATTTTATTCTGTTCTCATTATTCAAGAATACTATGTATGAATTTCCACATGTTAAATCTAAACCTGCTCTAAGGCTATTTTACAGGAAGAGCTATAAAGTTTCTTTAAACTCTAAAAATAACTAAAGCATTTTACTTCTTATTTTTTTCTTGTTTTCTTTCCAAAGTTGTTAGAGTTGCTTAATTAATACTGCTATCTTGATTGTAAGATATATATTTTTTTTGAATACATGATTTATTGTTTAAAAAATCATATTATAAAGTTAAATAATTTGTTTCATTTTCTAAAGCTTCATTTTCAAGGACACTACTCAATTTTCTATTACTTAACAAATATATAAATCACCACAGAAAAAATGGGGGGGTATTGCTAGCAATACCCCTCATTTAAAAATGTTGGGAAGTGGTTGGAAAGCTGTTGGAAGGCTGTTGGGAGTTCATTGTGAAACCAGATTTAAATTAATTGGACAAAGATTTGGTAATCAGTTAGACCTAGGTTCAACAGAAATTAATCACAGGTTTCTTGGAGATTGGTAATTACTTTGGTTTTGAGCTGAGCACAGATTGAGCAAAGCTTAAACATATCACTTAACATATCATAATATTCACTTTCCCATCTTGTGAAAAGCAAAATTTGATATTCGTTCTAAGAATATCAACATATATTTTCTTGCAAAGTTGGTAACAGAAGGTTAAACTGTAGTATCTCAATTATTACACTAGTCGACATAGATATTTGATAAAACATACAATTCAAATCAATTTTAATATTATTGAGATCACCATAAGTGTCTGTCCAAAGACTTACAAAAAGTATGTTAGTATCAAGACATCGTTTTAGGTAGTAGTTTCAATTTGGATTTTGAACTGACATCTAAAGCATTTTACTATTAGACAGAAACATAAATAAGTGTAATAAGAGTGAAATTATTCTATTTTGTGATTATAATGTAACAATAAAGCACATTTTTATTGAGAAAAAATTTCTTCCTCCACAAACCAAAATTTACTCTATAGGCTCAAGATTTATTTTTAAGCCATATTATTCATTTCAGTTATCATTGATTTACTTCCAATATTTATTAAAAAGATAATAATAATACATGTGAAAGAATTATGAGCTTAGCATAGCATATGCTAAAAAGTTATTTTGTCGTTTTATTCAAAACTGATTATTCATTTTTTGCTTCAATTCATCTTTTAACAACCACTATCTTCAGATACTATTATTACTTATTATGTCAAATCTCAGATGTGTTGGACAGTTCTCAATAACAATTGATCAAATTTATATGAATGTAATTTCAAGATTTCAAAACTCACCAACCCCCACGATTTTACAGCAAGGCCATTTGAATGTTAATATTTTTGGACTATTCAAAGAAAGAAGACCAACCCTTGTCGGTAATCTTTCTCAAGTGCAGAGTCAGCACATTGGACCACTATTGGGTGACATTGGGTCTGGATCTCACCATTTAAACCAAAGAAGTGCTTTGAATCCTATGAAGCCATTCTATTTTCATGCTTACTTGGTTCCAGTTTTTGGTAATCAGTATCAACTTTGGGGATGCCTCTTTTCTTCAAGTACACTAATCAGTCTTGCTAAAGAAGCATTTTCTTCTGCTCAAATTGATTTATTTCTGATCCTGAACTACGACTCCACTATCTTTTTTAATATCCCGCATGTAATTTTTGAAGGCTCTTTCCAAATATCTCAGAGTACACAAGATTGGAAAGCTGATCAATTTATCCGAGGAATCAAAACAGTTCTCAAAACACATCAACTTCAAGTAATAAATTTTATGATTGACAATGAACAAATGTTAAAGGAAAAGTTGGATATCATGTGGAGGCACCAGGACAACCATTGGCTTAGAACTGGATTCAATGACTATAAAGATCAGTTTCCTAACAATCAATTAACCCCTGAAGGAAATAGGTAAATACTTGCTGATGATATGGGTTTGGGAAAGACGCTTTCAACTCTTTCTCTTAAAAGTGCAACTCAAAGTGAAGCAAGACAATTCCAGGTATCCGAAAATCAAGAAGGTATTAATCGTAGTTCAGCCACACTGATTATATTCCCCCGGGCAACACTATCAAATTGGATCAATGAAATTAGTGTGCACTTTGAAGATAATGCGCTTCCTTTCAAGGTTCTTTATGGGAAGGATTGTCAAAATACTAACGTCAATGAGCTACAGGACACTGCTATTGTTTTAATGACTTATGAAACAGCTAGCCCAACAATGTCAAAAAATCAAAGCCAAAAAAAGATACCGGTGACTCAAAAGCTCTTTTGGTATAGAGTTGTTTTAGATGAAGCTCAGTTAGTGCCCATTTCTATATCTAAACTTTAAAACTTAATTTTTATAATCAATTTTTATAAATATTCTTTTAGTTACATTAAAAATCCTTACTTGCAGAGGGCTCAAACAATATTTGACTTGGAATACCAACACCGACTATGCTTGACTGGAACTCCACTTCAGAACAGGCCCACTGACCTTCAAAGTCTCATATTTTTTCTTAGAATACAAAAGTGGCAAGAAGACTGGCTATGGAAGAATTTTCTTTTTCCAGGTTTGCAAAAAGGAAAGGCTAAGTCTATTAAATCAATCAATCACTTAATGAAAGTCATAAGCCTACGTAGAACAAAGGATGCATTTTTGTCTCTTCCAAAAAAGATTCAAAGGGGGATATCAGTTCAATTAGCAGATCCATGGAGGTCTAAACTTGATGTGCTTCAAGAAGGATTCACTGAACGATATGGGCCCTCCAGAAACACTGACATCCCTTGGGACTCATCTGAGTTTCTTAGAGAGCTGATGATTTTAAGAAAATTCTGCAACCATCCAATCTACAAAAATTTGGATGAAATTCCAACTTTTGATTTCACCTGGAAGCATTCCGCAAAGATTTGTCATCTTATAGGCCACTTAAAAAACTTTTTGTCTGGTGAAAGGGGTATAAATTTTCCAAAAGCTGTTATATTCTCCAACTTTGCAGACTTTTTGCAGATGTAAGTGATTCTATAATGAATTGTTTTACAAAATTGTGTTGGCTTATTAAAAACAATTTTCTAATATTTCAAAATAGAATAAAAATGGCTTTAGATGACCACAATATTAGGTATATTCAGCTTACGGGTGAACTCAGCAGGACAAAGCGAGACAAAAATATGCATGAATTCCATTTTAATAAAAATTGCCAAGTTTTGGTTGGAACAATTCAGGCTTCAGGAGTGGGTATAGATCTCAGGTGTGCTCAAAATTTATATATAATGGTGAGCTCAATGTCTTTTATTTCATATTAAGAACAAAAATATTAAATTTTTTATATGTTCAATGTTGAAATAGGAGCCAAATTGGAATCCAGCAGTTGAGCAGCAGGCTGTTGATTGGCTGTATAGAATGGGGCAGCAAAATGAAGTAAATGTTTTGAATTATTTTGTACAAGGAAGTATAGAATTCAGCATTTATAAGATTCAAAGGAAAAAAATGGAACTAACAATGTAAGCCAAATTTCATTTCTATAAATTTTAATGATAATAGTAATCTTTAAAATTATGTTTTTGTTTTCAAGGCTAAGTGTCCCAAACAGTGGAAATGAGGAGTATGAGTGTGCAAACCTATTATTAAGGGAGTTTGTCAATCACTCACATTAGAGGAAGAAAGAATTTCAAGGAGAGCAGGTAAATTTATGGGATTTTGAGGATTTAAAAGTCTGAGTTGTTGAGGATTTAGAGATGCAAGATATAAGGGAGAATAAAAGTCATTTGGCAAACCCCAGGGGACATGAGAAGGATTAAGGTTAGGTGATAATGTTGAAACCAAACTGATCCTGTAGTACAAGGCCAAGTCCTTTAGCACACTTCCAGAGTAGGTCAAAGTATCTCGAATATCAAAGTGTTTTTGGTCAAGATATTGTGAAACTTTAGAAAAATCTTCAGACCTCAATTGCATTAAGATATGTCTTAACAATCCATAATTATCAAGTTCGGTGTCTGAACAACACTTGATGTTTGTGAAAAGGTTGTGATAAGTTTCACAACATGGAAGCTGTTTGAGAAGTTTAGTTTAGTTAACTGAACTGTAAGAATAATTGTTATTTGAAATAATGGTCATGAATAAAAATAGTTAAAAAAAAGGGGATTTTCATACTTTTTTTTATTCTATATTTATGCTTTCTCACTTTAATTATTTCTTGAGAGCTATCAGAATCGTTCCCAAGTCTAAATTTATCAGCATGACCTAAAAACCAACTTTGAAGAACTCCAATTTGATTTGAGAAGCTAATTTGAGTTGAATCAATTGGATATGCAATCAAATTATTAGTTTTTAAGGCATTTCCCCAGTGTTTAATGAGAATATTTGCCAAGACCTGGTTCCATTTGTCAAACCAGTCAAGGTTCCAAGCAAAAGTTGACCTGGGGAAACCACACATGCAAAGGTGGTCAATAAAAGATTCACAGTGTAGAAATTCTATAGTACTAGCTATAGGCCTTGACTAAGGGAGTTGGAGAAAACACAGAAAGAAAATCCCCTGTCCCTTTAGAAAAATGTAAGTGAGATTTACCTGCTACAGTAAATTGGTTCCTGTTGTTTAAAGCCCCTTTTCCAATAGACTTGACTTCCTGATCAGCCAAGAAAGTAGTCTCCAGACAGACTACCAAACCAAAGAACTGAAATGTAGACAAATTTCCAGACCAGAGAAAGCAATGATACTTGATTTAGGTTGCAAATCCACACCAGAGACAGCAATAATACTTGATATAGCTTGCAAAACTACACCAGGGAAAACAGTTGCTAAAGTTGAGTTAAATGAAGAACTAACCTTGTAACAAACACAGCCAATTGTGGCCAAAAAACAGTGAAAACTGAGTGAGGAACAAGGATATCACCTCCCGATGGTTGTATGATGATTAAGGTTCCCCAAACTGTCTTATTCACTATATACACACATCCCACTATCTAAAAGCCCATGCACACCAACAAATTTGGTGTTCTTGAGCCCTAAACTGCATAAAACTCCTCTAGAAATGCTTCCCAACTTTCTAGCACTGAGGCGGGAGGGCTGCCCAATGTCGGGAGGCCCGCCTGAGGCAGCCGGACCACCCTGAAGCCAGAAAACCACCTAAAACCTCCAAAAATACCCAAAAAACTTAGAAAAATAAGCTACGACTACTAAAACCTTTAAAACACATAATTAAGCTATAGCAACATTGTGACATGAAACATAGAGAAAAATTAGCCCAATCTAATGGTACTAAGAACTTAATCCTAAGACTTAAGGTTAGCCTGTAAAATGTAAAAAACAAAATTAAACAGCTATCTTTTAAAATGAAAATGAGAAATAATCCCTTAAATACTTAGAATATGAAAAATGTCATCAAGACATAAAATATAGAGAAAAGCCTAGGCTATTTAATGGTAATACCCACACCCTTGTAGTCCCAATATTCACTGAAGAATTCCAGAAAAAAACCCAATTATTAAACAATGCCATTTAATGAATATCAAAACAACACTAAATAGACCAACAAAGGGCTCTGCAAATGTTGGAAGACCACATCCTCCCTCCAATAGAGAATGTCCACATTCTCCTTCATCACAACCATCATGTTCAGCTTCCTCTCCAAATCTGCTACTGACATGGGTCCTTGCCAATACTGCATTGACAACAATCTCATCTGTACCATTGCACCTCCAGCTCATCCCTACAGAACCTCCTGTGATGCCTGTCACTCTAGGAAGAAGACTTGTTTCAGACTTGGTCCATTGTCCTCTTCAACATTTTCTCCTCCTCCATAACCTGATCCACCTTCCACCAGCACCAAAAGATCCAGACCATCCATCCTGATCCCCAGACTGGTCAACAAATTACACCCTTCAAAAAAGAGTGCCAACCCCACTACAAACACTAGCTCTTCCATCCCTGGTCCTTCTGATGGTAAGCCCAATACTTCTTCATACTGAAATTCAATCTGACAAATTTCCAGTTCATTTCCATCCAGACAGTGATGATGACAATGTGGGAACCATTGAAGAACTGTCAGTGTATCTAGTATATAAGTATGATTTATTAGTATTTATTAATGGTCCGACTACTTATTGATAAATGATTTAGTGATTAAAACTCAGGGGAAGACTAATAAAATAGTTATACTCAAATAAAACTCACAATACTTGGATTAAATGCGTGCTAGTGGTGGAAAATAGATAAATAGAATATAGTTATAGATTATATAATGATAATATAAATTTATAAAGGCTTTATAATATATTTCTGAGTGATAATAATTGTGTTTAAATGTTTAATTGAATTTTAGTAAGTAATTGATGATCAATAACCCGTCAAATCCCCCCTTTACTTATACCAGAATCCACTGAAGTGCACAGACCTTCAATCCAGATGATGTCACTGTTATCCCTGGAAATTACAGAACTTTGAGGGCCCATCACCTCCCCAGGGCGTCCACTTCAAGCAGATTCAACACCCAGACCTCCAGTAAGGACCTCCATCACAATTAATGATAACACAGACCCATACCATAAATAGAAAATTCAGATAAAAGCGGATACCATAAGGAAACAGGTAAAATAACTAATCCAAAAGGAATAAAATGAAACCGCAACTTTGATTGCTTGCTGTAACGTTTTCCACCCTCCCAGCTAATTTACTAGGCTGGGAGGTGGCCAAAACTGTGTGCAATGCGCGTTGCACAATTGCTTCCATATCTCATGCAGCTGATATCAAGTCAGCTGCATGAGATATGGGCAGCACATGCAAAGCACATTTCTGCTGCATGCAATGCGCATTACTTGCAGCAGCGATGCACGTTGCATGTGCTGCATGCAGTGCATTGCACAGCCAGTTTATTCTGGCTGTGCAATGCACACAGAGAAACCAAAGTCCCTGCAAGGGAGTTTGGTCTTTAAAATGGAAGAGACTTTCCCTACCAGGTGCAATATGGTGGGAAAGTGAGAGATAAGTTAGACTGAAGTTGTTTGAAAGCAACTTCAGTCTTAAAAACCTTAAAAATCATAAAAAAAAATGAGAAATCTAGAAAAAAATTAAAAAATTAAAAAATTAAAATGTGAGTATAAGAAAAAAAATAAGTGCTAGTGATACCAAAAACCCAAGCCGATTTAATTTGGCTTGGTTATTTAATAATTATTTTTTAATACATTAAATTTAAAATTCAAACACCATAAAATATATGAAATATTTTTATATGAATATTATAAATTTAATCTATCTCTTTCTCATAATTATGTTTATAATTTTGTTTTTTTAATTTTTGACATTTAAGTTTATTTTTTGGAAATACAAAATTAAATTTTCAACGAAAGTTTTTAGTAAGGTAAAATAAATTATAAATTTGACATTTTGTAATTGAATAATGAAAAAAAAATTAAATTTATTTAAAAAATATTTTTGTTAGAAGAATACCAATATTTTAAGGGTAGAAATTTGGTGCAAATTGTAAGTAAAAAAAATTATATTTTTTTTTGTGAGGGGTTATTTCTATTTTTAAAAATATTTTTCAAAAACATTAATTAAATACTGAATTAAATTACTTTTTAACTCAAATTTTTTGTAAAATAATTAAAAATGAAATAATAATATTGTTATATTTGATATAAAATTAGAATTGGTAATATTAATGTCTCTTTAAGTAAATTTGAAAATCATTTAAAATGATTATGTTGATAAGTACTTCATTTTTGATATACAATGGTTATATATATATCTTATATATATTTCTTGAGTGTTATTTTTATATAAATTCGATAAAATTTGTAATATACAATGCCATTTAATCATTAATTATTGTTCAACTTAGTTATAAAAACTTCATATTGAATACCAGCCACTAGTATTTACTTTTTAATTTAAAACTCCAATATAATATGAGAGTATCCTTATTTTGTCTGTATGTAATTAACAACAATAACAGACCATAAATGAGTGGGTAATTAATTACAATAAATAGTTAAAGAATAACCTATAAGAAATGATAAGTTTATCAAAAATATTACATTAAAAAAATATACTTTTGAAATTTTTTTGATATAATTTGGGTAGTTAAATGAAAATTTTAATTATCAGACATCAAAATGGAAAAAATCTAAAAGTGATGTTTATATAATAAGCCTCATATAAAAAAAGGATAAAAAATCTACTATGTAACTAAATTATTAAATATTAAGGTATTATTAAAATTATTGAAAAACTTATTTTACAGTTATAATGAAATCTAAATGTGAAAATTATGGTGGGATAATAGTAAGACTATGTGAAAACACTTTAATTTATACATAATTTCAACTATGTTTAGATAAAAAAATTGGTAAAATTGTATAATAACATCTAGTTAATAGCGATGCAGTTTTATTTAGATCAAGAATAATTTTTTCTAAGGAAAAACTAATTATATTGAGATATGGCCATCTCCTTTCAAGAGATAGAATAATAATAAAAATTTAAAAAATTATAATAATCATTCTTAATCACCATTTTTGAAAAGTCTCTAGTAATATTCATTATAATATATCATTCATTTATTACATTATATGGAGTTTCATTTTGAAGTAGTGATGTGCAGCTTTGAACTCATGTTATGAAAAACAAAAAAGTTAAAAAATATATAGTTATACTAATGAAAAAGCCAAAAATAAAAATACTATTATAAATTAATAAAATAAAACTACATAAATTTTATTCTGCTCTACTGATGGAAGGGTACTATGTATGAATTTCCACATGTTAAATCTAAACCTGTTTTAAGGCTAGTTTACAGGTAGAGCTATTAAGTTTCCTTAAATTCTAAAATAACTTATGCATTTTAAAAATTATTTTTTTCTAGTTTTCTTTCCAAAGTTGTTAGAGTTGCTTAATTAATACTGTTATCTTAATTGTAAGATATATAATTTTTTTTTAATACATGATTTATTGTTTCAAAAATTATATTATAAAGTTAAATCATTTATTTCATTTTCTAAAGCTTCATTGTCAAAGACACAACTCCATTTTCTATTACTTAACAAATATATAAAATGTGATAGTAAAATTTTAGGAATTTTCTTTTTGAGAGGGTCAAACTATATTATCAAGATTTTTATCTAGAAATTATTGTACTCTAAAACCAAATAATTTTCTCCCTTAAGTAAGCCATTTCAAAAATATGAGAATATAAACAAGAATATTGACTTATCTTATTTTTATTTTCTTTACTGAAATTTTTATTTCAATCCCTTTTTTTATATGACATTAGTATAAAACCACGGTATGGTAAGGTAAACTCTTACAGTCGCCTTGCTGTAAGCAGAATCCGGAGGAGATATGTGGATTTAGCTGAAAACCCCGTCCTTCCAATAAAAATAACAAAGTAGGTGTTCTAAATCACTAAGCTAACCAATCTACTTAGATCTGATTGATAAAAATAATGAAACTCTAAAATATTTAACGCTTATTGAGATTTAAAGAAAGTGGCTGTTGATAAAGAAATACTGATAACAACAATTAAGGTGTACCAGTGAAAGATCTGTAAAGATTGACTTTTATGTTTTTATAATATTTTTAATTTTTATATGAGACAGCAATAATCAAGTCCCAGCGATGAAGACCTTTCTAAAGATACCCTGTATGAAGTGTTATTTTAATTGTTGAGTAGTATTTCTAAAATTTTATATATAAAATATAAAGTTATAAGGGTATTACAATTTATTTAATTTGTTGAGTAATAAAAAATGAGACTGTGGTAGTTAATGATTAAGCTGTATGATGTGTCCCCCCTCTCAATTTCGAGTTTGAGAAGCGCTTAAGTATTCCTAGTCACGTGCCTAAGTTTTCCCCTCCAGAGCTCTTCCAGAGTCAATCCGGAGCCCGTACGGAGCCGGAACGGAGTCCGTACGGAGTCCGTACGGAGTCTGTCCGGACTTCCGGACTCAATTTAGAACCTTAAAACTATAATAAAAAATCTAGAAAAATTACACATAATAGAGCTACTTCCCCTTTACATACCAAACTAATTTTCGTAGTCTGCGCAGCTCTAATTACCCCGTGAAAATTCATCAAAGTTAAGTAATTTTTGAAAACGTAAATATTTCTATAAAACTTTAAAATTCATTTAAAAATATATAAGAAAAATAGTAAAAATTCTGGGAAAATTTCCCAAGGTTCTTGAGTGACTCGACTTAATACTTATAAATTTTTCAGACCGTAAAAATAAGTTTTCTCCGTAAAATAAATTGTTTTCGTGTAGGCATTCGCTCGTGACCAATTTCTTCATATTTAAAACTCAAATAAATTAAATAAAACCCTTTTTATAAAAAATAATAACGCCAATCTTGCACGCCGTAATAACTCCATTTACATATTTAGGTGCCGTACTAAACTTTAGGCTACCACATCCTCCCTCCAATCGAGAATGTCCCCATTCTTAAAACTTTGCATAAGTGGTTGAACACAATATTCATCTTTAACCTTCAACCACCATCTTCTTTAATTAACTATAAAATTCATCTTCATCAATATGTCTTCCAAAGAACTTGTCGCTCCATGTGAACTCTGTGCTCGATACCAGGTACCTTGTTTAATGTCCAACCCTAATCTTCCTGGCGGATCAGCTTGCGACTTATGCCGTGTAAAAAAAGTCAAATGCAACCGGCCAATAGTTCCTTCTAAAACAAACGTATATTTAGGACCAGCAGCTCTCCCTGATCCCTCAACTTCTAAAAAGCGATCCAAAATTCCTGTCTTCTTAAAACGAATAAGATCAAAAACAGCTTCAAAAGTTCAATCTTCATCAACGGATCCCGGCCTAATTTTGCCTTCACAAGATCCTAATCCTATAACGCCAGTACCCCCAACTAACTTTGCTGAGACTATGTTTCCTGGCTCTAAATGTAAGACCCTATTTATCTTACTAAAAAAAACTTTTAATCAAAATTGACTAAACCTATGACTTAACAACATATTTGAACTTCTAGCTGTCGAAATAACCAACACTGATGATGTTGGTAGAGTGAAGACGGACTATATCAATCATTACCCAAATTTTCATTGCTATCTTTTTCTTGACTTTACTAATGAGTTGAAACGAAAAATGCTGGCCTATTTTCAAGAAACTCCAGCTAATAACCATGAAGACCTCATGAAAAGAAGAATTTTAATGCAAAGCTTTGCTAATGATGTTGAACAATTTCAAAGAAATTATCTTTTCTAACAGTATAACTTGATAAAATTTTGTTTTTGCTTGGTCTTCTTAAACTTTCAACATAAATGATGTTTTCTTTCTTCTCTGACCTGATATAACATAAAATAAAATAATATAAATCTTATGATGATTCCACTACTGAGAGCAAGGTTTGAATCCCTTCAGACTCCCATATACCAGTCTTCCTTCTTGTCACAGCATTGAGAGAGTGGATCTTCCTATGAGCCGAATACTCCTGATTCCAACCTCATAGGGCCCCCCACTGAGCCGAATTCTATGATTCCAATCTCGCCATAAGGTCCTCCAAGCTTCACACCAAAAAAAATGGCCTAACTATGAGGCACTAAAAAAATCATTCCCTAAAATCCAACTACCATCCTAACTTCTGATTCCTTCATCACAATTTTCAAACTTTGCTATACAGCAAACCCATAAAATACTTTTGCCAGGCTTCCAATAATAATTTTAACTTTAGACCATGTTAAAGCGCCACAAATTTCACCTAATTAACCATTATGCTTTCTTTAGCATCATCACCACCTAAAGTTTTAACCTCCTAAAGCTATCAGCACCCAATTCCAGAAATAATTGAATAACCAGTTTAGAGTCTTAGGGGACAGTGATAAATTAAAAGATTGAATTGAGTTATCCAAACAAGATTGACATTCCAATTTAAAGTCTTGGTAGACCAAACATATAATCGATTGCCAGTTTATGGTCTTGGTGGACCAAAGATCGTTTAAGTGCATAAATATCTTGATATATTCCTAAGTAAGGCCTAGGCTTGACCAAAGATTGAATAAATTTGATAATCCAGTTTAATGTCATAGTGGACCAAACATTTGATCGACAAGTAATCCAGTATAAGGCCATAGTGGTCCAATGAATGTTGAATTATCCTGCAGATATTAATTTTCCAGTTTAAAGTCATAGTGGACTAAACAATGAATGAACTACCAGTTTAAAGTCATGGTGGACCAAACATTTAATTGATAAGAAATCCAGTTTTAGGTCATGGTGGACCCTACAGCTTGATAACAGTCCAGTTTAAGGTCTTGGTGGACCTAACAACTTCTCTATCCTTGAACCCAGATTCTGCCACCAGCTTTCTTCATCCTAGTTTCAAGTTTTCTTCTTCAAAAAAATATCTCCTAACAAGATGAAACCTTCTGACTTCATTGCTTCAGCTGATCAATCTTGCAAATACTGTGCCTTCACCCATAGGGAATGTATCTTCTCTTTTAACTGGCAAAAGCACACTTATAACAGGGCCTGTTTATCCTGCTATGAGAAGAAAAGAAAATGTTCTGGCTTGAACTGTGGTTCTTTCCCCATCACTGCTACTAGCTTTGCCGCCTTCTGCAAACCTCTTCCTTCTTCTTCACCTTCTACTCCACCACCTATTCCATCAACCTCTAAAGATCCCATCCCTTTTTCTCCATCAGCCTATTTAAATCTTTCTCCATCACCTAATCCTCTGGGTCCTTCTCTCCAATCTAGACTTGCTGCTAGTCCCCCAAGAACTCTTGCTGCTCCCAGGGCCATGCTTCAACCTTCTAACAATTCTTCTCCTTCTTCCAACATCTTGAAGCACAAAAGGTCCTATAATAGCCAGCAGTCTTCATCTTCTCTTGTTTCATCCAAAAGGCCCAGAACATCTACTTCAAACACCAAATCCAACACCAGTCCTCCTCATCTATCAAAAATAAAAAATCCTTTTCTAAACATAAAAAATCCCACTCCATTACCAAGTAAGCCATTTATCTATGATCATGATAGTGTTGACACAGGTTAGTTGTCTCTTTTTATTTTCTTAATCTTCAGGTTTTAATTTGCTGATATTTTAATTTGATAAGCGTCCACCGGTTCTCCAATTTCATATTCTGCTTATGAACTACCAGAACCTAATCCAAGCTTCCCTAGAGTTCCAATTCACCTAGTGTCTGAAAAGCTTTTTGCTAATTTTAATAACCTTATTGCTTATTTCCAACGATACCCGCCCTCTGATAGATCAGAATCTTGGATGAGAGAGCAACTGTTAAGAGACCTTTTCAAAATAGCCAACTGGCTTCAACACTATCGTGACCGTGAAATAAGATTCGAATCCCAGGAAATCAATCAAGGTCCTTCTAAATTTTCTAATTTCGATTCTTCAAAAGATAACAACCCTTGATGGTGTTCTTCCTGGTATGTAGCTTTCTTGCATAATGTTTGAAGAATAAAATATAAACATCTAAACTACCTAAAACTAAAATACCTTTTTTTTATTATTATTTTATTTTATTTTATTTTTTATTTTTTTTATTTTTATTTTTATTTTTTATTTTTATTTTTATTTTTATTTTTTAGTTATTTTATTATTATTATTATTATTATTTTTTTTTTTTACCATTTAAAATAAAAGATTTTTTTTTTTACACAGCCAATGACACCCAAAACTAGAAGTTACACATTATCATCAAACAAAGGATCAACCAATAATAAAAGAGGAATCACATCACATTCCAAAATGTAATATAACAGGGGTTAATCCATAAAAATTAAGTAATACTAAAAATGAGATTATATGCATGTAATTCTTAAAATAAAAGACTAAATAAGGAAAGAAATGATAAATATAATGTCTAATTAAGGGGGATTAAAAGTAGAAATTAAATTATTAACTATTACAAATTTATACATAAAATACCCATCTAAAAATTACCAATATTTCCCGAGAAATCATTAAGAAACCCAAAATGAGTTGTGAAATGTGGGATCACTGAATGCAGACTCTTGGCAGGTTCTTGTACGGGTAAATCCTTGAGTTAATAGGTAATTTTAAGTTTGTGAGTAAAGCCTGGGTGCCAAAATTGAGGTTATTAATGAAATTAGTGCATATAATGAGGTAAATGAACCAATAATTAAATTAGGACACTAAATAAGTGACTCTCACTTATTTTAGTGTGTTTAAACATATAAAGCATACAATTTGGGTTAATTTTAGTATGAAATTACTAACTTTGTTAATAATAAAGCTATGCACATGGGATAAATGCAGGCAGAATAAGGCCACTACACAAAAGCCATTTCTAGCATAAAAAACATCAATTTTGAAATTTTTTATTTTCATATATTAAAGCACTTAAATCAATAGTCCTAAATAAGACAAATTGATCTGTCAAAGGGTAATTTTAATATTATAAAATTTTTAGCACATATATTCAACTTTTGAGTGGTTTAAAGTACATTTATTCATTATTTCACCATAATATTGAGAATAAATCTTTAATTCCAATTAAATATTATTTAACCATAAATATAAAAGGTTCTGAAGATTATCTTAACATATACCAACCTAATATTAAGCACATAAGACCAATTAATTTGATGCAAGTGAGGAATTTCACAAAGATTGATACAACTTAGTAGGGTATTTCTCAAATATAAAAAGAGGATATGAATTAGTTTTAAATATAATTTCAATTAATATAAGAGAATACTTGTAAAATATTTAATATTATTTATTGAAAAAATTTAATAACTCAATTATAAGGAATGAAGGTGAATACAGAAATGTGTCTTATAGCCAAATAAAACAAGTTCTTATTCATGAAACTACAAAGGGAATCAAATATGATTTAATGAAATCATGATGGAAATAAATATAATAAATGAAGAAACCAAGATTTATTGAATAAAAATAGATCTAATGAAGGAAAGTCTGAGTACAACCAGGAAGCAAACTAAACCTTAAAGTGCTCACAAGTCATTGTAAAATAATGAAGTAAAGAAAAATCCTTTGTTTGACCAATTTTTCCTGGGTCAAATTTAGTGTTGCATGAACTGTGACAGTAGGTCACACATTCTATAATTAATGCATGCTCCAATCTATATAGGATTCTTGTCTGTATAATTTTAGACTTATTTAACCACTCTTTTTTCATTTTCACTATCACTTTTCATATTATTTTTGTGAAATTTGGAGAAATAAATTCAGAATTAGGATTAGAATTTTTAAAATCTCATGTATTTTTAACTGGAGATTCTCCAGAAGCCTTCCATTCATATTTTAACCAAAAATGTTTGTGAATTCGGTTCAGTGGTTTTAAGATATTGTTGATCTTTGAAATTGAACCTTTTTTTTCAGATTTCATTATTATTTGTTTTAATGTTACATACTTAGAAAATAAGGCTTTTTAAATGATTATCTAATTATTAGCTAAAATTTTATCTTTCAATCATGTACCTGGACATTAGTTTTGGATAAGTATCCTCCAGGTTTAGAGTCTTGTAAAAAGTTTACTCATTGTGGCTATTCACTCTACATCAAAAAAATCTTGATAAACCAGGTAATTTAATTAAGGGGTGAAGTTTTAATGAGTACTAATGCTTTAGGTAGGGTGACATATTATAATAATTAATTTATTCTCCAAAGTTTTACTTTAATTTCTTAAATTTATAATTCAACACTCATTAAAGAGAATTATCAACTTTAAGTAATGGGCCATTGGGATTTGCTGCTGTATTTAGGTAATTATTCAAACACTTAATTGTTTGAATGAGCTTATAATAAAATTACTTGTCTTATTTATTCTTTGAATTCGGGCTCATCTGAAATATTTGGTAGGTAGTATTCTGAACCCCTTTACTTTTACTTGGTTGATTATCTTTTTTAATGGGTTTCCTTATTAATTTATTAGATAAAAATGAAAAATTTGGTAATCATCACCCCTCCCATTGTAAATTTCAGGGGGAGAGTATTGATTTTATTTTTTTTGAAAAAAATTATGATTTGGCTGGAATACTTTTTTTATATCAATATACATGTAAAAATTAAAAAAATTGAGTTTTTTGGTCTAACCTCTTTAGTGGGCCATCTCAGGAATCATGATTGACGTGAAATAATTTCTATGGGGGTATTAATTGTGTATAGATCTAATTTTAAATGACTTACACTGAAGATGTTCTCAAAACAAGTTATGGCAGCAGCATTCCCATTGGATCCAAATCATCAAGGTGCCAAAGAGAATTTTATCTCAGGATACTCCTGTGAGCAATGAGAGTTGTTCTGGAAAATAGAATGATTACAAATCAAATCATGTAGCCATTTCAAATCCTGATAAGTAGTTTAGAAAATTTTTCAAAAGCAAAATTTAAGAATTTAAGAATTTTTTTGCAGTGGCACCAGAAAAAAATTGGGGGGGGTCCTTCATGCAAGTCTACAACCAGTTTTTTTCTTTGCACTGAATTCATCCTTCACATGGCTAGATTTTGACAATAAATTTACTATAATTTTACCAGCACTCATTCATTAACTTTCCTTTTTCTTGCTTTAACATTTCTTTAAACTTATTTTCCACTTCATTTTTTAATACTAACCTTTCACAATTCACATTATTTATGAGTCTTTTTTACAGAATTCCCATCACAATTTTACATTCCAATATCACATTTCTTCATTTGATAACTACTTCCTGTTCCCAATTGTTATATTCTAATTATAAATTTATACATAATAATTTCATTTCATCAGTTTATTTTTTTAATTATCTGAATTGCTATTTTTTTTACAAAAATTTTATTCTCAAATATCACATTTCATAATTTTCTATATGATTTCCACATAAAATTTTCTACATCTCCATCCCAGTTTAGTAATGATATATCACATTTTTGATATTTAAAAATTTTTTATTTAACCTACTCAAATCTTTCCAACCATTATTTTGTGTTCAAACAGCATATTTTATTATTTTCTAACTTTTTTCTTATCTCACATGCCCCTTTTATATATCAGTTTTAGACTGAAATATCACATGCCATAATTTTCAAACATCTTTTAACATCTCATTTTCTATCTTTCTATCATTATTTTACACTCAAATATCAATTTTCATCTTTTTCTAACTCTTTAATACTGACATTTTGTACTTCTTTATATCAATTTGATAATGATATATCACATCTCAATATTCAAGAGCTTTATATTCAACTCACATGCCTTTTTCAAATAATTATTATGTGCTAAAATAGGATATTTTTCCCACTTTTTCTCAACTAAAATTTTTATTTTTCATTTCAACTTTTTGCCAAAATTTCATATTACATCATTTTCTAACATATTCTCTCATCTCATACCAAATTGGACATGAAATAATGATCTGATAATTTCGAATTAAAAAAATACATTGACCATCACAACAAAAGCTTTCATCAAATCATCAGAAAAACTAATGGAACTATATAATATGAGATCAATGACATGGAAACCCATGTATTTCTTTATATTCCATGAGCAGGGATGCACATCTTCTAAAAATATTTGAGTGACCAATATATTTGTGCAATTTTGAGAGTACACACTTGTCATAAATGGTTGATAAACTACCAGACTTATATCTCCTGTATATATAAACACACAGCTCAAAGAAGGTATAATCACCATTCTTACCAAAAAGGAAATAATATAGTGGCCTGATGATTACCTTTGAAGTGATAAAGATGACTATCTGGTGAATGGAGGGTGTTTTGGAAGTAAGGTAGTGGTTCTACAACAAGTAACTCATATAGACTAAATCTAATTCAGCATCAGAATCTGTATCAGAATCAACCATAAAATCAAAGGCCACATAATTAGTTTTTTTTGAAGCTTTTTCAAAATTGAAGGACTAATGTTATTTTTTGGTAGGAGAATATGGTGGGAGTAATCAAGGGAGGGAGGAATTAAAGGCAAGATTATGATATTAGGGGGCCTTAATATATGATTCAGAGTTTAATTTGAATGTATAAATGAGCCCCTAAGGGTTAGGAAAAGAAAAGGTTTAAGGTATGGACATGTGTACACCTGGTGCTGACTAATCAAGATTTGGGGATGAAGTTCTTGAAAGTCTTAAATGTCTCAAACAGATGGTGATTAAAGTAAAAAATACACTGCTGAAGTACACCTGTTATTCACAGGTATACTTTGAACTAAAATGAATCAGTACCTTTTTTGTGGTGTTCATGAATGGTGTATATGGTAATGTTTGACACCCCTTAATAAAAAAAAGATTGAATAAAATTAATAAGAATTAAATAAAAAGAAAAATAGATAAATAATTAAATAAATAAAAAATTAAAAACAAATAAATGAATAAATAAATAAATTATTAACTAGGGGTATCAAGGGTATAAATCTTCAATTTCATAATACCTCATTTCTCTACCAAATAAACCATGATTAATTTTTAAAATATTCCATGTTGCTCCCTAAAAACACATTTCCACTGAGAATTAATTCCAAGTTTGTGGCTTTCTTTTTATCTTTTAAAATTCCTTTAAAAAAATTACCAATTTATAACTTTTATACCCCCTAATAAATAGTTAAATAAATAAATAGAATATAACAATCATTAGATAAAATAGATAAATACACAAATAAATAAATAGATAAATCAATAAATAACTAAATAGAAATACAAATGAGTAAATAACTAGATTAAAAACCAATGAAAAATAAACAAAAAAATGAAAGTACCAAGTAAATTATTTTAATTCAAAGTACACCAGTGAATAAGGGGTATACTTCATCAGAATATTTTCCCTTAAAATGCAATCTGTTGGATACATCCAAGCTTTACAAGAAATTTTTTTCCTTAAATTGATTAGTCAGACTTAGGTGCACACACTTTCATACCTTAAAATTTTTCTTTGCCTAATCCTTAGGTTCTTATTTATATATTCACAGTACAATGTATATTAAGTCAAATAATTAGAACAATAAATAAAATACATAAATACATTAATCAATAAAAAATAAATAAATTAAAATAAATAATTAGATAAAATAAAAAGTTACAGATATGTGCTAGTACCTTTTTTTCTATTCATTTTAAGACTGTGATTGATTTATTGATTTATTGTTTATTGTTTATTGTTTCTTCTTCTTTTTCTGAAAATTAAAAAAAATACATATAAAGAGAGAATAAAATAAAGATAAAGGGATTATCAGGGTGATTCTAGAGGGAATTCAATAAATCTTACTAACTGATAAATTAGTCAAAATTTTTGAAGATTTTATTATTGGAAGTAAAAAGATAATTAAGAAATTTTACTCTAATAGTGACTCAAGATAATCATTCTAATACTTTGGGATTTTATATTTAAGAAGTAATAAATAAAATATTACCATTTAGTTTGGAGTTTATAAAAAGAAGATAATAAAATATATTTGTTCTGCTAAAAAGATACCCTTTTCTCCTTCAAACCCAAATCCTTTTATATAAAAAAACCCCATACATACATGTAACAATAATTACTTAGAGAAAGAATCAAATTTAAAATAATTAGATAAAAAAGAATCTAGAAATATTAAAAATAATTTTAATAGGTAAACATTTGTCTATTCTATAAGAAAATTCACATTTCATCAAAATAATAAATCCTTATGATTCCCACCCAAGAGTTTATTCCCACAGCAACCAAATACTATAAAGTGTAAGTTACCACTCCATGAATTTTTCACATGTCAAAAAATTCTGTAAGATTTAAATGACCACTCAAGGAATTTTTTTCAATTCAATAAATACTGAGAGATTCAATATCTAATTCAAAGAATACTAGGATAAAATAAGTATTTTGAGTTCATAAATTGGGGGTATCAATGTTGACCAATTTTCCATGAAATTAATTGCAGATAAAAATCATTATACCCCAATTACACTATGCAATATAGGGGGTGGACTTGCTAGCAAGTCCACAAACTAAACTCAGATGGAACCCCAATGGAACTCAAAATGAACTCATACTGAACTCTACTTAAACATCCACCTAAAACTGTTCTGCTGAGTGCTTTTCATCCCTGAATGTATGGTTCCTTTGTCTATAGCTCAATGTGTGTTCAATTTTTGGTGATTTTGGATCAAAGGTTTAAGAATTTCTAGCAAGTCCTCCCCCCATATTGTGTGGTTCTATCTTCCACAATTATTTTTGCTAATAATAGCGTTATTAGACTTTTTACATGTCAATGTCACCAGAAATATAATGTGGGCACCTGATAGCGTGTGCCAATTCCTATCTTTGATATTATTCAGTTTTAACTCAGCTGTAATTCTTCTGAGAAGACTGTGCAGTGAGCACTGAGCTTGCCAGCTTGTGCGGTATCAAATCTGATTTATTCCTGAATCAAAAATGCGTTGAGGGGTTGGCACCTTCTAGCAGGTGCTGGTTTTTGTTTCATGGTGTTTTCACCTCTATCTGACATTTTTATCCTAAAGTTTTAATAACCACATCTTGGAAAACTTTCTGGATGTGCCAGCCTCCCTACCATTCTATGCACTCCCATCCTGTCTATTCATTCTATCAATTCAGAACCCTGCATCCTCCCCTCTATTTATTTCCTCTCCTTTTCATCTTCAATTATCTTAACATTCCTCATCCTAATAGATCTTCTCAAAAGAAGCCTTCCCCAGTTGCTCTTCAAATCTCATTACTCATTCTTTACCCCGCTCAGCTGAGATATCAAAGACCATTCAACTAAAAAAAGATGATCATCTTATACCTATCTACTGGCTGAAAATTAAAACTAATTATGATTCTTGTTTTGTTACTGAGAATGCAACTAAAGTAAGATGGACCCCTGCATCAAAAGTCAATGGATATCTTCTAATGACCAATAAATTACAAAATAAGACAAAGGGAAGGATTTGTCTTTTGCCTAAACTGATGTCGGAAAACTTCAAGAACTATCAAGCTAAATAAAAGAATGCTAATACTCTTTTATCTTCCACTAGTTTTAGTATGAAATTGAACACTTAATGAAAATTTTTGAAGACTAGTTTTTTTTTATTTCATACATATTTCAATTCAAATTATTTTAGAAAGTTTTCTTGATAGATGGCAATAAAGATAATAAGTCTGCTGAGGAAAATGACTACTTAATTGAATATGTTTGATGACTAGTTTTTCTATGTCATTCATAATTCATTCCAAATTTGTTTCAAGTCAAAAATTTTACACATCTCATTTAAAAATTTGTCAATACTCCCCCCCTGCAATTTACCATGGGAGGGGGTTGGGATTATCAAATTTTCACTTTAATTTCATAAATAATTAATTAAAACAACTAATAAAGATAATCAACCAAGTAAAGGAGTCCCAAATACTATCTGCCAATGATTTCATGAACAAAGTCAAAGAAAACATATGACAAGAATGGAATTATGAGCTCATTAATAGAATATAATTAAATGAACACCTTTATATAGCACAGGGGCTTGATGGTAAAATACTTAAAGTTGATTGATTATCTTTAATGACTGATAAATTACAAAATCCAAGAAAAAAATAGAAATTTGGATATCCCTTAAGTTAAATATTTAGAACCCCTCCCTAATGCTTTAGTAGCTATTGACCCTTCACCCCTTACTCTACTTACCCAGTTTATCAAACTTTAATTGATCTGAAAAACATTTAAAATGAGTAAACTTTTCACAAGATTCAAATCCAGGAAGTGCCTTAGTAGTTTGATGATTATCTTTAGAAGAATTACAAATTGCTCCAATAATCCCATTTCCTAAACAAAAGTGCATGATACATTTATTATCTGGAAAGTATAGTCCATGGCCTTTGATTTTAGCAGGTGAAGCGGTTGGTCTTCCAGTAATAGGATTGATATAACAGAAAAGTCAAAAGAAAAGCATATTAGAATTGGTTTTTTAAACATGGCTCTGGCTATGAAATCCTCCATATTTGATGATAATATTAGAATAAAAGATATAATTGTTACTGAGCTCAATCCATTCCATATCTGTCCAATTGTAAAGTCTAGCTTTCTTGGCCAGTTTATGATTAGACTTATATTCTCAAATATATAATTTTTTCAAGTGATTGGCCATGAAATAATTGAGTGATCCTAATTTTTGGGAGATAAAAGCCTAGAAAATTATCAGATAAGTGTTTCAGAAGCTTTATTCTATACTTATGGAATATAAAAACATAAAATAAAATAAGTTAAATTTGGAATAAAAGGCTCAACTTTAAAGTTCAATATCTCAGAAGCCATTGAACAAAATTCAAACCCATTGTGGTTTTCCAAAGCTGGGTAGGCTTTTGGAGTGTGTATTTGGGGGTATTTGGTGTATAGGGTTTAGTTGGGGTAATAGAGTTTTATTATTAGTGTTTTGTTAGTTTTTAGGTGTTTAGTTGTGTTTTTGTAGGCTTTAGCTAGGGTCACTTATTATTTCTCAGCTTAATGTGCTTTCTTTTCTCACCAATTTGGTGTGTGTTATGTTTTATTAGCTTGTTTCTATGAGTAGTTCTGTTGTTTTGTTTTTTAGAGGTTGTTTTAGGTGTTTTTTGGGCGTTCTTAGGCCTAGTAGCAGCTTCCCACCTCTGGGATGCCTGCCTGCCTGTGTGCCTGGAATCCTTTAAAGGCTGTTTTATGCGTGTAGATAGGTGGGAGAGCAGGATTTAGCTGGGGATCTGGCAGGGTGGTCTGTGTTTGTGAAAGTTTAAGATATTTAGAGGATTCTTTTTTATCATCAACCATCTGGGATATCTGGAAACTCTGTGCTTCACTCTTTGTGTGTGTTTGGCTGGGTTGTGAAAAGGTTAGTTCTTCCTTGACCTCAGCTCTTGTCACTGCTTTCTCTGGAATAGTCTTGCAAGCTATATCAAGTATTATTGCTGTCTCTGGTGTGGATTTGCTACCTACATCAAGTATAATTGCTTTCTCTGGTGTGGACATTGGTCTATGTTTCAGCTCTTTCATATGGTAGTCTGTCTGGTGACCACTTCCTTGGCCCATCAAGCAGTCAAGTGTTTTAGAAAAGAAGCTATATCAAACAGGACTCAAATTACTCTAGAAAGTAAATCTCACTCTATTTTTCTAAAGGGACAGAGTATTTTCTTTCTGGGTTTTCTCCAACTCCCTTGGTTAAGGCCTAAAGCTAGTCCTATAGGATTGTATACATTTCTGGTGCCCAATTTGAGGTTAGGACTTGCTAGTATTTTTGAGTCCCTTTTGTCTTTGTTTGGCTTTTTTTGGTAATTCTGGTCTGGAGGAATGGTTTCTGGTTCCTCTATCCCTATTGTGACTTTCAGTAGGGAGGGTGTTCTTCCTGCTGTGGTGGTCAGGGAGTGTTTCACGAATAAAACTTGGGATGGTATCAAGTTTAATGTTGAAGATGTCAAGTTTTTTCTTGATAAGTATGAGTCTGCTGCAGGTGTTTATGGTGCTTTCTACCTGGCTGGTAATAGGCCGATGGAGAAGGAGGTTGTAGCCATGTCTGTCTACAAGAAGAGGGAGTGGCAGTTGTTGTGTAGGGAGATGATAGATAGATGGGGTTTCAGGTTCACTATGGTGGATCAGAACAAGGTTGTCAGTGAATGGAAATCTTATGGTGGTGTTGGTAACTTGCATAGTTACAGGAACTTTCTGCTACAGTTTGATCCTGTGGTGGAATATTTGGTGGAAGTGGAGGAGCTGGCACATGAAAATGCTGCCAAGGATGTTTTTTAGTCTGCCCTGGCTAGAGATTTCAGGATGGATGTGTTGAAGGAGTTTTCAAGAAAGTAATTGATGAAGACTCTTTCTAATGGGGACCAGATGTTGACTGCCTTGGATAAGGTGAAGGAGGCTGTTGAGGCCCATTTGAAGTTATTGGCTGTGGACACCTATCAGGAGGGGTGTGCCAAGTGTTTCAGCAAAGTCAGTGAGGCTTTGGCTTAAGAGGAAGTTAGGTAGAAGAAGTAGGAGAAGAATTTGGTGCAGGTTCCCAAACAGGAGAGGGACCCAATGGTGGAGCAGTTGGCTGATCTTACAAAGCAGCTGCATATTTTTGTTCAGGAGGCTAAGAAGGTCAATAAGGCACCTTCTCAGCCTAGAGATTTTGATAGGAGGGCTGGTAGGAGTGATCCCTGGGTCTGCTCTTATTGCAGCAGGAGGGGGCACAGGTCCAATGATTGTTGGGCATTGAACAGGGATGTGTCTGAAGGAAAGGTGGAATTTGATGGCAGGGTTTTCAAGTTCCCTGATGGTTCTTTTGTTAAGCCCAGTGAGGTGCAGGCTCCTGTTGATTTGGTAAGGAGAAGGGGTGGTCTCAATCAAAGGAGGCCAAGGATTGAGGAGATTCCTGATCAGGGGAAGTCTTCTGGTAAAGAAGAGGATGACGTCAAGGGAAAGAGGTTTATTACTTATTCTTAAATTTTGATGGATTTTCCCTATTATTCCAGGATTTTGGCCGTAGTTACTCTTCTAATTATGTTATTGGTCACTAGGGATGTTGATGGACATGTCAATTAGTTGTATGGAGGCGTCATTAACTGTGTATTGTACTGGTAAATCAAGGGATTCATTGGGGAACTCAATGTATATAAAAGGAGGAGTTTTTGGGTCTTGTTTTCTAAATTTTTTATCATTACAATTAAACATATAACCGATACAATTACAATACATATCAATAGTACTTATAAAGTCTTTGAATAGTATCTGAATTTATTAAATCTATTTTTCTACCAACTATAAAGATTGTAAGCCATATATAATTAGTGAGATTAGAATTACTGAGACCCTTATATTGAGTTATATTTTAATATTTATTGGATTTGTACTACAGTATTCATATAGGACCATTAAAATCTTCTAGACAACTGATTATTCAAGCTAGTTCATGTCTCTGTACTTGACCTCAGCCTGACAATTGGGGACCTTTCCTCAATAATTCTGTTGGTTATCTTCCAGTAAGTAAAAAATTCAAAAAAGAGGCTACAAGTAAATAAAATTCTTATAGAAATATTTGGATAATTACAACAGGTTGGGGTCACTTATATAGTGATTTAAGAAAAAGAAGCCCTGTTATATAATAAAATTGTGATATTGAATCAACAATTTTACCACTAATTTAACATATAATTGTTATTAGTGGGTCTGTCAATAGACCAATTAAATTTGTGATCTTTGCAAATAAAAAAATTTTTACCACTAATTTAACATAAAATTGTTCTTAGTGGGAGTCTGTCGATAGACCAATTAAATTTGTGATCTTTGCAGATGATAACCAATTAAACTGATTAATTTTTTTCTTTTAACAGGACTCTTAATCCCTTTTTATTGGTTTGTAAAATTCATTTAATATTTAGAAAGAATCTTACTGACAAATTTTCTTTTTGAAATATAAAAACACGGCTAAATATTGTAGACCAGTTAAATCAAGTGACCACATAAAAGCATATTTGACTTTTTGGCACTTAGAAATTCTCTTCATACCTATAATTAAGCAATATAATTGTCTTCAGGTATTGATAAATACTGATAAAGCTCCTTCATTGAAGTTTCTAAATTTCAATTATTTTTCCACATACAATATGTGTGACAACAATGACATTGTAAGTAATAAGGCAAAACCTTATAACCTAAGACCTAGAGCTGAAAGACCTGTTTCAGGACATTCAAATGGAGGGACAGGAATCTCCCATCATAAACAACACCTCACCAATGTCCTCGGAGGAAAGGGAAAGACTCTTAAAACAAGTATCAATGAAGAAAACCAAAAACACATTACAAGAGCAAATTCACTCCCTCTCCACCCTACTGAATACCCTCACCATAAGGGTCAACAACATTGTAGACCAGATAAAAAATCTGGAGAAAAGGGCAGCACAGGGTTTTGTAGAAGTCAACCAGGCTCTAGTGGATATAAAGGCTCAACCACAAACAGTGGCACCAAACAATTCCATAGCAACACCTCCAGCCCAAGAGGAGGACCAAAAAATTACAGTCAGCAAATGGAAGTGGGATTGGTACTCCCCAAATTACAACAACCCTCCTCAACAGCAGGGCTCCAGCAGTCACCCTTACAGGGGAAAGGCAAGGAGAGGCAGGGGAAGTGGGATAAGACCTTGGTAAGTCATCCATCTTCTTATGATCAATTATATCATCCTAAAAATGAATTACTTATAGTTAATGAGATTGATAAGGAATTGTTAGATATAATTGATGAGGATCTAAAAAATTATTCATTTGATAATAATATGTTAAACTTGTCTTTAAATGAGGACAATGTATATAGTTTTATTGATCACCAGGATAGAATATTAATATAAAATTGGAACCAAATGAATTAAATCTTGAATCTGATGATGAGTCTTCTGAGTTAGACACAGAAAAAATTGAATATTTTTTAAAAGAAAATCCAATTGAATCAAAGATAATAAGTAAATTATTATTAAGAATTGAAAGATTGGAAGAGTTCTCTAAAGAGTCAAACAATAATACTGAAAGTGTATTATTAACACTCACACAATCATTGAGTACAACAGCCAATAGGTTGAAAATTATTGAGAATTCAAATAATGAATTAAACAATGAAAATAAAAGATTGAACTCTGAGATTGGAAATTTAGAAAGTAAATTAGAACACTCTCAGAATATTATGGCTACCATAGAGGGACGTGTAAAATTTTCTTTTTCAAATGTAAATGATACCTTGACTCATGTACCTGTAATAAAAGATAGGTTACAAAGAGTAGAAATTGAAGTAGCAAACATTTTGAAAAATACTGAGAAAGTAAAAGATAATACCTCTTATGTGGAAAGAGTACCAGTTTTCATGAAACACTCAGATGATAAACAAATGATTGAACATGAGCATAGTGTCATGGGCTCTGAGAACTTAAAATCTGTAAAAGATGAAATTAATGATCATCATTCTAAACTAAGTTAATTACTTAATATTCCTCAGGTTAGGGAAGAAAAACTAGCCAAAAGAACTGGCCTAAGTTAGATCAGTACCCTCCTTTTGACAGGGATTCAAAGTCTGATTGGCAAAAATTCATTCAAACACTACGCAATATAGGGGGTGGACTTGCTAGCAAGTCCTCAACCTGAACTCAGATGGAACTCAGATGGAACTCAGACTGAACTCAGACTGAACCCATACTGAACTCTACTTGAACACCCACCTAAAACTGTTCTGCTGAGTGGTGTTCATCCCTGATTGTATGGTTCCTTTATCAATAGCTCAATGTGTGTTCAATCTATGGTGAGTTTGGGTCCAAGGTTGCGGACTTGCTAGCAAGTCCGCCCCCCATATTGTGTGGTGAAAGAATTGATAACTTAAAGTTTTAATACAAATTACCTGATGAAGAAATTACATCAAAATTAATATCCTTATTTACAGATGTGGCCTTATTATGGTTTGAATCTGTATTGAGTGAGAGAATTAACTACTCCTGGAATGAATAGGAAGGCACTAATTGAAAGGCAATTTGGTGGCCCAAAATTCAGAATCACTCAACAAAGATTGTATGAGAGAGCCAGATATAATCCAAATGCTGGAGATAAACCCATGGTCTTTTTCATGAATTTAATAAAAATCATGAAAGCTATGGATCCAAAAATGGATTATGATGAGTGGAAAGAGAAAATAATATAAAAGTTTCCTATATCAATTAGAGACATTATTGTAGCTAGAACTGAAACTATCAGAGATACCTCTGGGCTCATTAATATATGCAATGAAATATTATTAAACCACAAATATGAAACCAAGTATAAAAATTACAAACAAAGTGTTGACGTGGTAAAACCTACTACAAGTAAGTTACCAGTGGAGAAGAAAAAATCTTCAGCTCCCCTTGTCCCTAAAAGACAAGAAAATAACACTTTTTATAAATTTAATGAACCTTGGTTTAAGTTTCACACGTTATGGTAAGGTAAACTCTTACAGTCGCCTTGCTGTAAGCAGAATCCGGAGGAGATATGTGGATTTAGCTGAAAACCCCGTCCTTCCAATAAAAATAACAAAATGGGAATTCTAAATCACTAAGCTAACCAGTCTACTTGGATCTGATTGATAAAAATAATGAAACTCTAAAATAATTAACACTTATTGAGATTTAAAGAAAGTGACTGTTGATAAAAGAAATACTGATAACAACAATTAAGGTGTACCAGTGAAAGATCTGAAAAGATTGACTTTTATGTTTTTATAATAATTTGAATTTTTATGAGACAGCAATAATCAAGTCCCAGCAATGAAGACCTTTCTAAAGATACCCTGTATGAAGTGTGATTTAAATTGTTGAGTAGTATTTCTAAAATGTTATATATATAAAATATAAAGTTATAAGGGTATTACAATTTATTTAATTTGTTGATTAATAAAAAATGAGACTGTGGTGGTTAATGATTAAGCTGTATGATCTGTCCCCCTCCTCAATTTTGAGTTTGAGAGGCGCTTAAGTATTCCTAGTCACGCGATTAAGTTTTCCCCTCCAGAGCTCTCCCAGAGTCAATCCGGAGCCCGTATGGAGTCCGTACGGAGTCAAAGCAGAGTCCGTACGGAGTCTGTCCGGACTTCCAGACTCAATTAGAACCTTAAAAACTATAATAAAAAATCTAGAAAAATTACACATAATAGAGCTACTTCCCCTTTATATTCCAAACTAATTTTCGTAGTCTGCGCAGCTCTAATTACCCCATGAAAATTCATCAAAGTTAAGTAATTTTCTGAAAACATGAATATTTCTATAAAACTTTAAAATTCATTTAAAAATATAAGAAAAATAGTAAAAATTCTGGAAAAATTTCCCAAGGTTCTTGAGTAACTTGACTTGATACTAATAAACTTTTCAGACCGTAAAAATAAGTTTTCTCTTTAAAATAAATTGTTTTTGTGTAGGCATTTGCTCGTGACCAATTTCTTCATATTTAAAACTCAAATAAATTAAATAAAACCCTTTTATATAAAAATAATAACACCAATCTTGCACACCGTAATAACTACATTTACGTACTTAGGTGCCATACTAAACTTTAGGCTACCACATCCTCCCTCCAATTGAGAATGTCCCCATTCTTAAAACTTTGCATAAGTGTTCCAACACAATATTCATCTTTAACCTTCAACCACCATCTTCTTTAATCAACTATAAAATTCATCTTCATCAATATGTCTTCCAAATAACTTGTCGCTCCATGTGAACTCTGCGCTCGATACCAGGTACCTTGTTTAATGTCCAACCCTAATCTTCCTGGCAGGACAGCTTGCAACTTATGCCGTGTAAAAAAATTCAAATGTAACCGGCCAATAGTTCCTTCTAAAACAAACGTATATTTAGGACCAGCAGCTCTCCCTGATCCCTCAACTTCTAAAAAGCGATCAAAAATTCCTGTCTTCTTAAAACGAATAAGATCAAAAGCAGCTTCAAAAGTTCAATCTTCATCAGCGGATCCCGGCCTAATTCTGCCTTCACAAGATCCTAATCCTATAACGCCAGTGCCCCCAACTAACTTTGCTGAGACTATGTTTCCTGGCTCTAAATGTAAGACCCTATTTATCTTACTAAAAAAAAATTTTAATCAAAATTGACTAAACCTATGACTTAATAACATATTTGAACTTCTAGCTGTCGAAATAACCAATACTGATGATGTTGGTAGAGTGAAGACTGACTATATCAATCATTATCCAAATTTTCATCGCTATCTTTTTCTTGACTTTACTTATGAGTTGAAACAAAAAATGCTGGCCTATTTTCAAGAAACTCCAGCTAATAACCATGAAGACCTCATGAAAAGAAGAATATTAATGCAAAGCTTTGATAATGATGTTGAACAATTTCAAAGAAATTATCTTTTCTAACAGTATAACTTGATAAAATTTTGTTTTTGCTTGGTCTTCTTTAACTTTCAACATAAATGTTGTTTCTTCTTCTCTGGCTTGATATAACATAAAATAAAATAATATAAATCTTGTGATGATTCCACTACTGAGAGCAAGGTTTGAATCCCTTCAGACTCCCATATACCAGTCTTCCTTCTTGTCACAGCATTGAGAGAGTGGATCTTCCTATGAGCCGAATACTCCTGATTCCAACCTCATAGGGCCCCCCACTGAGCCGAATTCTATGATTCCAATCTCGCCATAAGGTCCTCCAAGCTTCACACCAAAATTGGCCTAACACTGAGGCACTAAAAAAAATCATTCTCTAAAATCCAACTACCATCCTAACTTCTGATTCCTTCATCACAATTTTCAAACTTTGCTATACAGCAAACCCATAAAATACTTTTGCCAGGCTTCCAATAATAATATTAACTTTAGACCATGTTAAAGCGCCACAAATTTCACCTAATTAACCATTATGCTTTCCTTAGCATCATCACCACCTAAAATTTTAACCTCCTAAAGCTTATCAGCACCCAATTCCAGAAATAATTGAATAACCAGTTTAGAGTCTTAGTGGACAGTGATAAATTAAAAGATTGAATTGAGTTATCCAAACAAGATTGACATTCCAGTTTAAAGTCTTGGTAGACCAAACATATAATTGATTGCCAGTTTATGGTCTTGGTGGACCAAAGATCGTTTAGGTGCATAAATAACTTGATTAATTCCTAAGTAAGGCCTAGGCTTGACCAAAGATTGAATAAATTTGATAATCCAGTTTAATGTCATAGTGGACCAAACATTTGATCGACAAGTAATCCAGTATAAGGCCATAGTGGTCCAATGAATGTTGAATTATCCTGCAGATATTAATTTTCTAGTTTAAAGTCATAGTGGACTAAACAATGAATGAACTACCAGTTTAAAGTCATGGTGGACCAAACATTTAATCGATAAGAAATCCAGTTTAAGGTCATGGTGGACCCAACAGCTTGATAACAGTCCAGTTTAAGGTCTTGGTGGACCTAACAACTTCTCTATCCTTGAACCCAGATTTTTCCACCAGCTTTCTTCATCCTAGTTTCAAGTTTTCTTCTTCAAAAAATATCTCCTAACAAGATGAAACCTTCTGACTTCATTGCTTCAGCTGATCAATCTTGCAAATACTGTGCCTTCACCCATAGGGAATGTATCTTCTCTTTTAACTGGCAAAAGCACACTTATAACAGGGCCTGTTTATCCTGTTATGAGAAGAAAAGAAAATTTTCTGGCTTGAACTGTGGTTCTTTCCCCATCACTGCTACTAGCTTCGCCGCCTTCTGCAAACCTCTTCCTTCTTCTTCACCTTCTACTCCACCCCCTATTCCATCAACCTCTAAAGATCCCATTCCCTTTTCTCCATCAGCCTATTTAAATCTTTCTCCATCACCTAATCCTCTGGGTCCTTCTCTCCAATCTAGACTTGCTGCTACTCCCCCAAGAACTCTTGCTGCTCCCAGGGCCATGCTTCAACCTTCTAACAATTCTTCTCCTTCTTCCAACATCTTGAAGCACAAAAGGTCCTATAATAGCCAGCAGTCTTCATCTTCTCTTGTAATATCCAAAAGGCCCAGAACATCTACTTCAAACACCAAATCCAACACCAGTCCTCCTCATCTATCAAAAATAAAAAATCCTTTTCTAAACATGAAAAATCCCACTCCATTACCAAGTAAGCCATTTATCTATGATAATGATAGTGTTGACACAGGTTAGTTGTCTCTTTTTATTTTCTTAATCTTCAGGTTTTAATTTGCTGATATTTTAATTTGATAAGCGTCCACCGGTTCTCCAATTTCATATTCAGCTTATGAACTACCAGAACCTAATCCAAGCTTCCCTAGAGTTCCAATTCACCTAGTGTCTGAAAAGCTTTTTGCTAATTTTAATAACCTTATTGCTTATTTCCAACGATACCCGCCCTCTGATAGATCAGAATCTTGGATGAGAGAGCAACTGTTAAGAGACCTTTTCAAAATAGCCAACTGGCTTCAACACTATTGTGACCGTGAAATAAGATTCGAATCCCAGGAAATCGATCAAGGTCCTTCTAAATTTTCTAATTTCGATTCTTCAAAAGACAACAACCCTTGATGGTGTTCTTCCTGGTATGTAGCTTTCTTGAATAATGTTTGAAAAATGAAATATAAACATCTAAACTACCTAAAACTAAAATACCTTTTATTTTTTTATTTTTTTATTTTTTTATTATTTTTATTTTTTTTATTTTTTATTTATTTTATTATTTTTTTTTTTTATTTTTTTTATTTTTTTAGTTATTTTATTATTTTTTATTATTTATTTTATTTTATTTTTTTATTTTAAAAAAAATAGTTTTGAAATAAAAGTTAAAATTTTAATTTTTAAAGAAAGATAAAAAAAGTAATAAAAAAATTTTTAAAAATAAAATAAAAAATAAAAAATAAATTTTTTTTTAAAAGATGCCCCCTGGCCATTTGATGAGCTGTACCCTCGACATCATACCCACATCCAAGTGCAACTTGATGTGGTTACACAATTTTGAGAAATTGAAAAGAAAAGAAATTAAATCAAAGTTTTTAGAAGATAAATTTTATAATGATGATCACTGGGTGGGCTCCCTCCAATTTATAAAAATGATTAGAGACCACCAGTGGGCATCACCTTTACAATAATTCATAATATATATTAAAGAAAAGAAATCACAATCTAACATAAAAAAATCAAAAACAAAATAAAATAAAAGAAATCTTGAATCCGGCGTTGAGAGCGGTGTCTCTTGATTCGTTCCAGTTTATAGTCTTAGTGGACTTCCTAAAATTAAAAGACAAAGCCAGGATTCAACTAGAAACAGGGAAAATTTTGGAAACGAACATTATGGGGTAATTGTGTATAGAGCAGCCAGCCCATCAATTACCCCCACACTTGCCAATATTAAATTAAGAAGGTTCCCCTGTGAACACTTCTTCCAATAAATTTTAAAATTTTTCCAACACTATCTTCACCCATATTTTAAGAATTTTTAATTTTGAAAATTTTCAATGAAGGTTTTCTTGCATTTCGTTATGTTTCATCACAGTTTCGTCGCCCATATGCAGTGTAATGATAGTAAAGTATTTTTGATAAAAATAAGAAGATAGTTTATCCTCGTTGCGGAGGAATCCATAAAATTTCGTTGATATCATAGTTTATCCTTGTTGCGGAGGAATCCATAAAATTTGATAAATGTCATTAAAATTGTAGTTTATCCTCATTTCGGAGTTATCCATATAATTTCATAAATGTCATAGTTTATCCTCATTGCGGAGGAATCCGTAAAATTTCATAGTTTATCCTCATTGCGGAGGATCCATAAAATTTAAGAAATTTCATAGTTTATCCTCATTGCGGAGGAAGACTTCGGCACTCCTGGTGCCTCTAGGATAGAACCGTTTCACTTGATCGGCCGCTACCCTCTTCTTCAATACTACTCCATCCAACTCTTCTAGCACATATGAACCGCCGGAAACTTGCTCCTTGATTTTATACGGTCCATTCCACCTATCTGCAAACATTTTTCCCCACTGACTTTCCAAACTCCTATTATACACCAGGACCATATCACCTGGGTTCAAAGGTTTCCTTAATCGATGTGCCAACTGCTCATCCCAATATCTGACTGATTGATTTCGGATCTTCATCATCCGCGAATATGCCTTTTCTAAATATTCTTCTTTCTTTTCTAGCTGCATCATTCTTGCACACAATAATTCTTCAGTAGTTTTGACCGTGTCCCAGTCAACTCCAAGATATGATTCAGCTTCTAAATCAACCGGTAAAACTGCTTTCTGTCCAAAAACAAGTTCATAAGGTGAAAATCCGGTCGTCCTTTTGGCAGTGATTCGATCAGCAAATAAAACTAAAGGTAAATAGTGCCTCCACTTTTCAGCACTTGTCCCACACATTTTAACTAAAGCATCCTTGATAACTTGATGCCCTCTTTCAACCATGCCTTCAGCTTCAGGATAATATGGGGTTGCTACCCTAACCTTTGATCCAACTTTCAATACGGCCTCTTTAAACTCTGTCCCAAATTCAGGACCTCCATCTACCGTTACCAACTTCATCACCCCATACCTATATACCCAATTATTCAAAAAAAATTCTGCCACATTTTTGGCAGTTAAATTAATAAGAGGCGCTGCCTCTACCCAACTAGATAAATCATCTCTGGCCACAATTAAATATTTATACCGTCCCTCTTTTATATGAACGGCATCTAAACTAACTCTTCCAAAGAGCGTATATTCACCGGTCGCGCGTCCAGGTTCTTTTGGCCTTAAATAGCTTCGTCTTTGACATTCTTCGCATGACTGAACCCACTGTTTAACAGCCATCTTCATGCCAGGCCACCAAAATCGATCAGAAATTCTTCTAAACGTTTCTCCAACGCCTCTATGCCCGAGATCTTCATGCAGTGATTTCAAAACTAATTCTTGCCCCTTCTGTTGAGTTATAACTACTTGAGGATTTGGATACCTCCTCCTCATTAAATGTCGACCAGATAGGTAAAACGTAGATGACTTCCTCTTGATAGCCACCCATTCATCGTCTTCACAATCTTCTGGCCTCTCTAAAGTCAACAAATATTTGACTAACAAAAAATAAAAACCAGTCTGACCCCAGACTTCATCTTGAAAATCGATTAATATAACATCAATAGGGACTTCTCTATCACCAATATCACCTGCACATGAATGAGCCAATAATCGTTGACCCCTAAATAAATTTTTAATCGAGCTATGTCGACGTTTTTCTTCTGAACCTTTGGATCCTTCGAAAACCGTATTTGAAAATACCTCTTTCTCTTTATCCACCTTTTTTTTTAAATTCTCTAATTCTTCAACATATACACCATTCCTTAATTTACTACTATCCCACACTACCAATCCATCTTCCTCTACATACACCACATCTTCTTCTACCTCCTCTCTGCCGAATTTATCTACACCTTTTCCAACACCTTTATTAACATAAAAACTATTTTCCAGTTTATCCTCTTGGTGGAGGTCATCATCATCATAATCTAAACACAATAGTCCTGCCAGTTTAACCTCATGGGGGAGGTATGGAAAGTCTTCAGCTCCTTTAGTGCTGGCTTTGATAATAGGTATATCTTCATCGAACTCTTCTGAGTCTGAATCTTCTTCAGTGGGTGGTCTCCTTGATAAACCATCTGGCATAGTAAAAGTCTTGCCAGGCTTATGAACTAAATCAAATGAAAAATGTTGAATAAAAGCTACCCATCTCGTCATGGGTGCGTTCGGTAAACTTGGGGAATTAATCATCTGGATTAACGATTTCGCATCCACTTGCAACTCAAAATGTTGCCCCCACAAAATATGCTGAAGTTTCTTCAGTATTTTCGCCACACCACATAATTCCAATTTTGGTTGAGAATATCTTGATTCGACCTCAGTAAATACTACAGATTCATACCTAACTGGCCTGATGTAACCAGCTTTATCCATCTGAGACAGAACCGCCCCAGCTGCAACCTGACTTGAATCAACTGCTAAATAAATTCTGCCAGAATCTTTTCCATAATCCAACTTGTGCAGGACTAAATCCTTCCTTACAACCTCCTTCAACTTCACAAACACCTTCTCACACTCTTCATCCCACTCCCAGTCTGCATCCTTTCTCGTTAACCATCTCAATGGAGCTGCCAATGAAGAAAAGTCCTTGATAAACATTCTAACATATACACAAACGCCTAAAAACCCTCTAACTTCGGTCATATTCTTGGGTCTTGGCCAGGACTGAATTTTGTTAACTTTCTTCTTGGACATAATCCTACCCTCTCTACATACCACATGGCCTAATATTTCTAAGGCTGGCACACAACAGGAAAATTTTGAACCTGAAATAGTTAAACCAGCCTCTTCAATTCGAAACAAGATTCTTTCTAAAGTAATTGAAAACTCCCAAATGAATTTGCGTATCCCGGGATTCTCTTCCAACACCTGGTTATCATAGTCAGTTGTTGGTCCCTTAATTCCTCCATCATCTATAAAGATTCCAGCATATTGTGGAATTTTGTCTTGAAGGATCCAAGCCATCTGAGCTTGATAAACTGCAACCGAATTTGTTGCTCCTTGAGGTAATCTTGTTAACTGTAAGCGTCCAAGTGGCGTATCAAATGTAGTGAGAGGCCTTGAGTCCGGATGTAACTCTCTCTCATCATATCCACCCATAATATCTCCCAAACCATAACACACTCTCCCTGCAAACGCTTCAACAAACTCCTCAGCACTAGGTGGTATCCCAGCATCCTTTATTGTAACCCTATTTAATTCCCTAAGATCATGAACAACTCTAAGCTTGCCATTCGGTTTCTTGATACAAAATACAGGACTAGAATAACTTGACGTTGATTGCTCATACAGTCCAGTGCGTATCGGTTCTCTGACAACTTCAATATAGGCTTCTTTTAATGCAGCCGGAATAGGAATTGGTTTCTGCTGCCACGGTTCATGACATACCACAGGAATCTTGTAAGGCTCCCCATAGGAATGCTTCAACACACCCCTCTCCTCTTCTACAAAAGCAATGGCCTTCTCTTGCTTGACCATCACATCCAACAACAACTTCTTCTCCTCTCCAGACAACCAACCATCAGGTCCAAAATTAACAACACCCAGTCTCTCAAAAGTGATTCTTGACGTCTCAGAAAATTCAGGCGGATTCTTTACCAAGGGACTTTCATAAGGATCTCTTGATAACCTTGGTCTTCTCAAAGGTGGATTTAATTCAGCAGGTAGCGGCTCATTAATAGGTCGAACTTTATTTGCTACTTTCTTATATTTGGCTGCGTCCACATCTAAATAAGCTTGAGGTAAATCATTTACTTTTGTATCGCCATTAAAACTTTCATCAAATGAATCTTCTTCATCGCCAGAATCAGAATAAGAAAAATTAGAAAAATATTTTATTTCATTTTTAAATTTTACCCTTTTCTCCTTTCCCTCGTCTAATTTATAAACAGATTTTCCAACACCTTTTCTTCCCTTATCCAACAGTAAATCACCCGTAAAGAAAGTTGGCAGTTTAACCTCTTGCTGGAGAACTGGAATTGAATTTTCACAAAAATTATTTTTTTGAGTTTTAATTATACTGAGATTTTTTTTCGTATTTTGATGTGATATTTGCAGTTTACCCTCTTGCTGGAGGTCCAAAATAGAAGGAGATAATTGCAGTTTAACCTCTTGCTGGAGGCCCGGAATAACATTTTCACATAAGTTATTTTTTTGTGTTTTACTTATACTAAGATTTTTAATCGAGTTTTGATGTAATTTTTGCAGTTTACCCTCTTGCTGGAGGTCCAAAATAGAAGGAGATAATTGCAGTTTAACCTCTTGCTGGAGGTCCATAATAGAATTTTCACAAAAATTATTTTTTTGTGTTTTAATTATACCGAGATTTTTTATTGGATTTTGATAAGATTTTCGCAGTTTACCCTCTTGCTGGAGGTCCAAAATAGAAGGAGATAATTGCAGTTTAACCTCTTGCTGGAGGCCCGAAATAACATTTTCACATAAATTATTTTTTTGTGTTTTACTTATACTGAGATTTTTAATCGAGTTTTGATGTAATTTTTGCAGTTTACCCTCTTGCTGGAGGTCCATATACATACCCTTCCAATTTTTATCCAACCTAATTTGGCCCATTTTGCCTTTTTCACCGTTTTTAAATTTAATAGAAAAACCGGGTAAATCCAATAAACATATAGAAAAGTCCAAAACGTATTTGCACTCCAAAGTAATATTAACAGAAAATAATTGAGAATCCACTTGAATTATCTCCAAGTGAGCTGACCTATTGCAATCCGGGATCTCATCCTGAGGAGAGATTACAACATTAGAGCGATCAGCCCCTGCTACCCCAAAAAATGAGGGCATCCATCCTAATTTGAATCCTGAATAAATTGAAGACATAACGATAAAAAAAAAAAATTTCAGCCGAGTTTAGGTAGTTTATCCTCATTTCGGAGGAATTATATTCTTGATATCCCTTGGAGATAATCCATAATTTTGCCCCAAGGGCTTATCCACCGATTCCATAAAACCCAAAAATAAACCCCCATAATTTGTCCTGCCATTGGACATAAAAAATAAACAACCCTTTTCCAAAACATGAGTGCATCCAATTTATGCACTCTATTATCAAATGCCACTACACTCTTTATTATTGCAGGGAAAACCATATCCTCCTTAACAATCTCTCCCTGAGATTGTAACAAATCCACCATATCCATATCTTCATTGCAGACAGTCTCTGCTTCCGAAGACAAAACATGAGGCAAAAAATCCTCTAAATCCGATTTCAAATCATTCAACAAAAAATTATCCCCATCATCCAAAATTTTGTCATTAATGACAACAATATCTTCATCTTCAAAAATCTCTTCTTTCCTAACAGAAGAGTCAACAAAAATAATATCTTCAGGCTGGACAAAATCTTCAGGAATGGCTGAATCCGAAATTTCATCAGTAACTAGTTCTTTTAAACCATCCTCTTCTATCTCTTGAGCGACCTCAGTGTCTTCTCCAGAGTCCAAATCAACAGAGTTATGAGTATCCAGATGTTCCAAAATAACCTTCTTTAGCACCTCCATACCAGGAATCCTAGTTTCTCCATCGGGAAGATCCTTCATTAAATTCGCATTAATAAGCACCATCAAAACATCTTTCTTAACCTTTTCCCCCATAGCATCCCAAAAAATATACTTTGATGCATTATCATGAAATAAAATTTCATACTCCAACAAATAATCCAGAACCACCTGAAATTCAACCATAAACTGATGATACTGATGCAGAGATGTTACACCACCTTTTGATTCCCATTTCCTAGCTATATCCTTTAGATCCTCCAATGAATAAACTTTTGGCCACCTTTTTCCCATTTCCATTTTGAGCTTTCTCCAATCTTGATCTTTATAACCTTCCATACAAATAACCTCCTTTTCCACCTCTCTGTCCAAAATAAAGAACCTAATCTGCTTCACCATATCCAAAGGTAAAGCACCATCAATTGCAGCTGCAGTTTCATACCTATGTAAAAATCCTTCTAAATCATCTCCAGAAAACTTGGACCCAACCCAAGATACAATCCTTACTGATGCCCTAACAGGTACACCAGCAGCCAACACAGCAGTTCCACTAGTAGAAGACATCCCAAAACATAAGAAAAGCGTTAACAACCGTTAAAATAACAAGCCTCTTGCAGGCCAATAACAAAATCCAATTAGAGTTCCAGAGAATAAGCCTCTTTCAGGCTAAGAAAGTCCTAGATCCAAGTAAGTCTTTAAAGAAAGCTAGAGAAATCGAACCCCACGTTGGGCGCCAACTATGGTAAGGTAAACTCTTACAGTCGCCTTGCTGTAAGCAGAATCCGGAGGAGATATGTGGATTTAGCTGAAAACCCCGTCCTTCCAATAAAAATAACAAAGTAGGTGTTCTAAATCACTAAGCTAACCAATCTACTTAGATCTGATTGATAAAAATAATGAAACTCTAAAATATTTAACGCTTATTGAGATTTAAAGAAAGTGGCTGTTGATAAAGAAATACTGATAACAACAATTAAGGTGTACCAGTGAAAGATCTGTAAAGATTGACTTTTATGTTTTTATAATATTTTTAATTTTTATATGAGACAGCAATAATCAAGTCCCAGCGATGAAGACCTTTCTAAAGATACCCTGTATGAAGTGTTATTTTAATTGTTGAGTAGTATTTCTAAAATGTTATATATAAAATATAAAGTTATAAGGGTATTACAATTTATTTAATTTGTTGAGTAATAAAAAATGAGACTGTGGTAGTTAATGATTAAGCTGTATGATGTGTCCCCCCTCTCAATTTCGAGTTTGAGAAGCGCTTAAGTATTCCTAGTCACGTGCCTAACTAAGTTTTCCCCTCCAGAGCTCTTCCAGAGTCAATCCGGAGCCCGTACGGAGTCGAAACGGAGTCCGTCCGGACTTCCGGACTCAATTTAGAACCTTAAAACTATAATAAAAAATCTAGAAAAATTACACATAATAGAGCTACTTCCCCTTTACATACCAAACTAATTTTCGTAGTCTGCGCAGCTCTAATTACCCCGTGAAAATTCATCAAAGTTAAGTAATTTTTGAAAACGTAAATATTTCTATAAAACTTTAAAATTCATTTAAAAATATATAAGAAAAATAGTAAAAATTCTGGGAAAATTTCCCAAGGTTCTTGAGTGACTCGACTTAATACTTATAAATTTTTCAGACCGTAAAAATAAGTTTTCTCCGTAAAATAAATTGTTTTCGTGTAGGCATTCGCTCGTGACCAATTTCTTCATATTTAAAACTCAAATAAATTAAATAAAACCCCTTTTATAAAAAATAATAACGCCAATCTTGCACGCCGTAATAACTCCATTTACATATTTAGGTGCCGTACTAAACTTTAGGCTACCACAACGGTTAATTGCTACTATATTATTAATTTTAAATATATATATATATATATGAAATATTTAGAAGGTAATCCTTTTTTATTTACTTGAATAAATGGCTCAATTATGATTCCCAACACTTATTAATGTTTCCCAAACTCAATAACAAATTTCTCATATGAAATATTAGCTTCTAATCTAAGAAGTTTATCTATAGATGATATTCAACATGTGACTTTACTTTTTAGATTCAGCTAAAATTAAACAAAAGGAGAAATCATGCATATGTGTATAAATGGTAACCATATGTTACTTAGAGGATTGTGAAATTCACTCATCAGAATGGTTTAAGTATTAAAATAAATTGAGGTCATTATTTTCTAGTATTTGAAACTAATTAGGAAATTATTCTAAAAATATATTTTAATGTGTATCATGTTTAAAAAGTTGGAAATATGATTTTTGAAAATTGTGAGTTTCTTATGAGATACCAAGCTTTAGTTTACATTGTTTCAAGTAGAATAGAATTTTAGTATTAGAAATTGAAAGCAATGTACCATTATCAGATTTTAACTGTGTTCTACTTATAGAATGATTACATAACATTAAACATTATTTAAATCAAAAAGGTTTAAAAGATATTTAGAATTTTACAAAATTTCAACATTTATTAATCTTTGATTTGAAAACCAACTATGATGTACACTCACTAGAAATAAGCAATCCCAATTTTAACATAATTTATCAATCCAAAAATAATGAGTCAATTAACATAAAAATATATATTATTTCAAAACCAAATCTCTAGATTTAAAATATGATGCTTTAATGAAAAATTAATACAAAACTTTAATGCAATGAACTCTCTTAAAAAATTCAAAAATAGAATATCAAAACAAGTAATTTCTGCAAAAAAAACTACTAACTATTGTAGATAAAGCATAAAAAAAAGTCATATTTTTTAAAAAAATGATCTAACAATATTTATATTTGTTAAAAAATCAAAACATTGTTAAGTTTGCTTGTTATAATAATGTTAAAATCCACTAAACATTATCTAAAGGTGGTAAAATATGTTAAAAATATGTTGAATTTTGTGAGCCAAAAATCAACAATTTTGTATCATTTTATATTGTGCTATGACTTTATTCCACCCTTTTTATCTGATTCTTCCAGTATTACTTTGCTATGATCACTAGTTTTCAAGTTAAAATTTACAAATGTTCATTATACTTTATAATATGAAAAATAACTCAAACCTTTATACCTACAAAATAAGATTTTGTAACTCCTTCTTTCAATCAATATTTGAAGAAATTTTTAGTTTATTTGAGTAATGATTTTAAGAATAACAAAAAATTTGAAATTCACAAGGAATTATTTCCAGAGACTATAATTATTTACTTATGTAATGCATGAGCTCCTTATCAATGATGTAAAACATCAGAAATGTAAGTTATAGTTATAAATCTACAGATTATTCTGTTTCTGGTATATATATCTTCAATAAATCTTTTAAACTTATCTTAACCTACATACCACACAATAGAAAATCATTATATTAAAAAAGGAAAAAATTCTATGATAATATCATAAAGAATGATAACCATGGATTGATATTCGATAAAAATGGTTAATAAAATTTTAAGATAACCTAAATCAGTATTCTTTCATCAAAATATATCCTTTTTGTCTTTGTAATTTATTCCAAACAAATTTTTTGAAAGTTGAATCTATATATCTAATGCCAAAACCACTATTAAGTTCCCTCTTAGACTTTTTAAGAAATTATATATATATATATATATTATTTATCAAAAATTGAAATAAAGAATAAAAACATAATTTTTGTCAAGGTGCGTTTTTGATCTAGAAGATTTGGTATGAAGTTTTACAAGGATTTTAAAGGTTAAAATGGATTCTCAACAATATGGTACGTATTTCTTAATCTAAATGATTTAATTACTCAAATAACAGAGGTAAAATTAAAATATCAATATAAGCTATAGATTAGAATTATGTCCTTGTAAATACTAAAGATATAAAATATAGAAGATAAGTGTTATATTGTAGTTATGATAATAAGGTAAGGTAATAATGGAATGAAGAAAAAACAACCAAAAGGGAGGCCTTATATAGGCAAAGGAGAGACAAAGCACGGCAATCAAATTATGAAAACAGTAGTATGAGAGAGAGAGAAAAAGAATATTCCAGAAGGAGTATTTTCAAATAATAAAGTTGTTCTAAAAAGAAGTTGTCAAAAAGATGTATTTACAGAGTATGTCAGAAATACATCAATATATTTAATATTTACTGTAGAAGTCAATTCAAAATAAGAAATTTGAATTTTTGTATATATTTAATATTATTTGAATATTAAAATCTTATTTTAATTTAAAATCTATTTTTTAATATAATTCTTTATTTCTTCCAACCTGTCAAATGAGCACGGTGTTAGAGAAAAAATATAAGGGACAATTTTATATTTAATTATAATTATTTATTTAATTTTATCATTCTGTAATTAGTTAATTTATTATAAGTAATTTTAATGTAACTAATTAATAAAATAATTAAAATGATAAGGTGCGGCTTCATCTAGTAAATAATTAATTATTTCACTGGGTAAGTCTAGTAGCCTGGCTGACACTCCCTCACTCTAAAAAAAAACAATTAAAAAAATGCTATGATTTTCTCTTTTTATACTTTTTTAGTAGAGTAGGGAGATTAGATATCTCCTTCCCAGGTATCCAAGAATCATATTCAGATGATTTATTCTTGAATCTAAATAAGTATTCTGTACCTTTTTCAGCAGTGACTATTCTGTCATTTAGAATTTTTTCAATTTCTGCTGTTTCAGTGATTTCATTTGGGGTTTTCTTTGGTCTACCCCTCCTTTTTGGAAATAAATCACTATTGGATGTGTAAGGTTTCAAAAGAGATATCGGAAAAACAGGATGTTTTCTGTCATATGGGGAATACAGAATAACTTTAACTGCATTATCTCCAATCATTCTTCTGACAACAAATGGACCAACAAATGGATCTTTCAATTTGTTATTACCTTGTAAGTTGAAGTGGACTGTAGAAATCAACACTTCATCACCCTTTTTAAAAGTGTATTCTTTATGGGATTTGTCCCATCTTTTCTTCTCATATTCAAATGAACTTTCAATACATTTTTGAGCATGATTTCTACATAGTTGTTACATTTGAAGAAGAGACTTTACACCAGGATGTATATCCCATTTAGGTATTTTGTTATTGAGAATTTGGGCAGGAGTATTTGGAACATATCTAAGCCAGAGCTCAAAAGGCTTTCTTTGAGTAACAGAATGAACAGTGCTGTTATAAGCAAATTCTAACCCAGGAAGTAAGGTAACCCAATCATGAGTGAATCTGTCATTATCTTTATACTCAAGGCCAAAGGCACAATATCTTCTTATCATGTTCTCTAAGGTCTGAATCATTCTATCAGCTAAACCATCAGTCTGAGGGTGATGGGCAGTAGAAAGTTTCAGATCACAACCACAAACATCCATCAGAGACATCCAAAATTCAGAAGTAAATTTAGGGTCTCTGTCAGAGATTATAGCTTTAGGAAAACCAGCAGTATTAAACATATGAGACCACCATAAGAAAGCTAATTCTTTAGTGGAAACATCCTTGTGGGTAGGGATAAATTTACACATTTTTGTGAATCTACCCACAATAACCCAACAAGAGTTATAACTGTCTTTACCAGCAATAGGCAATCCTGTTACAAAATCCATGTTTATTATTTGCCATGGAGCATCAGGAGGTTCAATATGTTGCATTAATCCTGCTCTTTTACCAGTTAATCTTTTTGATTTTTGGCAAGAATCACAAGATTCAACATATCATTTTGTGTCTTCAGACATATTAGCCCACCAAGCAGTGTTCTTAATTCTGATCATTGTTTTGTCAAGATCAAAATTTCCAGTTAATATGTCATCATGACAAATTTTCAAGATGATTTCTTTCATAGAAGGAGGAATAACAATAAAATTACTCAACTTTATTCTATAATATAGATATCCTTCATCAATTAAAAATTTACCTTTTTCCAAAGCTTTTTGGTACTTTGGTGGAAGGGTTTTAATTAATGCTTGTATTGAAGCATTCTTTGGATCATTTAATATGGTGCATAACTTTTTAAAGTCAGTGTCCTTATCATATGATTCCAGAATAAGCTGTAATAGCTCTTCCTCCATATCAACCACATATATCCCATGAATATGAATAATTTCATCCTCAGGATCATAAGCAGGATTAGAGTCATCATTTGGTAAAGGTAACCTTGATAACATGTCCACATTTGAGTGAACAATACCAGCCCTATGAATATTGTCATTCTCCCTCTGTACTCTTGAACATCCAGCTGCCATCTGAACATATGTCTGTTTGGTGTTTTCAAGTTTAAAAGGGATTTAACTGCACTGCAGTCAGTGACAAGTTCAAATTTCTGGTCATCTAGGTAATAATGAAGCTTTTCCAGAGCCCATACTACAGCTAAACACTCTAATTGAGTAGCACCATATTTCAATTCACTATTTCTCAAGGTTCTTGAAATATAACAAATTACTACTTCTGAAACTTTATCATTTATCACTTGTTTTTGATGAAGGGCAGCACCAAGACCAATGAAACTGGTATCAGTGTACAAAACAAATGGTTGATTAAAGTCAGGTAAAGCTAGAATTGGTGCTGACATCAAACAGTGTTTCATAGTGTCAAAGGCTCTTTGTCTTTCACTATTCCAGACAAAAGCAACATCCTTTCTAGTTAATTGGGTAAGGGGTAAAGCTATGACTTGGTAATTTTTAATATACTGTCTATAGTATCCACACATTCCCAAAAAACTTTGGAGCTCTCTCACTGTTGTAGGAGCCTTCACCTGTTGTATGGCTGCCACTTTGTTCTGGTCAACAAATATCTGTAAGCCTGAAACAACATGACCAAGAACTTTTAAAGAATGAAAACCAAATTTACATTTCTTCAAAGCAAGTCTCATATTTATTTCATCCATTTTCTTGAATACTTTACACAGGTGTTTAAGATGGTCCTCAAAAGTTTTTGAGAATATAATGATATCATCAATATAAACCATCAGACATCCTTCAACTATCTCTTGATGGAATGTGTTATCCATTACTTTTTGGAAAACTGAAGGGGCATTTTTAGGGCCAAATGGCATCCTTATATAGTTATAAATACCCATATGAGTGGCAATCATCAGAAAGTTCTGAGAATTTTTCTCAACAGGTACCTGGTGATATCCTTTATTACCATCCAAACAGCTGATATATTTAGCACCCTGTAAAGTAGCATGTATAGAGCTGATTCTAGGTAAAGGATAGATATCATCAACAGTATAGGTGTTTAGTGCTCTATAATCACCACATAACCTGGCTTTATCTTTCTCATAAGAGATTAGGACAGGTGAGATAACACAATATTTAGGTGTTTCAACTACCTTTTCAATAATATTCATTTTTAAAAGGGTAGAGATATTGTCTTCAATATCTTTTCTCTTTGTGGGAGAAGCTGGATAAGGATTCTTCTTTAAACTAGGTGGTATATCAGTTAATGGGCAAGACAATGAAAGTTTCATTTCCTCTTTAACTAATCCCAGTTCATGTGATCCATGAGCAAAGGCCATAGGAAAAGATTTTATCAAGTTAATGATGGAATCTTTATCCTCACCAGAAAGTTGTTCTCCAAAAGAAGCATTGTCAATTTCAGACATAAGGGCATGCATTTCTTTTGTAGATCTTCCTTTATATTGAGCCACAGAATTACATGTGTTCAATTCTGGTTTTAATAATTTTTTAGGGGAGAAAATCTTAAATTTTCTCTTCCCATTCATCCCCATTGTGAAACATTGGTTTGAAGGATCCAATTTTATGCCATACTTGGTTAAAATATGATTCCCTACCATAAACCAATTGCTCAAGTTATCATTTTTCATGGCAACAAAATCACAAATAGCTCTTACAAAACCATGGTTATATTTAAAAAACACTGTGGCTTTGTATTTACCAATGGGGGACAAAACAGAGCCATAACCTCTCCATTTTTCAGAAATGATAGGCATCAGTTTTGATTTATAGTCTTGATCTACTGAAGCAAGTGTTCTTTCAGATACTACACTTCCTCCAGCTCCAGAATTTAGAACAACTTCAATGTTGGTTCCATTGATCAAGACTGGTGCCTTAAGAGGGGCAATAATAATTGAGCTATCCTCAATGTTCTTTATGATCTCAGCATCTTCAACTGTAGATAATTCATTATTATCAATGTCAATATTATTTAAATAATGGATATCCTCTTCCAGCATCAAGATTTCTTGTTGAGATTCATATGAAATATTGCTGGCACAATCACTTGATGTATCTTCCAGTGCCACTGTGTCATCAGCATGCTCCTCTGTTTTTTCCACAAGATTTATCTTCTTGTCACAAACATGGCCTTTCTGCCAAGGCTTGTTGCACTTGAATCAAGTGTTTGTTGCATACTTCTTTGGTGCAACAGGGGCAGAAGGTTTACCAACCTTTTCCAGAGGTTTCTGTTGGTAAGTGGAGGGTTTCTCCAAAGGTGTCCTAGGAATGAATCTTCTGGCATCATACTTATTGTTTAGAAGTATCTCATTGCAAGTATTAATGAAAGAAGATGGTTCTTTGGAGAACTCAGTCCTAGCCACAATCAAGTCTCTCAGAGACATTGGTAATTTATAGAGTATCTTGTCCTTCCCTATATCAAACTCCATATTTGGGTCCATTGCCCTTAAGATTTTTACAAGTTTCATTAAAAACTCAATAGGTTTATCAGTAGAAGAGCTATATCTAGTTTCCTCATACTGCCTTTGTTGAGCCATTCTGAACATGGAGCCACCAAATTGTGCTTTAATTAATTTCTTCCAATCCTCCCATGAGTAGTTATTCCCATCCAGGAGAACAGATTCATACCACATCAGGGCAATATTAGTGAACAAAGAAATTAACTTGGACACAATTTCCTCATCTAGGAGGTTTGTAAGAATTTTTTAAGTTATCAATTCTGCAAATAAATTGTTGCCAATCATAGGAAGAATCACCATCAAATGTTGGGTACTGGTCAAGTTTTGGCCAATTCTTTTGATTTGAAGGTGTCTCCTTAGTACTAGCTTGTTTCTGAGTAAGAAACAGCTGTAATTTCTCTAATTGTGCTGAAATATCATTGTTTAATCCCTCTGTTGCAGATCCTGGTGCATCATCAGTTTTTGATGGAAACTCAGTGTTATCAACAGGTATTTCTGGAGCTATTTTTACTTTAGATGAACTAGCCACAGGTACTGTTTGAGCATCCTGCACTATATGTTCCTTCACAGAAATGTCAGAATATTTTTGGTCATTTAACAATGAGTTCAATTTTTCTTCAATGGTTGTTAGTCTTGTTTTCAATCTTGGAAGACTAGATAAACTCTCATTGATAGTTGCAAAAGATAATTGATTTTTATGTTGAAAAGATGACAAATGGTCATTCAATCTTTTCAGATTTATCTTATCTATCTCTACCTCCTGGCAACAGGCAGATACAGTATCTTTTAGTTTAGACAAATCATTTTTTATATTTTGCCATAAAGCAATTTTCTTTTCATGGGTTGCTTTGTAATGAGACAATTCATCAGAGACTCTCTGAGCTTCACTTTTTAATGCTTGATATCCTTGATCAGTTAACAAACTTTTATATCTTTGAGTCAATTGCATATTGTTCATTATATGATTTTGCTTGGCAATAATATCTCTCAAGTGCTCATCATTAATTCTTGCTACATCTGGAGTGCTTCTCAATAAGGAAACTGAGTAACTTTCCAGACTCTCATAGAACTCAGGGTCAAGAGTTTCATCAATCACAGCCATATCAGGATTAATCATTGAGGTAGCAATTAAAAGTAATGGATTAGATACATGAGATATCTGTCTACTATTCCCAGCCTCTATAGGTCTCAAAGTTTCATCCTCCCTTCCAGATTTACCTGAAGGAACAGAGTCAGCCACAAGAAAAGGCACTTGAAAATCAATAGAGGGACGTACCAGGGTTTGCTGGGTATCACCATATTGGGCTTCCTTCTTCTTTTGCCTCCTTGATAAGGGTGGGGAGGAGTGGGGTTGACCTGGGTGGGCCTTGATGGACCTACCTGAGGTAACTGATGCTGGTTTTGAGCCAAGTAGTCCCACTGAGTGTTTAGCCAGTCCCACTGCCACTTGGACACTTCCACCTTCTCTTGGGACTGGGGAGCCAATTGTTGTTGATCCCTGGGAGGAAGAGGTTTCTTCTTCTCTTGGAGAAAAGTATCTGTTCTTCTCACCTTTTCTTCCAAGGCATCTACCCTTACCTTTAGTCTCAAGCTTTCTGTCCTTAACTCCTTTATGTGAGTAGACAGATTCTTTACCTGCTGAGACAACGGCATCTTTTTTATCCTGAAGCCTTTTGGAAGCTCTTCTGGTGGGTTTATCATAGGCTTCTGATTCTGAGTTGTGTCCACTAGGATTTCTACTTCTTCCATCTCTACATCCTGTTTTGGTCAAAGATTTATTAGTTTGAGAAATTCTTCTTGTTAAAGGAGAACTTACAGAAGTAGGCTCATCATAATCAATCAAGTCTAGTTCTTCTTCACGTGCAGCAAAACCACTTTGGTCAGTCATTTTAAGATTCTACTGAAATGAAGAAAAGAGAAAATAAGATTAATTAGTCTTTATTTTTAATTTTTATTTAACAGAAATAAAATAAAAATAATAATAAAAAATCTTTTTAGAATAAAAATCAACTTAAATAAAATTAATTTATTAATAAAAAAAATTTAAAACCAGGATTATAATATAATCAACTGTAGAAATAAATTAAAATTTTTATTAATAATTTTTAATTATGTATTTTCAGGATTTATATCAACTAATTTATTACCAGGACTTATTGTCAACTGAAATAATCAAATATGAAACTTTATTAATTTAACAAAATTTTATTAAACTGATAACTTGACTACCAGGACTTAATGTCAACTGAAGTAATTAAATATAAATTTTTTATTTAAAATTTTATTAAACTGATCACTTAACTACCAGGACTTAATGTCAACTGAAGTAATTAAATATGAGTTTTATTAATTAAAAAAATTTTTATTGAACTACCAGGACTCAAAGTCAACTGAAGGAATTAAATATGAATTACTTATTAATTAAAAAAAATATTATTGTCAGGACAATTTGTCAAATGGAAAAATTAAAATTTAAATTAATCAGGACAAATGTCAACTGAAAAATTAAAATAATTAATATTAAAATATAAGTATTTTATTACTTCTGGGACTAAGAACTTTTATTGCTCTATTATGGTCAACCAGGAAAAATAAAAAAAAATATAATAATAAAAATATATTCCAAATTACCAGACACCTCCCCCTGCAAAATGAGCAAATTAATGCCACTTACAGAGTGCTGAGTAAAAGGAAATACGTAGAAAATGAAGAGTAAAGAGTAACCCACCAATAGTAATAACAATAATTACCATGATATATACGACGTTTAGTCAGTATATGAACCTAAGTTTTGAAGCGCGGTTCAATTCCCATTCGCAGCAAAAACTTTTGTCATGTGACGTATGACGTTCGTCGTTTTCTCGCCTTCTCTCGTCCTTTACAGGTACTCATACACCGATGGTCCCTTTGATTACGCCTCAATTAACGTTGCGCAGTCGATATTTTGGAAAGGTTCCCAATTTTCAAGGTGAGCTTTTGGTCTAGAAGATTTGGTATTAAGTTTTACGAGGATTTTAAGGGTTAAAATGGATTCTCAACAATATGGTACGTATTTCTTAATTTAAATGATTTAATTACTCAAATAACAGAGGTAAAATTAAAATATCAATATAAGCTATAGATTAGAATTACGTCCTTGTAAATACTAAAGATATAAAATATAGAAGATAAGTGTTATATTGTAGTTATGATAATAAAGTAAGGTAATAATGGAATGAAGAAAAAACAACCAAAAGGGAGGCCTTATATAGGCAAAGGAGGGACAAAGCACGGCAATCAAATTATGAAAACAGTAGTATGAGAGAGAGAGAAAAAGAATATTCCAGAAGGAGTATTTTCAAATAATAAAGTTGTTCTAAAAAGAAGGTGTCAAAAAGATGTATTTACAGAGTATGTCAGAAATACATCAATTTATTTAATATTTACTGTAGAAGTCAATTCTAAATAAGAAATTTGAATTTTTGTATATATTTAATATTATTTGAATATTAAAATCTTATTTTAATTTAAAATCTATTTTTTAATATAATTCTTTATTTCTTCCAACCTGTCAAATGAGCACGGTGTTAGAGAAAAAATATAAGGGACAATTTTATATTTAATTTTAATTATTTATTTAATTTTATCATTCTGTAATTAGTTAATTTATTATAAGTAATTTTAATGTAACTAATTAATTAAATAATTAAAATGATAAGGTGTGGCTTCATACAGTAAATAATTAATTATTTCACTGGGTAAGTCTAGTGGCCTGGCTAACAATTTTATTTACCTTTAATTATTTAAATATTGAGTATTTTCAGAATGCATTGTGGTTACTTGTGAAGTTTTGAAGTTTTGAAGTTGGATTTATGAGTTTTTAGAAGGGAAAATATTGTAAAATTCTTTCATAAATATTTATTTCATAGTTTCAAATGTTGAAATCTACAAACTAATGGGATTTAAAATTATATTGAGATTTAAAATCTGTTTTCTACTCAAGTAAAATAATATAAAATGATGATATAAAAATTGAAATTAAGTTTAAACTTTTGATATGCTCTATCTTCAATTTTATTGATAGTGCATCAAAAATTTATTAATATTTTTTTCCTTCATCACTTTTTACATAAAAGATAGTTTTATCATTTTATGCATTAAAGATTGGTTATATAAAGTTAACATCTATGTCAACTGTTTATGACTATTAATCTATATAATTAATTTTTTAGAAAAAACATCAGTATATACTGACTTTGAAATTATTTAATTTAAAATAGTTTACAGGTAGATAATGAAGGGTGATTTCATTTTTGAATATGAATTATAGAAGTCTTATTTTGTCAATTTTAATTCTTTTTGAGCTCAAATGTATCCACCGCAACTTATGTAAGAATAAAAATTATTTTTATTGAAATTTACATGAGAAAGTATGCCTATTATTCAAAATCAAATTTGCTCTAATGGTGTTTTTCAATCATTATTTCCATTCATAACAATAAAAAACATTTCAATTTGCTGATGTTTTAGTTTTTGATATCCCCAAGTTTATATCTCAGGTGTACTATTCACAAAATTATTCAAAATATAATTTTTGAAATACATGATAAACTTGAAAGTGAGGGGGCATTAAATTTTTAAAAATGAATTCTAAATTCAGAATGGATAGTATTTTTTCTATTTTCACAAATGAACAATTTTTTGTTTCAATTAATCCAGAAAGAAAATTTTGTTGTAAGCATATTATATTATATTTATTTTGATTTTAAATGCTATATTTTCAAGATTTTTGTTTAATATTTCCTGTGAAAGTTTATTTTAATGTGAATTTTAAGTAAGCCTGAAGAAATTTAATCAATAGGCATATTGGATATGTAAAATAATATTTTGCTCCAATCTTGAATCATCCTGGGCTAAAGAATATCTTGAATAAGGTTTTTGCGGGTCAATTTGGATTTAAGTAGGATTAAGTGAGGTTTAATAATGGACAGATAAAAGGCTAAATTCATTACTAGTGACTTTTTTCTCAAAATAGTTATAAAATATGAATCATTCAGGAATCAAGCTTAAATAAAGATGACTTCAAACAGAGAAAATTTCTAGCAGCATAACACCATATTTACAAAGGTGTACAATACCTCAAATATTACTCATAATATAGCAAGGCAAGGAATCTACAAAATTCACATTTGAAATGAGGATTTATATTTTGAATTTGAAATTGAGAAATGGAATATTATTTTCCAATTTAAATATCTATTAGTCATTTTACCAAAAGTTTTCAGTAATCAGATTGAATTTTGATGGTATTTTGTTGTAGATTAATCATTTTGTTGAGCCATTTACTCAAAATTACTGGTTTTGGTTCTAATATTCCATGTGAAATCCATTACAAATCTTTTTGAAAGTGAATAGTTGACATATTGGATATGCAAAAGCTTATGTTAGATCAAAGTGAGATCAAAGGGAGTTCAACTCATGATCAAATTAGGATTTTTCAAGATCAAACGGTGATCAATGTAGGTTCATCTTGAGCTCAATTTGTGACAAATCTCTGATCAAATGTAAGGCCAAAAAATTTCCTACATGGTGATGATGTGTGCATAATTCAGGCATAGATTTGTGGCTAAACGGAGTTCAAGCAAGAGGTATTGCTAGCAATACCCCCCCATTTTTTCTGTGGTGAATTGTGATAGCAAAATGTTTAGAATTTTCTTTTTGAGAGGGTCAAACTATATTGTGAAGATTTTCATCTAGAAATTATTGTACTCTAAAACCAAATAATTTTCTCCCTTAAGTAAGCCTTTTCAAAAATATGAAAATATAAACAAGAATATTAACTTATCTTATTTTTATTTTCTTTACTGAAATTTTTAGTTCAATCCCTTTTTTTATATGAAATTATTTTAAAACCATGGTTAAATGCTACTATATAATTAATTTTTATTATATATATATATATATATATATATATATATGAAATATTTAGAAGTTCATCATTTTTTATTTACTTGAATAAATGGCTCAATTATGATTCCCAACACTTATTAATGTTTCCCAAACTCAATGACAAACTTCTCATATGAAATATTAGCTTTTAATATAAGCAGTTTATCTATAGCTGATATTCAACATTAGATTTTCCTTTTTAGATTCAGCTAAAATTAAACAAAAGGAGCAATTATGCATATGTGTATAAATGGTAACCATATGTTACTTAGAGAATTTTGAAATTCACTCATCAGAATGGTTTAAGTATTAAAAAAATTTAGGTCATTTTTTTCTTGTATTTGAAACTAATTAGGAAGTTATTTTAAAAATATATTTTAATGTGTATCATGTTTTAAAAGTTGGAAATATGAATTTTGAAAATTTTGAGTTTTTATATGAGATACCAAGCTTTAGTTTACATTGTTTCAAGTAGAATAGAAATTTAGTATTATAAATTGAAAGCAATGTACCATTATCTGATTTTAATTCTGTTCTACTTATAGAATTATTACATAACATTAAACATTATTTAAATCAAAAAGGTTTAAAAGATATTTTCAATTTTACAAAATTTCAACATTTATTAATCTTTGATTTGAAAACCAACTATGCTGTACACTCACTAGAAATAAGCAATCCCAATTTTAACTTAATTTATCAATCCAAAACTAATGAGTCAATTAACATAAAAATATATATTTTTTCAAAACCAAATCTTTAGATTCAAAATATGATGTTTTAATGAAAAATTGATACAAAACTTCAATGAAATGAACTCTCTTAAAAACTTTAAAAATGGAATATCAAAACAAATGATTTCTGCTAAAAAAAACTACTAAATATTGCAGATAAAGCATAAAAATAAGTCATATTTTTAAAAAAAATGATCTAACAATATTTATTTTTGTTAAAAAAATCAAAAACATTTTTAAGCTTGCTTGTTATAATAATGTTAAAATCCACTAAACATTATCTAAAGGTGGCAAAATATGTCAAAAATATGTTGAATTCTGTGAGCCAAAAATCAACAATTTTGTATCATTTCCTGTTTTGCTATGACTTTATTCCACCCTTTTTATCTGATTGTTCCAGTATTACTTTGCTATGATCACTAGTTTTGAAGTTAAAATTTACAAATGCTCATTATATTTGATAAATTAAAAATAACTCAAACTTTTATAACTACAAAATAATATTTTGAAAGTCCTTCTTTCAATCAATGATTGAAAAAATTTTCAGTTTATTTGAGTAATGATTTTAAGAATAACAAAAAATTTGAAATTCACAAGGACTTATTTCCAGGGACTATAATTATTTACTTGTGTAATTCATGAGCTACTTATCAATGATGTAAAACATCAGAAAAGTAAGTTATATTTATAAATCTACAAATTATACTGTGTCTGGTATATATATCTTCAATAAATCTTTTAAACTTATCTTAATCTACATACCACACAATAGGAAATCATTATATTAAAAAATGAAAAAATTCTATGATAATATCATAAAGAATAATAACCATAGATTGATATTCCATAAAAGTGGTTAATAAAAATTTAAGAGAACCTAAATCAGTATTCTTTCATCAATATATATCCTTTTTGTCTTTTTAATTTATTCCAAACCAATTTTTTGAAAGCTAAATCTATATATCTATTTCTGAAACCACTATTAAGTTCCCTATTAGACTTTTTAAGCATTTATATATATATATATAAATATTATTTATCAAAAATTGAAATAAAAATAAAAACATAATTTTATTTACCTTTAATTATTTAAATATAGAGTATTTTCAGAATGAATTGCGGTTACTTGTGAAGGTTAGATGATTTGAAGTTGGATTTATGAGTTTTTAGAAGGGCAAATACTGTAAAATTCTTTCATAAATATTTATTTCATAGTTTCAAATGTTGAAATCTACAAACTAATGGGATTTAAAATTATATTGAGATTTAAAATCTGTTTTCTACTCAAGTAAAATTAAAGAAAATGATGATATAAAAATTGAAAATAAGTTTAAACTTTTGATATGCTCTATCTTCAATTTTATTGATAGTGCATCAAAAATTTATTAATATTTTTTTCCTTCATCACTTTTTACATAAAAGATAGTTTTATCATTTTATGCATTAAAGATTGGTTATATAAAGTTAACATCTATGTCAACTGTTTATGACTATTAATCTATATAATTAATTTTTTAGAAGAAACATCAGTATATACTGACTTTGAAATTATTTAATTTAAACTAGTTTACAGGTAGATAATGAAGGGTGATTTCATTTTTTAATATGAATTATAGAAGTCTTATTTTGTCAATTTTAATTCTTTTTGAGCTCAAATGTATCCACTGCAACTTATGTAAGAATAATAATTATTTTTATTGAAATTTACATGAGAAAATATGCCTATTATTCAAAATCAAAATTTTTCTAATGGTGTTTTTCAATAATTATTTCCATTCATATCAATAAAAAACATTTTAATTTGCTGATGTTTTAGTTTTTGATATCCCCAAGGTTTATATCTCAGGTGTACTATTCATAAAAGTATTAGAAATATAATTTTTGAAATACATGATAAACTTGAAAGTGAGGGGGCATTAAATTTTTAAAAATGAATTCTAAATTCAGAATGGATAGTATTTTTTCTATTTTCACAAATGAACAATTTTTTGTTTCAATAAATCCAGAAAAAAATGTTGTTGTAAGCATATTATATTAGATTTATTTTGATTTTACATACAATATTTTCAAGATTTTTGTTTAATATTTTCATTGAAAGTTTATTTTAATGTGAATTTTAAGTAAGCCTGAAGAAATTTAATCAATATGCATATTGGATATGTAAAATAATATTTTGCTCCAATCTTGAATCATCCTGGGCTAAAGAATATCTTGAATAAGGTTTTTGCGGGTCAATTTGGATTTAAGTAGGATTAAGTGAGGTTTAATAATGGACAGATAAAAGGCTAAATTCATTACTAGTGACTTTTTTCTCAAAATAGTTATAAAATATGTATCATTCAGGAATCAAGCTTAAATAAAGATGACTTCAAACAGAGAAAATTTCTAGCAGCACAACACCATATTTACAAAGGTGTACAATACCTCAAATATTACTCATAATATAGCAAGGCAAGGAATCTACAAGATTCACATTTGAAATGAGGATTTATATTTTGAATTTGAAATTGAGAAATTGAATATTATTTTCAAATTTAAATATCTATTAGTCATTTTACCAAAAGTTTTCAGTAATCATATTGAATTTTGATGGTATTTTATTGTAGATTAATAATGTTGAGGAGCCATTTACTCAAAATTACTGGTTTCGGCTCTGATATTCCATGTGAAATTCAATACTAATCTTTTTGAAAGTGAATAGTTGACATATTGGATATGCAAAAGCTTATGTTAGATCAAAGTGAGAACAAAGGGAGTTCAACTCATGATCAAATTAGGATTTTGCAAGAGAAAACGGTAATCAATGTAGGTTCATCTTGAGCTCAATTTGTGACAAATCTCTGACTAAATGTAAGGCCAAACAATTTCCTCCATGGTGATGATGTGTGCATAATTCAGGCATAGATTTGTGTCTCAACGGAGTTCAAGAAAGGGGTATTGCTAGCAATACCCCCCCAATTTTTCTGTAGTGAAATATTTTCATGATTCCCATATATACAACACAGGGTTGTTTTTCCATTAATTTATTTTAGGAATCTGAAATAGAAGAGTTATTTATAAAAACTTTATGAAAAAATAAAAAATATTTGATGACTCTACTCATCCCCATACTTTTTTGATCTACATAAAGTTTTTTTATATCTGTTAAACTTACATTCTTTTTTATCTTGTTTTTTCAGTTGATTAAGTTTTCACTGATTTGAAAAGAACATCCAAAATGTGTGAAATCTTGACAAGATTCCAAGCCAGATGCAGCTTTGGTCATTTGGTGATGATCCTGAGAAGAGTTCAAAGTAGTTTTGATGATTCCACTTCCCATTCCAAATTGATTATACAGTTTTGATTCAGAAATTATAACCTATGACCTTTTATTTTAGCTGAGGAAGGAATAGGTTGTCCAGTAATACAATTACTATTAGAGAAAATACCCAAAATAAGATAATTGGTGTCATCCTTATCAGTATAAATCACTACACAATATAGGGGGTGGACTTGCTAGCAAGTCCTCAACCTGAACTGAGATGGAACTCAGATGGAACTCAGACTGAACTCATACTGAACCCAAACTGAACTCTACTTGAACACCCACCTAAAACTGTTCTGCTGAGTGGTGTTCATTCCTGATTGTATGGTTCCTTTATCAATAGCTCAATGTGTGTTCAATCTGTTGTGAGTTTGGGTCCAAGGTTGCGGACTCACTAGCAAGTCCGCCCCCCATATTGTGTGGTGAATCTTGTTATGAAAACAAGAATGTAATTTTTTCAAGCGATTGGCCAAGAAATAATTTAGTGATCCAGAGCTTTTGGAGATAATATCCTAGATAATCATCAGATAAGAGTTTCAGAAGCCTTATTTTCTAATTATGCAATATAAAACACAAAATAAATTATGTGATATTTGGAATAAAAGGCTCAACTTAAAAGGTCAATATCTCAGCAACCAATGAACCAAATTAAAATTCATTTATGGGAAATGAAAGATAGGCTTCAGGAGAATCTTCACTTAAATAAAATGTGATTTAAATAAACTCAACCCTTATTTTTTATGTAAAAACATGAAATTAAAAAATATAAATTGGGAAAAGAAGGCCATACTTTAACAGTCAATATCTCAGTAACAACTGAACCATATTCAAATCTGTTTTGGTGAAATAAACTTTAGCCTTCAGTAGAATCTTAACTTTAAAGTACATTAAATTTGAACAAACTTAACCCTAATTCTGAGTCTTATTTCCAAAATTTACAAAAACTTGAAAAGTGGTACTGGAGATGAGAACAAGAGGAGTTTAGTGAGTTCACTGCTTTTCAGATAAGAGTTATACATATATTTTAGTATGAAATTTTCAAAGAAGGAATAAGATATTATATAGGCATGAAAAAGAGGCAATGAAACTTACCTTGATTGAAAAGTAGGAAAAATAGGGTGAGAAAAATTGATGTTGGAATTTGGGAGAAATTGAATGTTGAGTAAGTGAAATGCATAAAGAATGTGAAATGTATGTGTTTTAATGACATGGAGCCAAACAAAAGTGAAATAGGGTAAAGGCGGGATAATGACCATGCCAAGGAGAGATGAAGAGTAGGGTGATGGAGCTAAAAAATAAAGTAAAGAGGGAAAAAAAAGGTTAATTTTACCATTGAAATTAAAAATAACCACTTACAAAAAAAAATTAGATACAAAAAATGAAAAAAAAAACAAAAAAAACAAAAAAAAATATAATTAGTAATCAAAAAATCAAAAAAAAGAATAAAATGACTTACCTGGAGAGATGAGATGAGATAATAAATGAAAGAAATTTTTTGAGGGATGTTGGAGGAGAAGAGGAAAAGGATATGAGGGATGAATGAAAAAAGAAACAGTGAAAAATTGTGCAATTGCAGAAATTATGCAATTGCTGGTTGAGCTGGTGAATGAAAACAAATGAGACATCCAAAAAAGAGACATTCAGCATAAATTCAAAATAAAAATGAATATGCAAAAAACAAAAACACAAAACCAAGTGAATAAAGCACAGAAGTTGAACATTTTGAGAGTATGAAAAAAAATAAAAAGGTGGTGTTTAAAAATTTTGGAGGGTGGCTGGAATAATGACAGAGTGTATGCTGGTGGAAAGAATGTTTTGTGATTCAAGGGAGGGAAGTGATGGTGCAGTTCTGGGATCCTCTTCTTCATAAAGATCATTGAAAAGACATATAAGCCAAGGTGTCTTACAACCCAGAGTCAAAGTCAGAGTAATCAGCTAAAACTAAAGTGATAGCATTCATAGCTGTATGAAGCTACTTCCTAGTAGAGAGGTGCTTCATTATTTTCAGGTGAAAAGGCTTTCAGTAGAGGGTTTAGGTGATGAGTGGGAAGAGGGAATTTGCAACCAAATGAGCAGATGGGGTGTGTAGATAGAAAAAAATTTTATGTGTTCACCACCAACTATAAGTATCATAAAGTGATGAGATACATAAGTGTGGAATCTGCAATTATATGTCATGTGACTTGCTTAAATAATCAATCATGGATGTGATGAGTTTGGGATCAGGAATTAGGAAAGAAAATTGGGGTATAAGAGGCTGTATAATGAATTATTGTGGATTCCTTATCTACTAGGCCTGGGGCTAGTGGATAAGAATCTTTTGCAATTAATAATGTCTGATCCCATGAAAAAAAAATTCCTGATCCCTAATTACAGATCCCTGAAAATTGATACCCTTTATTATTGATATGTTAGCTCAAATAGAAAAAATATGAGATAAATTAATATTAATGTGAGAAATGATGATGAAAATCTAAATATAAGATGAAAGAAAAAGAAATTTGTAATGGTCCATTTAAAGCTCCCTTTTAAGTCCTAAGGTGATACAGTAAGTCTGATGAGGTGTCCAGTAGTGAGAGAGAAGATCCAGCCATTCTGTCAAGTCCTTTGTTTCCATATGTCCTTTTTCCCAGTGGGTGTGGTGGTGTTGGTTGATTCATGTGGTTCCAGGAGGAAGTCCTTTGAAAATATATAATTCAATAATTGAGATTCTATCATATAAAATCTTCTCTAAAGCTTTTACTATATTGAAATTATATTCGCTTCAAGAAATCTTACTTTTTCCAACATAAAATGTTGATTCTTTCCCTCATTCAATTGATATCTTGTTACATTAAAGTTTTAAATAATTATTTGTATATTTTAATTTTTTCTTTTTATCATATTCTAATATTTTTATATTATTTTTATTTTATGCTATTATCTGAATATATTCCATAAGATTCTGTTGGTAGTCTAGTGGAAGCTTTCAGCTGACACAATCTTTGACTAAATTATCAGCCACTATCATGATCAAATTACAAGGGGGTATCAATGTTCAGGGATCTGCAATTAGGGATAAGGAATTTTTTTCACAGGATCAGACATTATTAATTGCGGAGGACTCTAATCCACTAACCCCAGTGCTAGTGGATAAGGAATCCACAATAATACATTATTCTGCCCCTTATACCCCAATTTCTGTTCCTAATTCCTGATACCAAACTCATCACATCCATGATTGATTTATAAGCAAGTCACATGACATATACTTGTAGATTCCAACCTTCTCACCACAAAATATGGGGGCAGACTTGCTAGCAAGTCCGCAACCTTGCACCCAAACTCACCACAGATTGAACATACATTGAGCTATTGATAAAAGAACAATACAATCAGGGATGAAAACTACTCAGCAGAACAGTTTTAGGTGGGTGTTCAAGTAGAGTTCAGTCTGAGTTCCATCTGAGTTCAGGTTGAGGACTTGCTAGCAAGTCCACCCCCTATATTGTGTAGTGTATGTATCTCATCAATCTATGATACTTAATTCTTGTGGCAAACACACTAAATTTTTTTATATCTAAACACCCCATCTGCTCATTTGGTGGCAAATTCCCGCTTCCCACTCATCACAAAAACCTTCTACTAACAACCTTTTTGACCAATAATAATGAAGCACCTCTATACTAGGAAGTAAATTCACACAGCTATGAATTCTATCTCTTTAGTTTTAGCTTCTGAATCTGACTCTGACTCTGGGTTGGAAGACACTTTAGCTTATATGTCTTTTCAATGATCTTTATGAAGAAGAGGATCCCAGACCTGCACCATCTCTCCCCTCCCTTGAATCACAAAACATTCTTTCCACCAGCATACGCTCTGTCATTATGCCAACTACCCTCCAACGTTTTGAAACACAACCCTTTTAATTTTTTTTTTATACTCTCAAAATGTTCAACTTCTGTGCTTTATTTACTTGGTTTGGTTTTTTTGTTTTTTGCAAATTCATTTTTATTTTGAATTTACACTGAATGTCTCTTTTTGGATGTCTCATTTGTTTTCATTCACAAACTTAACCAGAAATTGCATATTTTCTGCAATTGCATAATTTTTTGCTGTTTCTTTTTTTCATTAATCCCTCATTTCCTTTTCCTCTTCTCCTCCAACATCCCTCAAACAATTTGGTTTCATTTATTTTCTCATCTCATTTCTCCAGGTAAGTCATTTTATTCTTTTTTTGATTTTTTGATTTATAATTATAATTTTTTTTGTTTTTGTTTTATTTTTTGTATCTAAATTTTTTTTGTAAGTGGTTATTTTTGATTTCAATGGTAGAATCAACCTTTTTTTCTCTCCCTCTTTACCTTATTTTTTAGCTCCATCACCCTACTCTTCATCCCTCCTTGGCATGGTCATTATCCCCCCTTTCCCCCCTTTCCCTTTATTTTGGCTACATGTCATTAAAACAAATACATTGCACATTATTTATGCTTTTCACTTACTTGATATTCAATTTCTCCCAGATTCCAACATCAAGCTTTCTCACTCTATTTTTCCTACTTTTCAATCAAGGTAAGTTTCATCTCCTTTTTTTAGTCCCTACATGATATCTTATTCCTTCTATGAAAATTTTATTTTTAAATATATGTATAACTCTTATCTGGAGAATAGTGAACTTATTAAACTCCTCTTGTTCTCATCTCCATTACCACTTTTCAAGTTTTTGTAAAATATTGAAAATCAGAATCAGAATTAGGCTTAGGTCTATTCAAATCTAATGTCCTTTTAACTGAAGACTCTTTTGAAGGCTACCTTTCATTTCACACACACAGATTTGAATTTGGTTCAGTGGTTGCTGAGATATTGACTGTTAAAGTTGAAACTTTTTTTTCTAATTTAAATTTTTTATTTCATGTTTTTATGTGACAAATAAGGGTTATATTTATTCAAATCATATTTCCTTTAACTGAAGATTCTACTGAAGTCTATCTTTTATTTCCCATAAACATATTTTAATTTGTTTAATTGGTTACTGAGATATTAACCTTTAAAGTTGAGCCTTTTTTCTAAATATCACATAATTTATTTTGTGTTTTTATATTGCATAATTAGAGAATAAGGCTTCTGAAACTCTTATCTGATGATTATCTAGGATTTATCTCCCAAAGTTTAGGATAACTCAATTATTTCTTGGCCAATTTCTTGAAAAAATTACATTATGGTTTTCATAACAAGATTTATACCAATAAGAATGAAGCCAATTCTCTTTATTTGGGGATTTTCTCATATATCAATCCAATTACTGGACAACCTATTCCTTCCTCAGCTAAAATAAGAGTTCAGGGGTTAAAATTTCTGAATCAAAACTGTTTAATAAATTTTGTATTGGCAACTAGAATCCTCAAAACTATTTGGAACTCTTCTCAGAATCATCACCAAAAGACCAAAGCTCCACCTGGCTTGGAATCTTGTCAAGAGTTCACACATTTTAAATATTCTTTTAAAATCAGCCATAAATTAATCCACCAAATAAACAATGTAAAAAAAGAAGTTAAATTTAACAGATATGAAAAAAACTTTATGTAGATCAAAAAAGTATGGGTATGAGTAGAGTCATCAAATATTTTTTATTTCTTCATAAAATTTTTATAAATAACTCTTCTATTTCAAATTCCTAAAATAAAGTAATGGGCCAACAACTCTGTGTTTTATAATTGGGAATCATGACAACATTTATTTGTTTCATGAGGTTCCTTGGCCTACACTTGTGGAAAGTCCTTAGCATTTGTTTCTAGATGTATCAACATCTCGGATAAAGGTATTTTCATTACTTTAAAACTAGGGAGATTGATATATATTAGTTGATTATATATTAATTTATGTAATTATATTAAATTTTGGTGATTCCCACCCCTTACTTCACTAAAATGCAGAGTAGGGCGTTTCCAAATTTTCAAATCTGATATGAAAAATTGATGACTTAGAAAAATTTTAGTGATACCCACCCCTTGCTTTAATAAAATGCAGGGGAGGGTATTGCCAATTTTGTAAAACAGATATAGAGTTTTGTTGACTTAGCTGTATTTAGAAAATCAAATTTAATTATTTAAATGTAAAGAAAAAATGTATGAGTTTTTCAAATTTTTGCGAAAAAAATCTTCTAGAATCAAGACCTTTAAAAAGTCAGCACATATGAAATTTTCACCAAAAAGAAATAAAACAAAATTAATTTAACTGAAATAATAAAAAATCTAAAATGTTGCAATAAAATGTCTCAAATATCAGTAAGGAGTGTATGCTTAGGACTTATTATTAGATTTAATGCATTCTATCAAGAAAATTTTCTAAATGAAATAAAAAAATCTAGTCATCAAAAATTTTCATTAAGCATTCAATTTCCTTAATAGATTTATTAGCTTTAACACATTCTCTCAAGAAAGCTTTTATTTTTGAAACATATTCAAGTTGATACTTGAGTTTCATTTGATCCAATAGGAAATGGTACTCTAGAGCCTTCTCCCCTTTCTTTATCTCAAATTTCTTTACCTCCAATTCATGTTCCCTCTCATCCCTCTTTAATGAAAGCTTGAATTTTTTCTCCTCCAAGTCTTTTACCCTCCCATCCCTCTGTAAAAAAGCTCAAATTTCTTCTCCTTTAAGTCTTGTGCCCTATAATCCCTTTGTAAAGAGAGCTTGTATTGTTTCTCTTGAAAGTTGAGAGTATCTCTTGAAACTTCAACTTTACCTATAGTGAAAAGGAATATTAACAAAAGAAAAGAAAATCTCACTTAATTATTAAGAGGTATGTTATCACTTACCAGATTCATGTTTCTACAGAAAATCATCAATGGAAGAAAAATGGTTTTGGGAAAAACTATCTTTGATTTGCTTTCTATGACTGGTAAAATTCAAAGTAGTTGATGGTCTTTGCTATTTTTTGGAGGTAAAATTTTCATTTTCATCATTGATGCTTGCTTCAGGCTCACTTGCTTGCAAATCCTGAGTTCCTTCATTAGCCTTTTTAGAAATAATAAAAATAAAACAACTAGACAAGAAATAAAAATTTACTGGAGTGAGATCACATTGGGCTATATCACCTTAAGGATCTATTTGAAAGCTATCTAGATTTGTGGAATTTAGAACAGGGGAGGCTTGAGTGGTGGAAGAGGATGGTAAAAGACATGTTTTGAAATCATGTTGGGAGATAGCATCTTCACCATTCAAAATTTTTGCAGGATTAACATCAGCTCACTCTCCAAAAATAGCATCCATCTCTTTAAAGTATGGATATAGATATTCAAGTTTATCATCTATGTCTTTTATGCCCTTACTGATATCAATTTCAGTAATACCAAAACCGCTAGAAAATGAAAGTTTCTTTGCCTTCTTGTATTTGGCTCTGTTATGCTTGAAACATTCAGATATCTTTTTAGGCAAAAGATCAATCCTTCCCTTTGTCTTTTTTTATAATTCATTGGCCATTAGAAAATAGCCATTGACTTTTGATGCAGGAGGATGTCCTACTTTAGTTGCATTCTCAGTACCAAAAAAAGAGTCATAATTAGTTTTTATTATTAGCCAGTTGATAAGTATGAGATGAAAATCTTTTTTAAGTTGAACATTCTTTGATTTCTCAGCTGAGCCGGGGAAAGAGGGAGTAATGGGATATGAAGAACAACTGGGGGATGGCTGCCTTTGAGAATATCTATGGTGATAAGGCATGTTGAGATATTTGAAGATGAAAAGGAGAAGAATAAAACAGATGAGATGGGGAGGGGTTTTCAACAGAAAGGAATAGACAGGTTGGGAGTGTGCAGTAAGGTAGGGAGGCTGGCACATCCAGAAAGTTTTCCAAGATGTGGTTATAAAAAATTGAGGATAAAAATGTCGGATAGAGGTGAAAATTAAAACGTAAAAGGTCTAATAACCCAATTTTTAACAAAAATAATTGTGTAAGATAATTGGGGTATAATGATTTTTATCTGCAATTAATTTAAATGTGGATTGGTCAACATTGATACTCCCTATTTTTAACATGGGAATAAACTAGGGTACATGCAAGAGAAATTATAGGGGAATTTTTTAGAAAGTGCCACCCCACTTTTCCTGGGGTCATATTATCTGATTTTCAACAGATGATATTTTATCCTGAGTGATTCAGCTCTATTTGCTTCTAGTCATATGCATATTTCAAATTTCTTGTAACCAGATCTATCTGAACAGCTTCTAAAACGCTTTTAGTTTGGTCATTGTGTCACTCTGGATATTCCCAACACTGATTAAAAATTGCTCATAAATTATGTTAAACAGATTCTATATTATCCTTTAAATCATCTCAACATACCATAAAAGTCAACATAACTCTTCTTCTGTCAGCCAGGCTACTAGACTTACCCAGTGAAATAATTAATTATTTACTGGATGAAGCCGCACCTTGTCATTTTAATTATTATTTAATTATAATTTAGTTACATTAAAATTAGTTATAATAAATTAACTAATTAAAGAATTTTTAAATTAAAAAATTAAATAAATAATTAATATTAAAAATATAATTTTGACCCTTATATTTTTCTCTAACACCGTGCTCATTTGAAAGGTTGGAAAAAAATAAAATTTTATATTAAAAAATAGATATTAAGATAAAATAAGATTTAAATATTCAAATAATATTAAATATATACAAAAAATTCAAATTTCTTATTTAGAATTGACTTCTACAGTAAATATTAAATATATTGATGTATTTCTGACATACTCTGTAAATAAATCTTTTTGACCCCTTCTTTTTAGAATAACTTTATTATTTGAAATACTCCATCTGGAATGTTCTTTTCTCTCTCTCATACTACTGTTTTTAGAATTTGATTGCCGTGCTTTCTCTCTCCTTTGCCTATAAAAGGCCTCTCTTTTTTGTCTTTTTAAATCATCCTTTTTACCAACTTACTTATTACTACAACTACAATATAATATTTATTTCTTATATCTTATATCTTTAGTATTTACAAGGACATAATCCTAATCTATAATTTAAATAAATATTTTAAAATCTACCTCTTAACATTGAGTAAAACATCATCTTTGATTGAGAAATACATACTAAATTATTTAGAGTCCAAGTAATCCTTAAAATCTTCATATAACTCTGTACCAAAGCTTCTAGACCAAAAGTGAACCTTGAAAATTGGGATCCTTTCCGAAATATTGACGGCGCAACGTTACTTGAGGCGTAATCGAGGGGACCATCGGCGTACAAGTACCTGTAAAGGACGAGTGGAGGCGAGAAAACGACGAACGTCATACGTCACGTGATAAACGTTTTTGCTGCGAACGGGAATTGAACCGCGCTCCAAAACTTAAGTTCATATACTGACTAAAGATTGTATATATTGTGGTAATTATTGTTATTACTATTTGTGGGTTACTCTTCACTCTTCATTTGCTACGTATTTCCTTTTACTCAGCACTCTGTAAGTGGCATTAATTTTCTCATTTTGCAGGGGGAGGTGTCTGGTAATTTGAAATTTAGTTTTATTATTATATTTTTTATTTATTTTTCCTGGTTGACCATAATAGAGCAATAACTGTTCTTAGTCCCAGAAGTAATAAAATAATTATATTTTAATAATTATTATCATTTTTCAGTTGACAATTTTCCTGATTAATTTGAATTTTAATTGTTCCAGTTGACAAATTGTCCTGACAATAAGATTTTTTTTATTAATAAAATATTTAAATTTTAATATTAATTATTATAATTTTTCAGTTGACATTGGTCCTGATTAATTTAAATTTTAATTGTTCCAGTTGACAAATTATCCTGACAATAATATTTTTTATTAATAAATAATTCACATTTAATTACTTCAGTTGACATTGAGTCCTGGTAATCCAATAAATCTTTTTAATTAATAAAACTCATATTTAATTACTTCAGTTGACATTAAGTCCTGGTAGTTAAGTGATCAGTAATAAAATTTTAAAATAAAACTTCATATTTAATTACTTCAGTTGACATTAAGTCCTGGTAGTTAAGTGATCAGTTAAAATAAATTTTTTTAATAAAGATTCATATTTGATTATTTCAGTTGACAATAAATCCTGGTAATAAATTAGTTGATTTAAATCCTGAAAATAAAAAATTAATATAAATTCTAATTTATTTCTTCAGTTGATTGTATTATCCTGGTTTTAAATTTTTTTTATTAATTTTATTTAAGTTGATTTTTATCCTAAAAATATTTTTTTTTATTATTTTTATTTTATTTCTGTTAAATAAAAATTAAAAATAAAAGACTAATTAATTTTTGTCTCTTTCCTTCATTTCAGTAGAATCTTAAAATGACTGACCAAAGTGGTTTTGCTGTACGTGAAGAAGAACTAGACTTAATTGATTATGATTAGCCTACTTCTGCAAGTTCTCCTTTAACAAGAAGAATTTCTCAAACTAATAAATCTTTGCCCCAAACAGGATGTAGAGATGGAAGAAGTAGAAATCCTAGTGGACACAACTCAGGATCAGAAGCCTATGATAAACCCACCAGAAGAGCTTCCAAAAGGCTTCAGGATAAAAAAGATGCTGTTGTCTCAGCAGGTAAAGAATTTGTCTACCCACATAAAGGAGTTAAGGACAGACAGCTTGAGACTAAAGGTAAGGGTAGATGCCTTGGAAGAAAAGGTGAGAAGAACAGATACTTTTCTCCAAGAGAAAAAGAGACCTCTTCCTCCCAGGGATCAACAACAATTGGCTCCCCAATCCCAAGAGATGATGGAAGTGTCCAAGTGGCAGTGGGACTGGCTCAATACTCAGTGGGACTACTTGGCTCAAAACCAGCATCAGTTACCTCAGGTAGGTCCATCAAGGCCCACCCAGGCCAACCCCACTCCTCCCCACCCTTATCAAGGAGGCAAAAGAAGAAGGAAGCCCAATATGGTGATACCCAGCAAACTCTGTTCCTTCAGGTAAATCTGGAAGGCAGGATGTAACCTTGAGATCTATAGAGGCTGGGAATAGTAGACAGATATCTCATGTATCTAATCCATTACTTTTAATTGCTACCTCAATGATTAATCCTGATATGGCTGTGATTGATGAAACTCTTAACCCTGAGTTCTATGAGAGTCTGGAAAGTTACTCAGTTTCCTTATTGAGAAGCACTCCAGATGTAGCAAGAATTAATGATGAGCACTTGAGAGATATTATTGCCAAGCAAAATCACACAATGAACAATATGCAATTGACTCAGAGATATAATAGTTTGTTAACTGATCAGGGTTATCAAGCATTAAAAAGTGAAGCACAGAGAGTCTCTGATGAATTGTCTCATTACAAAGCAACACATGAAAAGAAAATTGCTTTATTGAAAAATATAAAAATTTATTTGTCTAAACTCAAAGATACTGTATCTGCCTGTTGCCAGGAGGTAGAGATAGATAAGATAAATCTGAAAAGATTGAGTGACCATTTGTCATCTTTTCAACATAAAAATCAATTATCTTTTGCAACTATCAATGAAAGTTTATCTAGTCTTCCAAGAATAAAAACAAGACTAACAACCATTGAAGAAAAATTGAACTCATTGTTAAATGACCAAAAATATTCTGACATTTCTGTGAAGGAACATATAGTGCAGGATGCTCAACCAGTACCTGTGGCTAGTTCATCTAAAATAAAAATAGATCCAGAAATACCTCTGATAACACTGAGTTTCCATCAAAAACTGATGATGCACCAGGATCTGCAACAGAAGGATTAAACAATGAGATTTCAGCACAATTAGAGAAATTACAGCTGCTTCTTACTCAGAAACAAGCTAGTACTAAGGAGACTCCTTCAAATCAAAAGAATTGGCCAAAACTTGACCAGTACCCAACAGTTGATGGTGATTCTTCTTCTGATTGGCAACAATTTATTTGCAGAATTGATAATTTAAAAAATTCTTACAAACTCCCAGATGAGGAAATTGTGTCCAAGTTAATTTCTTTGTTCACTAATGTTGCCCTGATGTGGTATGAATCTTTTCTCCTGGATGGGAATGACTACTCATGGGAGGATTGGAAGAAATTAATTAAAGCACAATTTGGTGGCTCCAAGTTCAGAATGGCTCAACAAAGGCAGTATGAGGAAACTAGATATAGCTCTTCTACTGATAAACCTATTGAGTTTTTAATGAAACTTGTAAAAATCTTAAGGGAAATGGACCCAAATATGGAGTTTGATTTATGGAAGGACAGGATACTCTATAAATTACCAATGTCTCTGAGAGACTTGATAGTGGCTAGGACTGAGTTCTCCAAAGAACCCTCTTCTTTCATTAATACTTGCAATGAGATACTTCTAAACAATAAGTATGATGCCAGAAGATTCATTCCTAGGACCCCTTTGGAGAAACCCTCCAATTACCAACAGAAACCTCTGGAAAAGGTTGGTAAACCTTCTGCCCCTGTTGCACCAAAGAAGTATGCAACAAAAACTTGCTTCAAGTGCAAAAAGCCTTGGCAGAAAGGCCATGTTTGTGACAAGAAGATAAATCTTGTGGAAAAAACAGAGGAGCATGCTGATGACACAGTGGCACTGGATGATACTTCAAGTGATTGTGCCAGCAATATTTCATATGAATCTCAACAAGAAATCTTGATGCTGGAAGAATATATTCATTATTTAAATACTATTGACATTGATAATAATGATTTATCTACAGTTGAGGATGCTGAGATCATAAAGAACATTGAGGATAACTCAATTGTTATTGCCCCTCTTAAGGCACCAGTCTTGATCAATGGAACCAGCATTGAAGTTGTTCTGGATTCTGGAGCTGGAGGAAGTGTAGTATCTGAAAGAGCACTTGCTTCAGTAGATCAAGACTATAAATCTAAACTTTTGCCTATCATTTCTGAAAATTGGAGAGGGTATGGCTCTGTATTGTCCCCCATTGGTAAATACAAGGCCACAGTGTTTTTTAAATATAACCATGGTTTTGTAAGAGCTATTTGTGATTTTTTTGTCATGAAAAATGATAACTTGAGCAATTGGTTTATTGTAGGAAATGATATTTTAACCAAGTATGGCATAAAATTGGATCCTTCAAACCAATGTTTCACAATGGGGATGAATGGGAAGAGAAAATTTAAAATTTCCTCCCCTAAAAAATTATTAAAACCAGAATTGAACACATGTAATTCTGTTGCTCAATATAAAGGAAGATCTACAAAAGAAATGCATGCCCTTATGTCTGAAATTGACAATGCTTCTTTTGGAGAACAACTTTCTGGTGAGGATAAAGATTCCATCATTAACTTGATAAAATCTTTTCCTATGGCCTTTGCTCATGGGTCACATGAACTGGGATTAGTTAAAGAGGAAATGAAACTTTCATTGTCTTGCCCATTAACTGATATACCACCTAGTTTAAAGAAGAAGCCTTATCCAGCTTCTCCCACAAAGAGAAAAGATATTGAAGATAATATCTCTACCCTGTTAAAAATGAATATTATTGAAAAGGTAGTTGAAACACCTAAATATTGTGTTATCTCACCTGTCCTAATTTCTTATGAGAAAGATAAAGCCAGGTTATGTGGTGATTATGGAGCACTAAATACTTATACTGATGATGATATCTATCCTTTACCTAGAATCAGCTCTATACATGCTACTTTACAGGGTGCTAAATATATCAGCTGTTTGGATGGTAATAAGGGATATCACCAGGTACCTGTTGAGAAAAACTCTCAGAACTTTCTGATGATTGCCACTCATATGGGTATTTATAAGTATATTAGGATGCCATTTGGCCCTAAAAATGCCCCTTCAGTTTTCCAAAAAGTAATGGATAACACATTCCATCAAGAGATAATTGAAGGATGGCTGATGGTTTATATTGATGATATCATTATATTCTCAAAAACATTTGAGGACCATCTTAAACACCTATGTAAAGTATTCCAGAAAATGGATGAAATAAATATGACACTTTCTTTGAAGAAATGTAAATTTGGTTTTGATTCTTTAAAAGTTCTTGGTCATGTTGTTTCAGGCTTACAGATATGTGTTGACCAGAACAAAGTGGCAGCCATAAAACAGGTGAAAGCTCCTACAACAGTGAGAGAGCTCTAAAGTTTTTTGGGAATGTGTGGATACTATAGACAGTATATTAAAAATTACCAAGTCATAGCTTTACCCCTTACCCAATTAACTAGAAAGGATGTTGCTTTTGTCTGGAATAGTGAAAGACAAAGAGCTTTTGACACTATGAAACACTGTTTGATGTCAGCACCAATTCTTGCTTTACCTGACTTTGATCAACCATTTGTTTTGTACAATGATGCCTTTTTCATTGGTCTTGGTGCTGCCCTCCATCAAAAACAAGTGATAAATAATAAAGTTTCAGAAGTAGTAATTTGTTATATTTCAAGAACCTTGGGAAATAGTGAATTAAAATATGGTGCTACTCAATTAGGGTGTTTAGCTGTAGTATGAGCTCTAGAAAAGCTTCATTATTACCTAGATGACCAGAAATTTGAACTTGTCACTGACTGCAGTGCAGTTAAGTCCCTTTTAAACTTGAAAACACCTAACAGACATATGTTTAGATGGCAGCTGGCTGTTCAAGAGTACAGAGGGAGAATGACAATTATTCACAGGGCTGGTATTGGTCACTCAAATGTGGATATGTTATCAAGGTTACCTTTACCAAATGATGACTCTAATCCTGCTTATGATCCTGAGGATGAAATTATTCATATCCATGGGATATATGTGGTTGATATGGAGGAAGAGCTATTACAGCTTATTCTGGAATGATATGATAAGGACACTGACTTTAAAAAGTTATGCACCATATTAAATGATCCAAAGAATGCTTCAATACAAGCATTAATTAAAACCCTTCCACCAAAGTACCAAAAAGCTTTTGAAAAAGGTAAACTTTCAATTGATGAAGGATATCTATATTATAGAAGAAAGTTGAGTAATTTTATTGTTATTCCTCCTTCTATGAAAGAAATCATCTTGAAAATTTGTCATGATGACATATTAGCTGGACATTTTGATCTTGACAAAACAACGTTCAGAATTGAGAACACTGCTTGGTGGGCTAATATGTCTGAAGACACAAAATGATATGTTGAATCTTGTGATTCTTGCCAAAAATCAAAAAGATTAACTGGTAAAAGAGCAGGATTAATGCAACATATTGAACCTCCTGATGCTCCATGGCAAATAATAAACATGGATTTTGTAACAGGATTACCTATTGCTGGTAAAGACGTTGGGTTATTGTGGACAGATTCACAAAAATGTGTAAATTTATCCCTACCCACAAGGATGTTTCCACTAAAGAATTAGCTTTCTTATGGTGGTCTCATATGTTTAATACTGCTGGTTTTCCTAAAGCCATAATCTCTGATAGAGACCCAAAATTTACTTCTGAATTTTGAATGTCTCTGATGGATGTTTGTGGTTGTGATCTGAAACTTTCTACTGCCCATCACCCTCAGACTGATGGTTTAGCTGAAAGAATGATTCAGACTTTAGAGGACATGATAAGAAGATATTGTGCCTTTGGCCTTGAGTATAAAGATAATGACAGATTCACTCATGATTGGGTTACCTTACTTCCTGGGTTAGAATTTGCTTATAATAGCACTGTTCATTCTGTTACTCAAAGAAAGCCTTTTGAGCTCTGGCTTGGATATGTTCCTAATACTCCTGCCCAAATTCTCAATAACAAAATACCTAAATTGGATATACATCCTGGTGTAAAATCTTTTCTTCAAATGCAACAACTATGTAGAAATCATGCTCAAAAATGTATTGAAAAATCATTTGAATATGAGAAGAAAAGATGGGACAAATCCCATAAAGAATACATTTTAAAAAGGGTGATGAAGTGTTGATTTCTACAGTCCACTTCAACTTACAAGGTAATAACAAATTGAAAGATCCATTTGTTGGTCCATTTGTTGTCAGAAAAATGATTGGAGATAATGCAGTTGAAGTTATTCTGTATTCCCCATATGACAGAAAACATCCTGTTTTTCCAATATCTCTTTTGAAACCTTACACATCCAATAGTGATTTATTCCCAAAAAGGAGGGGTAGACCAAAGAAAACCCCATATGAAATCACTGAAACAGCAGAAATTGTAAAAATTCTAAATGACAGAATAGTCACTGCTGAAAAAGGTACAGAATACTAATTGAGATTCAAGAATAAATCATCTGAATATGATTCTTGGATACTTGGGAAAGAGATATCTAATCTTCCCACTCTACTAAAAAAGTATAAAAAGAAAAAATCATAGCATTTTTTTTATTGTTTTTTCTAAGAGTGAGGGAGTGTCAGCCAGGCTACTAGACTTACCCAGTGAAATAATTATTTATTTACTGGATGAAGCCACACCTTATCATTTTAATTATTATTTAATTATAATTTAGTTACATTAAAATTAGTTATAATAAATTAACTAATTACAGAATGTTAAAATTAAAAAATTAAATAAATAATTAAAATTAAAAATATAATTTTGTCCCTTATATTTTTCTCTAACACCGTGCTCATTTGACAGGTTGGAAAAAAATAAAATTTTATATTAAAAAATAGATATTAAGATAAAATAAGATTTAAATATTCAAATAATATTAAATATATACAAAAAATTCAAATTTCTTATTTAGAATTGACTTTTACAGTAAATATTAAATATATTGATGTATTTCTGACATACTCTGTAAATACATCTTTTTGATGCCTTCTTTTTAGAATAACTTTATTATTTGAAATACTCCTTCTGTAATGTTCTTTTCTCTCTCTCATACTACTGTTTTTAGAATTTGATTTCCGTGCTTTGTCTCTCCTTTGCCTATAAAAGGCCTCTCTTTTTTGTCTTTTTGAATCATCCTTTTTACCAACTTACTTATTACTACAACTACAATATAATACTTATTTCTTATATCTTATATCTTTAGTATTTACAAGGACATAATTCTAATCTATAATTTATATAAATATTTTAAAATCTACCTCTTAACATTGAGTAAAACATCATCTTTGATTGAGAAATACGTACTATATTATTTAGAGTCCAAGTAATCCTTAAAATCTTCATATAACTCCGTACCAAAGCTTCTAGACCAAAAGTGAACCTTGACATCTTCTCTCTCTTTATTCTCTTCTTGCTCTAGTATCTTCTCTTCTCTTTTTGCTATATGTTATTGTTAAACTTATCCAACTCAAGTATTATCTGTGTGAATGCTTCTCAGTGCTTAAGAAATATAAAGTATCATTCACTTGCCTCTATGTCTATTGCAGCTCCACTTCTCTATTTTTATGTCTGCTCCATTTTCTCTAGTTTGACAGGAGGATGGATAGTTTTTTGCGGACCAAATGTAAAAATGGGAGGGATGAAATGGAAAGACTCAGTTAGGAGCTCAATGTTGCCAATTAGCATTTTTGTGTCCCAGTCTAATCTTCCAGGTGATTAATTGGCAGTATCCTCTACATCATGCGCATGATGAGAGTGAATACACCAAACAAAGGTGCATAAATATACCCTGAAAAATTTACTATTCCTAAGTTCAGTATGTGACAACATAAACTGGAATGAAATAAAGTAAATAACATGTATTCTCTGAAACATTTTGTTGCCACTTCATACTTTAATTATCAAAAGCATATCTCCCTCCTCCATATGTACTATATAGCACCAAACCTTTTATCCAGTTTTAGCTGTCTTTCAAAATAGACGCTTTGAAAAATTTCAGCATTTTTCTAACAATAAGTTTTAATGGAATTTAAATATAATTCAAGAAAATATGTATGCATAAAAATTCTTAACCCCAGTTTATAAGTAATAACTTTGTTTTCATTAAAACCCTATTCCGTCACCTTGTGCATACTTCCTTTGCTCCCCAGTGAGCTGTTGCAAAAAAAAATTAAAAAGCCAAGTTTTTACGGGTTTGGTAAAGAAAACGAAGGAGAAAGTGAGAATGATCAACACTTTTCAACTCTCAAACAATTTTTACTTTTTTATTAACTTACTCCCTCATTGGATACACTACTAATCGTCTTTTGATGCGGGAAATGTTTTTTTTTACACCTAATAAATGCATTTTCGTAATCTTTTAACTGTTCAAAACCACATTTTTTATTATATATATTTATAGTAGGTTAGTTACTCATTTAGTTAGCTAAAGTTGAGAAGAATTAAAAAAATTAATTAAGTTTTTTTAAAGAATTACTTGAGTCATTTCGTTGTCTTTCATTTTGTATATATCAAGCTGAACAGCAAAAATCAATGAAAGTATAATTAAAGTATATGTAAACTGTCCTCATCGATATTTTGTGTATAAGGAAAAGTACATACCTGACTTCCATCATTATCAATTATTACCAAATTTGAAGAAGAATTCCGGTACATTCGTTTATAGTTTATATTAATCAATTTCTCACTTAGATTTATAAAACTATTATCAGAAGATTTCTTTTGTGCATATATATATGTCAGAATAGATAAAACTAACTGAAAAAAACCCTTAACTTACTACTCCGAATTCAAAAAGATCATTTGAGAGAGTAAAGCCAAAGAGCTGAAAGAGTGTGATAATATTTATGTGCATTTTCTTGGGTAAATGACTTTTTTCAAATTTTTGATTTCGCTTGTCTTGTGAATGGGGTTTTTCTTTTCGTAAATAGAGTATATATACCACTGAAATATGAAGCTTCCTGTTTATATATATACGGCTTGTTCCGAAAATGTTGATACGAACTTGAACTGCAGATAACATTTGACAGTTTATACCAGTTCATTTTTACAGCTTGGTGCCAACTTTACTCTTTAACTCGCCGCCCTAGTCATTCCTCTTCGATTCTCGTGTTCCGTGATATGATTTCAGCTGTCAAAGAGAAAAAAAGTCTCCAGGTCAATATTTTTAGTTTATCATAAACGTTTTGCACGAATCACTACAATAAATGTTCGTTTCGTCTTGGGGCGCAACAATGGCGCAACGATTACGCAACAGTCAAGTAACAATTATTTTTGGTGGGTCTTAAGTGCAAAAAACAATTGTTTCGTAACTGTTGCACAACTGTTACGTAATTGTTGCGCCCCATGGCGAAACAAACATGTGCTGTAGTGAATGTTTTTATTTCTTTTGTCATGTTTCATCATTTTCGAATTCATCTATAGGAGTAAACCGATGATTTCTGAAAAATTCAATACTTTCGCAATCTTTTTTCAATCATTGCTGATCTATATACTGCATGATCGGTATACAGAGTGGAGATAAAATTTCAAAGCTTTTTTTGGCCTGTCAAAAAAGTTTCACAAGTTTTGCGATTTTGTCTCTCAATATTTTTGGATCTAACTCCATATTATCTGCATGTACAGTACCGGCAATATGTCCTCGTCACCCCTTTATTTTATACTACTTTAACAAAACCGATTCGATTTCATTCAAATTTTGTTACATGGTCAATAGAGACCTTGAGATTCATAACGTAAAATAATAATAAAAATGTTCAGTAGTTTTTTCACATTTTAAAAATTTGTCAGAGCTCCAGTTTCTGAGTGGAGAAGTAAGGATCAGATAGATATAGGATTTGTCCGCCTTGATATCCCCAGGACTGAGTAAATCATGCATATAAAATATGCTAGACACATGTATTACACATGAGGACAATACGTGAAAGTACACAATAGGGGGTATCAATGTTCAATATCCGCAATTAGGGATCACGAATTTTTTTTCCCAGATCTGACATTTAGGGGGTATAAAAGTTAGAAATTTGTAATTCTTTAAAAGGTATTTCACAACACAAAAAGAAAGCCACAAACTCAACATTAATTCTCAGTAAAAAGGTATTTTGGGGGCACAATATGGCATATTTTAAAAATTAATCATGGTTGATTTGGTGGAGAAAAGACATATTTTGAAATGAAAGATTTCTAACTTTGATACCCCCTGTTATTAGGGGGTATCAAAGTTGACTGTCAGCAATTAAATTAATTGCGAATAAAAATCCTTATACCCCAATTATCTTCTGCAATTATTCTTGCTAATAATTGGGTTATTAGACATTTTATGTGTCAAAGTTGACCTCTTATCCAACATTTTTCTACTCAATTTTTCATAACCACATATTGGACAACTTTCTGTCATAGCCACATCTTGGCTTACTTTCATTCATAACCACATCTTTGAATACTCTCTGGATATGCCTTCTACCATGCTGCACACCCCCATTCTCATCTTATCCTTTCTATTCTCTCCATTCAGAACACCTCACTATCTAATCTACTTGTTTTTGCTCCTTTTCATCTTCATTTATCTTTACATGCCCCATCATCATAGATCTTCTCAAAGGCAGCCTTCCCCCAGTTGTTCTTCAAATCGCACTACTCCCTCTTTCCCCCACTCAGCTGAGAAATCAAAGACTATTCAATTAAAAAAGATGATCATCTTATTCTTATAAACTGGCTGAAAACTAAATCTAACTATGATTCTTGTTTTGGTACCAAAAATGCAACTAAAGTAGGATGGCCCCCAGCATCAAAAGTTAATGGTTATCTTCTAATGGCCAACAAATTATGGAATAAGACCAAGGGAAGGATAGATCTTTTACCTAAACAGATGTCTGAACACTTCAAGCATTATCGAACCAAATTCAAGAAGGCAAAGACTCTTTCATCTTCTACTGGTTTTGGTAATACTGGCCTCAATATCAGTAAGGGCATCAAATACATAGATGATAAACTTGATTCTTTATGTCCTTACTTTAAAGAGATGGATGCTATTTTTGGAGAGCAAGCTGATATTAATCCTGCAAAAATGTTGGATGGTGAAGATGATATCTCTGAACATGATGTTGAAAGAAATCTTTTTCCTTCTTCTTCTACTCAAGCCTCCCCTCATTTAACTTCCACAAATCAAGATATCTTTTCAATAGATCCTTATGGTGATATAACCCAACCTGATCTAACTCAAGTATAAGAATGTTTTTTTTCTTATATCTTACCAATTCTTTTTTTATTTACATTTTCTTATTTCTAAAAAGGCTGAAGAACAAATGCAGGAGCCACAATCAACTGAGTCAGAAGCCAGTGACAATGATGAGGAGGAAAATGTGACCTTGAACAAAAGGCAAAGGGCTTCAAGTAGTCTAAATTTCCACTCTCAAAGAAGAAGAAAAAGTGATACTTCATCTCAAACCCCTTTTTCTTCTATCAAAATTTTTTTGGAAAAAAGTTGTCAAGGTCCCCTTTTGGTCTAGAAGATTTGGTATGGGGTTTTTATGAGGATTTTACGGGTTATTATGGATTCTCAACAAGTTGTACGTATTCCTTTATCAAAGTGATTTATTTACTCAAGTAAAAGAGGTAGATTTAAAATATTGATATAATTTATAGATCAGAGTTATGTTATTTTAAATACTAATGTTATAAAATATAGGATTAAGTTATTATGTTTGTAATTGCAATAAAATAATGTAGTAAAGGAATGACGGAAAAGCACAAAAAGGAGGGGCCTCTTATAGGCAAAATGTGAGAAAACAAAACACAGGATTAATATCTCCTAATACAAGAGTATGAGAGGGAAACGTTAAATAAAAGAAAGTATGTGTAATAATAGAATCTATACTAAATGGAGCGTCAAGGAAGATATCAGTATTATTTGAAATAAAACTTAAGTTTCTCTTGATTGTCACATTTAATACTAAACATTTGATTTTAAAATGTAGATTCAATGGTATTTACAATTCTTAATAAAAGAATTTGAATTTTTTAGAATTTTTAATTTTTTTTAATACTAATTTTATTCCTACTCCTCTGTATGATTGATCACCGGTGTTAGGGAATAAAATATGTATGGGACAGGTACTTATTATCTTTTATTAATTATCTACCTTTCTTAATGTACTTAACTAGTTTTTTTTAAGTAATACATAAGTAGTTTTAAATAATTAATTATTTTTTTAATAAGTATTAAAAGGGTGTGGCTTCACTTCAGTAAGATAATCAATTATTTTACTGGGTGAGTCTAGTAACCTGGCTGACACTTCCTCACTCTAAAAAAACAATAAAAAAATGCTATGATTTTTTCTTTTTATACTTTTTTAGTAGATTAGGAAGATTAGATATCGCCTTCCCAGGTTTCAAAGAATCATATTCAGATGATTTATTCTTGAATCTCAATAAGTATTCTGTACCCTTTTCAGAAGTGACTATTCTGTCGTTTAGAATTTTTCCAATCTCTGCTGTTTCAGTGATTTCATTTGGAGTTTTCTTTGGTCTTCCCCTCCTTTTTGGAAGTAAATCACTATTGGATGTGTAAGGTTTCAGAAGAGATATTGGAAAAACAGGATGTTTTCTGTCATATGGAGAATACAAAATAACCTCAACTGCATTATCTCCAATCATTCTTCTGACAACAAATGGACCAACAAATGGATCTTTCAATTTGTTATTACCTTGTAAGTTAAAGTGGACTGTAGAAATCAACACTTCATCACCCTTTTTAAAAGTGTATTCTTTATGGGATTTGTCCCATCTCTTCTTCTAATTTTCAAATGATTTTTCAATACATTGTTGAGCATGATTTCTGCAAAGTTGTTGCATTTGAAGAAAAGACTTTACACCAGGATGTATATCCAATTTAGGTATTTTGTTATTGAGAATTTGGGCAGGAGTGTTTGGAACATATCTAAGCCAGAGCTCAAAAGGCTTTCTTTGAGTAACAGAATGAACAGTGCTGTTATAAGCAAATTCCAACCCAGGAAGTAAGGTAACCCAATCATAAGTGAATCTGTCATTATCTTTATACTCAAGGCCAAAGGCACAATACCTTCTTATCATGTCATCTAAAGTCTGAATCATTCTTTCAGCTAAGCCATCAGTCTGTGGATGATGGGCAGTAGAAAGTTTCAGATCACAACCACAAACATCCACCAGAGACATCCAAAATTCAGAAGTAAATTTAGGGTCTCTGTCAGAGATTATGGCTTTAGGAAAACCAGCAGTATTAAACATATGAGACCACCATAAGAAAGCTAATTCTTTAGTGGAAACATCTTTGTGAGTAGGGATAAATTTACACATTTTAGTGAATCTATCCACAATAACCCAACAAGAGTTATAACTGTCTTTTCCAGCAATTGGTAATCCTGTTACAAAATCCATTTTTATTATTTGCCATGGAGCATCAGGAGGTTCAATATGTTGCATTAATCCTGCTCTTTTACCAGTCAATCTTTTTGATTTTTGGCAAGAATCACAAGATTCAACATATAATTTGGTGTCTTCAGACATATTAACCCACCAAGCAGTGTTCTTAATTCTGATCATTGTTTTTTCAAGATCAAAATGTCCAGCTAATATGTCATCATGACAAATTTTCAAGATGATTTCTCTCATAGAAGGAGGAATAACAATAACATTACTCAACTTTCTTCTATAATATAGATATCCTTCATCAATTGAAAATTTACTTTTTTCCAAAGCCTTCTGGTACTTTGGTGGAAGGGTTTTAATTAATGCTTGTATTGAAGCATTCTTTGGATCATTTAATATGGTGCATAACTTTTTCAAGTCATTGTCCTTATCATATGAATCCAGAATAAGCTGTAATAGCTCTTCCTCCATATCAACCACATATATCCCATGTATATGAATAATTTCATCCTCAAGGTCATAAGCAGGATTAGAGTCATTATTTGGTAAAGGTAACCTAGATAACATATCCAAATTTCAGTGAACAATACCAGCCCTATGAATAATTGTCATTCTCCCTCTGTATTCTTGAACAGCCAACTGCCATCAGAACATATGTCTGTTTGGTGTTTTCAAGTTCAAAAGCGATTTAACTGCACTGCAGTCAGTGACAAGTTTGAATTTCTGGTCATCTAGGTAATAATGAAGCTTTTCTAGAGGCCACACTACAGCTAAACATTCCAATTGAGTAGCACCATATTTCAATTCACTATTTCTGAAGGTTCTTGAAATATAACAAATTACTACTTCTGAAACTTTATCATTTATCACTTGTTTTTGATGGAGGGCAGCACCCAGATCAATGAAACTGGTATCAGTGTACAAAACAAATGGTTGATTAAAGTCAGGTAAAGCAAAAATTGGTGCTGACATCAAACAGTCTTTCATAGTGTCAAAAGCTCTTTGTCTTTCACTATTCCAGACAAAATGCAACATGCTTTATAGTTAATTGGGTATGGGGTAAAGCTATGACTTGGTAATTTTTAATATACTGTCTATAGTATCCACACATTCCCAAAAAAATTTGGAGCTCTCTCACTGTTGTAGGAGCCTTCACCTGTTGTATGGCTGCCACTTTGTTCTGGTCAACACATATCTGTAAGCCTGAAACAACATGACCAAGAACTTTTAAAGAATGAAAACCAAATTTACATTTCTTCAAGGCAAGTGTCATATTTATTTCATCCATTTTCTGGAACACTTTACACAGTTGGTTAAGATGGTCCTCAAATGTTTTTGAGAATATAATGATATCATCAATATAAACCACCAGCCATCCTTCAATAATCTCTTGATGGAATGTGTTATCCATGACTTTTTGGAAAACTGAAGAGGCATTTTTAGGGCCAAATGGCATCCTAAAATACCTATAAATACCCATTCTGAGAATTTTTCTCCACAGGTACCTGGTGATATCCCTTGTTACCATCCAAACAGCTGATATATTTAGCTCCCTGTAAAGTAGCATGTATAGAGCTAATTCTAGGTAAAGGGTAGATATCATCATCAGTATAAGTATTTAGTGCTCTATAATCACCACATAACCTGGCTTTATCTTTCTCATAAGAAATTAGGACAGGTGAGATAACACAATATTTGGGTGTTTCAACTACCTTTTCAATAATATTAATTTTCAAAAGGGTAGAGATATTGTCTTCAATATCTTCTCTCTTTGTGGGAGAAGAAGGATAAGGCTTCTTCTTTAAACTAGGTGGTAAATCAGTTAATGGACAAGACAAAGAAAGCTTCATTTCCTCTTTAACTAATCCCAGTTCATGTGACCCATGAGCAAAGGCCATAGGCAAAGACTTTATCAAGTTAATGATGGAATCTTTATCCTTACCAGAAAGTTGTTCTCCAAAAGAAGCATTGTCAATTTCAGACATAAGGGCATGCATTTCTTTTGTAGAACTTCCTTTATATTGAACCACAGAATTACATGTGTTCAATTCTGGTTTTAATAATTTTTTAGGGGAGGAAATCTTAAATTTTCTCTTCCCATTCATCCCCATTGTGAAACATTGGTTTGAAGGATCCAATTTTATGCCATACTTGGTTAAAATATGATTCCCTACAATAAACCAATTGCTCAAGTTATCATTCTTCATTACAACAAAATCACAAATAGCTCTTACAAAACCATGGTTATATTTAAAAAACACGGTGGCTTTGTATTTACTAATGGGGGACAAAAAAGAGCCATAAACTCTCCATTTTTCAGAAATGATAGGCATCAGTTTTGATTTATAGTTTTGATCTACTGAAGCAAGTGCTCTTTCAGATACTACACTTCCTCCAGCTCCAGAATCCAGAACAACTTCAATGCTGGTTCCATTGATCAAGACTGGTGCCTTGAGAGGGGCAATAACAATTGAGCTATCTTCAATGTTCTTTATGATCTCAGAATCTTCAACTGTAGATAAATTATTATTATTAATATCAATAGTATTTAAATAATGAATATCCTCTTCCAGCATCAAGATTTCTGGTTGAGATTCATATTAAATATTGCTGGCACAATCACTTGAATTATCATCCAGTGCTACTGTGTCATCAGCCTGCTCCTCTGTTTGTTCTACAAGATTTATCTTCTTGTCACAAAAATGGCCCTTTTTCCAAGGTTTATTGCACTTGAAACAAGTGTTTGTTGCATACTTTTTAGGTGCAACAGGGGCAGAAGGCTTCCCAACCTTTTCCAGAAGTTTCTGTTGGTAAGTGGAGGGTTTCTCCAAAGCGGTCCTAGGAATGAATCTTCTGGAATCATACTTGTTGTTAAGAAGGATCTCATTTCAAGTATTAATGAAAGAAGAGGGTTCTCTGGAGAACTCAGTCCTAGCCACTATCAAGTCTCTTAGAGACATTGGTAATTTATAACGGATCCTGTCCTTCCATAACTCAAACTTCATATTTGGGTCCATTGCCCTTAAGATTTTTACAAGTTTCATTAAAAACTCAATAGGTTTATCAGTAGAAGAGCTATATCTAGTTTCCTCATACTGCCTTTGTTGAGCCATTCTGAACTTGGAGCCACCAAATTGTGATTTAATCAATTTCTTCCAATCCTCCCATGAGTAGTCATTCCCATCCAGGAGAACAGATTCATACCACATTAGGGCAACATTAGTAAACAAAGAAATTAACTTTGACACAATTTCCTCATTTGGGAGTTTGTAAGAATTTTTTAAGTTATAAATTCTGCAAATAAATTGTTGCCAATCAGAGGAAGAATCACCATCAAATGTTGGGTACTGGTCAAGTTTTGGCCAATTCTTTTGATTTGAAGGAGTCTCCTTAGTACAAGCTTGTTTCTGACTAAGGAGCAGCTGTAACTTATCGAGTTGGGCAGTAATCTCATTGTTTAATCCCTCTTTTAAAGGTCCTGGTGCATCATTAATTTTTAATGGAAACTCAGGGGTATCAACATGTATTTCTGGAACTAATTTACTTTTAGATGAACTAGCCACATGTAACTCTGGAGCATCCTGTACTATTTGTTCCTTCAAATAAATCTCAGAATACTTTTGATCAATAAAAAATGAGTTCAATTTCTCCTCAATGGTTGTTAGTCTAGTTTTCAATCTTGGAAGACTAGATAAACTCTCATTGATTGTTGCAAAATATAACTGATTCTTTTTTTGAAAAGATGAAAACTGGTCATTCAATCTTTTCAGATTCATCTTATCTATCTCCACCTCCTGGCAACAGGCAGATACAGTATCTTTCAATTTAGACAAATCATTTTTTATATTTTGCAATAAAGCAACTTTCTTTTCATGGGTTGCTTTTTAATGAGACAATTCATCAGAGACTCTCTGTGATTCACTTTTTAATGCTTGATAACCCTGCTCAGCTAACAAACTATTATACTTCTGAGTCAATTGCATGTTGTTCATTATATGGTTTTGTTTGGAAATAATTTTCCTCAAATATTCATCATTGATGTTAGCTACATCTGGAGTGTTTCTCAGTAAGGAAACAGAGTAACTTTCCAGCATCTCATAAAACTCAGGTTCAAGTGTCTCATCAATAATAGCCATATCAGGATTTATCATTGAAGTAGCAATCAGAACTAAAGGATTAGATAAATTTGAAATTTGAGTAATTTGTCTACTGTTTTCTAGAGGTCTCACAGTCTCATATCCTCTTCCATAATTACCTGAGGGGACTGGATTAGTTACAAGAAATGGTACTTGAGAATCAATAGAGGGGCTTACCAAGGTTTTCTGGGCAAGATCATATTGTTTTTTTTCTTCTTCCTCCTTGATAGGGGTGAGGAGGTGTTGGATTGACTTGGTTGTGTCTGGATGGACCTGCTTGGGGTGTCTGTTGGTTTTGAGCCAGGTAATCCCACTGAGTGTTCAGCCAATCCCACTGCCACTTGGATACTTCCACCTTTTCTGGCTGCTGGGGAGTCGATTGCTGAAGATCCCTGTGGGGAGGAGGTTTCCTCTTCTCTTGAAGAAAAGAATCTATTTTTCTTACCTTTTCTTCTAGAGCATCTACCTTTGACCTCAATTTCAAGTTTAGTTCCTTTATAAGTGTTGACAGGTTCTTTACTTGTTGAGGCAATGGCATCTTTTTTATCTTGAAGCCTTTTGGAAGTCCTTCTGGGAGGTTTATAATAGGTTTCTGTTCCTGAGTTTCCACCAGAACTTCCACTTCCTCCATTTCTACATCCTGATTTGGGCAATGATTGATCAATTTGAGCTATTTTTTTAGTAAAATGGGAACTTACAGAATTAGCCTCATCATAATCAATCAAATCCAATTCTTCTTCACATGCAGCAGGGAGACCTTGATCAGTCATTTCTAGTTTTTACTTCAATGAGAGAGGAGAAAATAAGCTCAATTAATTTATATTTTTACTTTATATTAAAAAGAAAAATAATAAAATAAAAAATTTTTAGGATAAAATAAACTAAAATAATAATCAATTTATTAATTCAAAACAATTTAAAACCAGGATTATAATATAATCAACTGAAGAAATAAATTAAAAATTTTTATTAATAATTTTAATTAATTATTTTCAGGATTTAAATCAACTAATTTTCTTACCAGGGCTTCATGTCAACTGAAGTAATTAAATATGAGTTTTATTAATTAACAAAAATTTATTGAACTACCAGGACTCAAGGTCAACTGAAGTAATTAAATATGAATTATTTATTAATTAAAAAAAATATTATTGTTAGTACAATTTGTCAACTGGAACAATTAAAATTTAAATTAATCAGGACAAATGTCAACTGAAAAATTATAATAATTAATATTAAAATATAAGTATTTTATTACTTCTGGGACTAAGGACACTTATTGCTCTATTATGGTCAACCAGGAAAAATAAAAAAATATAATAATAAAAATAAATTCCAAATTACCAGACACCTCCCCCTGTAAAATGAGAAAATTAATGCCACTTACAGAGTGCTGAGTAAAAGGAAATACATAGCAAATGAAGAGTGAAAAGTAACCCACAAATAGTAATATCAATAATTACCACAATATATACGACGTTTAGTCAGTATATGAACCTAAGTTTTGGAGCGCAGTTCGATTCCCGTTTGCAGCAAAAACTTTTGTCACGTGACGTATGACGTTCATCGTTTTCTTGCCTCTCTCGTCCTTTACAGTTACTCATACACCGATGGTCCCTTTGATTACGCCTCAATTAACGTTGCACCGTCAATATTTCAGAAAGGTTCCCAATTTCCAAGGTCCCCTTTTGGTCTAGAAGATTTGGTACGGGGTTTTTACGAGGATTTTACGGGTTATAATGGATTCTCAACAAGTGGTACATATTCCTTTATCAAAGTGATTTATTTACTCAAGTAAAAGAGGTAGATTTAAAATATTGATATAATTTATAGATCAGAGCTATGTTATTGTAAATACTAGTGTTATAAAATATAGGAATAAGTTTTTATGTTTGTAATTTTAATAAAATAATGTAGTAAAGGAATGACAGAAAATCACAAAAAGGAGGGGCCTCTTATAGGCAAAATGTGAGAAAACAAAACACAGGATTAATATCTCCTAATACAAGAGTATGAGAGGGAAAAGTTAAATAAAAGAAAGTATGTGAAATAATAGAATCTATACTAAATGGAGCGTCAAGGAAGATATCAGTATTATTTGAAATAAAACTTAAGTTTCTCTTGATTGTCACATTTAATACTAAACATTTGATTTTAAAATGTAGATTCAACGGTATTTACAATTCTTTATAAAAGAATTTGAATTTTTTAGAATTTTTAATTATTTTTTAATACTAATTTTATTCCTTCTCCTCTGTATGATTGATCACCAGTGTTAGGGAATAAAGTATGTATGGGACAGGTACTTATTATCTTCTATTAATTATCTACCTTTCTTAATGTACTTAACTAGTTATTTTTAAGTAATACATAAGTAGTTTTAAATAATTAATTATTTTATTAATAAGTATTAAAAAGGTGTGGCTTCACTTCAGTAAGATAATCAATTATTTTACTGGGTGAGTCTAGTAGCCTGGCTGACAAATGTGATGCTGGTAAGTGATAAAAAACCTCTTAATACTTTACCCTGCTTTTCTTCTACTTTTTTTTAATATTTATTATCAGTCTATAACAAGTGGAAGTTGCTAAAGAGACTCTAAAGTTTGAAAAGCAAAAATACAAGCTCTCTATAAGAAGGTATGACAGGGTACATGATTTGGAAGAGAAGAAGTTCAAACTCTCTTTACGGAAGGATGATAGGAAACAAGTCTTGGAGGAGAGGAATTATGAACTCTCTTTATGGAAGGATGATAGGGCACAAGACTTGGAGGAGAATAAATTTAAGTTATCTCTAAGTATTGAAAAATTGATGAAAGAGGAGAAAACACTCCAGCATCAAGATCTCATGGAACAGATGAAATATAATCTTGATTGTGAAAAAAATTCTAAAAAGAAAGATTTCTTGATAGAATGTGTTAAATCTAATAAACCTGTTGAGGAAATTGAATGTTTGAAGAAATTGTTTGATGACTAGTTTGTTTAATTTCTCTCACACTTCAACTGATCATAATTAATTGTACATAAAATTTTATCATAATTTTCTATATTTCTTTACTCTATCCATCATTAGTTGAATTTTTACATTATAATGTTATAAATTCTTTTTTAAATAAAATTTTCAACAATTTTTAATGTTAAAAATTCTTTTTTAGTTAAAATTTTCAAGTCACATTTGAAAATTTCCCAATCCCACCCCTGCATTTGATTGAACTAAGGGGTGGGTATCACAAAAATTCCTTCAAGTAAAGAATTTTGCAAGTCTTATATGAAATTTTGGCAATACTCCCCCCTGTATTTTATTGAAGTAAGGGATGGGTATCACCAAAATTTCAAGTCATTTTTTTTTGCAAGTCTCATATGAAAATTTGGCAATACCCCCCCCTTTATTTTATTGAATGAAGGGAAGGACATCACCAAATTTTCAAGTTAAATTTTTTTTTTAAGTCTGATATGAAAATTTGGTAATACCCCCCCCCACCTTCCTGCAATTTATTGAATCAAAGAAATCAAATGGAAAAAAAATTTAAAAATGAAAATTTCTTCAACCAATTATTTTCACCAGTCCCAATCAAGTTTTCCTACTTTATATAATAGCCAGTAGAACAACCTAAGATCAGATGCACCATTATAAAAAACCAGTAATCTTTTGTGATACAACTTTAAAAAATAATTGGAAGAGACAAATCCAAAATTAAATGAAAAAATATAAAAAATGAAAATTTCTACAACCAATTATTTTCACCAGTCCCAATAAAGGTTTCCTATTTTATATAATAGTCAGTAGAACAACCTAATTCCAGATGCACCATTATATAAAACCATTAATCTATCTTGATGTAACTTTAAAAAATTATCGGAAGAGAAAAATCCAAAATTAAATGAAAAAAATGAAAAAGGAAAAATAAAATTGAAAAAAAGGAAAATAAAATTGAAAATTTAAAAAAATTAAAAAAGATAAAAAAAATAAATTAATAAAAATTAATAAATGAGAATAAAAAAGAAAAAAAAAGGAAGAAAATATTTAATTATAGAAAAAAAATTATAATATTTAAGTTACCATACTTGACAGATCTACTAAGAAAATCTTTTTTATCTAAATTTTTTTTTGATTATTAATATGATTAATAAGACCTTCATTTATTTGGAATGAACAGCCAAAATTGATAAATTCATGACAAGAAACTATAGTTGTAGGTGCTTAAGTTTTTTGATGTCAATGTTGAGAAGAATTCCATATAGCCTCAACTATTCCATTGGTACTACCAAAATCAATAATACATTTATGGTCAGGAAAATAAAGGCCATGTCTGTCAGCCAGGCTGCTAGACTTACCCAGTAAAATAATTAATTATTAACTAAATGAAGCCACACCTTTTTATTTCTTATATATTATTAATTATAATATATTTACTTTAAATTACTTGTAATAAATTAAATAGTTACAAAAAAGTAAAGTTAGTAAATAATTAAATTTAATAAGAAATATCCTTTATATTTATATTTATATTTTTATTATTTTTATTTCTAACACCGTGCTCAATGAAAGGTTAAGATAAATAAATACTTAATATTAAAATCAATATTAATATTGAAATAAAAATAAAATATACAAAAAATTCAAATTACTTATTTAAAATTAAAACTTACTGTAATTTTAAGTAAAACAATTTATTTCTGACATATTCTGTAAATACAGATTTTGAACATGTTCTTTCTAGAACAATATTATTATTTGAAAATTTCTTCTTGGAATTTTCTTTCTTCTTCAATCATACTCCTGTATATAGAATTTAAATTCTGTGCTTTGTCTCTTATTTGCCTATAAAAGGCCTCCCTTTTTTGTTGTTTTGGAACATTCCTTCATTACTTACTTATTTTCTTACACCATTATTACAAAACAAATTATTTATTACTATCATTTATTTTTAAGAACTTCTTTCTATGTAAAACTAAATCAATAATTATAATAATATTAAAATATTTTACCTCTTTAAATTTGAGTAAATTAAATAAAGAAAAATACATACCTTGACTTTAAAAGCCCAAAAAATCCACCTATTTGCCCCGTTAAACCTCCGAAAAAATCTTCTAGACCAAGAGACCCTTCAACACTTGGGAGCCTTTCCAAATTGTCTACGGCACATTGATATCTTGAGGCCGACAACCAAGGGACCATCGAAATTGAGGTACCTGTAGGGACAGGTGGACGACAAAAAGCACAAATGTCATCAACCACGTGACTTAATTTTTTTCTGTGAACGGGAATCAAACTGCACTTCAAAGTTTAGATTCATATATTGGAAATAGTCGTATATATTTGAGGTAATTATATTAATTACTATTCGGGGGTCACTTCTCACTTTTCATAGTCTACGTATATCTTTTTACTGAACACTCTTAAAGTGGCATTAACTTGCTCATTTTACAGGGGGAGGTGCATGGTAAATAAAATATTTTTTTTCCTAGTTGACCAAGATAGAACTATATTGTTCTTAGTCCTAGAAGTGATATAAAAATTAAATTAATTATATTATATTTTCTTTTATTTCAGTTGATCTTTGTCCTGATAAATTAAAATAATATATTTTTGTTTCACCTGACGAATTGTCCTGGCAATAAATTAGTATTAAAAATTAATTAAAATTGATTATATTAAAAATATTTCAGTTGGCAATAAGTCCTGAAAATTAGATTATCTCAGTTGACATTAAGTCCTGGTAATTAAAATTATTCTCAGTTGACAATAAGTCATGGTAATAAAATTTTTCAGTTGATTTTAATCCTGATAATTATCAAAATTTACATTACTAATTAAAAATTTATTTTATTATTTCAGTTGATTTATTTTAATCCTGGTTATAAAATTATCTTAAGTTAATAAAATTTTTGATTATTATTTCAGTTGATTTTTTGTCCTGAAAAACCTTATATTTTAAATTATTTAAGTTGATTCCAAAATCCTGATAATTAATTATATAGTAGAATTTTTTGTTTTCTCTTATTTTTCTATAAATAAAGAAAAAATAATAACTAATTAACTCTTAATAATTCTTTCTCTCAGTTCATGTTAATTTAAACTATGACTGATCAAGGTACTTCTGCTGGCTGTGATGAGGAACTGGACTTAATTGATTATGATGAAGCTTCTTCTTTAAATTCTCCTTTGACTACAAAATTGGCCCAAATTATTCAATTACTGGACCAATCAGGATGTAGAAATGCAGGAGGTGGAAATATTAGTGGAGACAACTGCTCAGGACCAAAATCCTTCTATCAACCCCCCAGAAGAGCTTCCAAAAGGCTTAAAAATAAAAAAGATGCCCTTAACTCAGAAAGTTAAAAATCTCTCCACTCATATCAAGGAATCGAGGACAGAAAACCTCAAGCTGAGGTCAAAAACAGATTCTCTAGAAGAAAAGGTAAGAAAGATAGAGTCCTTCCTTCAAGAGAAGAGGAGACCTCCTCCTCCCCCCAGGGGCCTTCCACAATTGGCTCCCCAGCAACAAGAAAAGGTGGAAGTGTTAAAATGGCAGTGGGATTATCTGTCCCAGCAGCAACAACCACAAGTACCTCAGGCAAGTCCATCAAGAACCAATCAGCTCAACCCCACACCTCCTCACTCTTATCAAGGAGGAAGAAAGAGAAAAAACAACCACATTCAATTCTTGCCCAAACCATGGTAAGCCCCTCTATTGAATCTCAAGTACCATTTCTTGTTGCTGATTCAGTTCCTTCAGGTAATTCTGGAAGAGGAGATGAAACTGTGAGACCAGTAGAGGCTGATTGTAGTAGACAAATTTCTCAATATTCTAATGTATCTAATCCTTTGGTTTTGATTGCTACTTCAATGATAAATCCAGATATGGCTGTTGTTGATGAGACACTTTATCCTTAGTTTTATGAGAGTCTGGAAAGTTATTCTGTTTTCCTATAGAGAAATACTCCAGATGTGGCAAAAATTAATGATGAATATTTTAGAGATATTATTGCTAAACAAAATCATATTATGAAAAAAATACAGTTGACTCAGAAATTTAATAGTTTGTTAACTGAACAAGGTTACAAATCATTGAATAGTGAATTACAGAGAGTTTCTGATGATTTATTTAATTACAAAGTAACTCATGAAAAGAAAGTTGCTTTATGGCAAAATATAAAAAATGATTTGTCTAAATTACAAGATACTGTGTCCATCTGTTTCCAGGAGCTAGAGGGAAATAATTTGAACTTGAAAAGATTGAGTGACCATTATTCATCTTTTCAAAATAAGAACCAGTTATCTTTTGCAACCATCAATGAGAGTTTATCTAGTCTTCCAAGAGTCAAAACCAGATTACAACCATTGAAAGGAAATTGAATTCATTGTTTCATGATCAAAAGTTTTCTGACATTTCTTTGAAATAACATATGGTTCAGGATACCCCAATTTTACATGTTCCTAGTTCATCCAAAGTGAAATTAGTTCCAGAAATGCCTGTTGATATCACTGAGTTTCCATCAAAAATTGATGATGTACCAGGATCTTTCACAGAAGGATTAAAGAATGAAATTACTGCCCAATGAGAGAAATTAAAGCTCCTTCTTACCCAGAAACAAGCTTGTAATAGGGGGTATCAATGTTCAGGGATCTGCAATTAGGGATCAGGCATTTTTTTTGCCCAGATCCGACATTAATAATTGTGGAAGATTCTTATCCACTAGCCCCAGGGCTAGTGGATAAGGAATCCATGATAATACATTATCCCACCTCTTATACCCCAATTTCCATTCCTAATTCCTGATCCCAAACTCATCTCATCCATGATTGATTTGCAAGAAAGTCACATGACTTATAATTGCTGATGCCATCCTTAAGTCTTTCCTCACTCTATGCTACTTAATTTTGGTGGCAAACACCTGAACTTTTTTTCTATTTACACACCCTCATTTCTTTTTCAAATTCATAGTTTATTCCTTTTTTTTAAATATTTCCTTTGTAAATTAACATAAGTTTCTGATCCTATCCTTCCCTCGTGTTCCCACCAATTCCACTACACCTCAAATCTTCCTTTCTGCCTTCCCTTCCACATTCACTAGAAGCCCCACTCCTCAAAATTACCTCGCTCTCCATCTCTTCATCTCCACTAAACACCCCAGAACACCCTTTCAACTTTAATTGATGCCCCACCCCTTTAATCCATGTTGCTTTACTCCCATTTGCCTCCAATAGAAACCCCACTCCTCAAACTTACCTCTCTCTCCATCCCTTCATCTCCACTAGACACCCCAGCACACCCTTTCAACTTTAATTGATGCCTCACCTTTCAAATCCACCTCTCTTTACTCCCTTTTGCCTCCAATAGAAAACCCACTCCTCAAAATTACCTCGCTCTCCATCCCTTCATCTCCACTAGACACCCCAGCACACCCTTAAAACTTTAATTGATGCCTCACCTTTAAAATTTACCTGGCTTTACTCCCATTTGCCTCCAATAGAAACCCCAACACACCTTTTTAACCAAACTTGATGCCCCAACATCAAATCCACCTCTCTCCTTTCCTCTTCACCTCCAATTGACACCTCATCACCCAAAAATTAGCTCTCCACCCTCTTATGTGCTTCTTCAGTACCTTGAACATATATTTAATTTGTTCACATTAATCAAGATTTAGAAAAAAAGTTAATATTAATACCAACTATCACATTAACCTTTACTTATAGACATCATTATAGAGAAAAAATATATATTTCAAAAATTTTGGGTGTAACAGAACTGTAATTTTTGTATTCAGGAAACTTACAAAAGATTCAGGTCAATAATTTTCTAATATTTTTTGGGAACAAATTTACTTTTTTACTTATTTATGGCATGAATGATAACTTTTGGCCCTTTTGATATTTTTTGTGGACGTTTTATACTGGTGTGGCATCTTTAATGTTGGATGCATCACCCAAAAAAGCCTAAAAACCCCTAATTAGGGCCAGGAAAGTGCTGATACAGGCAAAAAAGTATTAAATAATTTTTGGAAAAAAGGCCAAGCAATTATGGTTTTGCTGAATATATAATTGTACAAATTAAAGTGACTGTTTGTCAGACTTTTAGTTACTTTTTGGAGATGCTTAATGGTGTGAAATATAATAATTTTTTTATTCATTGGTTCATAATTTAAATATTTATTAGCTATTTTCTTCAAACAATGTTCATTTTTATTATATTGGGCTATTAAATTATATATCCTGTCCCATAGACTATTTCCGTTATTGCAAAACAGTTGTCTGTATCATAAACTTATTTTAATATATTTGTATTACTTTTCTTTATTCATCTCTATGAATTTAATATTTCATACTTTAAGATTATCATTATTTTTGTGGAGATGAAGTGAAGAAGAGAATATTGGATGTAAAGGTGGAGGGTTTTTGGTTGGAGGCTATGGAGAGGGTGTAGAGTTAATTTTTTCATGATGAGGAAGGGAGAAAGACGGATTTGATTCTTGGGGCATCAAGTTTGGTTAAAAAGGTGTGTTGGGGTTTCTATTGGAGGTAAATGGGAGGCAAGTGAGGTGTATTTGAGGGGCCAGGTATCAATCAAAATTGAAAGGGTGTGTTGGGGTGTCTAGTGGAGATGAATGGATAAAGAGTGTGGTAGGTTTTAGGAGTGGGGTGTCTATTGGAGGCAAATGGGAGTAAAGTGAGGTGGATTTAAGGGGTGGGGCATCAATTAAAGTTGTAAGGGTGTGCTGGGGTGCTAGTTGAGATGAAGGGATGGAGAGCAAGGTAATTTTGAGGAGTGGGGTTTCTATTGGAGGTAAATGGGAGGCAAGAAAGGTGGATTTTCAGGGTGGGAAATCAAGTAGAGGTGAAGCAGTGAGGTGGAGTCTCTTTTAGAGGAGGAAAAAATAAAAATAATACAGCAGTATCCTGGTTAGAATCAGTAGCTCGTCACATAAAATTGAAAATCTATTTACCATCTACTTCCCATAAGATAGGTCTAACACTGCCTCTCAAGTCTGGAGGTTGAGAAAGATCATACCATTTCTGTTCAAAATATGCTATTAAATTATACAATGCTAAATTTTTTGATTCATAGATTGAAAATATTTTCTTTCTTACCACATAGGGGAGGTTCTGGCCCGGAATTCAAGATGTTGGTGAGAGAGACTGTCTATGGTAAAGAGGATTGGTCATTTCAATGAAGAATTTTTCAGGGTAGATGACAGGATGGGATGAGGGTAGGAGTGCCCAGCAAGGTGGGAAGGCTGGGATATCCAGAAAGTTGTCCAAGATGTGGTTATGTAATATTGAGGATAAAAATGTTGGATAAGAGGTGAACATTGACAAGTAAAGTTTCTAATAACCCAATTATTAGCAAAAATAATTGCAGAAGATAATTGGGGTATGCAGATTATTTTTTGCAATTAATTTAATTGCGGATCGGTCAACATTGATACCCCCTAATAAGGAGAAGACATCAAATCAAAAGAATTGGCCAAAAATTGACCAGTATCCAACATTTGATGGTGACTCTTCCTCTGATTGGCAGCAGTTAATTTGCAGGATTGATAACTTAAAAAATTCTTTCAAACTCCCAGATGAGGAAATTGTGTCTATATAAATTTCTTTTGTTACCAATGTAGCCCAAATGTGGTATGAATCGGTTCTCTTGGATAAGAATGACTACTCATGTGAAGATTGGAAAAAATTCATTAAAGCACAATTTGGTGGCTCCAAGTTTAGGATAGCTCAACAAAGGCAGTATGAAGAAACCAGATATAGCTCTTCTACTGAAAAACCTATTGAGTTTCTGATGAAACTTGAAAAAATCTTGAGGGCAATGGACCCAAATATGGAGTTTGAGTTATGGAATGACAGGATCCTCTATAAATTACCAATGTCTTTGAGAGACTTGATAGATGCTAGGACTGAGTTCTCCAGAGAACCTTCTTCTTTCATTAATACTTGTAATGAGATCCTTCTAAACAACAAGTATGATGCCAGAAGATTCATTCCTAGAACTCCTTTGGAGAAACCCTCCAATTACCAACATAAACCTCTGGAAAAGTTTGGTAAACCTTCTGCCCCTGTTGCACCTAGAAAGTATGCAACAAACAATTACTTCAAGTGCAGAAAGCCTTGGAAGAAATGCCATGTTTGTGACAAGAAGATAAATCTTGTTTAAAAAACTGAGGAACATGCTGATGACACAATAGCACTGGATGATACTTCAAGTGATTGTGCCAGCAATATTTCATATGAATCTCAGCAGGAAATTTTGAAGCTGGAAGAGGATATTCATTATTTAATTACTTTTAATATTGAGATTATTGATTTATCTACAGTAGAGGATTCTGAGATCAAAAAAAACCTTGAGGATAGCTCAATTTTTATTGCCCCTCTCAAGACACCAGTCTTTATCAATGAAACCAACATTGAGGTTGTTTTAGATTCTAAAGCTGGAGGAAGTGTAGTATCTGAAAAATCACTTGCTTCAGTGGACCAAGATTATAAATCAAACCTTTTGCCTATCATTTCTGAAAATTGGAGAGGTTATGGCTCTGTTTTGTCCCCCATTGGTTAATACAAAGCCACAGTGTTTTTCAAATATAACAATGGTTTTGTAAGAGCTATATGTGATTTTGTTTTCATTAAAAATGATAATATAAGCAGTTGTTTTATTATAAGAAGTGATATTTTAACCAAGTAAGGCATTAAATAGGATCCTTCAAACAAATGCTTCACAATGGGGTTGAATCGGAAGAGAAAATTTAAGATTTCCTCCCTCAGAAAATTATTAACACCAGAATCAAACACATGTAATTCTGTAGTTGAATATAATGGAAGATCTACGAAAGGAATTCCTGTACTTGTGTCTGAAATTTACAATGCTTCTTTTTGAGAACAACTTTCTGGTGAGGATAAAGATTCCATCATTAAATTGATAAAGTCTTTTCCTATGGCCTTTGCTCATGGGCCACATGAATTAGGATTGGTTAAAGAAGAAATGAAACTTTTATTATCTTTCCCATTAACTGAAATACCACCTAGTTTAAAGAAGAAGCCTCATCCTGCTTCTCCCACAAAGAGAAAAGATATTGAAGACAATATCTCTACCCTTTTATAAATTAATATTATTGAAAAGGTAGTTGAAACACCTAAATATTGTGTTATCTCACCTGTCCTAATTTCTTATGAGAAAGATAAGGCCAGGTTATGTGGTAATTATAGAGCATTAAACACTTATACTGTTGATGATATCAATATTTTACCCAGGATTAGCTCTATACATGCTACCCTACAAGGTGCTAAATATATCAGCTGTTTAGATGGTAACAAGGGATATAACCAGGTACCTGTTGAGAAGAATTCTCAGAATTTTCTGATTATTGCTACTCATATGGGTATTTATAAGTATGCTAGGATGCCATTTTGGCCCTAAAAATGCCCCTCCAGTTTTTCAAAAAGTAATGGATAACACATTCCATCAAGAAATAATTGAAGGATGGTTGTTGGTTTATATTGATGATATCGTTATATTCTCTAAAACATTTGAGGACCATCTTAACCACCTGTGTAAAGTGTTCAACAAGATGGATGAAATAAATATGACACTTTCTTTGAAGAAATGCAAATTCAGTTTTTTTTCTTTAAAAGTAATTGGTCATGTTGTTTCAGGGTTACAGATATGTGTTGACCAAAACAAAGTGGCAGCCATACAACAGGTGAAGGCTCCTACTACAGTTAGAGAGCTTCAGATTTTCTTGGGAATGTGTGGATACTATAGAAAGTATATTAAAAATTACCAGGTCATAGCCTTACCCCTTACCCAATTGACTATGATGGATTTTGCTTTTGTCTGGAATAGTGAAAGGCAAATAGCTTTTGACACTATGAAACATTGTTTGATGTCAGCACCAATTTTTGCTTTACCTGACTTTAATAGACCATTTGTTTTATACACTGATGCCAGCTTTATTGGTCTTGGTGATGCCCTCCATCAGAAACAAGTGATGAATGATAAAGTATCAGAAGTAGTAATTTGTTATATTTAAAGAACCTTGAGAAAAAGTGAATCGAAATATGGTGCCACTCAACCTGAGTGTTTAGCAGTAGTGTGGGCTTTAGAGAAGCTACATTATTACCTGGATGACCAGATATTTGAATTTTTCACTGACTGCAGTGCAGTAAAATCCCTCTTTAACTTGAAAACACCTAACAGAAATAGGTTCAGATGGCAGTTAGCTGTTCAAGAATACAGAGGAAGAATAACAATAATTCATAGGGCTTGTATTGTTCACTCAAATGTGGATATGTTATCAAGGTTAACTTTACCAAATAATGACTTAAATCTTGCATATAATCCTAAGGATGAAATTATTCATATTCATGTGATATATGTGGTTTATATGGAGGAAGAGCTATTTCATCTTAATCTTGATTCATATGATAAGGACACTAACTTAAAAAATTTATGCACCATATTAAATGATCCAAAGAGTGCTTCAATACAAGCATTAATTTATACCCTTCCAACAAAGTACATGAAGGCTTTAGAAAAAGGTAAATTCTCAATTGATGAGGGATATTTGTATTATAGAAGAAAGTTGAGTAGTGTTATTGTTATTCCTCCTTCTTTGAAAGAAATCATCTTTATAATTTGTCATGATGACATATTTACTGGACATTTTGATCTTAAAAAAAGAATGATCAGAATTAAAAACACTGCTTGGTGGGTTAATATGTCTGAAGACACCAAACTATATGTTGAATCCTGTGATTCTTGTCAAAAATCAAAAAGATTGACTGGTAAAAGAGCTGGATTGATGCAACATATTGAATATCCTGATGCACCATGGCAGATAATAAAATTGGACTTTGTAACAAGATTACCAATTTTTGGGAAAGAAAGTTATAACTCTTGTTGGGTTATTGTGGACAGATTCACAAAAATGTGTAAATTTATCCTGACTTACAAGGATGTTTCCACTAAAGAATTAGCTTTCTTATGGTGGTCTCATATGTTTAATACTTCTGGATTTCCTAAAGCCATAATCTCTGATAGAGACCCTAAATTTACTTCTGAATTTTGTATTTCTCTGATGGATGTTTGTGGTTGTTATATGAAACTTTCTACCGCCCATCACCCCCAAACTGATGGATTAGCTAAAAAAATGATTCAGACCTTGGAGGACATCATAAGAAGGTATTGTGCCTTTGGCCTTGAGTATAAAGACAATGACAGATTCACTCATGATTGGTTTACCTTACTTCCTGGGTTGGAATTTGCTTATAATAGCACTGTTCATTCTGTTACTCAAATAAAGCCTTTTGAGCTCTGGCTTGGATATGTTCCTAATACTACAGCCCAAATTCTCAATAAGAAAATACCTAAATTGGATTTACATCTTGGTGTTAAATTTTTTCTTCAAATGCAACAACTTTGCAGAAGTCATGCTCAAAAATGTATTGAAAAATCATTTGAATATGAGAAGAAGAGGTGGGACAAATCCCATAAAGAATACACTTTTAAAATGGGTGATGAAGTGTTGATTTCTACAGTCCACTTCACTTTACAAGGTAATAACAAATTGAAAGACCCATTTGTAGGTCCATTTGTTGTTAGAAGAATGGTTGATGATAATGCAGTTTAAGTTATTTTGCATTCTCCATATGACAGAAAACATCCTGTTTTTTCAATATCTCTTTTGAAGCCTTACACATCCAATAGTGATTTATTTCTCAAAAGGAGGGGAAGACCAAAAAAGACCACTAATGAAATCAATGAGACAGCAGAAATTGATAAGATTCTTAATGACAGAATAGTTACTGCTGAACAAGGTACTGAATACTTATTGAGATTCCTTATTAATCTTCTGAATATGATTCTTGGATACCTGGGAAGGAGATATCTAATCTTCCTACTCTACTTAGGGAATATAAAAAGAAAAAAACATAGCATTTTTTTATTGTTTTTTAAGAGTGAGGGAGTGTCAGCCAGGCTGCTAGACTCACCCAGTAAAATAATTAATTATTTACTGGTTGAAGCCACACCTTTTTATTTCTTATATATTATTAATTATAATATATTTACTTTAAACTTACTTGTAATAAATTAACTAGTTACAAAAAAGTAAAGTTAGTAAATAATTAAATTTAATAATAAATGTCCTTTATATTTTTGTTTTTATTTGTATTATATTTTCATTATTATTATTTTTATTTCTAACACCGTGCTCAATGACAGGTTAAGAGAAATAAATACTTAATATTAAAATAAATATTAATATTGAAATAAAAATAAATATATACAAAAAATTCAAATTACTTATTTAAAATTGAAACTTACTGTAATTTTAAATAAAACAATTTATTTCTGACATATTCTGTAAATACAGATTTTGAACACGTTATTTCTAGAAAAATATTATTATTTGAAAATTTCTTCTTGGAATTTTCTTTCTTCTTCCCTCATACTCCTGTATATAGAATTTTAAGTCCGTGCTTTGTGTCGGCCGGTCGTCTAGAAGATGGTGAGGAAAAGAAGAAAGGTAAAGAAGAAGAGGGGGAAGTATAATAAAAAATAAAGAAATAAAAATAATAAAAAAATATAATGATTCTGAGATAGAGAGAGGCGACGAGTATCCTTGGGAGTTAACACAATGGTGAGGCTTATTAAATTATAATATATTTTGTTTAAAGTAAGTATTATTTTCTCTGTGCGGCCAACACTATTATTACTATTAGACTTAATGCAACCTGTAGTTAGTCATATAAAATTTAAATTAGAATTGTAATACTAATAAAAATAATAATAAACCGGTAATATTAAAATATGTTCAAGTTTGGAGTGTATAGTAAGTGATGAGGCTACAGGGGATTATCCAAGGCCCTTTTATAGGCAATGGTTCCTCTGAAGCGCCACTATATTTGTAAATACAAGAATAATAATAAGATGAAACAAGAATATTAAAGAATAAGTGAAACATAACAATGTAGAGAAAAATATGAAACAAATAATTAAAACCCCAAATAAGAATCAAATTTTCCCACAATTAATTCCCAGATCAGTAAGTAAAAATAGTGAATAACTAAACAAGCCTGGGACATAGGAACTATGAGAAAAATAATTCAAAACAGGTGGTACAGTCTGATTTAAGGATTTTCAAGTTAAACAAGAAAAAATATTTTGACGCAACAAAATATGTAATCAATTTCAATTTAGTATAAAGAAATTAATTAGTTGTTCCAACTATGTAATTAAATAATTAATTTAAATGAAACAAGTAATTAATTTATTACTAAATTAAGTTGAGAAATTTAATACTATTTTTTAAAATAAGTATTATAATTTAATTTTTTATTGACACAATTAAGGGTCCAAAAAACAGCGGCAATAATTATGGATAATAGTATATGAAAAAGGTATATTTTAATAATTAAATTTAATTAATTAAAGTAATTACAATATAAGATAAACACTTGAATATAATTATCTTATAAGTTTTTAATTGATTAATTTATAATCATTAAATAAACAATGTGCCCTTTGTTATGGAATTAAATGCTTTTAAATTATTTTATAATAAAATCAAAATAATATTTACTTTATTTATATAAATAAAATATTAATATAAATTTATTATGTAATATAATATTAATTTTAAATGCATACTCTGTAATTATTATGCCTTTATTTAACTCTAATAAATTGTATGTTTATTTACTGGGCTCCTGGGACAGCCTGGCTGACACTTTGTCTCTCATTTGCCTATAAAAGGCCTCCCTTTTTTGTTTTTTTGGAACATTCCTTCATTACTTACTTATTTTTTACACCATTATTACAAAACAAATTATTTATTACTATCATTTATTGCTTTAAGCACTTCTTTCTACGTAAAACTAAATCAATAATTATAATAATATTTAAAATATTTGATGTCTTTAAGTTTGAGTAAAGTAAATAAAGAAAAATACATACCTTGACTTTAAAAGCCCAAAAAATCCACCTATTTTCCCTGTTGGACCTCCAAAAAAACCTTATAGACAAAGAGACCCTTTGAAAATGTCCCTCATCAGAAGAGGGTGATGGAATAGGAACACCAGTCTCTGGATTAATATAAGAGCAAATTCCAAATGTTATACAATTCTTATCATGTTTATCTAGATGAATATTATTGAAGAATCCTTTATAAGTGATGATAACATTAGAACAAAACCATATGCATTTATTGCTTCTTCCCATTAAGGATCAGACCAATTTGGTAAACCAGATTTTAAAGCAAGTTGATGGTTTTTTGAAAAGCTTTAATACATACTTTTTTAAATCAATTTGCTAAGAAAATATTAAATGATCCTAAAGAGTTCCATCATTTCAGATCTTCTTCCATTTGCTCCAGTTTCAAATTTTTCAATAAAGAATAAATTCCAGAAATATATGACAAAATTAAAAATTACTTATAATAAAAAAATATTTAGACACCAAAAGAAACTCCTTGATCATATCCTGGTTGCCAACCAAAACCTTTCATGAAATCAGATATCATATTTTTATTTGATAAGGGTTGTCAAAACAAAGCCATTTGATAGATGGTAGAAATTAAATCAAGAAGCTGACAAAAAACTTCATTTTTCCCCATTAAATGAATGAACTTCTAAGATGAATTGAGGTTTGTATCCATTATTGAAAACTGAAACAATGAGATCTATACCGCCTTCTGTAAGGTTTTTGATGTTTTTGAAAAAAAAAATTTCTTAAGATTTGATATTGAAGTCTTATAAAATTTGAGATTTTCCAAATTTCCAAAGAAGGTTTTGCAAAATATCTTCATCCTAATCTATTTTCTATCACTACTTAATATGGGGGGCGGACTCACTAGCGAGTCCGCAACCTTTGACCCAAACTCACCACAGATTGAACACACATTCACCACGGGAAATCTAGGGGTGAATTGCTAGCAATCCCCTCTCTTGAAATTTAGAGTGTCTCTTAAATATTCCAGGTTTATGAATACTTTATAAACATAAGTAAATTAGAGTTAGATTTACATTTATTCTCAGATTGATTATAGAAAGAATATCAACTGCTTCCAAATTATGCACAAGTTGATCCTCCAGAACTTGATTTTGGTCCTCTGATGAGCACAAATTGAGCACAAATTGATCTATCCTAACCTTATGCATATATAATAATTCAGGATACTTGCTCTATTAAATTTGATAATAAAATAAAATATTGATGAATTTATATAAAAAAATTATTATGTAAGATATTAAATTATAAATTTAGGCATCATAGGAGGGCACTTAATAGAACTTAATTATACTATGTGACACCTTAATAATGTATAACGCAGTTTGAAACATTTAAAACAAAATGAGTCATGATGGGCAATGAAATTGCTTGGACAGACACTTTCAAAATTAATACTGACCATAATACACAAGTATGAAACCTTGGCATCTATCCAATAAATGATTTCCCTTCTGATAAATGGATTTTTCTCAGTTACTCCCTGCTAAAAAGTGTCCTTCTGAGGTTTGTCTGACCTTAAGGGGGGTAATTTGGCCACATCACACTACTTCTATTTCCATGATTGACCAAAACATCATCCTCATTCCCATCTAAAGAGTTGATCTCATCTGACTGTGGCTGATCAAAGGGGTCCACCACAAGTTTAGCCAAAATTTTGGTGAACACTTTTTTGATGGATAGTGACTAACTGGTGCTTTCCGAAATTGTCCACCTCAAGTTAGGATATACTTCAGGAGGATAAATTTATTATGAATACCAAATTAACTGAAGAAAACTTTTTCCCTAGCTACTCTGCATCATAAAAGCGTCCAACTGAGGTTTAGCCATAATTCAGGTAGACACTTTTGGAAAGGCACAGTCTTATGGGTTTAATATCTATATATGGCAATAAGTATCAGTTTTTTATCAACATGGAACTAGAATTAATTTAATATGGCCAAAGTTTCCACCTGAAGTTTGGCCAAAATACAGGTGGAAATTTGTATGAGGATTACTTGATGAAATGAAGAAGACTTGCAATTACTTTCCATCATAAAATTTTCAAACTTAAGTTTATCAAAAATTGTGGTGACACTTTTGCCAGATACAGTCATATGGGATCAACTCTCTATATGGCAATGAGAATCAATTTTTAGTCAATCATGGCATTAGAAGTAATTTTATATGGAAAAACTTTCCACCTGATTTTTGGCCAAAAATAAGTTGGAAATGTTTATGAGGAATACTAGATTAACTAAAGAAGACTTGCACCCTACTACTGTCCATCATAAAAGTGTCCACCAGAAGAATTCTCAAACTTGTGCTTGACACCTTTGGCCTGGTCCAGCCATATGGGATCAATTCTGCATATGGAAATGAGGATTTAATTTGGTCAATCATGGTACTAGAAGTAATTTGATATAGATAAAGTGTCCAACTAAATATTGGAAAAAAATCAGTTGAAAACTTCATTTATTTTTTCAAAAAATCAAATTAAGTAAAATTTTATTCCTGATGATGCCCATTTTATCCAACACCTCTTCTAAGCCTTGAAAGTAGGCATTTAGCTTGAATTTTGAATTTCATATAAAATCCCTATTATTCAACCTATTTCTTTTTATCCCTTTTTTTTCTTTTAGATATAAATTAATTTTATGTAAAACAAATAATTTTCATAATTTTTTACCTGTATTTAATAAAATTATTAAAGGTTTAACATCACCCTGTAAGCATTTGGCACATGTTTTTTTGCTATACTAATAAAAATAATAATATACTGGTAACAAAAAATTAATCAAATGATAAAATATTAATAAAACAGAAAGATCAAATACCAGTGGATATGTTTTAAAAAAATACCAGTTGCACTGAAGAAGAGCTGCACCCTAGATACTCACCATCAAAAAAGTGTCCAGCACAAATTCGGCCAAACTTGTGCTGGACACTTTTGGTCAGTTGCAGTCATATGAGATCAATTCTCGCTATGGCAATGAAAAAAATTTTTGGATAAAAAACTTCACTAGAAGTAGTTTTACATAGCCAAATTTTCTACCTAGATTTCATCCAAACCACAGGTGCACAATTTTTTATCTTTGAAAAAAATTCAATTTAGTACAATTTATCCCTGATGGCTCTCATTCACTTCAACACCTCTACTGGCTTTTGATAGTAGGAATATTACTTGGATTTCTTTTTTCATATTTGATCCCTTTAACTTAATTTTTTATTCCTAATATTGTTTTTGGATACCAATTAATAATTTTTAAAATAAACTATTTTCATATTTTTATACCTTTATTTAATAATATTATAAATGGCATAACATCACCTGGTATGCATTTGGCACATGAGTTTTTTCTATACATATAAAATTAATAATATAATGGCGACCAAAAATTAATCAAATGATATTAATGAGTGAGGAACAAATATAAAATACCAGTAGACATGTTTGTAAGAAATACTAGATGAATTGAAGAAAAATTATACCCTAGCTACTCTCCATCATAAAAGTGTCCAGCACAAGTTTGGCCGAACTTGTGTTGGACACTTATGGTCAGGTGCAGTCAGATGGGAGCAATTCTCTCTATGGAAATGAAGATAAATTTTTGATATAAAATTACACTAGAAGTAGTTTGATATGGCAAAATTTTTATGCTGAAGTTTTGGTAAAGCTCAAGTGGATTTTTTTTTTATTTTTACGAAAAAGGAAATTTAGTGCAAGTTTAGCCCTGATTGTTCTAATTTAATTCAACATCTCTTTTTTCTGTTTATGGCAGGAATTTAACTTGGATTTTAATTTTCATCTTAGATTTCTTTTATTTTACTTTATTCCTCTCATATTGCTTTTGGATAGAAGTTTATTTTTTGTAAAATAAATAATTTTCATATTTTTTTACCTTTATTTAATAATATTATAAAAGGTGTAACATCACCCAGTATTCATTTGGCACACAATTTTTTGCTATACTGATAATATTAATAATATAATGGTGACAAAAAATTAATCAATTGATAAATATGAGTGAGGCACAAAGATTTAATAACAGTGGAAATGTTTATAAGAAATTTCAGATGATTAAAAATGACTTGCACCCTGGCTACTCTTCATGATAAAAGTGTCCAGCACAAGTTTGGCCAAACTTGTGCTGGACACTTTTGGTTGCATGCTGTAAGACGCAATCAATTCTTTTTATGGAAATGAGACTTAATTATCACTCCATCATTGCACTGAAAGTAGTTTTATATAGACAAATTGTCCCATGGAAGTTTGTCCAAACCTAAGGTAGACAATTTTTTCCTTTGGTAAAAAGTAAATTTGATCCATGTTAATCTATGATGGTGCCCATTTTTCCTGAAGCCTCTACTGGCTCATGATAGCAGAAATTATACTTAATATCTTTATTTCATATTTGATCTCTTTAATTTTAATCTTACCCTTTTATTACTCCTTTAGCTTTTAAATATCAATTTTATTTTGGTAAAACTTATAACTTTCTCATTTTTTTACATTTATTATATTATATTATTAAAGTTGTAAAATCATACAGTGTACATTCATTACACATGTTTTTGCTATACTAAAAACATTAATAATATAATGGTGACTAAAAAATAATCAAATAATAAATATGGATGACACAGAAAGATCAAATACCCATAGACATTTTTAAAATAAATAAAAGATTAACTGAAGAAGACTTGCACCCTAGCTACTCTCCATCATAAAAGTGTCCAGCACAATTTCAGCTGAGTTTGTGCTGGACACTTTTGGTTGCATGCAGTCAGATGGGATAAATTTACTCAATGGAAGTTAAAATGAATTCTTGCTCAATCATTGCACAAGAAGTAGCTTTATACTGCTATACTATCCTCCTGATTTTTTGAAAAACCTCAGGTGGACACCTTTATTAATTTTAAAAAAAAGAAAAAAATATTCCAAATCTAGAACTGGTGGTGCAAATTTGGTATGAAAACTCCAATTATCTTTGATGGCAGAAATTTTATTTGAATGTTTAATTTCATATTTAATCACTTTTATTTTACTTTTTTATTCCTGTTTTTTCTTTCAAATATCAATTTATTTATTGTAAAACTAATACTTTTCATATTTGTTTTACTTTTATTTAATAAGATTATGAAAGATGTAGCATCTCCAAGTATTCATTTGGCTTACAAATTTTTTCAATACTAATAACATTAATATTATAATGGTGAAAAACAATGAATCAAATGATAAATATGAATGACACAGAAAGATCATATACAAGTGGATTTGTTTATAAGGAATACCTGATGAACTGAAGAAGACCTGCACCCTAGATACTCACCATCATAAAAGTGTCCAGCATAAGTTCGGCCAAACTTGTGCTGGACACTTTTGGTTGCATGCAGTCAGATGGGATAAATTTACTCTATGGAAATGAAAATGACATTTTGCTCAATCATTGCACAATAAGTAGTTTGATATTGCCAAAATGTCCTCCTGATAATTTTTCAAAACTCATCATGACACTTTCTTTGGTTTAACAAAAAAGAAAATATAGTGCAAGTTTAGCCCTGGTGGTGCACATTTGATCTAACACCTCTACTTGTTATTGATAGTGGGAATTTTCCTTAGATTTTTTTTCTTATTTTATCACTTTTATTTTACTTTTTTATTGCTCATATTGCTTTGGATATCAATTTTTAATTTTTAAAATAAACAATTTTCATACTCTTATACCTTTATTTAATAATATATGATTAAAGGTTGAACACCACCTGGTATTCATTTTTCACACAAGCTATTACTATAGTAATAACGTTAACAATATAATGATGACAAAAAATTAATCAAATGGTAAATTTAAATGACACAGAAAGATCAAATTCCAGTGGAAATGTTTATAAGAAATCCCTTTTGAGTTTAAGAAGATTTGCTGTATGCCTACTCTCAATTATAAAAGTGTCCAGCACAAGTTCGGCTGAGCTTGTGCTGGACACTTTTGGTTGCATGAAGTCATATGAGATAAATTCTCTCTATGGCAATGAAAATGATATTTCACTCAATTATTGAAGTAAAGAATGTTTAATATTGTAAAATTGTCCCCTGGAAGTCTTTCCAAACCTCAGGTCAAAATTTGTTAGCTATACATAAAAGTAAGTTTAGACCAAGTCTTGACCTAGGGGTCCCCAACTGTCCCAACACTACTTCTGGCTCTTGATAGTAGAAATTTTACTTGTATTTTTTATTTCGTATTTGATCCAATTTATTTTCATTTTACTTTTCTATTACTCTTTTTAATTTTAAATATCAATTTATTTTTTTAAAAACTAAACATATTCATAATTTTTTAACTTTATATAATAATATTATTAAAGTTGTAACATCACCAATTTTACATTTGGCATGCAGGTTTTTGCTATACTAGAAACATTAATAATATATATGGTGACAAAAAATTAATTATAAGATAAATATGAATGATAAAAAAAAGTTAAAAACCCAATAGAAATGTGAAAACAAAAAACTGATGTACTGAGAAACACTTCCACCCTAGCTACTTTCCATCATAAAAGTGTCCAGCACAAGTTTGGCCGAACTTGTGCTGGACACTTTTGTTCAGGTGCAGTCAGATGGGATAAATTCTCTCTGTGGAAATTAAATTAAAAAAAATGCTAAATATTTACATTAGAAGTAGTTTGGTATGGCTGAATTATCCACCTTGAGTTTTTCCAAACCTCAGGTGAAAAATTTTTTATCTTTAAAAAAAATTAAATTTTATCAAATTTAGGCCTGATGGCACCCATTTGTTTCAACACCTCTACTGGCTCTTGAAGGCAGGAATTTTTCTTGAATTTTTCTTTTTCATATTTGATCTCTTTTACTTTACTTTTTTATCACTCATGTTACATTTGGATATTAATTTATAATTTTGGAAAAGAAATCATTTTCATATTTTTTTAACATTTTTTAATAATATTATAAAAGGTGTAATATAACATGGCATGCATTTGGCGCACAAGTCTTTTCTATACTAATAAGATTAATAATATTCTAATGACAAAAAATTAATCAGATAATAAAATATGAATAACACAGAAAGATCAAATACCATTTGACATGTTTTAAAAAAATAACAGTTGCATTGAAGAAGACCTGCACCCTAGCTACTCTCCATCATAAAAGTGTCCAGCACAAGTTCGGCCGAACTTGTGCTGGACACTTTTGGTCAGGTGCATTCAGATGGGCTCAATTCTCTCTATGGCAATGAAAAAAATTATTTGATAAGAAACTTCACTAGATTTAGTTTGATATAGCTGAATTATCCACCTAGAGTTCATCCAAACCACAGGTACACAATTTTTTATCTTTAAAAAATAATCAATTTAGTACAATTTATCCCTGATGGCTCTCATTTGCTTCAACATCTCTACTGGCCTTTGATATTATCAATAATAATTGGAGTTTGTTTTTCATATTTGATCGCTTTAACTTAATTTTTTATTTCTCATATTGCTTTTGGATATCAATTAATAATTTTTAAAATAAATTATTTTAATATTTTTATACATTTTTTTAATAATATTATAAAAGGTGTAACTTCACTCAGTATGCATTTGGAACACAATTTTTTGCTATACTTATATAATTAATAATATAATTAAGACAAAAAATTAATCAAACAATATGTATGAGTGAGGCACAAAGATAAAATACCAGTAGAAATTTTTGTAAGAAATACCAGATGAACTGAAGAAAAATTCTACCCTAGCCACTCTCCATCATAGAAGTGTCCAGCACAAGTTCGGCCAAACTTGTGCTGGACACCTTTGGTCATGTGCAGTCAGATGGGATCAATTCTCTGTATGGCAACAAAAAAAATTTTTTATCAAATTTCACTAGAAGTAGTTTGGTTTAGTTGAATCATCCACCTGCTGTTCTTCCCAATATAAGGTGTATAATTTTTTATCTTTAAAGAAAAGGTCACTTATTACAATTAAGCCCTGATGGCTCCCATTTGCTTTAACACCTCTACTGGCTCTTGATAGCAGGAATTTTACCAGTATTTTTTTCATATTTGAACTCTTTGACTTTTATTTTACTCTTTTATTCCTCTTTTTACTTTTAAATTTCTATTTAGTTTTTGTAAAACTAATCCTTTCCATATTTATTTACGTCTATTGTAAAAAATTATTGAAGGTATAACTTCACATGGTATGCATTTGGCACGCAAGTTTTTGCTATACTAATAACATTAATAATATAATGGTGATAAAATATTAATCGGATGATAAATATGAAAGATACAGACTGATCAAATACCAGTAGACATTTTTATGAGAAATACAAGATGAAGGAACTGAAGAAAATTTTCACCCAAGCTACTCTCAATCCTAAAAGTGTCCAGCACAAGTTTGGCCGAACTTGTGCTGGACACTTTTAGTCACGTGCAGTCAGATGGGATCAATTCTCTATATGGCAACAAAAAAACATTTTTTTATTAAACGTCACTACAAGTAGTTTTGTTTAGCTGAATCATCCACCTGTTGTTCTTCCCAACCTCAGGTGTATAATTTTTTATCTTTAAAAAAAAGTTCACTTATTACAATTTAGCCCTGATGGCTCCCATTTTTCTCAACACTTCTACTGGCTCTTGAGAGCAAGAATTTTACTAGTATTTTTTTTTTCTTAATTGATCTCTTTGAGATTAATTTTACCTTTTTATCCCTCATATTGCTTTTGTATATCAATTTATTTTTTGTAAAACAAATCATTTTCATATTTTTTTACCTTTATTTAATAATATTATAAAAGGTGTAACACACCCGGTATGCCTTGGGCACACAAGTTTTTGCTATACTTATAATATTAATAATATAATGGTGACAATAAATTAATCAAATGATATATATGAGTGAGGCACAAAGATCAAGTACCAATGGACATGTTTATAAGAAATACCAGATTAACTGAAGAAAAATTCTACCCTAGCTACTCTCCGTCATAAATGTGTCCAGCACAAGTTCGGCCAAACTTGTGCTGGACACTTTTGGTCACATGCAGTCTGGTGTGATCAATTCTCTCTCAATCATTGAACTAGAAGTTGTTTGATATGGCTAAATGGTTCTGCTGAAGTTTTTTTAAACCTCAGATTGGCACTTTTTTGTTTTTCAAAAAAGCAATTATGGTCCAAGTTTAGCCTAACTGGTGGACATTTGCCCCAACATGTCTACTTGCTCTTGATGGCAGTAATTTTATTTTAATTTTTTTTTTCATATTTGATTCCTGTAATTTTACCTTTTTATCCCTCATATTGCTTTTGTATATCAATTTATTTTTTGTAAAACAAATCATTTTCATATTTTTTTACCTTTATTTAATAATATTATAAAAGGTGTAACATCACCCGGTATGCATTTGGCACACGAGTTTTTGCTATACTTATAATATTAAAACATAATGGTGACAAAAAATCAATCAAATGATAAATATGAGTGAGGCACAAAGATCAAATACCAGTGGACATGTTTATAAGAAATACCAGATGAACTGAAGAGAAATTCCAGCCTAGCTAACCTCCATCATGAAAATGTCCAGCACAAGTTCGGCCGAACTTGTGCTGGACACTTTTGGTCACATGCAGTCTGATGTGATCAATTCTTTCAATTGCAATGAAAATGAATTTTTCTTCAATAATTGCACTAGAAGTTGTCTGATATGGAAAAATTGTCATCCTGAAGTTTTGGTTAAGCTCCAGTGGATTTTTTTTTATTTTTACAAAAAAGCAATTATAGTCCAAGTTTAGCCTCACTGGTGGACATTTGCCCCATCATGTCTACTTGCTCTTGATGGGAGGAATTTCACTTTAATTTTTAATTTCATATTTGATCCCTTTAATTTTACCTTTTTATCCCTCATATTGCTTTTGGATATCAATTTATTTTTTGTAAAACAAATCATTTTCATATTTTTTTACCTTTATTTAATAATATTATAAAAGGTGTAACATCACCCAGTATGCATTTGGCACACGAGTTTTTGCTATACTTATAATATTAATAACATAATGGTGACAAAAAGCAATCAAATGATAAATATGACTGAGGCACAAAGGTCAAATACCACTTAATCAATAGTTCTTTTTAATATTATAAATTTTTTGATTAAATAAAATGGTAATAATGAATTATATTTTTCATCCACAATTCCACTCTAATGATTCCCACTGCACAAAAAGGGTTCACTTGGTCCTTTCTTTACTGCTTGTTCATATATTTTATTGCCCACAGTACTACAATTATTTGTAGTGATTATCCCACATCTGATTCAGGAATATTTTTAAACAATATAAGTTTTTTTTACAAAAGACCTTATCATATCCAATATCCCACAAAAAATACAACCTGTTTTTATATTAAAGCCTGTTAATTATTAAGAAATTGTTAAAATAATTAGATTAGACCCTGGCACAGCTAGATCCATACCAACTGACCTAAAGTCTTTTCAATATTGAAAACAATTAAATAAAATTATGATATCATACTAAATTATGGGCACCAACCATAATTCAGCACTTCTCATTTGCTCTGCTACAAAATCGGGGGTGTCAGTTCTGGCAAATCCGCATATACAAATCCGCACTTAAATAAGTGCGGATTTCCAAAACACACTAGCCCCAATACTGGTGGATTTCAAAATGAAATAAGTCACTTATTTCACTCAAATCCGCACTTTCTCAACCAAAAGTGCTGATTTCACCATCAAGTCCCATTTCACTGATTTGTCAGCATCATCCCATTCATACGCAGCACTCCACAGCATAACACTTCATAAATCAAAAAATTGTACATCATTTACATTTTCATATCATATCATATAAGAGTCATGCCTTCCTCACTTTCAAATCGTGACAAATTACATAAAGAAATGACTTTCATGGCTCTTGAACTGCTCTTGGACTCTGATTGCAATTCTGATTCTGATCTAGAAGAAGATTTTGTCTTTTTATTAAAAATGGCCACAAAACGTTACCTTCTTCCCAGAAAGCCTCAAGTACTTCATACCCCCAAGTACACCATCCAAACACTTCTTAAACTATCTACACCCAGTTTTAGACAGCTGTTTAGGACTTCTCAGGAATGTTTCCTTAAATTGCTTGAGCTTATTCAGGATCATCCCATATTTCACAATAATTCTCAGAAAGAACAACAATATCCTTCAATTCAATTGGCCATCACACTATGTCATTTGGGTTCAAATGGTAATGGAGCCGCTTTGAAACGTTTAGAAAATGTCTTTTATATAGGGTATGGTTCAGTTAACACTTATACAAAACGATGTATCACTGCCATCAACTCCTTGTAATCTCAACTTCTCACCTGGCCAACAAAAGAAGAGCGACTTGAATCATCTCAGGTTATGCAAGCAGAGGGCTTCCCAGGATGTATTGGTTTTGTTTTTGGTACTTCTATTCCTTTGAGCCAGAAACCTGCTCAAGGTGGAAACAATTACTTTCACATTCTTGTCAAAAATTTTCACCAAAATATTTACAAGTCAAAATAATTCTATATCTGTTTTAAAAAATTGGCAATTCTCTCCCCTGCATTTTATTGAAGCAAGGAGTGGATATCACCAAACTTTTTCTAAGTCATCAATTTCACATGTCAGATTTGAAAATTTGGCAATACCCCCCCCCTGCATTTTATTGAAGTAAGTGGTGGAAGTCATCTAAATTTAATAGAATTACGTAAATTATTAAATAAATATCTAATATATATCAATTTCCCTAGTTTAAAGTAATGACAATCCCTCGAACCAAAATGCAGACCAAGTCTAGAAACAAAAGTTTGGGACTTTCCACAGGTATAGGCTAGAGGAACCCCATGAAACAAATAAATGTTATCATGATTACCATTTATACAACACAAGGTCGTTGGCCCATTACTTTTGTTGAGGAAATTGATACATAAAAAATATTTATTAAAAATTTACGAAAAAATATAAAATTTTCGATGACAACTCTAATCCCCATTCTTTTTGGATCTAAAAAAAATTTTTTTTAATTGATTAACTTTACCTTCTTTCATTACCTTATTGATTCTTTGAATCAACTTATGACTGATTTGAAATGAGCAACCAAAATGTGATAAATCTTGACAGGATTCCAAACCAGGAGGAGCTTTGGTCGTTTGATGATTATCCTTAGAAGAATTCCAAAGAGTTTCGATGATACCATTTCCCAAACCAAAATCAATGATGCACCGGTGGTCTGGAAAATATAAACCATGTCATTTGATTTTAGCTGGAGATGGTATTGGTTGGCCAGTAATCAGTTTGATATCTGAGAATATACCAAAAGTAAGAAAATTGGTGTCCTTGGTATCAGTGTGAATTTTATTGTGAAATCCAGAATGAGTGATAATAACATTAGAAAATAAAAGATATTCGTGGCTGATATCTTCCCATTCGGAGTCACACCAATTCGGTATTCCAACTTTGGTTGAAAGTTCATGATTTTTTTCAAATGCTTTATTACAGTGCTTTTTGAGTCGAAGAGCAAGAAAAGAGTTAAAGGAAGGTAGAGTGTCCCATAAGCGAAAATCTTCATCTTTTTGAGCTTTAGTGATATTCTTGAGCAACGAATACATGCCTAGATAATAATCATATAAGAGTTTCAGAATCCTTATCCTCTAAATATGCAATATAAAAATGTGAAATAAGACAAGTGAAATTCGGAAAAAAGGCTCAACTTCAAAGGTCAAAATCTCAGCAACCACTGAACCTAATTCAAACCTGTTTGAGGGAAATGAAAGATATGCTTTAGTAGAATCTTCAGTTAAAGGACATGTGATTTAAATAAACCTAACCCTAATTTGTTACATAAAAAAATGAAATAAAAATTTAAATTGGGAAAAAAAAGGCTCAACTTTAATGGTCAATATCTCAGCAACCACTGAATCAAATTCAAATCTGTTTGTGGGAAATGAAAGGTAGCCTTCAGGAGAATCTTCAGTAAAAAGAACATTAGATTTGAATAAACCTAACCCTAATTCCGAGTCTGATTTTCAAAATTTTACAAAAACTTGAAAAGTGGTAATGAAGATGAGATCAAAAGGAGTTTTATAAGTTCACTGTTATCCAGATAAGAGTCATACATATATTTAAGTATGAACTTTTCATAAAAGGAATGAGATATCATATAGGCATGAAAAAAAGGAGATGAAACTTACCTTGATTGAAAAGTAGGAAAAATAGAGTGAGAAAGATTGATATTGGAATTGTGGGGAAATTGAATATGGAGTAAGTGAAATGCATAAAGAATGTGCAATGTATGTGTTTCAATGAAATGGAGCCAAAAAAAAGTGAAATAAGGGAAAGGGGGGATAATGACCATGCCAAGGAGGGATGAAGAGTAGGGTGATGGAGCTAAAAAAGAAAGTAAAGAGGGAGAGAAAAAAAAGGTTAATTATAACATTGAAATCCAAAATAACCACTTACAAAAAAAATTTAGATAAAAAAAATAAAATAAACAGAAAAAAACAAAAAAAAATTATAATTAGTAATCAAAAAATCAAAAAAAAGAATAAAGTGACTTACCTGGAGAGATGAGATGACAAAATGAATGAAACCAAATTGTTTGAGGGATGTTGGAGGAGAATAGGGAAAGGATATGAGGGATGAATGAAAAAAAAAATCACTGACAAAATATGCGATTTCAGAAAATATGCGATTTCATGTTGAGCTGGTGAAAGAAAACCAATGAGCCATCCAAAAAAAAAAAAATTCACCGTAAATTCCAAAAAAAATGAATATGCAAAAAACCAAAATACCAAGCCAAGTGAATGAAGTACACAAAGAGGACATTTGGAGAGTACAAAATGGTATGGGAAAGAAAGGGATGATGTGGCCAACATGTGGTTTTGAAAAAAAAATCACGAAAAAAGTGCTGATTTGAGGTCAGAACTGACACCCATAGAAAAAAGATTAAGAAGTAGAAGAAATAAGTAAAAAAGAATGTAAACATGCCTGGTCAAAATATTGAAAATGTCAGGAAGGGGTGTGTGCCGAGGATTGATGGGTAGGTAGCGAGGAAGGTCAGTGTGTCACATGTGACAGGGATTGGGTAAGAAAGGAAGGGATGTTTTGTGGCCAAAATGTGGTTGTGAAAAAAAACGGGAAAAAAGTGCTGATTTGAGGTCATAACTGACACCCTTTTTTGAAATAAGTGACTTTTTTGCAAAATTTAAGTGCTGATTTGGTTTGAAATCCGCACTTAAGTTAAGTGCCGATTTGCCAGAACTGACACCCCCTATTTACTTGTTTATGTTTAGGGTATAGTTGAATCTTGTTTGCCAAATGCATACGGCAGAATACTATACTTGTAAGCAATAAAATGAAGCTTTAATTTGAAATACTTGATTAATATTTTAAATGCAGCTTATACTGATGTTTTCTACATGCATGTTGGATATGATTTTTTATTTAATATTAAGAATATAATGATTATTTTTGGAGGCCTTATTTTTAACCATTGCATTTTTTTACACTTTTTTTTTTTTATTTTTGAATTAAATTAATTTCTTATTTACTACACTACAAGATGCAGGCTTCACAAAGTTTGTTTATAAAGAAAAATCACCACCGAGGAAAAAAATCAAACAACAAGCATGTGAAAAACATCGAGAATGCATTACTTATGGTTGAAAATTATGGTGTTGAGACAGATGGAAAGAGGGCAAAATATTTTTCTATGAGTTTTGTAAAAAAATTAGTTAATCCAGAACGGTATTTGATTTCAAATTCTAGCTGTTATATTTTCCATCCGATCTGCTCCTCAATTCCAAGTGTTATAGTGAAAACATTTTCTATTGAAGATCTCAGTTGATTAAACATGCTTGAAGCAACAATTCAGTGCATCAAAGACTTTTCGTATTTTGAACATCGAGTTTTGCAAAATAAAGCTCATAAAAATGGTGGTGGATTTGGTAATATGTTTGTTGGTGGTCGGTATTTAGATAGGAAAAAGTCTCTATTAATTTGTAAGTATTATATAGTTTTATTTATGAATAGTTTTAATCTATTATTATTTTAATTACTTTTTTAGGTAAATATGCTTCTAAGCCCTTAGATTTGGCAGAGTATGTTTGTTGCATGAAGCGAATAGAGTTATTCTTTAAATTTTTTTATCAAAATATATCTAATTTTAAGTATCAAGAAGCAGTAAAACTCTGTCAAAAGCTTGGGATTCCTGGGTTTGGAGAAAATTTTAACAATGAAGAAATTGAACCATTTGCTGGCAATGTTACTTGGAAAACAGGTTCAAATGGAAACGGGTTTTCGAATAGTTCTCACTGTGACTCAGACCGTAGCCAGTATACATTTGGACTTTTCATACCTAAAGACACTGAGAAAAATTCTCTTCATCAATCTTATGACTCAAATCAACCACGTCAAAAAGGTGGAGAGCTTCATTTTCCTGAAATAGCTTGCAAAGTAGACATGGAGGCCACTAATGGCATCACAGCGATTCTATGGCCAGCAAACCTTCTTAAACATTTCACTTCACGATGTTATGAAATTGGTGGATTCACTTGCCTTGGCTCTTCTATTCAAGTTAGTACAAGACTTTTCAATACATTTAAAAAACTCCAAGAGTTTGAAATAGATATTTCTGAGTACTTAAATATAAATGAAGAGTTAGAAAGATGTAATTTTCTTATGATGAAACTTTCTAAGTACAATAAAAAGACTGATTTAACAAAAAAAAAAGAAAGTTAGTGAATCACTATATATTTAATGCTACTAAAGATATTGAAAAATTAAATACAGAAAATGATTCTGATATACATGTTAATAAAAAAAGTAAAAGACCATTAAGTAGTGATAGGTAAAAATGTGATTTTATTGTACAGGTATAGTTTTAGTTTAGTGGTAGAATGATATATTTACACACATGTCTATAAAAACTTTTTATGAAGCTTATGATTATGTATAATCTGGTGAAAAACCTAAAACAATAAAAGTATCAAAAAAAATGAATGTAAAAATTGAAAACCCATATTACAATAAAAAAGTATCATTGCTACAAGTAAAATAAAATATAATAAAATATAATATAAGGAACAAAATATAGCTTTGTAACTTGCTTAATTATTGCAAATGGAAACTAAAAATAAACAATATCTTACAAATCCTTCCTAAAAGATCATATGCATCAACATAAATAGATCTGTACTATTAATATTATTTTTAAAAATATTAAAAATTTGCTAATTTTTGCAATAAGTTTTTTCTTATTAATAAATAAAGTAAAACCATGTATTATTTTATTTTTATTTAAGTAAAAATAAAAATAAAAAATAAATTAAAGGAAAATTAAATATTAATTTTTTTTTTTTGAGTCATTCATTATTTGCTTTCATATCTAACTTGAATTAATTTAGTGGCATTACTCAATCTTAAATATACTGAAATTTGTACACTAGTGTGACTTGTGATTTTATTTTTTGATAAATTGAATATTTTTCATCACATAATTATATTTTATTGAAGCATATAACTGCAAAAGTAGAATTGAAATAATCAATAAAAGGAATTGAGATATATTGAGAATAATGAATCTATCAATCAATTTAGATCTCCAATAAAAATTAATTCTAATTTTAAAAATTGCCTTGTAGAAGAGGAATATTTAATTAATATGAATTTAAATTTCCTTGTAGATCTTGACTTAGCCTTTATCATCTATCTTTAATTAAGGTGCAGAGTTCAAAAAGCTGAATTATATGATGATATTTCTATATATCTAATTGAATTTTTTTAAAAAATTCATAAAACAAGGTATGTAAAATAGAAACTACTACTTCATTTTTAAGTAAATTTTATTATATTATAATAAAACATTAATAATTATGAAAGGGCTTTTACTTTTGTGAGAGAGTGGACCTCAATATATTTAAAGATAAATATAACGCAATCAAATTGAAATTTATTTTGAAGTGTTTGAATATTTATCCATTGAATTAATTTTTAGAGTTTGGGATGAATATTTCTTTTTTCTTGGAGTTGAATGAATCTTAAAATCCTAGAAAAAGATTGTAGATATATTTTTGTTGACCTTGATCTATTCAGGTAGATGTAAGTAGAATTTGATTCATATGAAATTCTACTTGAAAAATAATATTTCAATAACTTATTATTGACATTTAAGGATGAACAAGAAGGATGGAAATCTAAAAAGGGTTTGTTTTAATATTTATAGAAATAATATTTTTAAGTTCTTAATAAGGAGTACCCTAGTTTCTTTCTTTTATTTTTTTGCTTTCATAGAAAGAATTAAATATCTTTTTTACCAAATTATTGAACAAAATTTGATATCTATACATGAATCTGTAAGTGTAAAAAATAATCAATATAAAATATAATTCAAAATATAGCAAGCTAAATTATAGATCATCAAAATGTAGAGTAAATTTTATTTTTCAAAATAATTGACACTGATAAAAAGATATTTTTTAAATTTAACTAGTTTTTCAAAGACACTTTAATATGATTTCATACCAATATGATGGCTTCTCATTATTTAAATGTCTAGATATTATTTTATCATGGTACATATATATGTTACTATTATTAAATGAATTGAATATTATTTCCAGGAGTTTTTCATAGAGAATACTTAGTATAATTAAGATAATTATGCACCTAGAAATTATAGAAATTAGATTAAGAAAAGTCTACTTAAGAAAAAGCTTTGATGAATTGTGAGAAAAAATTCATTACACTTAATATTTTTAACTTTTTAACATGCTGAAAAGAATTGATAGAAAACTGTTTCAATTTTTTGTAATAATTATCTTAAAATTTGCAACAAATGCTAAGATGTATTGCCATCTTAAAGAAATATATAGTGTTATGAGAAAAATGACTTATAATGTATTCTTATTTTTTCTTCAAATTTTTGATCCATCATGATTTTGAGTTATGATTATTGCAATAATATTTACTGAATAGCAAAAAGGTGTAAGAAATTTATACAATAATATTTATTGATAGTTTAAGCATCTTTATTCAGATTTGGTAATAAATCTCACATAAATAAATAATTTGAGTTACACAAAAAAATGTAGCAATAGGATAAAGTATATATTTACATGAAGTAGGATTATGTATTAATTACGTCAGCAATAGAGAAAAATGAAGAATTCGGCTTAATAAGATTCCAATAATCAAGAAAATCAGCTGACATTGCTTTAGCAATATGGCTCATGGTGGGAGTATTAAAATTAAGTGGCATAGGCCCAGAATTATCTATTAAGGGTTTGATAATATTAAAGATATAAAAATTAATGTTTTTCCAGATTTTTTCACTTCCCAGATTATTATTATCACAGTATTTTCTAAGGAGGCCGAGTTGTGTTATGAATTCTAAGCAGTCTGAAGCTGACACAAGCCGGTGGTCCTGTGAGGAAAGAAATAATCCTCGAACACCATCAACCAAGTAAAAAGTAAATGATTGATATTTATGGTGTGCATATTCTTGATTCATCTTCTGAATAGAATCATTATGAGACTCATCAAATTGCTGCATATCTGTTGTTTTTTTTATTCCTTGAACGTTGTCTTTTCTTGCTTTCAGCTTGAGTTATATTTGCAGCAGCCTCTCTAGATTTTAAAATAATTATTGAAATTATGACGTCAATTATTATGTTTCTAAATTGGCATAGGGGAGTGATTGAAAAATTTGAAGCAATTAACTGTGATGTTGAGCTGTCGAATGTATTGGGAACTTTGCTTTTCAAATGTTTAAGGCGTGCTAGAAGATGTAGGGCACATTCAATAGGACAATCTGGATTGAAGTTGGATTCTTCAGCAGCAAGGGTAAACTCTTGAGAAGCAAGATAAAGAGATGATGCAACGAGGGATGCCCAAAAAGAACGCTGGTGAGCAGTTGGGCTAACTAGTCTTGATAGCATGTGTATCATCGATGATTCAGGGTGATCAGTCTTCTTAAACGGAGAAAGATTATTTGAGTTTGGTTCTTCAGAGTTACAAAAATTTTCCAAATTTTCAAAGTTCAAATTATTGACCACCCAGATCTGCGAAGTGTCAACATTAAGAAAATCCAAAGCTAAAAAAATAACAAAACAATTAGTTATCATAAAATAAATTATCCAACTTCAAGTAAGTGATACATACAGAGTTCATTAATTTTTGTAAGCATTTCGTCATGAGCAGAATTCATCCATAGAAAATTGAATTTGTGCAAAATTTCGTGTGGCTTTTCAAGAGAAGCAGACAAACGGATTACAAATAACTGATCGATTTCTGGCCATGCCCTAAGTACCTTTTGACCATTGATTCTACCTTCAAAAAATCGATGAATTTCAGCTATTTGCTTCTGTAATTTTGAGTTTCCAATCATTGTTGGAGTATAAGGAAGGGAGTTATTAGAAATTTTTTATTGATGATGATAGAGACCGTAGGATTTGGGGAATTTCAATTTTAGATTTTGAAGATACGGAAACTATAAGCTGTTTCTTTGAACTTGAAGTATTTTTTTGTGGCTGGCTAGGTGGATCAATTTCTTCATTCGGTGTTTTCTCAACCTCATCAGCAGAAGTAGCTTCATCATCTTTTTGAGTTAGAAAAGCTTCATATTTTGAAACTTCATCATCATCTTCTTCTTCTACTTCTTCTTCATTAGAGCAAGATTCGCTATTAGTTGACGCTTTGGAGTGATTGTTGTTTTTGGAGCTGGATTAAAAGATAAGAAAAAGACAAGAAATAATAAATAAGAAAGTAAACAATTTGGAGATAGCTTTAAACACTAATATAAAATTGATTGCTATATTACTCATGAAAGAAATAACATACCCTTTCGACACATTTTGGCTAGTTTGTTTGGATTTTTGAGATGCTGAGTAAGAGGAATCCTTGGCAGGAGGAGTTTTAGTAGCACTGACAAAACTAGAGCCCCTAGAAAGTCTCATTCTTTTTGAACTCCGAAGAATAGTCTTATCTCCCCCTCGAGATTTTGATGCATAGCCTTCAGCGTCAGGTATTTCATTATCATCATCATCTTTGATGATAATGACATCATCAGGAGGAATGATACCTTTTTCATAAGCTGAATTTGAATAAGTTTTAAAGAAAAAGTGTCCATAATTTATTGTTCTGAGTTTAAAGAATTTAATATAAAACAATTACTTACATTATTTTAGGTCATCAATGTATTCAAGCACATTGTTGTAGGCATTCGAAATATAAGATGGCAAAGGCTTCTCGCTAAGAGTTGACAGTAGTTCTTCAGTTTTGCCTTTAGCAAACTCAAGTATCTTGCCATATTGAGATCGGGTAATTTCAGTCCTTTCATTGGCAAGAGAAGGGGGGTTTGGAGACATGCCTAGAGGTGGTTGTTTCTTGAGTTTGAAGGATTCGAATCGAGGATGCTGATGAGATTTCTTCAAATAACTACTTGGTGCTAATATATCAAATATATTAATGGAAAAAAAAAGTTAGTCTAAGAAGATATAAGAGATAAAGCAATAGATCTTACATAAAGGAGGTGTCTGTTTATCACGAGGCATTTTAATGACTTATTACTTGAAAAAAATAAAAAATTCTTATATCAAGATAATAAAGAGATAAAAAATATATATTGCTATTTGTATTTTCAAGCTGTACTAACACAGATAAATGTGATAACCAAAAGATAATAGTAGTAAAATTGAGAGAAATAAACAAATTGAGAAATGTGGTACTAAACAAGAGGGTTTATATATTACCAGAATCAGGTTTTTGATAGGGGTTCTTTTACAATGGCATCAAGCTAGCAAGCATATTGTAAAATAGTCAGATGATAATAATGGGGTTAATAGTAAAAGGGAAGTAACTAGACATAAACATTGGGGGCTTAAAAGGATGACAAACAAAGAAAATGTCCAATTTACAATTTGATAATCGCAAAGGGTAAATAGTTGAGAATATAAGTTTAACTAATTTAAATATTTAAATTAATTTTTAAATATCGACATCATGCAATATGACAAAGTGATGTATTATTGGAAATTTCGGCATCTTTATGTGTTATAAAAAATAGGGTACAAAAACAAAGGAAAAAGATAATTTAAAAAAAGGGGATAAAAAAGATAACACTAAATAGTATTATATAAAATTATTAAAAAAAATTAATTTATTTTATGATAGAAGCTCGTTTGGGCTGTGCTGACACCCCGTGGCACAAACCTAGTCTAAACTTAGTTAAAGTTAAATTGATATAATAAATCGGAAATAGAAACACTTAAGAATCTTAGAATATGAATAAAGTATAAAATTATTTGAAATTATTGCCATATAAAATCCAATAACCAACTACCAAAGTCACAATTTTTTTAAAGTATTTTACAGATTTGTACAAGGTTACGTACTGTAAACATCATTCAATAGTAATTGATGAACACTTTCCACTGAGATACCTAAGTTGAAAAAGAAAATAGACAATGGATATATGTTTCTAACTTGAGCTATTATTGAATAGGAACAGTCAAAAAAAATATAGCAGGATTAATCAGGGTATTTTTTACATTGATGTAAAGCTTGGTTGATAAAATAGTAAAAACCTTTAAATCAGGACTAAAAAAAATAATCAAATCAAAGAGGAATATTAGAAATAGGTGTTATAAAAATTATAACCAATATCTTAGAAATATTAAGGGAAATAAATTACTGGTAATGGCAAAAAACATTGTACTCTTTTACCTTAAAATGGAAATATCAACTACTCATAATATACTCAAAACAACTACCAATAGCTAAAGGTTTCCCTCTTTACCAAAAGACCATGGTAAGGAATATGTAGACAATTGAATCCATCAAACTGTTTTGAGTAAAGTGTCCAGCACAATTTCGGCAGAACTTGTGCTGGACACTTTGGCCAAGACCCGTGACTAAAAATTGCAAGGAAAACCAAAAATCAATAGGCTATAAAAGGAAGTTAATTGATGGCATCAAATTGTTTTTTGGTAAAAGTGTCCAGCACAAGTTTGGCCAAACTTATGCTGGACACTTTTATGAGGAACACCTCACTTCTCATAAAAAAACATGCACCTTACCAAATTCAAATTGGAAAAGTGTCCAGCACAAGTTTGGCCGAACTTATGCTGGGCACTTTGGCCAAGACCAGTGACTAAAAATTGCAAGGAAAACCAAAAATTAATAGGCTATAAAAGGAAGTTAATTGATGGCATCAAATTGTTTTTTGGTAAAAGTGTCCAGCACAAGCTCGGCCGAACTTATGCTGGACACTTTTCAAATTTGAAGTTGGTGAGGTGTATGTTTTTTTAAGAGAAGTGAGGTGTTCCTCATAAAAGTGTCCAGCACAATTTCGGCCAAACTTGTGATGGACACTTTTACCAAAAAAAAAAAATGATGCTATCAAATATGTTCATGTTATAGCCTATTTTTTTTTAATTTCCTTGAAGTAATAAGTTACTGTCCATGACCAAAGTGTCCAGCACAAGTTCAGCCGAACTTATGCTGGACACTTTTATAATTTGAAGTTGGTAAGGTGCATGTTTTTTTAAGAGAGGTGAGGTTTTCCTTATAAAAGTGTCCAGCATAAGTTTGGTCGAACTTGTGCGGGACATATTTACCAACAAAAAATTTGATGCCATCAATTAACTTCCTTTTATAGCCTATTGATTTTTGGTTTTCCTTGCAATTTTCAGTCACTGGTCTTGGCCAAAGTGTCCAGCACAAGTTCGGCCGAACTTATGCTGGACACTTTTCCAATTTGAAGTTGGTAAGGTGCATGTTTTTTTAAGAGAAGTGAGGTTTTCCTTATAAAAGTGTCCAGCATAAGTTCGGCCAAACTTGTGCTGGACACTTTTCCTAAAAAAAAAAATAGATGCCATCAAATATGTTCATGTTATAGCCTAATTTTTTTAATTTCCTTGAAGTAATAAGTTACTGTCCATGACCAAAGTGTCCAGCACAAGCTCGGCCAAACTTATGCTGGACACTTTTATAAGGAAAACCTCACTTCTCCTAAAAAAACATGCACCTTACCAACTTCAAATTGGAAAAGTGTCCAGCATAAGTTCGGCTGAACTTGTGCTGGATACTTTGGCCAAGACCAGTGACTAAAAATTGCAAGGAAAACCAAAAATTAATAGGCTATAAAAGGAAGTTAATTGATGGCATCAAATGTTTTGTTGGTAAATATGTCCAGCACAAGTTGGGCCAAACTTATGCTGGACACTTTTATAATTTGAAGTTGGTAAGGTGCATGTTTTTTTAAGAGAAGTGAGATGTTCCTCATAAAAGTGTACAGCACAAGTTTGGCCAAACTTGTGCTGGAAACTTTTACCAAAAAACAATTTGATGCCATCAATTAACTTCCTTTTATAGCCTATTGATTTTTGGTTTTCCTTGCAATTTTTAGTCACTGGTCTTGGCCAAAGTGTCCAGCACAAGTTTGGCCGAACTTGTGCTGGACACATTTATGAGGAACACCTCACTTCTCTTAAAAAAACATACACCTCACCAACTTCAAATTTGAAAAGTGTCCAGCATAAATTCGGCCGAGCTTGTGCTGGACACTTTTACCAAAAAACAATTTGATGCCATCAATTAACTTCCTTTTATAGCCTATTGATTTTTGGTTTTCCTTGCAATTTTTATTCACTGGTCTTGGCTAAAGTGTCCAGCACAAGTTCGCCCAAACTTGTACTGGACACATAGCACAATACTTAAATTCTACTGAATTATGTTTATCAATTACATGTTATTAAATCCTCTTTTATTTTTTTAAGGCATGAAAACCAAATATAAATTGATGATTTTTTGGTTTTTAATGATTAATAATTTTCAATTATTGTTGCAAAAAGTGAAGTTTAAAAAAAAAAATTCTTAAGATCCTTGTGTAAACAAATTCCCATCGTTTGAATGCTTTAATTTTTTGTATATATTTTGTTTATTAATTATGGTAATGGATTTTTGAGTGCCTTTAATGATCTTTATTTTTTGGTGAGGGATGGTGTTCAGTTTCATTTTTTTTTCACATGTGCATTTTTATACTAATCATTGGTGGCATTTAGCCAATAAAAAAGCAATTATAATTATTGAAAAACAGGTATTTTAAATTGAAATTTAGAATCTAATTCTATTCTTGTTTTAGGCTTTAATTTGATCTTGTTGTAAGTATCTGAGAAGAGATTCAATTTAATTTATTTTAAGTTCATTTATTGTGCATAAAAAAATTTCACATTTATTTAATCAAAACGTTTATCATGTCTTAAAGTTTTACAAAAATATATATCTGTTTTTCTATCCTCAATAATTTTAAAATTTTTAATTCTTTTGCTCTCATTTATCTTATACATCAATTGGATTTTTTTATAAGAAAGAATAATAATGTTATATTTAAAAAATGATTACTATCACTCTATATACATGGTTACCAGTGGGGTAAAAAATTTAAGGTGCTGCTGCTCGATCTAGTGCTTCATTACCTTTGTCGAAATCTATATCTTCTCAAACGTCAAGTAACTCCCTCTCATTAACTGACAAGTTTGCTAAATATCCAGGTGAATAGCAGTTTTTTGGAAGAAATTTGGGCACATTCAAGATACCATCTGTTGAAGCTGTCTTTTTAGTTGAGCGATCATAAAGTTTCTTCATTGAAGCCTTTTCAACATTTGAATGGGCCGTCTTTTTAGTCAAGTTGTCCATTTTATCTAAAATTTCATCAAGTTTTGGATTTCTCCATCCAGGAACTACTTGTTTAGGACGATTCACTTCTGGATCGGGTGGGGCTTCTTCTAAATCAGACATGAGACTTGTATCATGAAAAAGTGCTACAAAGCCTGGCTGATCAAAGCACTTTTTTCTTGCAATGTTGTAGTGGTTTTTTGAAATCTAAAATCAAATCAAATTAGTAATAGACTTTCTTTAATTATTATGCTTTGAATAAATACCTTTGTTTGATAATGCTTTATCTGTGCTCTTGATCTCTTTTCCTTTCTACTTGCCTCAATCACCTCACAGTTTTGACCAGCCACCTTTCGAATCTCCTTTCCCTTGTTGACCACCCATTGCTCGACAATGATTGGTGTAAACCTGATTTTTGCTGAATCAATATTTTTCAATGTTGAGAGCCACTTAGTACAATGGTCTGATACTACACTCCCCATTACTTGATTCCATAGTGACTCAGAAAAATTTTGACAGTTCCAATCAAAAGCGAGTCGACGAAATCCTTTCTCTTGAAGCTCTCGTTCCAAATGCTGTTTTACAGAGATCGGTACAGCAGCTCCTCCCTTTAGTCCTCAGGGCTCAGGTGTTGAAATAAAAGTTGGTAGATGAATTTTGGAATGTAAGAATATAGCAGTATTTGTTAAAATAAATTGACGATCAGCAGCTGAAGTTGCCTGCGGTGCGTTTTGAACCTGTTTTAATGCTGTTTCAATCGTCAATAGCTTGTAATCATGCCAATTTTTCCAATCTGAAAGTTCTTCATTTGTTGGGCCTATAGGAAACTCAGATACATTAATGGGTCCACCAAGACAGAACTTCAAAAAGTGATAGATATTTTGGTTAATAGAATCTGAGCTCCTTGGTACATCACACCTCGTAACTATGCTTCTAACCATTTGCAAGTTTTGGTCATTTTAAAGTGACTCAGCATCAAGTATTCCGCGCTGATCAGTAGCTCAAATTATAAGAGAGGGATTAACTGCAAATTTTTTAAAATAAATATTGTTAAACCTATTTTAAAACATAAAAGCATGTTGAAAAAGTTTACTCAATAGGTCCACTGGTACTGGCGGCTGGGTTAGTAGAAGTGGATCCCCCACCGCTTCCAAGAAACTGATTCAACAACATACTAGCCCAATCTTTACCTACACTTTCTGCTTCCTGCTGAAAATTACCAGGTGTGGATCGACCATCTGTATTTGTGATATTAGAAGAGCAATCAGTTGAACAAATTTGGGGATCTGATGAAGACTGAGGAGGAGGTTAGGGTTTACCTGGATTTTCACTCGGTCTTTCAGGGGGAGCAGGACCCGATGGAGGCATTCTAGGATTTTGAGGGGGAGGATTATTTTGCACTCCAACATTACTTTCTAATGGAGGATCAACCTGCATGGCATCACCAGTATTAGACATTCTGTGCTATATAAAAAAAATAATTATTAACTTTCAGAATATAGACAAGATAATATTAAAGAGAAATTAGTTATACATTTTAATTGTGATTTTATTGAATAAAATATTCAAGCAAAAAAATTAGTGGAAAACTCAGTTTTATTGGCTTGAAAAATATGGTCCTTTGATTTTTCGAACCTGTTTCTGAACTATTTATAATATTTTTGATGTATAGGTAGACTTTGTATAGTACATTGAATTACTTTTAGTTGAAATTACATTTACAATAAAATGTCACTCATTAATAGCAGGGTTTCTAAACCGTAAAGAATGCCCTTGCTATTGTTTTCTTAAACATTTAGGCAACATCTCAAAAAGTTTTATTTATTAATCTTGCATCTAGCTGTTCCAAAGATCTATTACAAACTTTCCAAATCCTCCAAATTCTTACCAATCCTAAATAATTTCAACCATATTAACAAAAATAAAATGTCCATGTTGTTTAATTTTTTACTTACTAGTGTCTGAAGTCCAACAGCAGTGATAACATCGTACTTTATTCCAAACATTTCCCTTTGGTGCTATAAAGTGGCGGCATGTCCAATAATTGAATCTTGATTTATCACAATTTGTGTCGCTTTTTCTACTCTTACTAAATGGCAATGCACTTGTGGAAACGCCTCATAGGGATCCTTTTTTGTATCTTCTGGTATAAGCTCTTTAAATGGACTAACAATTAGATAGACTTTTTCATTATTGTCCTTTGAACTAAAAAGCTGATCAATGTGCCCAAACTGACTATCCTTTCCAAAGTAGAATTCAATGGTAGAATTCCCAGGATTCTGGTCATGAGTCGTATAACGCTTTCCATGGACCAATATGCTTGCTATATTTTCAACTACCCTGTCTCCTACCTTCTCTGATGGTAACAAAGCCCATTTAGATATCTCTTTTCTTAAGCGTGCCCTTACCCATTTTGTAAATAATGCCTCAGTTAAATGGAAATGTCTTTTTTTTGTATCGTACTCAATTTTTTTAATATTAGATCCATACTGAGCATCATCTTCAGCTTCACCTAGTTCCAATAACCTAGACTTCCGATGCCAGTGCTTGAGCATGGTCCGTGGTATTTCTTCCATTTTCAATAAAAATAAATTAGCTCATTTGCATTTTTAAGCACCCAAATACCAAACTAAATACCTGGATGATGATTTTTTGGAATTTCCGATAATATACCATTAACTCTTTCAGCAGCCCAAGTAGCCATACCTACGGGTGGACCAAAACGTTTAATCATTTCTGGAAAATGTTGAGTGAAATGAAGATTTGGCTTAAAGCTGATATTTTTCCAACCTTCTTCCAAGCAGTTACAATACTCCAATAGCAGTTGTTTTAATTCATCAACTTCATCTGCAGACACATTTTTTAAAGTCAAAAAGTTGGTAATTGAACTTAAAGTGGTGAGTGATTTTAGAAGATAATATTCTCTATGTTTGTGGTCTGATGTCACGGATGTCTCGGCTTGATTTAATTTTTCTACCCAAAGGGGGATAAGTGACAAAGGAAAGTAAAAAGTATAAAGTACATGCCACTCCGCAGCTTTGAGGGAACCTGACTTTTTAGATCCTACTTGTTTTGGCACTCGTGAAATCCAGGAAGGTTTTTTTGTTTGCTCTATCACATTCCATGGCTGACAATCGTGGATTCCTAGTGCTTTCACTTTCCTTCTCTTTGCCCCTCTTTTTATCTTCCTTACTTCTAATAGTCTCAACGGATGAATTAGATCTTTCACTTTCGGATATACTGATACTTTTTTGCCTTAAGTTATAGGTTGAATTTCGACTTCCACTTTCAGAAGCATGTTTGGAGCCAAACTCTAAGGTTTGAAAGTGATGTTCAGAACTTGATGACTTTGTCTGGCTGTTTGATCCTTCCGATTCAGCTCCTCCACTATCCATTCTAAGATATGTTTGTGACCGTCTCATTGTACTTGTATATCGTAGTCTTTTTTGCCATCCCACTGGTTCAATATTATCGGCATCAGTGCTGATTAAGCTGCTTCTACGTTTTTTATATTGCTTATTTAGAAATATATCAGAACGTGCATCATCATCTTCTCTTCTTACATGCCAATTTTTTTCCTTTGTCAGCTTTTTTTCTAGTTCAATTGCGTCATTTTGTATTAGATAAAAAGTTAGACTGTGATCTTTAAGATTTCCAAGCATGTGTGAATGCACCAATTCAATTGAGCAATATTCCGTAGGTTGCCAATATACAAGGTTATTTAGCTCGCTCCATTGAACCCCATGACTCCTAACAATAGATACCTGCTCCCAATGTGACTGGCGCTTTTTCCACTTATCTGCCCAGTGCATATGATCCTCATGAGTACGTAAGGAAAATTTTTCGACTTGATGCTCACCGATTTCATCTTTTGAAATATGACAGACAGAGCAGAACTTAGTGGCTGAGTGACTTGCAAAACCAGCAATCTTTCGCATCGCTGGAATGTCTCCTATTAAAGAGAATAATGCAGCCCTTATTTTTCGGCCCTGTGGATAGTGAGGTGTTTTTTCAATAAATATGCCATCCCATAGAGTCTTTAGTTCATTGACAAGAGGCTTCAGAAGATGATTTATTTTTTCACTTGTTGGCTCAGTTGGACCGGGAATAATAGCATACAAAAATAGATTTTCGGTTTTGTATCGATCTTCTGTAGGCAAGTTCATACACACCAACAAGATATTACCCACAGATTTCTGATGACCTCCAATACGATTGCCACCCGGCCTAAACCAGTCAACATATAAACTAAACATTAAATTACCTCGGGTTTTTGTATATCCATCGACACTTCTATTTCGAGTCGTAGAAATATCTGGAAAATTTTTCCATACAAAACCATCATATACATCTTTCATGACATCCCTTTCCATGTTTTCTAGAAAATCATTTTTTTTCTCAATCAGCGTCTCGAATTTGATTAGTTTAAACTTTCCTGAAAGCCATTCAACCAAACTTTTGTGATGAAATGTTTTACGAGGATGGTAGATTGCTTCTTCTTGTTTGTACTTAGCCAAATACAAATTTTCATCACAATTGACAGTTTCTTCTCTCTGTCCTAAATCTTTCAAATAGCACTTTGAGGATGAATAAAAAGGTTGAGTACAAGATAAGATTGATGGTTGGTGTTTGGGAATATACTGATAAAGAGAAAAGCACTTAGCACAGCATGTCTTGGTGACAAATAATGGATTGAGTTGCAATCGACTAAAAACTGTCTCTATAGAAAGGGGAATCAGGCTGATGATTCTGCTAGCATCTAGTTTGCCTATGTCACTAAGAAGTTTGAGTTTGTTGACTTCATCATGAAAAAATTCAGCACAACCTTCTTTGCTTAAATGATGGATAAGAGAAAGTTTTGCTGCTTGCCACATTATCTTTTGGCTATAAGGCTCTTCCAAATTCAAATTGTTTGACCGCGGTAGAGATTGAATTGTTTCCAAAACAGGCTGCCCCTAAGCAAAGAAAAAAAATAGAGATTAATTGAAACATAATTTCTCTTTATTTACCAAATATTGATGTCTTACAAGATTTGGGATGTTGGATCCTAAGTTAGGTGAAGCGCTGGATGTACCAACCATCTGTGCTTTGCGATTTCTTTCCTCTTCATGTTTGGAGTATTACTGAGATGTTTTGAAAGCTACACCAGCTTCAAAGCTTCCCAATGAGGTTTGATGCTTTCTTGATGAACATCCAAGCTCTTCACATTTACAAACGCCAAAAAATGGTGGCATTTTAAGACTTCTGGATATAAGAAATATGTTACTGGATGGTAGCAATTGAACAAACTATTTATTTATTGTGAAGCACTTACTAAAATAAGCTAATTTTTACGTCTCAAGAAGTTTATCAACAAGTTGGTTACCATGGATTTCTTTGAATGTTTGTTTCATGCAGATCAACCATGCATTAAGTAGGTATCCATACTGTGCATCAGCAAAATGTTTCAGACTTGCTACATTTTACAATGTTGCATACATGTTTATCAAACAGCTTATTTTGCACAAAGCATAATACTATAAGAGAATACAAATTGATCGTATTTTTAAATATAAGAGAAACTATGATATAACTTGAATCAAAATAATACCATTTAATTTATAATAATAAAGTTATTTAAGTGTTGCCGTTTTTTTTTCTGCAATCACCTGAATTAATAAAATTCTGCCAAGTAACAGAAAGGTTTTCACTAATAATCACTATAAGATATAAAAAATTTATAATATTTATTTTTCACAATATAGAATTACAGTCTGAAAAAAAAATATTTTTTCAACAAAATATATTATTTTAAAATTTTCAAATCTAAGAGGTCATCAAAGTAAAGCTTCCAGAATCCATAAAACAGAATTTTTACATTAAGTTGCTTATTCCAAACTCTGAAAAATTGGTATGGTTTCCGAGTAATCTTGGTAAATAAAATATATACATACTAATAAGGTGTTAATCTAAATTTTTAAAATAAGTTTGTCAGCACAATCAACAAGCTCAAATAAGGTCATTATTTGCATTAAAATATTAGCAAAATAAGTTGGAAAATCAAAATGATTCTGCATTATATTTTTACCCGTTTATCATTCAATAATTTTCTATTACAGCTGAGTTATTTCCTTTTGAATTAATTATGAACATACATAGATATCCATATTTTATAGAGAAAAATATTCATGAGAAAGCTCATCTGTCCATCCACTCAACTCTTCATTATTAACTATTTTCAAAATAAAAAATTTATTATAGTAGTGTTTTTGTTGCCATATCCTTTCAAAATTTTATATTTTTGTTCATTTTGCTTTTCATAATGTATATGATGAGCTCTAGTTGTTCTTATTTTCCTCAGGGAAAAATACCTACTAATACCCGTGTACTAAATAAAAGATTCAATGAGATACTCCCTCAATCAACTTCTCATTTTTGCAGGTCTATTTAAAATTTCTGTCGTGTGCTTTTGAATATTTCACCTCAGTCTAATGAATGGAATCTGAACCCCACCGAAGAACAACTACATAGGTTTTCATTGTTCAATATAAGCTCTCTCAACATTGATATTAATTTGCCATATCCTGAACAAAATTACCGTGTTTCTGAACAAATCCCTGCTATATTCCACAATGCTTTTATCCACTTTCTTCTTCAATGCAACTTTCCTGGAAAAACGTTTGCTTGGAATCTTGATTGGTTTCACGAGTGGAATCAAGTTTTGGCAAAAATTATCATTAAGCGCTGGGATAAAGATTTGGAAAATAATTATTTGGTTTCTTATTCAATGGACTCTACTCATATTTCCTACCTAAATCAAATGGGTGTTCTTCACCGCTGGTTTATAGGTTATGCTGATAAATTATGACTTGGAAAAGATTCTGATAGTTTCCGTGAAATAGTTAAAATAAGAAAGTAAGAACTAATATTTTTATCTTTTTTTTTACACAAGCTTATATAAATTTGACAATCTTTTTCAGAATTCTTTTAACTGAACTCACCTTCTTAAACAACTTCCAAGTGGTGAAACCTATGAGAATCTTTTCAAAAACGTCAAATGTTGCTCAAATGAAGGTTCTTTTAAGCGGATTTTATTGCCATGGAGATCTGAAGAATTCTCAAGACTTGCACAAAATCTCGACCAGAAACACATTCAAATCTGAGAATCTTCCTCTTATTCAGGAGAAATACTTAAGAACTTGGCATTATATGATAAATTAAATTTGGTATCCTCAATCGAGACTCACTTTAATTCTTTTCCAGCCCCAGTGGTTTGCCAAGTGACTGCTATTCTTTATTATATCTCGCTTCTCTTAATCCTCAACAATTAAGACTTCTTAATTTTCAAGCCCCAATAAACATTTCCTACATACTTGAACAAATTTCAAATTCTAATGTGAGTTATTGATGAATTCCCTAATCAATAATCTAGCAGACTCATATTCCTCGTTTCCAATGTTTGGGACACTTAACCTTAAAAAATTAGAACAGATAAATATTTTTAGCTTTGATGCAACTTTATATAAAGAAAATTTCACATACATTGATAGCTCAATCTTTTTTCTTTGTATCTTATAAATGCTGAATTAAATACTTCTGCTTACAAAATACTTGAGTACATGAACTTCATTTTGTTGGCCCATTCTATACAGACGATCAACTGCTTGCTGTTCAACTTCTGGATTCCAATTAGGCTCCTGTTTCAATATTTTAAACAAATTCTCTTTTCAACCTTTTCTATTTCAATATAAGACTCTTTGACTTACCATTATATATACATTTTGTGCACACCTCAAGTCTATTCCAACTCCTGCAGCCTTGATTGTACCAAGCAAAACTTGACATCTTTCATCATTTTTGAATTTTTCCACATTTTCATCCCTTTTTTTCATGCTCAACTTTCCTACAAGCTCTGTGTAGCTAATTCCATGGTCATCTAAAGCCTTTTTTATGCTGTTTCAATGGATAGAATATTGAAATGTTGTTTAAGCTAAAAATAAGTTATTGAGATAATTAATAGAATTCCTTACATTTCCAAAAAGTCCGCATATTCTGAAAATATAACAGCCTTGGGACAAATTATCCCCCGTTCTCCCCTTAAGAAAATTTCTAAATGACTGATTAGATGTATAATCTTTGCTGAATGTTTCCATGTGAAAGAAATGATGGAGGTTGATCTGGGTTTTTGTAGACAGGGTGGTTACAAAATTGCCATAAAATTGACAGTTCTTGGAGAAACTCAGCTGAGTCCCAAGGGAGGTTGGTGTTTCGAGAAGGCCCATAATACTCAGAAAAACGTTCTTGAAGCTTTGTAAGTTTTGAGTGCCAAGGTTCTGATAATTCTACAGATATTCCTTGCTCAATTTTTTGAGGAAGTGATAAGATTGCTTCTTTTGTCCTCCACAGGCATATGACATTCATGAGAGTATTTATCGATTTTATTGAGCTAGAGCTTCCTCTGTTTAAGCCATTCATAAGAAAATTAATCCACAACCAGTTTTCTTGCCATCTTTCGATTCTGAGGAATGATATAAGGCTTTGAAGATCAGTTTTCTGGTTCTGAAGTGGTGTCCCTGTCAAGCATAGTCAATACTCAGCCTCCAAGGCCGATATATTCTGATTCTTGTGCGACTGGGGATTCTTGATTAAACTTTTAAATTATGTTAAACATTTCATCAGCTTTTATAATATTATGTTCAAAATTATTAGTAATTCAAATGAATGCTTACTGAGCCTCATCTAAAACTATTCTGTACCAAACGAGTTTATGAGTTACTGGCGGAATAGGTTGAGGAGTTTTCTTTGAAGAAGATGGACTTGCTGTCTCATAGGTATTCAAAACAACTAGTTGGTTCTGAAGCTCCTCAAAATTAATTTTCTTTGAATCCTTCCCATAAAGAACCTTGAAAGGTAGTGCATTATCTTCAAAGTGAATTCTTATTTCATTGACCCAGTTTGATAATGTTGCAAGTGGGAAAATGATGAGAGTTGCTGATGTCCTATCTTTCTCTTGTCCACCACCCAAGAGTTGGAATCGTCTGGCTTCACTTTGAGTTGCAGTAATTAGGCCAAGATTGAGAGGGTCTTTCCCAAGCCCATATCATCAGCTAGAATTGAACCAATTCCTGCAGAGGATAACTTTTCTTCAAGAAATTGTTCATAATAATTATTAAAACCCACTCTCAGCCAGCTGTTGTCTGCATGCCTCCACAGGTTTTCTAACTTTTTGGATAAGTTATTTTCATTGTCTATCATAAAATTGATAGCTTGAATCTGATGCGTTTTCAGAGTTGTTTTCATACCACGTATAGATAGATTTGCCATTTGATTATCCCTTGTCCCAGAAATTTTAGAAGTTTTGCGAATACAAGAATGAAGAATATTGAAGAAGACGGTTGGATTTTAGTGTGGAATTGGTGTCAAATCAATTTGAGCATTTAGAAATACTTCTTTAGCCTGAATAATAAAATCAGTCAAACAAAAAAGGGGGCCACAAATTCTTTACTGCCTGTTTAATAGTAGAACCAAGTAAGAGCAAGAATAATAAGGTATTTGGGGATTTAAAGCCCTTTCCTCAGTTAAAATTTGAGATCCAGATCCAATTTCTCCAATTAGTTGTCCAATTTGGCTGCTCTGTTCGTTAGAAAGATCACCAATAGGGGGTGTCAGTTCTGGCAAATCCGCACTTACAAATCTGCACTTAAATTTGACCAAATCCGCACTTAAATAAGTGCGGATTTTCAAAACACACTAGCCCCAATACTGGTGGATTTCAAAATGAAATAAGTCACTTATTTCACTCAAATCCGCACTTTCTCAACCAAAAGTGCTGATTTCACCATCAAGTCCCCTTTCACTGATTTGTCAGCATCATCCCATTCATACGCAGCACTCCGCAGCATAACACTTCATAACTCAAAACATCGTACATCACTTACATCTTCATATCATATCATATAAGAGTTATGCCTTCCTCACTTTCAAATCGTGATAAATTACATAAAGAAATGACTTTCATGGCTCTTGAACTGCTCTTGGACTCTGATTGCAATTCTGATTCTGATTTAGAAGAAGATTTTGTCTTTTTATCAAAAATGGCCATGAAACGTTACCTTCTTCCCAGAAGGCCTCAAGTACTTCATACCCCCAAGTACACCATCCAAACACTTCTTAAAATATCTACACCCAGTTTTAGACAGCTGTTCAAGACTTCTCAGGATTGTTTCCTTAAATTGCTTGAGCTTATTCAGGATCATCCCATATTTCACAATAATTCTCAAAAAGAACAACAATATCCTTCAATTCAATTGGCCATCACACTATGTCATTTGAGTTCAAATGGTAATGGAGCCGCTTTGAAACGTTTAGAAAATGTCTTTGATTTAGGGTATGTTTCAGTTAACACTTATACCAAACGATGTATCACTGCCATCAACTCCTTGTAATCTCAACTTCTCACCTGGCCAACAAAAGAAGAGCGACTTGAATCATCTCAGGTTATGCAAGCAGAGAGCTTCCCAGGATGTATTGGTTTTGTTGATGGTACTGCTATTCCTTTGAGCCAGAAACCTGCTCAAGGTGGAAACAATTACTTTCACATTCTCGTCAAAAATATTCACCAAAATATTTACAAGTCAAAATAATTCTATATCTGTTTTAAAAAATTGGCAATACTCTCCCCTGCATTTTATTGAAGCAAGGGGTGGGTATCACCAAAATTTTTCTAAGTCATCAATTTCACATGTCAGATTTGAAAATTTGGGAATACCCCCCCCTGCATTTTATTGAAGTAAGTGGTGGAAGTCATCTAAATTTAATATAATTACATAAATTATTAAATAAATATCTAATATATATCACTTTCCCTAGTTTAAAGTAATGACAATCCCTCAAGCCAAAGTGCAGATCAAATCTAGAAACAAAAGTTTGGGACTTTCCATAGGTATAGGCTAGAGGAACCCCATGAAACAAATAAATGTTATCATGATTACCATTTATACAACACAAGGTCATGGGCCCATTACTTTAGTTGAGGAAATTGATAAATAAAAAATATTTATTAAAAATTTAAGAAAAAATATAAAATTTTTGATGACAACTCTAATCCCCATACTTTTTGGATCTAAATAAAGTTTTTTTAAATCAATTAACTTTACCTTCTTTAATTACCTTATTGATTCTTTGAATCAACTTATGACTGATTTGAAATGAGCAACCAAAATGTGATAAATCTTGACAGGATTCCAAACCAGGAGGAGCTTTGGTCGTTTGATGATTATCCTTAGAAGAATTCCAAAGAGTTTCGATGATACCATTTCCCAAACCAAAATCAATGATGCACCGGTGGTCTGGAAAATATAAACCATGTCATTTGATTTTAGCTGGAGATGGTATTGGTTGGCCAGTAATCAGTTTGATATCTGAGAATATACCAAAAGTAAGAAAATTGGTGTCCTTGGTATCAGTGTGAATTTTATTGTGAAATCCAGAATGAGTGATAATAACATTAGAAAATAAAAGATATTCGTGGCTGATATCTTCCCATTCGGAGTCACACCAATTCGGTATTCCAACTTTGGTTGAAAGTTCATGATTTTTTTCAAATGCTTTATTACAGTGCTTTTTGAGTCGAAGAGCAAGAAAAGAGTTAAAGGAAGGTAGAGTGTCCCATAAGCGAAAATCTTCATCTTTTTGAGCTTTAGTGATATTCTTGAGCAACGAATACATGCCTAGATAATAATCATATAAGAGTTTCAGAATCCTTATCCTCTAAATATGCAATATAAAAATGTGAAATAAGACAAGTGAAATTCGGAAAAAAGGCTCAACTTCAAAGGTCAAAATCTCAGCAACCACTGAACCTAATTCAAACCTGTTTGTGGGAAATGAAAGATATGCTTTAGTAGAATCTTCAGTTAAAGGACATGTGATTTAAATAAACCTAACCCTAATTTGTTACATAAAGAAATGAAATAAAAATTTAAATTGGGAAAAAAAAGGCTCAACTTTAATGGTCAATATCTCAGCAACCACTGAATCAAATTCAAATCTGTTTGTGGGAAATGAAAGGTAGCCTTCAGGAGAATCTTCAGTAAAAAGAACATTAGATTTGAATAAACCTAACCCTAATTCCGAGTCTGATTTTCAAATTTTTACAAAAACTTGAAAAGTGGTAATGAAGATGAGATCAAAAGGAGTTTTATAAGTTCACTGTTATCCAGATAAGAGTCATACATATATTTAAGTATGAAATTTTCATAAAAGGAATGAGATATCATATAGGCATGAAAAAAAGGAGATGAAACTTACCTTGATTGAAAAGTAGGAAAAATAGAGTGAGAAAGATTGATGTTGGAATTGTGGGGAAATTGAATATGGAGTAAGTGAAATGCATAAAGAATGTGCAATGTATGTGTTTCAATGAAATGGAGCCAAAAAAAAGTGAAATAAGGGAAAGGGGGGATAATGACCATTCCAAGGAGGGATGAAGAGTCGGGTGATGGAGCTAAAAAAGAAAGTAAAGAGGGAGAGAAAAAAAGGTTAATTATACCATTGAAATCCAAAATAACCACTTACAAAAAAAATTTAGATAAAAAAAATAAAATAAACAGAAAAAAACAAAAAAAATTATAATAGTAATCAAAAAATCAAAAAAAAAGAATAAAGTGACTTACCTGGAGAGATGAGATGACAATATGAATGAAACCAAATTGTTTGAGGGATGTTGGAGGAGAATAGGAAAAGGATATGAGGGATGAATGAAAAAAAAAATCACTGACAAAATATGTGATTTCAGAAAATATGCGATTTCATGTTGAGCTGGTGAAAGAAAACCAATGAGCCATCCAAAAAAAAAAAATTCACTGTAAATTCCAAAAAAAAATGAATATGCAACAAACCAAAATACCAAGCCAAGTGAATGAAGTACACAAAGAGGACATTTGGAGAGTACAAAATGGTATGGGGAAGAAAGGGATGATGTGGCCAACATGTGGTTTTGAAAAAAAAATCACGAAAAAAGTGCTGATTTGAGGTCAGAACTGACACCCATAGAAAAAAGATTAAGAAGTAGAAGAAATAAGTAAAAAAGAATGTAAACATGCCTGCTCAAAATATTGAAAATGTCAGGAAGGGGTGTGTGCTGAGGATTGATGGGTAGGTAGCGAGGAAGGTCAGTGTGTCACATGTGACAGGGATTGGGTAAGAAAGGAAGGGATGTTTTGTGGCCAAAATGTGGTTGTGAAAAAAAACGGGAAAAAAGTGCTGATTTGAGGTCATAACTGACACCCTTTTTTGAAATAAGTGACTTTTTTTCAAAATTTAAGTGCTGATTTGGTTTGAAATCCGCACTTAAGTTAAGTGCGGATTTGCCAGAACTGACACCCCCTAATAGGTTTTGCTTCTCCTTCTTTGAATAATCCAAAAACATGAACTAAAGATCTTCCTCATTGCATAATAACTGGAGTGGATACTTCATCAAATACAGATCTTTCTTTTGGAAAAATAGGTTTAAAATTTGAAACAGAATTGTCCAATGCATCTTAAATTTGACATTTTAATTAAATGAATTTTATGGTGATGGTGGTAGTTTAAAGAAAGAGAGGGTGAGAGCAAAGTTTTGAAAGAGAATAAAGTAGAGAATATATATAATATTGGATGAATATTCAAAATTGAATTTTTCATGTATGTTAATAATTAATGTTGACTCACATTTTAATAATAACTAAATACAGATAAATAATTAACAAAAGTGCATTATTTTAGAGCCTAAGTTTTGTGCCAATATATTAAAATTAGTTTCTTTAATAGTGTAAATTTTTTTTAAAAATACATTACTATTTTTTCCCCTTATAAAAAATATATATATATATTCTCCTACATTAAATTTTTTGAACATTGTCTTATACTTTTTTATTCCAAGGAACAATGAGAAATTTCTATTGATAAGGGCTCAATATCAACTTTTGTCTAAAAAATTTAAAATTATGAGCAAATATTTTTACAGAGTTATATTTTTATTAATAAAGTTTTTAAAAAGGACTTAAATAGTATTCTTTTTTATATATTTGCGGAAATAAAATTGATAATTGAAATAATATTCCAGACCTAGTATACTATGTGTCATTTAAGATATTTCTACTTATATGAAACCTGACCTCCCAACATTAAATGGATCTATATATAAAATTGAATATTATGGTATGTTAAGTGTTGTGGCTCAACCATTGCTCAAATTTGTTCCAACTGATGCTCAACTTAAATCCAAAGCTCTTCTCAAGAAGGGATAAATCGAGGCTCAATTTAGGGCCAACTTTTTTTTCATAATTTTTTCATATAATTTAAAAACAGTTTCCTAATTCTTTCAAAACATTTCCCCAACAATTTCCCAACCTCTTCCTGAAAGTTTCAAAAAGATGGAACTGCTAGCAGTTCACCCCCTGATTTCCCATGGTGATAGGTGTGAAGAGTCCGGCACTTGAAGACCAAAAGAATTTCCAGTTTAAAGTCATAGAGGACTATAAACCAGTGAAGAAAAACCAATACTAGGGTTCAACCAAATTAAGAGAAGGGGTTGGAAACAGACAATCTGGGGTAACTGTTGATAGAGCAGCCAGCCCATCAGTCACCCCCACACTTGTCAAGGCAAAATCTAGAATCCCCACCCATGGGTACCTTCTAACAAAAGTTTCCTACAAAACAGATGCACAGCATCACCACACAAAAAAAATCCAAAATTAAAGGATGGTCCATAGTTTATCCTCATTGCGGAGTCAATTTTCTTCACTCCTTGTGCCTCTAGGGTAAAATCTCTTTACCTGATCAGCAGCCACTCTCTTCTTTAAGACTGCACCATCCAACTCTACCAAAACATAAGAAACTCCAGACACCTGAGATCTGACTCTGTCAGAAAATATCTTTCCCCACTGACTCTACAAACTTCTATTATACACCAAAACCAAACAACAAGGTTTCAAGGGATTCCTGAGTCTATGATCCAAATTCTTGTCCCAGTATCTGACAGATTTATTTCTTATCTTCATCATTCTAGAGTATGCCTTCTCTTGACATTCCTCTTTACATTCTAACTGTTGCATCCTGGCACAGAGAATCTTCTGTTGAGCACACATCATCCCAATCAATTCCAAGATAAGAGATGGCTTCTAAATCCACTGGTAGAACAGCTTTCTGACAAAATATTAATTCATAAGGAGAATAGGCGGTTGTCCTTTTCTCAGTGGCCCTATCAGCAAATAAAACCAAGGGTAAATAATGCCTCCATTTTTCAGCACTATCTCCACACATCTTGACCAAAGCATTCTTGATAACTTGATGGCCTCTTTCAACCATGCCTTCAAATTCAGGATAATAAGGTATAGCCACCCTGACTTTAGAACCTATACTTTCCACAGCTTCTTTGAATTCAGCTCCAAACTCTGGCCCACCATCAACAGTCACCAACTTCATCAACCCATATCTAAATACCCATTCTTTCTTCAAAAATTGTGCCACATTTTTGGCAGTCAAGTTAACCAGAGGCGCAGCCTTCACCCAACCAGAAAATCATCCCTGGAAACAATCAAGCATTTATACCTACCTTCTTTAATATGGACAGCATCCAAACTGACTCTTTGAAACACAGTTGATTCACCAGTAGCATGGCCAACCTCTTTAGTTTTCAAGTGACTTCTTCTTTGACTTTCTTCACAAGATTGAACCCAACCCTGCACAGCCAACTTCATACATGGCCACCAAACTCTGTCTGCTACTCTTCTATAAGTCTCTCCAAAGCCTCTATGACAAAAGTCTTCATTCAAAGACTTCAACACCAACTCTTGACCCTTCTTCTGAGTCACCACAACTTGAGGATTTGGATGTCTCCTCCTCATCAACCTTCTTCCTGAAACATAGAATCCAGGACTTTTCTTCTTGATTGCCAGCCAAGTACAATTATCACAAATATCAGGCCTCTCCAAGGTCAACCAATATTCAACCAAAATAAAATAAAACCCAGTCTTACCCCAGGTCTCATCTTTAAAATCTAACAAAACAACATCCAAGGGTACAAACCTATCATCAAAATCACCAGTGTGCACATGAGCAACATGACCAGCCCATCCAGGAAACCAATCCCTAAACTTTGGTAAATCCCTTCCCTTCCACTGAATCTTATGAGAACCCAGTTCACTAACAAAAACCCAATTTTCAAAATTTGAGCCATCCCAAGAAAAATCTCAATCTTCATCAACAAAAACATCCTGATCACCAAAATCAAGATCAGAACCATCCAGTTTAACCTCTTGGGGGAGGAGAGAACAATCATCCAGTTTAGCCTCATGGGGGAGGTGAGAGAAATCTTCAGAAATCTTTGTGCTGGCCCTAACAACTGGGACATCTTTTTTCAAACACTTCAGGATCAGAATCTTCATCTGTGGGTGGTCTCCTAGATAATCCATCTGGAATCATAAAAGTTTTACCTGGCTTATGCACCAGGTCAAAAGAAAAATGTTGAATAAATGCCACCCACCTCGTCATTGGAGAATTTGGAAGACTAGGTGTGTTGATCATTTGAACCAGAGATTTAGCAACCACCTGCAGCTCAAAATGCTTCCCCCACAAAACAGTTTGTAGCTTCTTCAAGATTTTTGCTACACTGCACAATTCCAACTTTGGATGAGAGTACCTGGCTTCCACCTTATGAAAAACCACAGACTCATACTTTACTGGCCTGACCTTCCCAGCTTTATCTTCCTGAGACAAAACAGCACCAGCAGCAATATAACTTGATTCCACCGCCAGATAAATGTTTACAGCTTCCCTACCATAATCCAACTTGTGAAGAATAATATCTTCACCTACTACCTTCTTCAACTTCTGAAAAGCCTCCTCACACTCTTCAGTCCATTCCCACTCTGCATCATTCCTGGTCAGCCTCCTTAAAGGTGAATCCAACAAAGAAAAATCTTTAATAAAAATCCTGACATACACACAAACTCCCAAAAATCCTCTGACTTCAGTAGTATTTTTAGGCCTTGGCCATGACTGCATTTTATTAACCTTCTTCTTTGCCATAATCCCCCCTTCTTTACATACCACATGACCTAGAATTTCCAGAGCCGGAACACAACAACAAAACTTTGACCCAGAAATGATCAAACCAGCCTTTTCAATTCTAAACAATACTCTCTCTAGAGTAATTTCATATTCCCAAACAAATCACCTTATACCTGGGTTCTCTTTCAGCACTTCATTTCCATAATTAGTGGAGGGTCCTTTAATTCCACCATCATAAATTAAAATACCAGCATGAGTAGGAACCTTATCCTGCAAAATCCAAGCCATTTGTGCTTGATAAACTGCTACTGAATTAGTTGCTCCTTGAGGCAACCTAGTGAGCTGAAATCTCCACAGAGGAGTCTCAAATTTTGTGAGTGGCCTTGAATCAGTGTGAAATTCCTTTTCATCATAACCACCCATAATATCACCCAAACCATAACACACCCTTCCAGAAAAGGCTTCCACAAAGTCTTCTGCACTTTGAAGCATACCCACATCCTTGATAATAACTCTATTCAGGGCTCTAAGATCATGCACCACCCTAAGCTTTACATTCTGCTTTGTAACACATAAAACCAGACTTGAGTAACTAGAAGTTGATTGTTCATACAATCCAGTCCTGAATCTTTCCCTAACAATCTCCACAAAATCATACTAGATAGCAACAGGAATTGGAATAGGTTTGATTTGCCAAGGTTCATGACAAACCACAGGAATCAAGTAAGGTGTTTCAATACACCCCTTTCCTCTTCAACAAATGCCACTGCCTTCTCCCTCAGCACAATAATGTGCAACAAAAACTTCTTTTCCTCCTCAGACAACCAAACATCAGGACCAAAATTAAAAACCTTCAACCTTTCTATCATCACTCTAGCAGTTTCCTCAAAATAAGGAGGATTCTTCACCAGAGGAGTACAATACGGATCTCTTGACAATGGAGGTCTCTTCAACAGAGGATTCAAACCTACAAGCATAGGCTCATTGACAGGCCTAATCTTCTGTGCCAACTTCTTGTACTTTTCAGCTCCACCATCAACTTGAGGGATCTTCAGGATGCCGTCTACACCTAACCTGGAACGAAAACCAAGGTTTTCCCCATTTCTCACATGTGTGGCCAAGGTAATGTTTTTGAAAGGTGTAGAAGAAACCCTAGCCGTGCACAATTGGGAGGACTTACTTTTAGAGCCCAATCTCACCACTCCACAGCTTTCCCGCATATCTTTAAATAAAGGTATATAACCCATCTTCCTTTTTGAACTTGAATTAAAATTAATTGAAAATCTTGAGAAAGAACTGAGACTTGATAAAAAAATTGAAGAATACTTGCAGAGAAGAGAAACATTAAAAAGAGAAAGTTGAAAATCCACTTGGTATATCTCCAAGGGAGCTGACCTACTACAACCTGGGATTTCCTCATCTTGGGGAGAGGTTTCAGCACTTGGGTGATCAGCCCTTGTTACTCTAAAAAAGACAGACTCTCACTAGAGGCTGAGCTACACTCCAAAAATGCAGAGGTGGCACCCACTTCTTTTTTTCTCCTTCAACAATCCATGCATTGACACATGGACAACAAACCAGGCCTGGTTTCCCAACCATCATCCCCAGGAGATGACAACCTCATGTGAAGCCTTCTTTTGTCTTCACCAGTCAACTCCAAACTGATTCCCATGTCAAATTGGTAACCAATTCTTGCTTGAAAATCCATCAAGAATGGTCCACCCAAAACAGCTTTAACATTACCTTTGGCAATGTAAAAATTAGCCTTTCCAGAGGCTCCACCAACATCCAACTTCACAAATTTGGAGGTTCCTAACAACTCAGTGACTTTTTAGACAGTTCTATAATACTAAGCTATAGACACAGCGCGAGATTAGTTGGTTCTTCTTAATTAAAAGAAGTGCCTGCCACTCTAAGAAAAGAAACAGTGATAACTGTAAGGTGATGATATAAGAAAAATTAGAAAAGTAGAGATAAGAGTGGTGCTACAGGCCAGTTACTATCTATTCTCAGTCAAGCACTTAATATTCTCAGCTACTCCCTCTTGAAGGGCTATACACAAATACTATCCTTACTGCAGAAATAAAATAACCTTTCAGCGCTCTGCTTACTCTACAATCCTAAAAATCCTAAGTATTATTACTTGATTACTATTTATAATAATTATTACTCTCCTTTTTGATCCCCCCTTTTCCCATTGAGATCCCTTTCCTTATATATTATCCCTCTGTTTTCACCTTATCAGCTTTCTCCTACAGGTTTCAGCGCTCAAGTTCTAGTCCCCTTTCTTTAGTAGCCTGTATGTACAACTTTATTGCCCTATAATGACTCATAACTACTACCATGCTCTAGCTATACCTACCCTATGCTTTCTAAAGAAGACTATGTATACTATAACCTGTACTGACCCCACTTAATAATGCGCTAATAGTAAAGAGCTCACTTACTAACGCATCACTTGTAAGTATTATCCTTGGGCTACCCACCAATATTTGCTTCATGCATATGTGCGCTCCTCTCTCCCTGACTTGTTGCACTTTCTTAGTTGACCTTTCTAACTAGCGCTAATGCTGCTTCTTAGTTAGATCTTCCTAATTAAACACATACTTTCTTATCTTGATACCGCGCTACTAGCCCCATGTGATAACCAGCTGCATGCCTTACGCTAAACACATAGTTATACTATGAACTCCATCTCTATACTATGCCACTTTTCAACATGTAAACCCATACTGCAAGAGCAACACCCATAATTCTCTGCGCTTCACTTAATGACATAGCAACCCCTTTGTAGCAATTACTGCGCTTCACACGTTTTTCATGTGCTTATGCGAGATGTGTACCACAACGTGACCACCTATACCTCTCAAATTCGCACAAATACCAGTTTTGATGGGGAGGACCAAATGAGTAGCCTCAAACAAGGAAATCAGGTTGATCTCAGAGCCTGAATCCACCGATTCCCTAGCCTCCCTGCTATTCAGAGTGAGGTTTACATATTTCAGAGGAGAAGAAAAATGAGTTCCCAAACCCTCCCCAAACGTTTCAGCAGAATCACATATGTATTCTGCCTCCACAGAAGACACTCTTCTTCTGGTCAACAGCTTCTTTTGTCTATCAGCCAACCCAGGATTGATAGCATACAATTCCCCATAAGTAAGGGAAACCTGACCCTGGTTCATCCTTTCCAGAACAAAGTCCATAACATTAGATTGACCAGAAACTACTTACCTTTCAAAGTGAGCCATTGGCTTCACTACCTTGGTCCTAGAATTTTCCTGAAGACCAGAACCACCAAAATATTTCCATAAACAGGAATCAAACCAGACCCCTCACCAGAACCTCTAACTTTGGCAGGCCTTGGAAATGAAGCCAAAGGAACATCCTCCTCATATTCAGAATCCACATCTATAGGCATTGGCTCTCCATTCATGTCCAATGCACCAAAGCTAGGGGGGTCCATATTAGCAATCCCCTTCTGCATCTTGTACTGCTCCTCCTTGATGTACTTCCACCTAGCTGCACTCAGCTTAGGATCCGCCTTAGAAGCCTTAGGCTTTGGTTGGGCCTGAAAGCTGATCTTAGGCCTTCCCACCTTACCTGCCTCTACATCATAGACACCAGCCAAGAATTCACCACTTGCCTGTCTGCCACAAGAATATAATTCCAACCCACCAAAGGAAGTAGAAAAAGAGACTTTATTAAAATCCTTCCTTGTTCCCTTAACATCATCATCTTCCCTAATAGAAGACTTCCCCTGATCAGTAATCTCCTCAATCCTTGGTCTCCTCTGATTGAGACCAGCCCTTCTCCTGACCAAATCAACAGGAGCCTGCCCCTCACTGGGCTTCAAAAATTGATCATCAGGGAACTTAAACACCTTGCCATCAAACTCCACCTATCCCTCTGACACATCTCTGTTCAGTGCCCAACAATCATTGGACTTATGTCCCCTCCTACCCCAATAAGAGAAAACCCAAGGATCACTCCTACCAGTCCGCCTATCAAACTCCATGGGCTGCGGAGGCGCCTTATTGGCCTTCTTTGCCTCCTGCACAAAAATATGGAGCTGTTTTGTCAGATCAGCCAACTGTTCCACCACTGGATCCCTCTCCTGTTTGGGAACCTTTACCATATTCTTCTCTCCTTTATCCACCTTACTCTCCTCTTCACCCAAAGCCTCACTGACTTTGCTGACATATTTGGTGCATTCTTCTTGATAGGTGTCCACCGCCAATACCTTCTGATGGGCCTCCACTGCCTCTTTCACCTTGTCCAAGGCAGGCAGCTTTTGATCCCCATTAGAGAGAGTCTTCATCAAATCTTTCCTTGATAACTCTTTTAACCTGTCCATCCTGACATCTCTAGCCAGGGCAGACCAAAAAATATCTTTGGCAGCATTTTCATGTGCCAGCTCCGCTACTTCCACCAAATATTCCACCACAGGATCAAACTGTAGGAGAAACTTCCTGTAACTATGCAAGTTACCAACACCACCAATAGACTGCCATTCACTGACAACCTTGTTCAGATCCACCATAGTGAACCTGACACCCCATCTATCTACCATTTCCCTACACAGTAGCTTACCATCCCTCTTCTTGTCGCCAGACATGGCCACAACCTCCTTCTCCACTACCCTATCACCAATGAAGAAGATAATTTTCTTCACCATGTCTAGGTAAGAAGCACCATCCACACCAGCAGCAGGCTCATACTTCTCCAGAAACCACTTCACATCTTCACCATTAAACTTGGTACCATCCCAGGTTTTAATCCTTACACATTCCCTAACCATCACAGCAGGAGGACCTTCCCTCCCCCCCCCCCCACTGACAGTAACCACTGTAATAGAAGAACCAGAAGCCATTCTTCCAGTCCAAAATCACCAGAAAAGGCCAATCAAAGACAACAGGGATTCCAAAGAACTAGCAGATCCGTTACCCCACGTTGTGTGCCAGAAATGTAGACAATCCTATAGTACTAGCTATAGGACTTGACCAAGGGAGTAGGAGTAAAACCTGAGAGAAAAACCCCTTTCCCTTTAGAAAAATAAGTGAGATCTACCTGCTACAGTAAATTGGTTCATCTTTACCAAAAGCCCCTTTTCCAATACACTTGACTTCCTGATCAGTCAAGAAAGTAGTCTCCAGACAGACTACCAAACCAAAGAACTGAAATGTAGACCAATGTCCACACCAGAGAAAGCAATGATACTTGATGTAGGTTTAAAATCCACACCAGAGACAGCAATAATACTTGATATAGTTTGCAATACTACACCAGAGAAAACAGTTTCTAAGTTAAGTTAAATGAAGAACTCACTTTGCAACAAAACACAGCCAATTGTGGCAAAAAAAACAGTGAAAACTGAGTGAGGAACAAGGATATCACCTCCAGATGGTTGTATGATAATTAGAGTTGCCCCAAACTGTCTTAGTCACGATATTCACACAGACTACTAACTAAAAGCCCATGCACACCCACAAATTTGGTGTTCCTGACCGCAAAATTGCATTAAACCTCCCTAGAAACGCTTCCCAGCCCTCTAGCACTGAGGCAGGCAGTCTGCGGGACTTCAGGAAGCCCACCTGAAGTGGCCTGGCCACCCTGAAGCCAGAAAACCACCAAAAACAACCAAAATACTTAGAAAAATCATCTACAACTACATAAACCCTTAAAACACATAATTAGGCTATAACAACATGGTGACATGAAATGTAGAAAAAATTCAGCTCATTCCAATGGTACTAAGCACTTAATCTTAAGACTTAAGGTTAGCCCATTGTAGACAATCCTATAGTACTAGCTATAGGCCTTGACCAAGGGAGTTGGAGAAAAACCAGAGAGAAAATCCCCTGTCCCTTTAGAAAAATAGAGTGAGATTTACTTGCTAAAGTAAGTTGGTTCCTGTTTGCTAAAGCCCCTTTTTAACACACTTGACTGCTTGATGAGCCAAGAAAGTAGTCACCAGACAGACTACCAGACCAAAGAACTGAAATGTAGACCAATGTCCACACCAGAGACAGCAAAGATACTTGATGTAGGCTGCAAATCCACACCAGAGACAGCAATAATACTTGCTATAGCTTGCAAGACTATAACAGAGAAAACAGTTGCCAAAGTTAAGTTAAATGAAGAACTCACTTGCAACAAACACAGCCAAATTGTGGCCAGAAAACAGTGAAAACTGAGTGAGGAACAAGGATATCACCTCCGGATGGTTGTATGATAATTAAACTTTCCACAAACTGTCTTATTCACTATGTACACACAGACCACTATCTAAGAGCCCATGCACACCCACCAATCTGGCGCCTGTACCTGTCAAATTGAATAAAAAACCCTCCTGAAGCGCTCCCCAACCTTCTAAAACAGAGGTGGGCGGGCCGCCCGATGTTGGAGGTGCCGCCTGAAGCGGCCTGGCCTCCCTGAAGCCAGAAAACCAATAAAAACAACTAATCTACTTTGAAAAATTAGCTACAACTACTAAAACCTTTAAAACAAGGAATTTCACTATAACAACATTGTGACATGAAATATAGAGAAAAATTAGCTCTATCCAATGGTACTAAGCACTTAACCCTAAGACTTAAGGTTAGCCCGTAAAACATGAAAAACAAAATTAAACAGCAATCTTTTATAATTGAAAAATGAGGAAATGACCCCTTAAAACTTAGAATATGAAAAATGTCTTCAAGACATAAAATATAGAGAAAAACTGGGGCTATCCAATGATAGTACTCACATACCTGCAGACCCAATATCCACGGAATAAAACCAGAAAAATACCCAATTCCTTAACAGATGTCAATTAAGACATGAACAAACAACTCCAAATCACACAACAAAGGCCCCTGCCAATTTTGGAAGACCACTTCCTCCCTCCAATTATGAATGTCCACATTCTTTCTTCGTCAAACCACCATGTTCAACCTTCTTCCCAAATCTGCCTCTGAAATGGGTCCTTGCCAATACTGCATTGACAATAATCTAATCTGCACCATCACACCTCCTGTCCATCCATACAGAACGTCCTGTGATGTCTTCCAATCCAGAAAAAAGACCTGCTACAGACCTGGTCCATTATCTTCTGCAACAGATTCACCTCCACCTCAACCTGGTCCATCTTCTGCCAGCACCAAAAGATCTAGGCCATCCATCCTTATACCCAGATTAATCAAAAAGCTTCACCCTTCCCAGAAGAGTGCCACAACCCATAAAACAACTAGTTCCACCATCCCTGGTCCATCTGATGGTAAAGAGCTTTCATTTCTTCCTTCAACTTTAAAACTGATGACTTCCCAGTTCCTCCATCTTCTGATAGTGATGATAACAATGTAGGATCCATTGCACCACCAACACCAAACCACTTGCCCACTATCAAGGCCAAGTTCCAACAACACACATCTCAACAGAAACAACTTCTGCTTCACTACTTCCAATCCACTCCTGCTAGAGATCCACAGGACATTGAGAACAGAAGACACCTCATTCACAAGTTCAAGGCTAATTCTGAACACTTCATTTCATCCCTTGATTCCCTCTGTAATTCCACTAGTACTTGAGTTTGATTCAGAAAAGAAAAATTGACCACACCCTCTATAGGATGTAACCACAAAACAACCCTCAGTTTTAAGTCTTGGGGGACCATCCTCATTTTATAGTCTTGGGGGACTCAAAAACCCTCAGTTTAAAGTCTTGGGGGACTCAAAACCTAATAAATAAACCCAGAACCAGAGATCAACCACAATAAGACACAGAGAAAAAACTAACATTCTGGGGTAATTGTAAATAGAGCTTCCAGCCCATCAATTACCCCCAAACTTGCCTTTGCTAAATTCGGAGGCTCCCCCTGTGGATACCCTCCACCAATCTTTCAAAACCAACTCCAAAAACAAAACCCATTCCTCAGTTTATAGTCTTGGGGGACTCAACCAACAACAATCCTCAGTTTAAAGTCTTGGGGGACTAACACAGTGTTCAGTTTAAAGTCTTGACGGACTAGTCTTGATAAAATCTTGAAACCAGCCAGTTTAAAGTCTTGGAGGACTAACAGAAACCAGATTTCAGTTTAAAGTCTTGATGGACTGATCTTGATACCATAGATTTTTCAGTTTAGAGTCTTGATGGACTAATCTTGATACCATAGATTTTTCAGTTTAGAGTCTTGATGGACTAACGGAATTTTGCATAAAATAGACGCAGCCAATTTCATACAGAACACCTCTACAGCCAACCTGCTGAACTTCCACCTTCACTTCATCATCTACCCATCACTGACAAAAAATCTCCTTCCTATCTCTTTCCATCATCTTTTATCACCACAGATCATGGCTGTATCTCCTGATGTTAACCATTCTACTCTTCCTTGCTTCACTTCTCCCAAGGACTATGCCTGCAAAAAGTGCATCCACATGTGCAGACCTTGCACATTTACTCTTCCAGCTCCTGAGGCCAAACTCTACAACAGGGCTTGTGATTCTTGCTACTCAAAAAAGAAAAAATGTGACAGAGATGCCAACTACCCTATTCCTCCTCCATCACCTTCTCATAAATACATCTCCAGATCCCCTACCAGATCCCCAGAGCTTGGTCCTTCCTCTTCCTCTTTATCTTGAGCTCCTTCCAGAAGATCCAGAAGCTCAGCTTCCAGAACTCTTCCCAAAAGACCAGCCTTAGCTTCCCAAGAAACTGCTTTTATCTCTGCTAAATTAGCTCCAAAAGCTTCAAAATCAGCTCTTAGGCTTCTAGACCGCGTCCAGGCGGCCCGGCCAACGTTGGGCCGCCCACGCCTCACTAGACAGTGAAAATCAGGCTAAAAACCTCCAAAAATAACCAGAAAACAGCCAAATTATATCAATCAACAAAAACAACTCTACGCAATCACATCCCACTGCTCCCAGAGCAATGCAGCCAACCCTTCCAAGGTCCAAAAACTCCAAATTTTCCCAAACTTCTAGGAGACCTGCCAGAGGACCCCAAGAAGAAACCAGAGCACCCAATACTGCCCCTAAGCAAAACTTTGTCCCCAGTTAAGACAACAAAACTACACCTCTCCTCTGTCAGCCAACTATTCTTCTGACAGTTCCATCCCTTCAAAAGCTCCATCCAGAAGAGATCAATCCACTTCCAAATCACCCTCTCTTGCTCCATCTTTTAACAACCCTGGTACTCCATCACCAGAACCTCCTCCAGCTGAATCCAACAGAAATAACAACCACAACAACAACAACAATCCTGCTGCTCCAACTAGGCCCCAGGAACATCAGCCTCCTAGTTCACCTTCTCAAAATCTTTCAGAGGAAGACCAAGAGAATCCATATCTTTCCTTGATAGATCCACCCACTATGACCATTCCAAAATCTTCAGAGATCCAAATTCCGGCTGCTTACAAATTTGATGAGCCTCCAATCTGTAAGTACCAAATTAATTCATCCCATTTCTTCAACAAAAATAATTACTGATCCAATTCTTCTTGTCTAGTTGGCACCCCTCCTCCTGAATCTACAATTGAAGTTGGCCAACCTCTAGAAACTTCTTTGACCCTGGATTATGGAGACATGAAAAAACACCTAAGCACCATGTGTTCCAACATGCTAAAAGCCTTTGCCCTCCATGGACCTTTGAATGACTTTGAAAAATCCCTGAGAAAGCGCCTGTTGGACAACCACTGGAAGTTGTCTAGGATCATTAAGCACACCTTCCAGCACTCCATTCCTGCCTCTTCTTCTTCTTCCTCCTCTGAACTTCCCTCTAATCCAATTCCTGCCCATTACAATCCATATAATCTCTCCAGCAGGATGCACTTCAAAGAACACAGTGCTTCCCACAATCCCAACAAAAAACAAAAACAACATCACAATCCGGACCAGCCTCCAGAAGCTTCATCATCCAGACAATGAGCTCCTGCAAAAAGATTAGAAACATATTAATAATATAAAACAATTAATAAAAATAATTTCAGAATTTTTTTTTTAACTAACTTACTAATCATGAGAAAATTTGAAAATAAAATGTAAATGAACTAAATAAAATAATATGAAATAAATAATTATATATAAAATTGGTATCCCCCAGCCAATTGATGAGCTGATCCCCAAAAATAATGAAACACAGAAATAAATGAAATAATTAAAAAAAGAAAATAGCATTGCCCGGCCAATTGATGAGCCTTTCCCCACCAATGCTTGCCTACATCCAGGTGACCCTGATGTGGTAACACCCTATATTTTTGATTTTATAATTTTAAGCAACCCCCATAAAAAAATTAAAAGAAAAAAAGAGAAAAAAGAAAATAATCTAAAACTACTATCTAACAAAAACATAACTGCAAAATCAAAGACAGTCCAGCTCCATAGATGGTCCAATAAGAGAAAGTCCGGTTCATAGAAATGATCACTGGGTGGGCTCCCTCCAATAAGTAAGAATGATGGGAGACCACCAGTGATACACCGCCAATCCAAAAGAACCAAAGATAAAGAAGCCAGTCCCAAAACAGTTTAAAGTCATAGTGGACTTGAAACCTGAATAATAAACAACAGAACTAGAATTAAACTAGGGAAAACAAAAGACTTGAGACAGACATTCTGGGGTAACTGTTCTACAGAGCAGCCAGCTCATCAGTTACCCCAACACTTGTCAAAATAAAATCTAGAAGCCCCCCCTGGGTACCTTCTAACAAAACCACAACATCCAACACAATAAAAACCAAACCAATAGGTGTGAAGAGTCCGGTACTTGAAGACCAAAAGAATTTCCATTTAAATGTCAGAGAGGACTAGAAACCTGTGAAGAAAAACCAATACTAGGGTTCAACCAAATTAAGAGAAGGGGTTGGAAACAGACAATCTGGGGTAACTGTTAATAGATCAGCCAGCCCATCAGTCACCCCCACACTTTCCAAGGCAAAATCTAGAAGCCCCACCCATGGGTACCTTCTAACAAAAGTTTCCTACAAAACAGATGCACAGCATCACCACACAAAAAAAATCCAAAATTAAAGAATGGTCCATAGTTTATCCTCATTGCGGAGTCAATTTTCTTCACTCCTTGTGCCTCAAGGGTAAAATCTCTTCACCTGATCAGCAGCCAATCTCTTCTTTAAGACTGCACCATCCAGCTCTACCAAAACATAAGAAACTCCAGACACCTGAGATCTGACTCTTTCAGAAAACATCTTTCCCCACTGACTCTCCAAATTTCTATTATACACCAAAACCAAACAACAAGGTTTCAAGGGATTCCTGAGTCTATGAGCCAACTTCTTGTCCCAGTATCTGACAGATTTATTTCTTATCTTCATCATTCTAGAGTATGCCTTCTCTTGACATTCCTCTTTACATTCTAACTGTTGCATCCTGGCACAGAAAAAATCTTCTGTTGTGCACACATCATCCCAATCAATTCCAAGATAGGAGACGGCTTCCAAATCCACTGGTAGAACAGCTTTCTGACAAAACATTAATTCATAAGGAGAATATGCAGTTGTCCTTTTCTCAGTGGCCCTATCAGCAAATAACACCAAGGGTAAATAATGCCTCCATTTTTCAGCACTATATCCACACATCTTGACCAAAGCATTCTTGATAACTTGATGGCCTCTTTTAACCATGCCTTCAGATTCAGGATAATAATGTGTAGCAACCCTGACTTTAGAACCAATACTTGCCACAGCTTCTTTGAATTCAGCTCCAAACTCTGGCCCACCATCAACAGTCACAAACTTCATCAACCCATATCTAAATACCCATTCCTTCTTCAAAAATTGTGCCACATTTTTGGCAGTCCAATTAACCAGAGGCTCAGCCTCCACCCAACCAGAAAATCATCTCTGGAAACAAGCAAGCATTTATACCTACCTTCTTTAATATGGACAGAATCCAAACTGACTCTTCGAAACACAGTTGATTCACCAGTAGCATGGCCAACCTCTTTAGTTTTCAAGTGACTTGTTCTTTGACATTCTTCACAAGATTGAACCCAACTATGCACAGCCAACTTCATACCTGGACACCAAACTCTGTCTGCTACTCTTCTATAAGTCTCTCCAAAGCCTCTATGACAAAAGTCTTCATGCAAAGACTTCAACACCAACTCTTGACCCTTCTTCTGAGTCACCACAACTTGAGGATTTGGATGTCTTCTCCTCATCAAACTTCTTCCTGAAAAATAGAATCCAGGACTTTTCTTCTTGATTTCCAGCCAAGTACAATTATCACAAATATCAGGCCTCTCCAAGGTCAACAGATATTAAACCAAAATAAAATAAAACCCAGTCTGATCCCAGGTCTCATCTTCAAAATCCAACAAAACAACATCCAAGGGTACAAACCTATCATCAAAATCACCAGTGTGCATATGAGCAACATGACCAGCCCATCCAGGACACCAATCCCTAAACTTTGGTAAATACCTTCCCTTCCACTGAATCTTATGAGAATCCAGTTCACTAACAAAAACAAAATTTTCAAAATTTGAGCCATCCCAAGAAAAAGCTCAATCTTCGTCAACAAAAACATCCTCATCACCAAAATCAAGATCAGAACCATCCAGTTTAACCTCTTGGGGGAGGGGAGAACAATAATCCAGTTTAGCCTCATGGGGGAGGTGAGAGAAATCTTCAGCAATCTTTGTGCTGGCCCTAAAAACTTGGAAATCTTTGTCAAACACTTCAGGATCAGAATCTTCATCTGTGGGTGGTCTCCTAGATAATCCATCTGGCATTGTAAAATTTTTACCTGGCTTATGCACCAGGTCAAAAGAAAAATGTTGTATAAATGCCACCCACCTTGTCATTGGAGCATTTGGAAGACTAGGTGTGTTGATCATTTGAACCAGAGATTTAGCATCCACCTGAAGCTCAAAATGCTTTCCCCACAAAACAGTTTGTAGCTTCTTCAAGATTTTTGCTACACTGCACAATTCCAACTTTGGATGAGAGTACCTAGCTTCCACCTTATGAAAAACCACAGACTCATACTTTACTGGCCTGACCTTCCCAGATTTATCTTCCTGAGACAAAACAGCACCAGCAGCAATATAACTTGATTCCACCACCAGATAAATTTTTACAGCTTCTCTACCATAACCCAACTTGTGAAGAATAATATCTTCACCTACTACCTTCTTCAACTTCTGAAGAGCCTCCTCACACTCTTCAGTCCATTCCCACTCTGCATCATTCCTGGTCAGCCTCCTTAAAGGTGAAGCCAACAAAGAAAAATCTTTAATAAAAATCCTGACATACACACAAACTCCCAAGAATCCTCTGACTTCAGTAGTATTTTTAGGCCTAGGCCATGACTGAATTTTATTAATCTTCTTCTTTGCCATAATCCTTCCCTCTTTACATACCACATGACCCAGAATTTCCAAAGCAGGAACACAACAACAGAATTTTGACCCTGAAATGGTCAAACCAGCCTCTTCAATCCTGAACAACACTCTCTCTAGAGTTATTGCATATTCCCACACAAACCTCCTTATGCCAGGGCTCTCCGCTAACACCTCATTACCATAATCAGTGGATGGTCCTTTAATTCCACCATCATCAATAAAAATACCAGAATGACTAGGAAGCTCATCCTGCAAGATCCAAGCCATCTGTGCTTGATAAACTGCCACTGAATTAGTTGCTCCCTGAGGCAACCTAGTGAGCTGAAATCTTCCCAAAGGAGTCTCAAAAGTTGTGAGAGGCCTTGAATCCATATGGAGTTCCCTCTCATCATAACCACCCATAATATCACCCAAACCATAACACACCCTTCCAGCAAAAGCTTCAACAAAATCCTCTGCACTTGGTGGCATACCAGCGTCCTTGATAGTGACTCTGTTCAAGGCTCTAAGATCATGAACCACGCTCAACTTTCCATTCTGCTTCTTTACACAGAACACCGGACTTGAGTAACTGGATGTTGATTGTTCATATAACCCAGTCCTGACTCTTTCTCTAACAATCTCTACAAAATCCTCTCTTATAGCGGCTGGAATCGGAATAGGTTTGATTTTCCAAGGTTCATGACAAACTACAGGAATCAAGTAAGGTTCCCCATAAGAGTGCTTCAATACACCCCTTTCCTCCTCAACAAACGCCACAGCTTTTTCCCTCAGCACAATAACGTGCAACAACAACTTCTTTTCTTCCTCAGACAACCACCCATCAGGACCAAAATTAACAACTTTCAACCTTTCCCCAGTCACCTTAGCTGTCTCTACAAATTCTGGAGGATTCTTCACCAAAGGAGTAAAGTATGGATCTCTTGACAAAGGAGGTCTCTTCAAAGGCGGATTCAAGCCCACAGGCATAGGCTCATTGACAGGCCTAATCTTCTGCGCTACCTTCTTATACTTTGCCGCTCCACCTTCAACTTGAGGGATCTTCAGGAAATCTTCACCACCAGAGCTGGAACAAAAACCAAGGGTTTCCCCATTGCTCACATGTGTGGCCAAGGTAATGTTTTTGAAAGGTGTAGAAGAGACCCTAGCGGTGCACAATTGGGTGGACTTACTTTTACACCCCAATCTCACCACTCCAAAACTTTTCCGCAATTCCACATCTTCATCCTCACTTCCAAATTCCAAATCTTCAAATTTTGATTCATCTTCTGAATCACATCTTCTAAAATTGTGCAGTTTATCCTCATGCTGGAGGCCCAAAAATTGATCTTGATGATATTCTCTCTTCAAAAGTTTCTGCAGTTTAACCTCATGCTGGAGGCCCAAAAATTGATCTTGATGATCTTCTCTCTTCAAAATTTTCTGCAGTTTAACCTCATGCTGGAGGCCCAAAAATTGATCTTGATGATATTCTCTCTTCAAAATTTTCTGCAGTTTAACCTCATGCTGGAGGCCCAAAAATAGATCTTGACGATCTTCACAAAAATATTTTGCATCTTCTTTCTTCATTATCTTCAGATTTTTTTCTTGATTTTCATGAATTATCTTGAAATTTTTATCTTCTTTTCTTAAGTTTTCTTTGGACCTACAAAAATAACCAGGGGTTTCCCCAATGCTCACAGGTGTGGCCCAGGTAATGTTTTTGAAAGGTGTAGAAGAAACCCTAGCGGTGCACAATTGGGAGGACTTACTTTTAGACCCCAATCTCACCACCCCAAAACTTTTCCGCATATCTTTCAATAAAGATATATAACCAATCTTCTTCCTTGAACTTGAATTAAAAATAATTAAAAATCTTGAGAGAGAACAGAGACTTGATAAAAAACTTGATGAATACTTGCAGAGAAGAGAAACATTAAAAAGAGAAAGTTGAAAATCCACTTGGTATATCTCCAAGGGAGCTGACCTACTACAACCTGGGATTTCCGCATCTATGGGAGAGGTTATAGCACTAGGGTGATTAGCCCTCATTACTCTTAAAAAGACAGACTCTCAATAGAGCCTGAGCCGCACTCCAAAAAACCAGAGGCAGCACCCACTTCCTTCCTTCTCCTGCAGCAGTTCATGCACTGGCACATTGAAGATAAACCAGGCCTGGTCTCCCAACCATCCTCTCCAGGGAATGAAAACCTCATGTGAAGTCTCCTATCATCTTCACAAGTCAACTCCAAACTGATTCCCAAATCAAATTGATAACCAATTCTTGCCTGAAAATTCATCAAGAATGGCCCACCCAAAACTTCTTTTACATTACCTTTAGCAATGTAAAAATAAACCTTCCCTGAGGCTCCGCCAACATCTAACTTCACAAACTCTGAAGTTCGAACCAATTCAGTGACATGGCCACCGATCCCTCTCAAATTCCCACCAATACCAGTTTTGATGGGGAGGCCCATATGAGTTGCCTCAATCAAAGAAATCAGGTTGATCTGAGAACCTGAATCCACCAATTCCCTAGCCTCCCTGCTATTCAGAGTGAGGTTTACATATCCCAGAGGAGCAGAAAAATGAGTTTCCAAACCTCTCCCCAAACTTTTCAGCAGAATCACATATGTATTCTACCTTCACAGAAGACACTCTTCTTCTGGTCAACAACTTCTTTTGTCTATCAGCCAACCCAGGCTTGATAGCATACAATTCCCCATAAGTAAGGGAAACCTGACCCTGGTTCATCCTTTCCAGAACAAAGTCCATAACATTAGATTGACCAGAAACTACTTACCTTTCAAAGTGAGCCCTTGGCTTCACTACCTTGGTCCTAGAATTTTCCTGAAGACCAGAACCACCAAAATATTTCCATAAACAGGAATCAAACCAGATCCCTCACCAGAACCTCTAACTTTGGCAGGCCTTGGAAATGAAGCCAAAGGAACATCCTCCTCATATTCAGAATCCACATCTATAGGCGTTGGCTCTCCATTCATGTCCAATGCACCAAAGCTAGGGGGGTCCATATTAGCAATCCCTTTCTGCATCTTGTACAGCTCTTCCTTGATGTACTTCCTCCTAGCTGCGCTCAGCTTAGGATCCGCCTTAGAAGCCTTAGGCTTTGTTTGGGCCTGAGAACTGCTCTTAGGCCTTCCCACCTTTCCTGCTTCCACATCATAAACACCAGACAAGCATTCAACACTTGACTGTCCACCACAAGAATACAACTCCAAACCACCAAAGGAAGTAGAAAAAGAGACCTTATTGACCTCCTTCCCCTTTCCCTTGACATTCTCATCTACCTTAACAGAAGACTTCCCCTGATCAGGAATCTCCTCAAACCTTGGCCTCCTTTGATTGAGACCACCCCTTCTCCTGACCAAATTCACAGGAGCCTGCCCCTCACTGAGCTTCACAAAAGAACCGTCAGGGAACTTAAAAACCCTGCCATCAAACTCCACTTTTCCTTCAGACACATCTCTTTTCAATGCCCAACAATCATTGGACCTGTGCCCCCTCCTACTGCAATAAGAGAAAACCCAAGGATCACTCCTACCAGCCTTCCTTTCAAAATCTCTAGGCTGAGAAGGTGTCCTATTGACCTTCTTAGCCTCCCGAACAAAAATATGCAGCTTCTTTGTGAGATCAACCAACTTTTTCACCACTGGGTCCCTCTCCTGTTTGGGAACCTGCACCAAATTTTTCTCCTCCTTCTTCTCCCTAACTTCCTCTTCAGCCAAAGCCTCACTGACTTTTCTGACATATTTGGTGCACCCTTCTTGATAGGTGTCCACCGCCAATAACTTCAGATGGGCCTCCACTGCCTCTTTCACCTTGTCCAAGGCAGGCAGCTTTTGATCCCCATTAGAGAGGGTCTTCATCAAATCTTTCCTTGATAACTCTTTTAACCTGACCATCCTGACATCTCTAGCCAGGGCAGACCAAAAAACATCTTTGGCAGCATTTTCATGTGCCAGCTCCGCTACTTCCACCAAGTATTCCACCACAGGATCAAACTGTAGGAGAAACTTCCTGTAACTATGCAAGTTACCAACATCACCAATAGACTGCCATTCACTGACAACCTTGTTCAGATCCGGTACAATCCCAAGTTTTAATCCTTACACATTCCCTAACCATCACAGCAGGAGGACCTTCCCCCCCCCCCCCTCACTGACAGTCACCACTGTAATAGAAGAACCAGAAGTTATCCTTCCAGTCCAAAATCACCAGAAAAGGCCAATCAAAGACAACAGGGATTCCAAAGAACTAGCAGATCCGTTACCCCACGTTGGGCACCAGAAATGTAGACAATCCTATAGTACTAGCTATAGGCCTTGACCAAGGGAGTTGGAGAAAAACCAGAGAGAAAAACCCCCACTTCCCTTTAGAAAAACAAGTGAGATTTACCTGCTACAGTCAATTGATTCCTGTTTACCAAAAGCCCCTTTTCCAATACACTTGACTGCCTGATCAGTCAAGAAAGTAGTCTCCAGACAGACTACCAAACCAAAGAACTGAAATGTAGACCAATGTCCACACCAGAGAAAGCAATGATACTTGATGTAGGTTTCAAATCCACACCAGAGACAGCAATAATACTTGCTATAGTTTGCAAGACTACACCAGAGAAAACAGTTCCCAAAGTTAAGTTAAATGAAGAACTCACTTTGCAACAAAACACAGCCCATTGTGGCCAAAAAAAAACAGTGAAAACCTGAGTGAGGAACAAGGATATCACCTCCAGATGGTTGTATGATAATTAGAGTTGCCTTAAACTGTCTTATTCACTATATTCACACAGACTACTAACTAAGAATCCATTCACACCCACAAATTTGGCATTCCTGCCCGCTGAAATTGCATAAAACCTCCCTAGAAACGCTTCCCAGCCCTCTAGCACTGAGGCAGGCAGTCTGCCGGACTTCAGGAAGCTGGCCTGAAGTGGCCTGACCACCCTGAAACCAGAAAACCACCAAAAACACCCAAAAATACTTGGAAAAATCATCTACAACTACTAAAACCCTTAAAACACATAATTAGGCTATAACAACATGGTGATATGAAATGTAGAAAAAATTCAGCTCATTCCAAGGGTACTAAGCACTTAATCTTAAGACTTAAGGTTACCCCATAAAACACAAAACACAAAATTCAACAGCAATCTTTTTAAATGAAAAATGAGAAATTATCCCCCAAATACTTAGACTATGAAAAATGTCCACAAGACATAAAATATAGAGAAAAACGGGGGCTATCCAATGGTAGTACCCACTTCCTCATAGTCCCAATATTTGCTGTGAAATTTTGAGAAAAACACCTAATTATTTAAACCATGCCATTTAAGGCATACTAAAACAACACCAAATAAACCAACAAAGGGCACTGCGAATGTTGGAAGACCACACTGTGTTTTCTAGGTGTGCGTTTGTTCCAAGAATCTTCATCCAAAAGTCCATCTAAAGTTTTTGGCCACCAAACATCCACACCAATACCACTGACATCCAAATCTTTGTGTGGGACATTGAAGAATCCTCCAGAAGGTCGAGTTAGGTTACATCCAAAAGAATTAACACCATAATAGACAAGTAAGATCTAGTTCAGTCACTAGGTTCAGAGTATAATGATAGCACTTTGAAGCAAGAAGCTAAAATAAAAAAGGTGTAAAAAGAAAAGATGAATCCTAAAGCCTCCTGTACTTTTTCATCATACACCACACAATATGGGGGGCGGACTTGCTAGCAAGTCCGCAACCTTGGACCCAAACTCACCATAGATTGAACACACATTGAGCTATTGATAAAGGAACCATTCAATCAGGGATGAACACCACTCAGCAGAACAGTTTTAGGTGGGTGTTCAAGTAGAGTTCAGTATGGGTTCAGTATGAGTTCAGTCTGAGTTCCATCTGAGTTCAGGTTGAGGACTTGCTAGCAAGTCCACCCCCTATATTGCGTAGTGATATATTTTTAAATTTATATAGAGACCTGGAGATTTAATAAGTATAATGAAGTTTAAAAATTAATAAATTTACTTACTGATGTTAAATATATGTTGAGTATCAGCTCTTTACCCAGTGTCATACATATTACCCTCACCACCTTCTTTTTAATGAGCAGAATTAGTCTTCATTTTATTCCACAACATTCTTAGGTACTCACAACATTTCCTGGCATCTTCCAACATCCCTAAGCTCTTTAATTCTTCAAGTTTAAAGGACTTTACAATCTCTGGATGAATTTCATGATTAGAAGGTTGAATTACAGAAGTATTTGGTGAGACATGAGCTATGCAATAGGTCCCAGTGTTGTAAGAGTCAGAGAATGCAGGAATAGGGCCATGAGATGTAACACCCTCCTGAAATGGATAGGTTTTGGTACCAAACCTCTTCAAAATCAGTTCCTATCTCATTTCTTCAGGCCTCCCCCTCCCTTCTAAAATAAGAGCTCCTATTTGGATGTTTATTTCCTCTTCTTGTAATATTAAATCTGCTTTAAACTATAAAAAAAATAATTAAAACCCTAACAGACATCTTCCAACAAAATTTTTGTTGGTGGTGGTGGTGGGGGGGGGGCTACAACTAATAAACCCAGGTTAAAAACCCATACATACCTGAAGGAAGTGCATATGTTTTAGTAATTTAAAGATTAAAGAGCTTACATTATTAAATTTGAAAGTTCTGATCATTGATATATATGAAAGATGTAAGTTTAAAACATAAATCATCTTCCCCCCACACACAACAAAGGGGCTTTTTAATTGTTTATTTAAAGTGAGTCCAGTTTTTTTTTTTTTTTTTTTTTTTTTGGTGGTGCTAATAATTTTTGGTACTTATTTTTTAATTATTTTTAATTATTTTTAATTATTTTTAATTATTTTTAATTATTTTTAATTATTTAATTATTTATTTATTTTATTTTATTTTTTTTTTTTTTTGGGGGGGGGGGGTGGTTCTCTCACAGACAGATTCTTCCTGACTGGGAGAGAACCAAATTTGCTGCTAGTTGCAACCCCTTCAGTTGTTTGTTAAAGCTGAGTCCAGTAAGTCAGTCAATCAGTCAGTCAGTCTTTTTTTTTTTTTTTTTTTTTTGGTGGTGGTGGTGGTGCTCATCATGTTTGGCATTTATTTATTTTTTTTTATTTTTTTATTTTTTTATTTTATTTTTTTTTTGTTCTCTCCCAGTCAGGTTCTTCCTAGCTGGGTGGATGGAGAACTGAAGTTGATTCTAGTTGCATCAACGTTTGGTTGTTTGGTTTGTCAAAGGTGATGCCAATCAGTACTCTGGACAAAAAAAAAAAAAACAAAAAAAAAAAAAAAGCTCACTTGAGTGAGATCAGGTTAATGTATATGACCATAAAGATCTATTGAAAAAGGATAACTTGATTGGTCAAAGTCAAATGAGGAGAGGCTTGAGTCAAAGAGGAACAAAAAAGATTTCTTTCAACATTATGTTTTGAGATATCATCTTCTCCATCCAACATGTTTACAGGATTAAAATAAGCTTGCTCTCCAAAATATGGAATCTATCTCTTTATAGTAAGGACATAAAGAATCAAGTTTATTGTCTATAGATTTGATGCCCTTTTTGATATCAAGGTCAGTAATATCAAGACCGGTTGAAGATGAAAAAGTCTTATGAGCTTAACCAAAACATTTACACCTACCTTTAGCGCACAATGCTTGGTCGTACCATGATTGTGATGATACTTTATTGAATGCTGAGATAAGTTGAGAGGTGCTTCTATCTCTTGATGATGCTGTAGAAAGACTCTTACAGTTGGCTTGCTGTAAGGAGAATCCAAGGGAGTTGGATAAACCTAAGCAAAAGGGAAGACGGTAAGAAGTGCAGGTGAGAGATGAGATGGCTGATGCAAGTGACAGTATGCATATCAACGAAAGAGTGCGTGAGTTGAGTTGAGTTGAGTTGAGTTGAGTTGAGTTGAGTGTGTGCGAGTGCGAGTGCGAGTGTGTGCGAGTGAGTTGGCGTGCGCTTGAGTTGGCGTGCGCTTGAGTTGGCGTGCGTGATGATCGAGTCTGATGGTTTTGGGTCAGTCGTCGGGCTGAGTTCGAGTGTCGGTGACGGGCAGTTGGTCATCTGCGTCACTGAGCCAGTCAGAGAACTCGAAGGCACCAAAGATTCTTTTGTTTCTTATTTGGTTGCGGCCCACGTTAAGTCATCAATGATATTATTATTATTATTATTCAAACTCATCATTCTTATCTTTCACTCCTCTTCAGACTTCTCTTCCTATTTACTCTTCTGCTCATCCTTCTGCTCGTCGAAGGTTTCAGGATTTCGTCTTTCTTCATTCTCAACTCCAAAAAGATTTTCCTGCTGTCGTCGTTCCTCCTCTTCCTGATAAAAATAGATTCAGTTGGCTTCTTGTTCCTTTTTCCTTTTTTTCCTTTTTCCTTTTTCCTTTTTCCTTCCTCACTCTTCCTTCTTCCCTCAGAATATGTCACCGGTGATCGTTTCAGTCCTGAGTTCATCGAGTTACGTCGTGCAAGGTCGTTTCTCTTTCTTCTCACTATATACTCTCTTCACTCACTCTCTCTCTCTCAACAGTCTCGCTCGTTTCATGGCTCGTCTCGCTCGTCATCCCCTTCTTTCCCGCTCTCGTCTTCTTCGCGCTTTCATTGAATCCACTCAATGGCATGTCGACATGCACACCCATCTCGCTCATCCTCCTGTCCCTGAACCAGTCTCTTCTTTACTCGAAATCGCTTCCGATACCCTTTTAAATGCTTTCTCTAAAGTGAGAAAACCCGACCCTCGTTTTGTTCAAATTCGTGATGGTCTTGATCGTTTTGAAGAACGTTTGGCTACCATTGAACGCATCGAAAATCGTTCTCGCTCACGAGTAGCTGGTTCATTCTTTCATTCTTTCATTCTCATTCTATACTCATCCTCCTCCCCTTTCCTCTTCCTTTTAGATTTAGCTAGTGATTATGAAGAGTTTGCTGCTTCCATACAAGGACTAGGTTATCTTGAATCTGGAATCACCGATTCTCTTTCTCGTTTTGAAACCGCTCTCCTTGACTATAGTGTCGGCCTTCGTGATTTGGTATCCATCTTCATCTCTCTCTCTCTCTCTTCTACTCCTTGTTGACCCATCCATCCATCTACTCTTCCAGAACACTATCACCACCGCTTCTTTTCTTCAAAAGATTAATTCCCTAGTCAGCTATTCCGATAGCATGCGTAATGTTTTGAAACTTCGTGATCAAAAACAACTAGATTTCGAAGATTTATCCGCTTATTTATCCAATATTACCACCGAACGTGATCGTCTGGCTGCCGGTTATGGTGGACTTGGTTTAGGAAGTTATTTAAAAGATAAAATTGATTTGCTTAGAGGCGGTGAAGTCGATGGTAGTCGTGAAGCTAAAATCTATCGATTAGATGGGAAAATTAAGGATGTAAGTCTCACTATGTTGATTTCTGTCAAAGTGGTTTGTTTTTGAAGCTTTTTTTTTACTTTATTTTATTTTTACCATGCCATAATCTCCATCCTCGTCAAAAAAAAAAAAAAAAAAAAAATGTATCTCTCATAGTTGGAAGAGGCAGTCAATTTAGCTCATGAAACTTCTGATGCGTTCAACGATCAAGTCTTACAAGAACATAGTGTATTTCAAAATGGCAAACGAATCGAATTGAAAGATATCTTATCAGAACTTGCAGATGGCCATATTGCTATGTGTAAGAAATCTATTCAGGATTGGGAAAGTATGCTTCCTCATGTGAGTTTCTCTCTTTCTTGAAGTTGTAATTGATGCTCAAGGCTCATCTTCTTGATCTTTCAAAGTTTGAGCGTATTCGTGTGGAAAACTAGATCAAGTAAGGCAAGGGGATCAGAGGCTTTTAAGCATATCAATTCAGACATCATGGTTGATCTGATTTTAGAGTTATACATAATTTGTTCATCTTTAGTTTCTTTTTTCTTTCTTTCTTTCTTTATTTTTTTTTTATTTTTTTGAGTGATGTTGATGTATTCCAAGATGTTTTGATAAGAAAAGACAAGTTCAGTTCTGGTGAGATCCAGATAGGTTACAATTAGAAGAAAGAGAAATGTCTGAAACTCTTATATGCATGTTTCTATACATGGTGTATAACCCATGTGTGTATGTACAGATTCATTCTTTTGCCCTTGAGAGTGATAAGTTGACCTTGGTATAAAAACCAGTGGACCAGATTTGAATTAAAATGACTTGGTACCTTTTTTGAGGCTTGCTTGGATGGGGCATATATTGTTGGCCTAGGTATCCCCAGGACTGAGTATTTCTGATGCTTAAAATATGATAACCTTAATTACATTAAGCTTGTAAGTAAAAATGATGGTTATATATTATATGACTTATAGTAGTTTAAATAGCTTATCCATAGCCTCATAATACTTATTAAGGTGTTAATGGAGTCATCATATACTTATCTTAAGTGATATTAAGTAATTATAGACATACATAAACTTCATCTTCAGTGAAATATGTAGTTATATTATGTACATATAGGTCTATAAGTGGGTTTTAACCTCTAAACAGCCTATAAGCTTTATAATTTCTGCTTATTTTTGGTCATATGGACATATTCAATGCACTCACCATGCCTAAACAAGCATATACACCTTTTTTTCAGGTGCATATATCCAGTTTGGACAACTTAATCTGCTTCCTTTGATGGAGTTTCACAGATTTATGGGTTGGGATATGATTACTGGGTTAATATGGATGGGATTGGGTAGGGGCATGGACAGATGATTTGGTTTCTTCTATATGCTTTGAGGTTTCATTTTAAATGACTTTTTACCTGTTGATTTATGGTATCTGAGTTGATCTGTTTTCTCTATGTTATGGTATCATTGGTGTAGGATATCATTGATTGTGATGGAGGGTGTAGGTGTTGAAACAGCTTGAAGGAGAAGCCATGGTAAGGTGATGAGGCCTCACAGTTCTGTCATTGCTGGGTATAGCCGTGACATCATCTGAAGTGAAGGTCTGTGCACTCCAGTGGATTTGGGTATAAGTAAGGGAGGAGGATTTGACAGGTTATTGGACAATCACTTACTTACTACAACATCAAATAAACATGATATCTATATCTATCTATATCTATATATCTATAATTTATTATCATCTATAAATACATTTTAAAATTCTTTATAAATTGATATTTAACTTTATATTATCTATAACTTTTTTTTTTTTTTTTTTTTTTTTTTTTTTTTTTTTTTTTTAATAGCTTATTTTCCAGCACTGGTCTGCACCTATCCAAATAGTGGTGAGTAAACAATTGAAGATCACAGTTTTATTAGTCTTTACATGAGGGTTAATCTATCAATCATTTATTATTAAGTAGTAGGACCATTAATCTTTACTATTAAATCATACTTAAGTATTAGCATACACTGACACCCACCTGCTCTGCAAATTGACACATGGACCACCAATAGACCTACTACTGTGTAAGGTATGTGTTCCATTCTGCTCTCATTCTATTTCATCCTCATCATCATCATCATCATCACTATATACCTTTCTTCTTTTTCACCTTTTATTAATGTCTTGTTTCATCAATTTCATCATTTGAATCAAAAAAAAAAAATTGAAAGAAACCACATTATATATATATATATATATATATATATTAATCGTTTTGATGAAATGTAATTGATATTTCTTGTTTCATGAACTTCTTCAATTGAAGAAGAAGAGATATAAAGAAATTATGGTATTTAAATATATTGATAATGATACAAATAGAAAGAAACCATTATATGGATTGATCTTTGTTATCAAATGCAATTGATATACATTGCTTTATGAGATTCATCATTTGAAGCAAATATATATATATATATATATATATTGATATTGATATTAACATAATGTATCATCTTCATCATTTGAAGCTGAACAACTTTTTGGTTGATATGAAAAACAATTGATATATAGGATGATAATAGTATTTTATGTATCATTTTATCAATAAAAATTATCATGAATGGAGTTCAATTATTTTTATATATATATATAATATAATATGTAGATATCATAATGTATCAAGTTATATAATATTCCATTTATTGAGTTGGGAGACACCCATGATATATAGTATATGGGAAAGGATGATATGACCAATTCTCTAATTTTTTTTAATTTTATATATATATATATATTTTTTTTTTTTAAAAAAAAAAAAGTTTTAATCATGAATCCATCTTTCACTACAAGGTATAGACTGTTTAAGAAATCAGGTTTCAAACGTATAAATCAAGGGATGAGTTTAATCCATCCATCTATGGCTCATCCACCCAATAGCCATGATCAACCTCCTTTTGAATCCAGTGCCCTTGTTCCAGAAAGACCCTCCATTAACTCTATGTTATCATCACAAATTAATTGATTCATTTAAACTTGGAAGAAGGTCCTTGACCCCCTCATATCCATCACCTCCCTCTGTCACACGCAACGTGACACTCGAGGCAAAAGCAGCTCATTAAATCAATAATAAGAGACTCAAATCCATAATCAAAGTGCAGAAAGCAATTCTCCATAGCAACTGGGACTTTTCTTTGTGTACTCACTATTCAACCGCACTAGCCTAAAAACTCTAAATCTAAATTAGTCAATCTCTCAATAGTGTGTCTCAGTCTTTTCCTCAATAAGCAACACACA